>CM053592.1:83987262-84011027 GCA_028646515.1 Pseudochirops corinnae
GCTTGTAACTTGTGTTTGTATTCTGTTTGTATTCTCTGAAGTTCATGGTGCTGACTTTTTTCCCTGAACTAGGTAAATGATATGTGTTTGATTGATTAAAGTGAGACTGTTAACCCATTTTGAGTTGCTTTCCTTTAGAAAAGCAGATCTAAGAACCTGTGCTAGGAGCCACGCTGGGTATGCTAGGGTGCTTGCTGATACATCTTCTAAGTTGTCTTAGGCTAGAAAATTATTTCACCCCAACCTTTTGTGGATTCTGCCACTCCAGAATCCATTTTGAGGTATTTTCAAAAACTGTTTGCAGGGGATTTTGGGAGAGATCAGGCACGTTACTGTTTTTTCTCTGTCATCTTGTCTAACACTCTCATTTTATAGATGAAGAAACTGAGGTTGAGAAAGATTAAGTGATTTCCCAGGTCCAACTGGTAAGTGTTTGGGACTCAAACTAAACCTTACTAACTCAAAGTCCATCATTCTGTCCATTATGTTATGTTGCCTTTCTGATAGTACACAGAGGCCCTTTACCAACCTAGTTACAGTCTTCAGGACAATATGCAACTATATCCATTCTTCCTAAAATGTGGTAGGAATTGAAGTGGGCAGGACTGGACTGAGGTCCCAGTCTAAATATAGTCTGAGCAAGGAACAGGTCAGGAAGACTACCCTTTCTGTACTTGAGAACTGATGACCCAATTTAACACAGACAATATTCAAACTCTGTAAATTAGGTTAATGGAGAGACTGCAAATTATTTGAATTTTGGTATGTGCAAGAAATAAAGTATAGCAGTAGGAAGTAACCAGGAAAAAGTTAAAAATGGAATACCTTATTTAGCCAGTTCAGGGCATTAACAGTAGACCCACCACTACAGCCAAAATTGTTGTATGAACAATCAATGACTTGTTGGACACTTAAGTCTTCCAAAGACTCCCCTTTTATTGCATAGGCAGATTCGATTCCACCCACGACACTGAAGGCCCAACATCCTCCACACTATGAAAAAAGCAAAAAAAGAGAAGAGAATTATTTACTGTCAGATGGTCTGCTCCACAGACATCCTGAGAAAAAGTCAAATTTAAGTTGGCCTACAGAAATTTGCCTCAGGCCTATCCTTCGCAGTCCTGTCACTAGCCATATCTAGGATGCTAATAATAATGCAAATAATGTGTGCAAATGCAAGGAGAGCTGGGCTGGGGTTCAGGATAGATTTGGTTCTGTCACTACTTGGGTGACCTTGGGAAAGTTGCTTAACTTTTTATTACTATTATTTCCTCCTTACTAAAAAGGTGATGTTTGCCCAATGAACCTCATAGGACTGACTGACGAAGAGAACTGAGAAATGCAAAAATTCATACAACAGTTGCTGCATCCTCCACTATAACCCTTCCCCGATACTTCAGTGTATTGTGGATGACTCCTCTGTTCTCCAAGGCAATGCTAGTTGAATAAAAAATTCAGACAGGTCCTAAGTACAGAGAGGCTCATCAGCAATATATTGGTATGGAACCATTAAATCCCTAGCAATCCTGGAAACAAAGAAAAATATGAAAGAAAAATAGAAAATGGTCCTCAGTCCTATGAAGCCCTCTTGTGTTTCCCCAATGACAGTTTGGTAGAAAAGGCTGCTTAGGTGTTAGGAATAACAATCTTTATTATATAGTTTTATATTCTATATTTATATAGAATAAATATAAATAAAAATAAATATTCTATGTTTATATAGAATAAATATAAATATAAATATATATAATAAATATAAATAAAAATAAATATTCTATATTTATATAGAATAAATATAAATATAAATATATGGAATAAATATAAATAAAAATAAATATTCTATATTTATATAGAATAAATATAAATATAAATACAGGGAATAAATATAAATAAAAATAAATATTCTATATTTATATAGAAGGCCTTTTAGGAGACTTAGTTTCTCACAAATTCCAGGTCATATCATATCACCACACTTCCTATCCCCTACCCTCTATATAAACTCAGTCAATGCCACTGGCTCCCCATTAGTTCCAGGATCAAATACAAAATTCTCTGTTTGGTGTTCAGTCAGGCAGGCAGTCAATAAGAATTTAAGTGCCTTCTATGTGCCAAGCACTGTGCTGAGTTCTGAGAATAAAAAAAAAAAGGTAAAACACGACCCCTGCTCTTTAAGAGCTCATAATCCTAAAGGGGAGATACATACAAACATATAGGTACAAAAAAGGGTAAGTAGAGTATATGCAAGAAATTATTCTTGGCTCTAGAATGAAGGGGTTATGAAAGGCTTCCCGTCGGATTTTCACTGGGACTTGAGGAAAGTCAGGGAAGCTAAGAGGTGGATGAGGAGGAGGAAAAGCATTCCAGGAATGAGGAATATCTATGGAAAATACTTGGAACCCAGAGATTCAGTATGTTGCTCAGGGAACCATAAAAACAATGTGAAGAAGTGGAGAGAAAAGTGACCTTACAGAAAGTCTGTCCTGAGACTCGATTGATCCAAATCATTTCAACAATAATAATGGATGACACTTGTGTGACATCTATCAGGGCATTTTATATACATTACCTCATTTGAACTTTGTAGTGACCCTTTACTATATAAATGTGAGTGTTTTTCCAAGAAAAAGAACATTGAGTTGCTATATCAATCACTACCATCCTATGCACCTACACCATCTTTAAGAAAATAATTTATACACGTGTTGAGTGCGTCCTAAAGAAAAATATGTAAAAACGCACAGGTGGGATTTTGCAAAATAACATTTTATATCAGAGCCTGTTTTTATAACCATCGAGTGGACTGAAAGCTATAGAGAAAAAAAATCCCATTTTACTTATATTAGTCTAATTTTTTAAAATGACTTAGTAAAGCAGAATGCTACTTTAAAGGCTGTTATTCAATAAGGTGCCTTCTATGCATATTTTAAGACAATAATAAAAATTGGTATTTACATAATGCCTTAAAGTTTGCAAAGCTCTTTATATACATAATCTCATTTGAGTTTCACAACAATTCTGTAAGGCATATAGTGCACAGGTATTATTTTACCTCCATTTTACAGATGGGGAAGGTAAGAATCAGAAAAGGTAAAAGACAACCATTGTCACACAACTAGTCAGTAATGCTCGTTAAAGGTGTTTATCATTGTCACAGATGATAGCTAGCACAGAATTCAAAAGGAAGATTCCTTCTATAGTGAGGTCCTCTGCACGCTCTCGTTGGATAATCACACCTTGCATCAATTCTCAAACCACTGAAGAAATTCCAATTATACTCCAGTCTACACTAACTATCCACCAAGGCAAAACCAAACTGATAGAGATTTCGTATTTTCCAGACTATTATGTGTGTGTGTGTGTGTGTGTGTGTGCGCGCGCGCATGTGTGTGTAGGATGGTGAGAGTGAGTATAGTGGATGGAGGAGATGGTGGAGAGAAAAGGAGGAAATCTCTTAATCCTATATTTCTCTTCTTAGAGAACCCCAGAACAGGCTGTGTCTGCTTCAATGACAGAAATCTGGCTTCCTTGTCCAACTTCTCATTGTGCTGGCTCTGAACCTTGTCTTCCCTCCACCCCAGGGCATACAGCTGACACCAGTGGCTTGGAACCATGAGTGTTGCCACTCTTGAATCCTGCTACCTGCCATCTGATAGATGGATGGGACATTTGTCCTTCATGTCTCAAAATGGAACTCTGAATATAATTTTTACCAGCATAAAGTCATTGTCGCATATGGCAATTACTTTTTCTCATACTATTACAGTACTGTAATTCAGCTATATTATGGATTTAAAAGGCTTTACTTGGTTATTCTGGTAGAGGTGGTGTGGTGTAATGTCTTTGGAAGGGTCATCGTTAAACTGTGTAGAGGGTAGAATGTTGGACTTGGAGAAAGGAAGATTGGAGTTAGTATCCTGACTCAGACACTTACTAGCTGTATGATCCTAGGCATGATGCCTGCCTCAGTTTCCTCATCTGTAAAATGGGGCTAATAAATAGTACCTCCCTCACAGAAATGTTGTGAAGATTAATTGAGATAATATATGTAAAAGTGTTTTGCAAAGCTTTAAGTAACACACAAATACTAGCTATTATTATCATCACAACTAACACATACATATCACCTGAAGGTTTACGCAGAATTTTTGTCATCTGGTGCTATGACATGTGGTACAAGAATTATTTTCCCATTTTTTTTTACAGGTGAGGAAATGGAAGCTGTGAGATTAAGTGTCTTACTTGAGATCACACAGTTAAATAAACATCAGAGGTTGGATTTAAACCCAGGTCGCTGGCTCAAAGCCTTTGTACTGCACAACGTTGCCTGTTCTATGAATCAGCATCCTAATTCTACTCTGATGCTGACTAGCTGTGAGACCCTAGAAAAAGAACTTTACTCCTCTGAGTACTTCTCTCAACTGCAGAAAAGGGATAAAATATTTACAGTAACTCATAGGATTGTGGTGAGGAAAATGCCTTCTAAACTTTAAGTCCTAAAGAAATGTGTTATGATTAATGCCTCCCTCCACCACCCGGCCATTTGTGGGAGAAAAAATATATTTTGAGTTCCAAAAAAATCGTTTGGTGAAAAGAGCACTTAATTGGGATGTAGAAATCCTGGGACCATATCCCAGTTCTGCAGCTTAATACTAGAGTGAGCTTAGGTAATTAATTCACTTTCTCTCCTTTGACCTTAGTTCCCTCGGTTCTAAAATTTGTCATTGTTTTCAGTCGTGTCCAACTCTCTATGACCCCATTTGGTGTTTTCTTGTCAGTGGTACTGGAGTGGTTTGCCATTTCCTGTTCCAGCACATTTTACAGATGAGAAAACTGGGGTAAAGAGGGTTAAGTGACTTGTCCAGGGTCACACAGCTAGTGAATGTCTGAGGGCTGGATTTGAACTCAGATCTTTCTGACTCCAGCCCCGGTACTCTATACACTGTGCCATATTGCTGCCCTTGTAAAATGAGGTTAGGATAAGTCACTTGTAAGATTCCCTTCCAGCTGTAGATCTGATGAGCACATATATGTGTCACACACCAGGAAGATACAGACAGAAAATGTGATCCTTGTCTTGAAGGTATTTACCATTTCTAAGACTCACATAGGAATCTGACAACCCATTAAGAGCCTATGTACTGCTTATGGTTAGTTATATAGAAAATATGACAACAGGAATTTATTAAATGCTTAGTTTGCGAGGCAGGTAAGTGGCTCAGTGGACAGAGTGCTAGGCCTGGAGTCAGAAATGCCTGAGTTCAAACCTGGCCTCAGACACACACATATGTATGTATCTGTGCTATCTCAAGGAAGTCAGTGAAGCTAGGAGGAAGAGATGAGGAGGGAGAGATTGTTTACATATGGCGGACAGTCAGTAAAAATGCTCTGAGTTGGGACACAGACTGTCTAGTTAGATGAATAACAAAGTCTTGTTGAGTGTACAGAGGAGAGTAAGGTGTACGAAGGCTGGAAAGTTGGGAAGCAGCCAAGTTATTCTGAGGTTTCAAAGCCAAACAGGATTTTATGTTTGAACCTGGAGGTAAGAGAATCATTAGGAACTTTCAGTTAAACTACTATTTGAAAACAACAGATATAATACCCATGTGTTGACGCCAAAATGAATAATACTAAGAGCTGCCAATTGGCAGAAGCAAGAGGTAGGAAAGAAGAGAGAGCCTCTCCTGAAATGGAAGGGTAGAAATGTGGAAAGAGCAAAGAATCTGGAATCTGAAGATGCGAGTTCAAATCTTACTTTTGTCATTTATGACCAGTGTGTCTATGGACAAGTCATCAAACTTCATGAGCCTCAGTTTCCTCATTCATAAAACGAGAGGACTGGATTAGATGTTCTCTACGATCCCTCCCAGTCCTAAATTTATGATCTGATGAGGATCCTGTAAACCCAATCAAAATGGCCACTTACTGAGTCAGTTCTTAAAATTCTTACTTAACAATAAATATGCCAAGGAAAGGGCAAGCCAGTACTCACCATCTGCTGGTTTCTTACTTTTGTTACAACATGTTTATCCCTCCAGTCAAATCTTATTGGCAAAGGCATGTATGTGGTTGGAATATTTAGTTCTTTATTATATAATGGAAGTTCAGAAGGTTTGCTTCTCAAATAGATAGCTGTAAAAGAAAAGCAAGATACGGAGTTGGACGAAAATCTTGTAAATTTTTCTGATGAAAGTCTCATTTTTAACATGAAACAAGAAAAAAAAGCTATTCCCCAATTTATAACTCGTCAAAGGGTATGAATAGGCAGTTTTCAGAGGAAGAAATCCAAGTTATTAATAGCTATATGAAATAAAAATTCTCTAAATCACAAATAATTCAGTAAAAGTAAAGAAGACAACTCTGAGGTTCTATCTCACACTCATCAGATCAGCTAAGATGACAAGGAAAATAAGGAAAACAACAAGGAAAATAACAAATGCTGGGGGACCAATGGGAAATTACGTACACTTATTCAATGCTGGTGAAGTTGTGAATTGGTCCAGCGATTCTAGAAAGCAATTTGCATCTGTGCCCTAAAAGCATGCCTTTTAGCCCAGCAATGGCACAGCTAGGTGTGTTTTGAGAACTGTAAACTTTATATTGATTGATGCTATATTTGCAATAATAGGATTCCAATATGGCATCCTTTGGGCTAAGGCAGTGGTCCTCAACCTGCGGGTCGTAACCCCTTTGGGGGTCAAATGATCCTTTCACAGGGGTCACAGGGGTCACCTAAGACCATCGGAAAACACATATTTCTGATGGTCTTAGGAACTGAGACACTGCTCCTCTATCTGTCTCCAAGCGGGTCTGCCCACATGCAGATATGCCCACATACAAGGGTTGTGGCATTAGGAAGGCTGAGAATCACTGGGCTAATGGGTCCTAATGTCCATAGAAGCACATTCAGTTTGTATCTTTCTACTGTTAACTCTGTATCAGGCAGATAAAGATTACAGATTTTTTGATTCAGCAGTTCTCAACCTGTGGCTTATGTTCAATTTAAATACATCCTGCATATCAGATATTTACATTACAATTCATAACAGTAGCAAAATTACAGTTATGAAGTAGCAGCGAAAATAATTTTGTGGTTGGGGGTCAACACAACATGAGGAACTGTATTAAAAGGTCGCGGCATCAGGAAGGTTGAGAACCACTGGTAGATGAACTCTTGGTTTGCTCCAGGAGCCTTGAGTCATCCCCCTTTTGCTGCCTTTGATCGTGAACATTATATGTGGTTCCAATAAAGAAACTCCTCCTACCTAAGCTTCACTCAAACCTGGTATCAATATGTGATTCTAATTACTTTTCCACCACATCTGGGGCTGATTAGGAATGTCCTCCCCAACATCTGGCACTGATTACCTGTTCTCAACTGCACCCATTCTTAGGCTACATAATCTTGACACCAGAAGCCTAATTTTCAGAGCGTTCTCTCTCTAGCACATCTTCCTCACCCTCAAGCTGGATTGAGTTCCTTCTATGTGGAAGAAATTTTTGTTTATATTTTCATATTTGGTTGTTGTCAAGTCATTTCAGTCATGGTCAACTTCATGATCCCATTTGGGGCTTTCTTGACAAAGATACTTGGAGTGGTTTGCTGTTACCTCCTTTAATGGATTAAGGCAAACAGAAATTAAGTGACATGCCCAGGGTCACATAGCTATTAAGTACATGAGGCTGGATTTTGACTTGGGTATTCCTGACTCCAGACCTGGCACTCTATCCACTGCATCACCCAGCTGCCCCTGTTTCTATATAATGCATGTGTAAATGCTTTGTTTGCCTGCTGGCTATGCCGCATAACAATAAAGCTCATGACTGTATTACTTTCCTGAGTACCAATTTTCTAGAAATTCTCAGACCCAGATATTTGCTTTAACCTGAGCAGTGTGGTCAAATAAAATAGTTATGCTCCCAAAGAGCTCAAAGAGAGGAAAGGCCTCACATGTACTAAAATAGTCATAGAAACCTTTTGATTTTTGGAAACCAAAGGGGTGGAAAGTGAGGGGATGCCAATCAATTATGTTATATGATTGTGCTAAAAAAAATGATGAAGGGGATAGTTTCAGAAAAACCTGGGAAGACCTTTATGAACTGATACAAAGTGAAATGACCAAAACCAGGAGAATAACTTACATAACAACAACAACTTTTGAAAGACTTAATACTCTTATCAGTACAATAAGCAACCACAATTCCAAAGGACTCATGAAGAAACACACTGCCCTTGGGGCAGCTAGGTGGCACAGTGAATAGAGCACCGGCCCTTCAGTCAGATGGACCTGAGTTCAAATCTGACCTCAGACATTTAATATGCATTAGCCATGTGACTTTGGGCAAGTCACTTAACCCCAATTTCCCTCCAAAAAGCAAAAAATAAAATAAAATAAGCATACTATTCACCTCAATGTATGCAGCTGATGGATTCAGACTATATACATTGAAACATTTTCTTCTCTTTCCTTTTCTTTTTCTTTGGACATGGCTAATGCAAGAATTTGTTTTATATGACTGTGTGAAATATGTTTATGAGGGTTTCATTTTCCTTTCCTTCTCAATAGGTGGAGGAGGGTAAGATAAAGGAGGTAAGATAGTTCAGAACTGAAAATAAAATAGAATCAAATTATAAAAAACTCAAATAGACAGTTGAATCCCAAAAATCAAATGGAGTTGAAATAAATATTATTTTTCCTGTTTGATGTACTTGGTGTTTTTACAGGAAGTTGTTCACATACTGAAACATTAGCTTTCTTACTGAGAGTCCTAAAGTTCTTTGTTTCTGAACCCTATTAAATTCTGCAGTGGATTTTTTGAGAGCAACTACATATGTGTGTATATATAATGTGTACATATATACACATATGTATATATATACACATATATAAAATACACACACATATACACACATATATGTATGTATCAGCAGTACTATCTGTGATAATAAAAACTTGAAACAAAATACAGGTCTACGAACTGGGATATGAATAAAATGTGGAACATGAATATATAAAATGAAATATTCTTTCATTGTAAGGAATGATGTATTAGAAGAATTCTGAGAAACAGGAGAAATCTTCTATGAAGTGATGCATGATGAGGAAAAGAGAACTTAAAGAACATACATGGTTACTATGACAATGTACAACAATTTTGAGAAGTCACAGCACTTTAATCATATACAATGATCAATGTCAGTGCATGCTTTTAAAATCAAAGGATGTATTATTTTATGAATCAATAAACTAAATCTTTGGGGAGGGGGGAATGTGCTTTGTTAGAGATCTTCATTTAGTTGTTTGCTGGAAAGCTTGTCAAAACAAACATATCCACTAGTTTTAAAAGTTAAAATATAACAAATTGCAAATACCTCCTTAGTGCTTTAAAGATGGCTATTTAATTATATAAAATTCTTCACTAGATATAGCTTAATAGCAGTTTATGTGAAAAGGCTGAATAACTTCAGTAGACTCCAAACCCAACATGAACCAATGACTTTTCAGATCCAGTATTTTCTTTTAAACACATTTAAACACATTAAACACAAGGTTTTGTTATACTCATCATTGGTAAGAGGGCAAAAAATTCACATACACAGTTATGTATGGGTACTATGAGCTTGCTGTCATAGAGATAACCTAAGCAAACTCTCTGATCTTATAAAAGAGAAACTGAAGCTGGGAGACATAAATTGTCACACAGAAAGAAAGAAGGAATAAGAGGAAGGAGATGAAGGAGAAAGGAAATGCAGAAGTCCTAGGTCACAAAAACAGTTAGTGGCAGGGTGAGAATGAGAACTCAGCTTGCCTCACTTGCTATCCAATATTCTTTCCACCATGATACTCAGACTTTCAAGTTCTTTAGTATTTCATTTTTCCTCAATTACAAGAAAAAAATTCAATATTAGTTTTTAAAATTTTGAGTTCCAAGTTTTTTCCCTCCCTCCTCGCTACCCTCATTGAGAATGCAAGCAATTTGATACTGGTCATACATATATAGTCACGTAAAATATATTTCCATATTAGTCATGTTATAAAAGAAAACACAGACCAAAATTAAAAAAAAACAAGAAAAATAAAGTAAAAAAAGTGTCTTCAGTCTGTATTCTGACTCTCATCAGTTCTTTCTTTGTGGACGGAAAGCATTTTTCATCATGACTTTCAAGTTCTTTAAGCAAAAAAACCAAACCAAACCAAACAAAAAACAAAACCTTGCAGCATTTTAGAAAATATGAGAAAGTAACTGGGCATGAATGATGCCCATTCTATGCCCTTTATTCCATTAGGAAAGGCTTTGTGGAGTAGGTGGAGTTTAATAAGAATGGTTAGTTTTTTCAAAGGGGAAAAGAGAGGAAACTCCTGAACTAGCAACTAAAGAATATACGCTCTTTGAGGGCAGGGACTATTTTATTTTTCTTTGTATCCCCAACACTTTCAAAGTGCCTTGTAAATATGAGCTGCCTGATAAGTGTTTGTTGATTGATCACTGATCTATTATATCTAAAATGAATTTATTTTATTTCCTATGACTTAATTTGTTTTTTATAGAGATACAAACTATGAGTAACATGGGCAAGTCATTTTACTTTTCTAGACTTCAACTTCTTCTTCTATAAAATTAAGGGATCAAAGCAGGTGATTTCTAAGATCTGTTCTAGCGCTAGGATCCTAAGAGTCTATTAGTGTTTGTAATTTGGAGAAATAAAGTCTAATAAACATTCCTACATAAACTAAAATGCCAGAGGAGATGATTTTGTTTCAGAAATATTTTAGAGTCAGCTCAGGAAATCTAGAGTGTAGGTTCTAGATTTCAAAGGGTCTGTGAACTTGGATGGAAAAAAAAATGCTTCTTTATTTTCAGTAACCTTTTAATGAAATTTAGAATTTTCTTTAATTATGAATCTAGGCAGAAAATATTATTGAGAAGAGGTCAACAGACTTCTCCAGACTGCCAAAGGAATTTCTGGCACATAAAAGTTAAGAACCTGTAGTCTAGAGCTCAGAACTATCCTCATCCAAGATGCCAATGTGTAAATGACAATGATAATGCTACCACTCTCCTCCCTGGAAGAATGTAAACTCCTTGAGGTCAGGCATTTAATTTTTGTTTTTGTGTTCCCAGAGTTTAGCAACAGTGTCTGGCACATAGAAAGTCCTTATGAAATGCTTGTTGAACTGAATTAAAAGATAATGGAAATTTTCTACCTAATATCACTTTATAAATCTGAGACTGAAATAATTCACAAAGACACAGAAAATTCATCATAATTAGGAAGCTAATAGCACCATTCGATTATACCTCTAAACTCTTCAGGAAACAAATGAGAAAACTGATTTATTCCATAGATGGCAGAAGTATTGTCACTGGATGAAAATGAATTCATATAGCGATGTCTTCTAAGACTCTCCTGGACATCAGAGAAGAGAAAAAAAAAAGGAATTAACAAAATCAAAGACTAAATTAGGATTTAAAAAAATAAATTCAGTCCTTCCTTTTCTGATTATATCTTCAAACAACTCAGTTCAAAAAATTGATTTAAACACGAAAAGCTTTGATTTGTCTTACAGAACTTACACAGACTTTTCAGAACTTTCTCCAGATCATTTTTGTGTATAAAAGCTTCCTGTGATTTCAGAAATAGATTATCATTTACTGTGGTTATAGTGAAAACACTGAAGATTTACAAATAAGTGGCAATTAATATATTTTATTACTTATTCATTAATTCAGAGTCAATTGATTTGTTGGTAAATCTGAGCCTTTGAATCTGAAAAGTTCAGTGGAAGATGTATATATTAGATTTATACAGAGAGGAGCAAGAAAAATGAGGGACTATTTCAGGGGAAGGTATGATGGGATATTTCTCCTTTGGAAAATGAGAATGATCAATAACCATGGACTCCATTAACTTGAATTCAAAATAATCCTTCCTTAAATTGAGCAGAAGTTTTCATTTTACAAGAATGACAATAGATTTAAATTGGGAGGGACTACTAAATATGCAAATAACTTTGCTCTCTAGGACAGTTAGCCAATGGTATGAGAATGAAGACAGCTTAGGGCCTGAAGTACTGACAGCTGAGCAATCACTTTAAAAGAAATTAAAGCAGGCACGGCCAGAGAGAATACAGATCAGCTAATCAGACCAGAGGCAGTGGCCATCCCCATGCAGCAACAAATCCTCTAAAATACCAAAAACAAGATTCATTTGCTGATGGTTACTGTTTCACATGTATCCCTACCCTATCTATGGTCTTCACCCTAGGTTTAATTTGATTTTAAACTGAATGTCAAAACGGCCCAGGCTTTATGGCCTTTTGAATTTTGCTTACCAATACTTGCCCACAACTCCCAAGTGTGTGAATCTGTGAACCCTCCATGAGCCTCCACAGAAGGGGCTCACCTACATCCTGAGAGCAGCTGCTGAAGTGGAAAACACTGTTTATTTGGAATATGGAGGGTGAGAATTTCACTGGGTGCTGCTAAAGAGATTGTATGACTGCCATTTTTGTGTCTTGCTTTCTAGGTATAATTAAGCCCTGAATAAAAGATGGGGGAAGTGAGTGAGGGGGTATTAATCAAACATTTATTTAAAAGCTCAAGAGCTTTTGTTTTTGGAGGGTGGTGGTGGTAACAATAATAGCTATTTATATAGGCTTTAAGATTTGCAAAGTACTTTACCCTATAAGGCAGGTGTTATTATTTTTTTTTTGGAGAGTTCCATTCTTTTTTTTTATTTTAAATTTATTTATTTTTAGTTTTCTACAAGATTTTGAGTTGCAATTTTTTCTCTCCCCTTCTTTCCCCTGCTCCCACCTCAAAATAGCAAGCCTACTGAATACCCCTTCTCCCAATCTGTTCTCTCTTATATCATCCCCCTTAAGCCCCTTAACTTTCTAGTAGGGCAAGATGGGTTTCTATACACCAGTACCTATATATCTTATTTCCCAGTTACATGTAAAAAAAACAATTTTTAGAACATTTATTTTTAAAAATTTGAGTTCCACATTTTTCCCCTTCTTCCCTTCTCACCCACCCCCACTGGGAAGATAAGCAATTCAATATAGATTGTACCTGTGTAGTTACCCAAATCATTTCCATAGTAGTTATATTGTGGTAGACTAACTATATTTCCCTCCATCCTATTCCGCCCTGCACTTATTCTAAGGCAGGTGTTATTATCCTGACTTTACAGATGAGGACCTGAGGCTGAACAAGGTTAAGTTAATTGCCCAGGATCATACCACGACTAAGTGTCTGAGGCAGGATTTGCATGCAGGTCTTTCCAATCAAGGACCATACTCTACCTTCTGAACCGGTTAGCTGCTTCTCATATGAGGGTCTCTGATCTTTAAGGATATAGTTTATTTTAATTTATGCTTTCTATGGTATAGGGAACTCCTGGTGTGGGGTCTACTGCTGCCAATGCAGTGTGCAAGTCGTCTGCAATATACTGTCTTCGGGAATTGCTTGGAGGTACTGAATGATTAAACATCCCACCCAATGTCTGCCATCTAGTCTATTAGCAAATGTGAGAAGCAGGGCCTAAACTCTGGTCTTCCTCTGTCCCATGCCAGGATTCCTCTCATTACAGAGAGATATGACTATAAAAGGCAATGGATCAATCCTATTTCTATGTGATAGAGCCATCATAGCTCTTGGAGACAGTTATTATTGGTGGTTGTTACAGCTTGCCTTGCCCCTTCTTAGATTTCAGTCATTTGTACTTGAAAAAGAATTATCCTCTATGCAATTCTGAAGACCAGACTGCTCTGTGTGCTGGTGCAATTAAACAGCCAGGTGCAAGACTCCCATATGTGCAAACGAGTTTACCTACATAGAGTTTCAAGTTGTAATGGACAAAAACAAAACAGAAATTTGTAGGCTTTAAGTTTTTAGCACCATGGTCAAGGGCATCAGAGAAAGTAAGGATGGCAGGCTGGTTCCTCACACCTGAGGTGAGATACACTGCCTTTATGGGTGTGTGAACTGAGGCATATAGCAGAAGGCAGAAGGAAGGAGAATATGCCTTACTGCTGAGAGTAAAAGATTGGCCATTATTTTGGAACAGTATTTGTTGCTTTTGGAAACACTTCCTACTCATACTTCTTCCCTCTCACTGCAACCTCATTTTGTAATGAATGCTGGAGGCACTATCAGAACATTAGAATTCATAGTATGTTTGCCTTCACAGGTACAGTGATGTTTGAGGAGGCAGCCAAGGGAGCCATTTCTATGTCTGCTTCCTTTCCTCCCCACCCCAGGATGTTTTGCATACTCTGGCTATACTTGGTACCTTCCCATTCACTGGATATCAGCCTCCCAATGTTAGTCAGATTTGTGATAATAAGCCTTATTACCTGACATACCAACTCTTTGAAACTCCTTCACAAACTATAGGGTTGGGGTGGTTTTCTAGACATTTTCAGGACAGTAATATCAACATCACTATTTCCACTTCTTTTGCTATCAGATTATGGGAAGGTCTGGGGGAAGGGTGGAAAGTTGTATGAGTGGCAGGGATTATTATGAGGTAGTGGTTAGAAGACTGACTTATTTGTATTAAGATGACTGTCTCTTCAGATTTGCAAGTGTTATCAATACCACCTGCCTAAACTTGTTAATGTTTCATCCCTAATTTATTTTTAAAAATTATTCTTTCCAATATCATGCAATTATTTTCTCTCCCTCCCACTTCCTCTGCATTAAAAAAGAAAAACTAAGCCTGTGTAATAAAAATTCACAATCAATTAGAACTAATTCCTACATTACATTAAAAAAAAGTAGGTCTCTGGGGTGGCTAGGTGGCACAGTGAATAGAGAACCGGTCCTGGAGACAGGAGAACCTGAGTTCAAATCCAGCTTCATACACTTGACACACTTACTAGCCTTGTGACTTTGGGCAAGTCACTTAACCCCAGTGGCCCGCCAAAAAACAAACAAACAAAAAAAGTAGGCCTCATTCTATATCTTTAATCATTACCTCTCTGCCAAGAGTGTGTGTGTGGGGGGGTGTAGCATGCTTTATGATTAGTCCTCTGGAATTGTGGTTGGTCACTGCATCAATTTTTAAGCTTTCAAGTTGTTTGTCTTCATTGTAAAATTTGTTTTCATGAATTTGTATCGGTTCATACAAGTCTTCCTAGCTCTCTCTGAAACCATTCTTTTCTTCATTTCTTATGAAACCATAGCACTCCATTAGACTCATGTACAATACTGTGTTCAGTCATTCTCTAACTGATGGACATCCCCTTTATTTCTAGTTCTTTGTCACTACAAACACATCTATCTGCACACATATGTATGTGTGTGCTTATGTATATGTGTTGTATCACAAGCAGGTCCATTTCCTTTTTTTAAAATTTCTTTGGGTTATATTATCATTAGTCAAAGGATACACATAAATTGATGACTTGGTGCTGGAATGGCTCCACCAATGATACATTAGTGTTCCTGTTTTCAATTTGTGTGTCCACCATCTGTCATGTTCCCTTTCTGCCATCTTTGACAACCACTTGCATTTTTATTAGCCCTTTTTGTTTTTCTACCACCTTCATTTCCAAATAACTCTTTTGCTCCTAATATTCTCAAGAGGCAATCTCTTAGGGAAAATAATTTTTTAAAAGTCCAGAAAAATTATTCAAAAAATCAATCAAACTCAAAATTATACATTATATTCCACATCCCTAGTCTTCCACCTCTGCAAAGAAAATAGGAAGATATTGTCTTACATCTTTTCTTTGGAGTCAAATATAATCATAATTTCACAATATTCAGTTTTAATTTTTTCCACCTATTTTCAAAAGGTTGGCAAGAGCAAAGACTAGCCTCAGTTGGGCAGTATGAATCAGAATTTATGACACACTCTTGTACTTTCAACAAAGGTTTATTTATTCAGTCATCTACTATGTGAAAAGTATTGTTACGCACTGGAAATACAAAGGCAAAAACAGTAATTGTCGCCAAAGAGCTTACATTCTCCTCAAAGAATGAAGTAGGATGAAGATACAACATGTGGAAAAATAAGTAAACTCCACAAAATTCAGGGACATGGAATCCGGGAACAACTGGAGATTTGGAGAAGCTTCCTGGAGAAGGTAGCACCTGGGCTGAGCCCTGAAGGAAGCTAGAAATTCTAAGAGACAGAGGTGAGAAGGAAGTGCATTTCAAGTGTGAAAGAAATCAAGGAGGTGGGAGATGGGATGCTGAGTCTGCTAAATAGCAGGTAGGTCAATTTGGGGACCATGAGGAACAAAACATCTATACAAAAAGAGAGGGTGGAATGAGACTGCAAATGAATTGAAATGTCAAGTTAAGGAATTATATATTTTGTGGAGGGAACAGAGAGCCCATGAAGGATTTTGAGCAAGAAAGTGATTGAGTCAGGCTCTTGTTTTTAGGAAGATCATTTTGATGTTGGATAGAGGATAAATTGGAGAGAAAAGTAACTGGACTTCTAGACTCCCAACAAGAAGAGGTTGTTGCATGAGTCTTGATGAAACAAGGAATATTATCTTTGGCTCAAACATCTTCTGGTTTGGCAAAGAGATCAATAGTCTGCTAGCTAAGGTGCTTTCTGGGTTTTATAGACTTCCTTATTGTAATAGTTATTTTATATTGGTCAAGTTTATCTAAGGAATTATGTAAATCAGTGGAACATCCTTCTTTTTATCCATTTCCCATTTTTTTCAAACCCCTTGCTCTTTTTTCCTGAAGTTCCTCTCCTACGTATGGCACTGCATCTCCAGATTCCAAGTGTTTTCACTGACTTGAATACTCTCCTTCCTCATCTCTTCCTCCTAACCTCCCTAGCTTCCTTCAAATGTCAGCTAAAGGATCATCTTTTACAAGAATTCTTTCTATGTCCTCTTTAATCTTTGTGCCTTTCCTTTGAGATTAATCCCAATCTAACCTGTATATATCTTGTTTGCATATAATTGTTTCCATGTTGTCTCCCTCATTAGACTGTGACCTCCTTGAGGTGTTTTGGTTGTTGTTGATTTTTTTTTTGCCTTTTTTTGTAGACCCTTGAGTAATACAATGCCTGGCACTCAGGATGCATTTAATAAATACCAGTTGACTTATTTAAATTAATTATCTTGATTAAATGGGTGAGGTCTGAATTATCCTATTGCAACTGAATATAATGTTTGCTCATTTTAATCTTTTTCCCCCCTAATTTGGTATTTATTTTTACTTTTTCTTTCTAGCAATCATCTGTTGGTATAAACAAAGCTAATTCTCAAATGATTTATTTATCAATAACTATAGTTTTCTGTCCTTAAAGATATAATATTTTTTTTTTGGAGTGTGATAAAATAAAAAGAGAAACTAATCGAGGAAAACATAAACCTAACAATCTTCTAACCTTAAATATCAATAGATTAAACAATACAAGAAAGTGAAGAAAATGGCAGAATAGGTTAAAAAACATAACTAAACAATTTGCTTCACATAGGAAACGTGTATAAAAAGTAAAGACATATGGCAAAGCCAAGATGGTGGACAAGATGGTGGAAGTACAGAGAGTTCCATATCTCCTCTCCCAATTACTTCAAACAAATACAGAAAAGACACCGGAATGAATCCTGATTGGGGAAGCTAAGAAAAAATTACTGAGTCATTTTTTTAACCCTGATCAGTATAGGGAGACAGAGAAATCTGTGGCTACTAGGGGTAGATCTTGACAGGAACAGTTGCATAGAATATTTCAATCCAAGAAGAGTCTATAAAGCAAGGGAGTGGGAATAAGTATATTAATTTAAGATGGGCAACTCTTTTATTTTAAGCCTCCAATTTGTGATTAAATACTTGTTATATAAGTCATTTTCTACAATAATATAAACACATGAGTGGAATAGTTTGGCAGTGTGGTATCTGTGTCCCAAAATCTGGTAAACAACTATTAAGGAAATGTGTATCCCTGAAATGTGGTAAAAAGTAGTAACAATTCCAAGTCTGCATATCCCCTAAATTTAGTAAATGACTACTAATGTATGTGAGTTGGTAAATGTGGTCAACAACTGATACTAGATTTTGACTGATAATTTCTTTTCATCAAAAGTCTAGGTAATTATCCTCAATCAGAAATTAGCTGTAATTTGAAAATGCCTTTAGTCAGAATCTTAAAGACCTGCTGGAGGCCTTGGTCATTAGCCTGCTCCTGGGTCATAACTAAGACAGACTCCCAAATTCCTAGCATTTGGAAATTTGAGCATCTTATGTTTGCTCCAGAGCAATGCTGGCTGATGAAGATGGGATAGACTGCGACCTCAGAAGGAGACATAACCCCTCCACTTGGGCAGAGGGAACCCTGTGAACCCTGGCAGAAGAAAACACTTATATCAGGTTGGTGGTTTGTTCCTAGAGAGGATGTCCATACTATTGAATAGCCAATAAAATTAGATTGCATGCATTAATAAGTATAAATATTATAAGAAGAATGCATAACAGTAAATCAGGACAAGAAGAGATTGTACAGAGGGTCCTAAATTTGTACAAGGTGCAGAAACAGGTCCAAACTGTCAGTTTTGTTGCTTATTCCCCAGCTTCAGATCTGATTTTCAGATTTCAGGACTCTCTGAGGAGGTTATCTGTGCCTAGGAGTAGTGTTCCAGAAGAAGGAGGCAGGCCCTAGGCTTTGTACTGAGGAAATACTAAGTTCAAAAGAAAGTACTGCATGGTTCAGACCCCAGAATTAAAGCAGGGTCTCAGATCCAGTGCACGTCTTAGTTTGAAGTATGCAGAGGAATAAAAAAGGCAGGAGTCTCAGAACAAAGAAGAGTGAACAGTTATGTCAGTATGAAAAAGCAGAGATTTCTACCTGTGTCCCCCAACAGTTGAATGAAAGCCAAATAATGCAACTCCAAAGGCTCAGCCCAAAGCCAGGTGATAAACTCACAGACAGAGTTCAGACAGGTGGGGTAGGACAGGGATGTGACACAGATCAGTCTGTCCGGGATCACAGAACTTTGGGAGAATTCAAAGTTTGCAGGTCCCTAGTGTAAGCTCTCTCTGAAATCTTGGAATAACACAACATTTTTTTTTTTAATGGTGGCAAAGAAATGGAAACTGACAGGCTGAATCAGTTGCGGTATATAAATGGGATAGCTTACTATTGTGCTGTAAGAAATGCTAAAGAGGATGATTTCAGAGACGTCTAGGAAGACTTGTAGGAACTGATACAGAGTGAGTGAGAATAAGTCACATAATGACAATAGTATTGCAATAGGTTTTTATTGATATTTTTTACTACTCACATGACCATAGTTACCCAAGTATTTCTCCCCATCCTCCTTAACAATACTTTAAATCTTTAAAAAATTCCTGAAAGATTAAGGAACTATGATCAGTGTAATGAGAAGCCATGACACCAGAAAACTCATAATAAAACATCCTACCCACTTCTTGGTAGAAAGATGAAGAAGGGGAAAAAAATATCTATCTATCTATCTATCTATCTATCTATCTATCTATCTATCTATATGTCTGTTTGTGTGTGTATATATACATGTATATATACACACATACATACACATACATTTACAGCATACATATATATTTGGATATGGCCAGTTTGGGAATTTGTTTTGCTTCACTAAGAGAGGTTTTGTTTTTCTTTCTTTGTCAACTCAGGGAAGGATGGACGTGGGAAGGGGGGAAAGCAGATTTCTGTTGCCTGAAAAAAAAATTTAATTAAAAATAACAAGCAAAGGCATATAATGAAAGTTAGAGACTAAAACAAACTTTACATGTCATGTGATTCTAAAAAAAAAAGCAAAAGTTGCAATCATATTGCCAGATTTAAAAAATTTCACAATGTCAAAAAAGATAAGGGAAACTATATTATAATTAAGGTACTTTAGACAATACAATATCTACATTAAACATAAGCATTAAGATACAGACCTAAATGGAGATTGGACAAGGATATTCATGAATAATGAACAGTTTAAAAATAAAACCATAAAATAATTAATAACTATGCATGAGAGAACTATAACAAATAGATAATACACCAAAATTTTGGAGGAAAGGGTGTGCCTTAAAGCAGATGTCAGAAGAACATATCCACACACATATATACATATATACACATATATGTGTGTATCGATATATGTATATACATACACATATATAACTTTTATCATCTATAAAATGAGTGCATCAGATAAATATCCTCAAAAGTCTTCCTTAAGTCAAATTTTATGAGTCCAATGATCCTAAAACCATTTTGCATTTCATTGAAAAAAAATTAGCAAGGCTCTAAAGATAAGAGATATGAAGTAGTTTGCAAACTTTAAATCATTATGTAAATATCAGTTATTATTATAAGGGTTTTCAGGAAAGTTATTTCTAGAATGGTAAAATTCTCATAACCTAGAAATGGGTAAAATGGGTAGTTGGTTCTCTGATGTTCATATCCTTTGAGAATTTTTAGGAAGCTGAATTCTTAATTTGAATAAAGAAGATATTGCTCCCAAGACAGCTTTGTATTCTTTCATTTCCCTTTTAATGGCTTTTTAAAAAAAGGATGTAAAGATAATGCTTTACAGGGTTAAGAAATGTCTGTTTGGCTTATAAAATGAGTCCTTTATGGACAATCTTGGGGTTAATTGAACTTATTCAATACCAGACAAACCTAAGTTGGATAAAAATGCCTCCCATGTTTTATTCCTTATTTCCCTCCCTATTTTTTATGCCTCGGTGCTTATTCTGCTCTCGGCACAGTCTTAGAGTAGAGTAGACCACTTTTATCATCCCCCCTGCCCTTGCCTTCTGTCTTCTCTGTTTTTCCAAATCCTCATCTATTTATCATATGCAGGGGGCACTGGATGAAACGTGTAGATAGTCAGAAAAAAGTCTAGAAGGTAGGAGAAGAGGGATTTGAAAGAGTCAAACTGATGGAAGAATCCTCAGGCTTTTGTTGACAAATAATGAGAATATGAAATAATTCCAGACTGGTTCTTTTTATAATTTTCTTCTGTCCTTTAAGTGATTTGCAATAGCATTTTCTTTTTTGCTAGCCATTTATTTTTGCTTTATTAGTTAAGAATGTTACATATCTGGTAGTGTGGACCCAAACCTAAAATCGCACTCTCTGAACATCTGCTGAACAATCTGTCTTGATAATGAGGAAAAATAAGGCTCACAGACTCTGTCAGTCCAATGAAAAATTGGAAGACTCCTCAGAGGTTACTAAGTCCAACCTCATTCTCCACCTCCACCCATTTTGCCTATGAGGAAAATGAGACCCAGTTTTCTCAGAACTCCACAGTTGGTACTTTTTCTACCATGTGCAATGGTAATGGGAATATGATGATCTTCCCTGCCCCTTAATGGGCCTAAGGGAATATGAAGATCTTCCCTCATCCTTAGTAGGCTGAATGTCATCACATGGAGCCTGTGGTATGAGGAATTTGCTGAATAGGTGGAACAGGAAGGGGTGGAACAGGAGATGATTCAGAGCAGTTAGAGAGGAGGGAGAAGAGGATGTAGTCAAGCAGACAGGATTGTGAGTGTTTATTTGTGGGAAGGCCAGAGCAGGGGGAAAGCTTTGGGATGGTGTTGCTTCCTGCAGTGATAAGGCGTATTAATTTCTTTGTTGCTATGATGGAATCATTTTCTGGTGTTGGGATTTGGCTTTCTGGTGTTTGAATAAATGTTTTGCTTCTGTCTTTTTTATGGAGAGTGTTATACTTGAGCATTCATAACTATGCCAACATAGTCATAGTCACTGTCAGTGCTATGAATGTTGCCTTAGTGATATACCATGTTACAGGCCAACATTTCTATTTACTGTGCCTTGAAACAGAATAGTATTATATTAGAAATGTTCCATGAAGTAAAAATCTCCTCTATAAAATCATATATTTTGGTTTTGCTTTCTATAGTAGAGAATTAAAAAAAAAAATGTATAACCTTTCCTTTCCCAGGCGTGCCCTGATTCCTCCCAAAGATGTGGCTATCAGATGAGTGTTCTGGTGAGTAATGAAGCCCCCAAAAGGTGCTACTAGCTTTTCTGATCAGGACATTTTTGACACTCTTTACACTTTGCACACCTGTGTGGGAGAAAGGGCATTTTCCTTTGGAGCTCACAGAGATTAAGAGGGGAAATGTGTTCCATGACAATGGTGAGATCAGTTTTTAAATAAATGCTTTTTATTGCATCTCTAATGTTCCTAAAACTGTTGTTCAGTTGTGTCTGACTATTTGTGATCCTTTATGGATTTTTCTTGGCAAAAGTATTGGAGTGGCTTGCCATTTCCTTCTCCAGCTTATTTTATAGATGAGGAAAGTGACATAAACAGGCTGAAATGACTTGCCCAAGGTCACACAGCTAGTAAATATGTGAAGTCATATTTGAACTCATGAAGATGAGTCTCCCCAATTCCAAGCCTAGAGCTCTATTCACTGTACTGCCTAGCTGCCCCTCTAAGCTCAAACCTTTCTTTTTAAAAATTCAGTGTTCGTTCTTCTCTGTTAAAATATTATGGTAACTCTGTCTCACTTCTGTTAGATTAAAGGCACAGTGGCTTTTATTTCCCATGTAGATCAGGGGAGCTTGGGGAGATCTGAGTACTCCTGGGGCCCAGGGAGAAGTAAATATTGCCTATCAATATACAGTCTGCCACCCAAGTCATAGGTAGGAGTTATAAACCTATTATTTTAAAAAGAAAAGTGATCTAGGTTTAGCTGTGAGTTATGGTCTCATTCAAGGCTATGTCTTTGCAAGATTTGAGAAGCTATCTTTTTATATTAGTCAAAAGCTGGAAACAGTTGGGTGCCCATCCATTGTTGAAAGGCTGCACCAACCAGAGACAAATGATGAATACAGAAAAATCTTGGAAAGACTTTTATGAACTGAAACTGGAGGGTAAAGGCAGAAAGATAAGAAAAATATACCTGGAATATAATTATGTAAACAAATACAATGCTGAAATATAGCTAAATTCAGATAAACTCCACATTGGAATGACTTCCAATGTTCCTGAAAGACAGGTGATAAAATATAGTCCATTCTGTTTACAGTAGGTGAAGAACTATAGGACAAGAATATCACATTACATTTATTGTTTCATTTTACTTAATGGGTTCATTTGGTTACAAGGTAAGATTAAGTAAGCCAGAAGCAACTAAAATAAGGTGGTATTTTTTAAAAAGGCATTTATAAATCTTTTATTTTTAAGGCTATGGTTATATTCCCCTCTCCTCCCACCCCAAGATAAAAGGTGGGGGACAACATTCCTTTTAAAGAATTATCATCAGCGTGGCTGAAATTTTTTTTCAGCCACAGAAACTCTCAAAGACAGACCAACTGTACTTCATCCTAGTGAGGTGGCAATCGCACTCCAAGACTATCCCAGTTCCTTCAAATTCTGAAGTATTCCTTGAAAACCTTAAGAATAAGAACTGAGAGATCTAAGTAGAGAATGTTTTAGTGGAAAGTGACCAAAACAATTCAGGGGGAGATGAAATAGCAGCATAGGAAGGTCCACTGATCTACAGATATCAGGAGAGTTCAAGTCACACAAGTTAGACTGAAAGCAAACAACAAACCCATATCTTTTTCTTTTTTAAATCTCTGTCTGAGAGAGAGAGAGAGAGAGACCAAACTGCTCAAAGGGTTCCATACCTTTAGGAACTGTTTTTGTCTAAGGAGGCTGGTCATTGAGGGGGGCAGGTGGATAAAATCATTGTTGCATATTGGGTTCTATCATAATGTTATTAAAGTGTTATAAATCATGCTAAATGTTATAATA
>CM053592.1:84011527-84073175 GCA_028646515.1 Pseudochirops corinnae
TATACAGCCTGTATTTAATTGCTTGTCCTTCTAGTGGGGGTGGGTGACGAGGGAGGAAGAGAAAGAATCTAGAATTTAAAGTTCTATAATCAAATGTTAAATATATATATACACTATTATTATTATTATTATTATTATTATTATTATTCTCATTAACTACATCCAACTGGGACTTAAGATACACAGGCACTGTGGTAGGAGATCCATCCTGCCCTAGCGGAAAGTAAGAGGGGTGCTGGGCGAGGACATAGGAGAGAATAGATTGGGGGAGGGTTATACAAAAGGATGGCTGTTTTTGGGTGGTGGGTAGGGGAAAGATGGGGAGAAAATTTGTAACTCAAAATCTTGGGGAAATGAATGATGTAAACTAAAATAAATAAAAGTTAAAATTAAAAAAAATTTTAAAAATATAAAAAATAAGAAAAAATTTAAAAAATAAAATAAAAAAGAAATAAATGAAAAAAGAAAAAAACAAAAGAAAAAATAAAAACAAAAAAATTAAAAAAAATAAAATTTAAAAAAAATTTTTAAAAAAAGAAAAGAAACAATAGTATTTCATTACATTCATATACCACAATTTGTTCAGACATTCCCCAATTGATGGGCATCCCCTCAGTTTCCAATTCTTGGCCACCAGTAAAAGAGCTGCTATACAAATTTTTGTATGTCAGTCCTTTTGCCATTTTTATAGTCTTTTTTGGTATACAGCCTTAGAAGTAGTATTGCTGGGTATATCAGCAAGCACCCCAGCATACTAAGGATGGCTGCTAACCCAGGTTCTTAGATGTGCTTTTCTAAAGGAAAGCAAGTCAAAATGGGTTAACAATCTTACTTTAATCAATCAAATATATATCATTTACCTAGCCCAGGGGTAATAGTCAGCACCCTGAACTTCAGAGAATGCAAACAGAATACAAACAGAAGTTACAAGCAGGAAAAGAAACAGATCAGCAGATGGGCTTCCACTCGTCTGACCATTACATCCATACCTAGTCAGTTACCAGAGAGGGAAGCACCAACATCTGCATTTTTCAAAGCCAGGGGCTCAACGGCTTCCCAGAGTCTTGTCTGGCCAAATCACACAGCTCTTTCCAAAGTAAGTCCCAAAGCAAAACCTCACATCAGGGTACAAATAGCCTTCTCCTGGATCAGAGAATGTCACAGCCCTCTTGACCCACTGCCAATCACAAAGTAATAAGGCTTGGGCATTCCTGAAGGACAAGCCTCCTGCCACAGGCTCCATGTGACCACATTTAGCCTATTAGGAGTCAGAGTATATTTTCAAATCAGGGAAGGTTCTCAGAGTCACTTAATCTGTATCAAAGGGCCTAGGGGCAGGGAAGATCTTCAGATTCCCATAACACTGGGTCAAAGGGTATGCACATTTTTATAGCCCTTAGGACATAGGTACTAGATTATTATTACAGACAGAACAGCTTTCCATCATCTCCCAGATATAACCTTGATAAATATAAATTGAAGAATTATTTTAATTGATGTCACCATATAAAATATTCATAATGTCAAATTACATGTAGTAAAGAGACTTTAAAATATAAAGCACAATGAAAGAAATCAGAACAATGTGAGAATAGGACTTCATTGTATGGCCCCTTTCTAATCCATTCATATTTGTATCTCTAGTTTTCTCTTGATTTCTGCATTTGTATTTTAAGAGTCCTTTTTACCTCTGGTCTTTTCGTCAAGAATTCTTAAAAGTCTTCTATTAAAAGTCCATTTTACCCTGTAAGATTATTTTCAATTTTGCAGGTTGTTATTGTTAGTTAAAAAGTTTGTGTTTTACCCTTTGGAATATTGTTTTCCAACATCGTTCTCTTTATGATAGCTATCCTGTCTTGTATGATCCTAGCTCTCGTTCCTCGAACTTTTTCTTCCTAGTTGCTTGCATCGTGTTTTCTTTGACTTGGGGGCTCTGAGAGATTTTAGTTATGATAATCCTGGGAGCTTTCATTTGGAGGTTTCTTTCAGGAGGCAATCAGTGCATTATTTCTATTTTCATTTTGAACTTTTGTTCTAATCTGTTCCACTAGTTTGTAAGCTCTGTGGGGGCAGGGAATGTCACCTCCCCCCAGCACTTAGTACAATGCCCAGCACATTGTAGATGTTAAATAAATATTGATTGATTGATTATCTGAACAGTTTTCATTTATGCTTTGTTGAATGTGGTTTTTAAATTTTTTTTGGCAATAAATTTTATTTAGTCTGACGACTCTTAGATTATCTTTTATTTAACTATTTTCTTGATCATTTGTTTTTGATGGTATATACCCTTACATTTTCCCTCTTTTTAAAAAAAATTTTTCTTCAATTTTTTAATTTTGTTTTTAGTATTTCTTGCTGTTTTGGAGTTATTGCTATCTGTTTGAACTGTTTTAATTTCTAGGGAATATGTTTCTTAAATTAGGTTTGCAACCTTCTGTTCTAAGCCAGAAGTCAACAAACTAAGGCCCATGGGACCAAATCCTTCCTGTTCCAGTTTTTGTATGACTCACGAGCTAAGAAAGAATGGATTTTACCTTTAAATATAACATTAGTTAGGTACAAACAATTGTACGAACCAACCTCTCTTTTAAGTTCCTAATCCTCCTTCCCATTCTTGTCTTAGTAGTTCTCATTTCCTTTAATATTGTAGTTTGTAATTCTTGTTTAATTTCTTCCAGTGGCTAATCCACTGTAATCCTTATGGCTAAATCAGGCTTTTCTCTACAGTGGTTCTCAACCTTCCTAATGCTGCGACCCTTTAATACTCATTTGTGGGGGTATCTGCATGTGGGTGGAACTGCCTGGGGATGGGTAGAGGAGTGGTGTCTTGGTTTCTAAGACCATCAGAAATACGTGTTTTCCAGTGGTCTTAGGCGACCCCTGTGACCCGTGTGAAAGGGTCATTTGACCCCCAAAGGGGTTGTGACCCACAGGTTGAGAACTGCTGCTCTAAAATGTCCTACTTTGGCCTTGTGGTGTGATTCTCTTCTGAGTTTACATCTTGGGCTTCCCTGAATCCATAGCATTTCTTTATTGTGTTCATTAATGTCTTCTGTTTACTTATATCTTTAGTTTCATTTTCTGGATTAGAATTTTGTATTTTTATCAGCCTTTTCCTTCTCATGCTTTTGTATGGAAGGTCATTCCTGCTTGGTCCTGCATGTGATGGTTAAGACTAGTCTCTGCCCTCTGCAGGAATTCCTGGGTTTTGTCTCCATCTCCTAGTAGGCTTGACTCCAGTTTTGGCCTTGATCTATTCCCTGTCTCCTCTTTTCATAGTCCCAAACTTGGAGTTGACTTTGTGTTTGCCTGTAACCCAGACAGGCCTCAACCCACTCCTGTTGATCATGTTGGTAGCAGGTTTCCTATAAAACTCCAGATACTTTGCATCCTGTCCCCTTTGCTACCATTGCTACCATTTCTACCATTACTCTTGCCGTGGGCTACCTGGGGGCTGGTATGACCTTATCTCCTGCTGTGGTTTTTCTGGGGCTACCTGGGTTCTCAGTCTGGGACAGACTAATTGGCTGCTCTGGCTCTGTTTCCTGCTTTGCCCTGACATGGGCTCTACTTGGCTGGGCATTGGTCTGGTCCTGTCTCCTGCTGTGGTTCTAAGGGGCTTTCTGTGCTGCCTGGGCTTGCTTCCTGCTGGGCTGCTTGGACACTCCTGACTAACTTGGTTTCCCTAACTTGTTCTGACAGTCTTCTTTTATAATACTGGACTGAAAGGGTGAACTTAGAATTGTTTCTCTTTCTCATTCTTTCCATTTCTATGTGTCCAACTCCTTGATGGCAACCTTCATAACACTTCTCCTGAGGTATTCTGTATTTCTAAAATATTGTAGTTCATTCATACTTACCACAAACCTCTAAATTTCCCTTTGGGCAGTCTTTAACATCAGTTCTTCAGATAAATTGAAGAAAAAACTGAACCTAAGGAAAAAACCATGGAACATAGCCACATAACCACACTGGAAGAATATTGTTCTTGAAAAGAGGGTGAAAGCTAGGTGGCACAGTGAATAGAGCACTGGCCCTGGAGTCAGAAGGACCTGAGTTCAAATCCAGCCTCAGACACTTAACACTTACTAGCCATATGACCTTGGCCAAGTCACTTAACCCCAATTGCCCTGCCTTCCCCCCTCCAAAAAGCAAAACAAAAACAAAAAGAAAAGAGGAGTCTTTGTTTCAGGGAGGAATTGACAAAACAACCCACCTCACAATACAGATACAGTTAAAAATTATGTAAATTGACTTTGGCGATTTGGAATTTATTCATTTTAATTCGATTAAGTGTGTTTAATTTCCCTAAACCCCATTTCAAAAGGGTAAATTAAAAGGATATCAGAGATGGCCACATGAGGGCAGCATAAGACCTTTTAAATTGTACAAGGGCCTTTCAAGCACTAATTTTCACGTTTTAGTTTATGGAAATGTTCAGTTTGATGTTTTAGAAAACCAACTGGTAAGTAAACACCTACTATGTGCTACATACTAGAGCTAGGTGCTAGGTAAATCACATGTAAAAAGACAGCACCTAATCTATTTAACAGGTAATTTTGGCAGCAGTAATTGCCATAGCACATAGGTCTTTAAAAAAATGTTTTTGTGACTGTTTTAGGACGAAAACATATATTTCTGATTATTATGTAAGCATGGAAGAGATTTCAATAAAGGAATAATTCCTTTAACCACCCTCCCTGCCCCACTTTTTTAAACAGGATAGAAGCTCATGCATCTGGGTTAGTTCAAGGTCGAACCTAGATAACTTCCCAAGATTGCCATGCAGGCCTGACTGCCCTCCTTTTTACCTCTTCAGAGAACAGTAGGTTTAGCAGCCCATTATTTTGATCAGGTGAACTGCAGATGGATTTTCAAGTGGAATCCCAGTCCCTTGCACCCAAAAGAAAACTCAACAAGCATTATTTATCAAGTGTCTGCAATGTTAAGTCCTAGGGATACAAAGGGAAAAAAAGGTCTCCCCTCTTAAGGACTTACATTCTCTCAAGATTAAAGACTTAGGAGCAAAAAGAATCTGAAAAATCATCCAGACCAAATCCCATATTTAAAAGGTGATAAAATAGGTCAGGAGAGGTTAAACACAAGGTCTCACCCCCTTGAACCCTAATTTCCATCCCCTCATCCCCATTTCTCTAGACCAGCTCTGTCAGGGACTAGTAGTTACCTAGGCCCTGGGCTATCAGTTTTAGGAAAACGTTCTTTCTATGCAGAGAATGACTACACTTGTTTCTCCCTCAAAACTGAGTAGGAAATCACCATCTCCCCCTTTCCCCCGTCCTCCTCCATACACAAACACTTATCCCTAGTAATTATATATAATATACACATTCCTGCTTAGAGAAACTATCAGTTCAGAAGAAATGAGATTAGGAGCATATTGCAAAGAGATCAGGAACTGAATGCAGAAACAGAATAGGTCTTTGCTTGCTTTGCTTCAAGACCATTTACAGAGTTTACAAACCATTTGCAAAGGTTTATCACTGTGCTAAGCACTTTAGAATGATGATCTTTTCTGATCCTCACAACAACCCTCTGAGGTAGGTATTATTATTATTATATTTCTTTTGCAGTTGAGGAAACTGAGGCAAATTTTCAACTTTCAGAGATCAGTCTAAGAAAGACAAACAGAATTCAACTGAATTCATGTTTATATCTCTCAAAGCTGGTGGCACGCATGTGTCCATGCATGGGAGCTGAAGTCAGAACTGAGTTCCCTTTGGGGTTAGGGTCACTCCATCATCATTTTACCATGACAGAGAAAATACCACCCCTAGCTCTACCAGACTACTCCTAGCCTTGGGCCATCTAGTCAAAAGAATCTATTTCCACCCAAACTGGAGTAGAACACAATTTAGGTCAAATTACTTGCTAGCTTGGGTGGAGGCTGATCAGGATAAGGAGAGTCAATGCAATCTCATTACTAGCAATGTCCATCTGAAGAAAAATTGAACTTAGAGTCAGGACTTTGGAAGAAGGTGTGGTGGAAGGGGCTCTGAATCTCTAAGATACTGGTTATTAATAATCATTTCACAAAATAAAAGTTAAGTGACTTGTCCAGGGTCACACAGTTAGCTACAGTCAGAGGCTAGATTTAAGTAGTAATAAAAACTAATACTTATATAGCATTTACTATGTGCCAGACAAAGTGCTAAACACTTTATAATTATTATCTAATTTGAGTCTCACAGCAACCCTGAGAAGTAGATACTAGGAGTATCACCATTTCACAGATGAGAATGCTGAGGCAAAAAGAGGTTAAGTGACTTGCCTAGGGTCATAGCTAGTACATGTCAGAGGATAGAGCCAATCTTCCCGGTCCCAGGCCTAGAACTCCACTGACTATGGATGGCACCAGCTGCCTCTGATGACTCTATAGATAACTGCCCTGCATTAGGAAAGCAAAATATAAATGTTAGAGGTGTTAAGGAGGAAAAATTGGCAAGACTTGGCAGTGAATGGATACATGAGATGAGGGGGAATGTTTTTGTAAGTCACTTTACCCTGTGTGCCTCAGTTTCTTCATCTGTAAAATGAACTGGAGAAGGAAATGGAGAACTACTCCCGTACCTTTGCCAAGAAAACCCCAAACGGGGTCATGAAGAATCAGATACAACTGAAAATTGACTGAACGACAGAAATGACTCTTAAATTAGCAGACAGTTAGGTGTTTTCTAGAGAAACAGAAAGTTAAAAACTTTCCCAGTGACAAACAGCAACTGGGTATCACAGATGGGCCTTGAATATAGGTCTTCATGGCTTTCTTTCTACTCTATCATGCAGCCTCTGCATCGTCAGCTGCTTTTTAAAAAATGAGCAAATATTAAGTCAAGATCTTATCAAAGCTTCATAGTCAATGGTGTGGTTGAAGATGTGGTCAATTGCAACAACAAGTACAACAGTAATAGTTAGTCTTTATACAGTGCATTAAAGTTGGCAAGGTGTCCTGACATCAAGAAGAGGAAACCGAGAGTGGTAAATGCTTTGCCACAACTAACAATATTTGTAGATCTTGCCGCTTTTCCTCGTGAAGTCCTTTCCCAGGATGCCTTGTTGTGTAAACACATCATTTCCATAAAGAATTTAAGGAGATGAAAAAGTACTTTTAAGGTTGGTAGAACCTGGCCCCCCCTTAGCAAAGCTTGTGAAGACTAAGAACAATTTTGTAAACCAATAAGGCATTGAATATAAATGCCTCAATGTGGTAGTGTTCAATTTTTTCCATCATGCCCAACTCTTCATGAACCCATTTGGGGTTTTCTTGACAAAGATGCTGGAGTAGTTTGACATTTCCTTCTCCAGTTCATTTTACAAAGGAGGAAACTGAGGCAAACAGGGTTAAGTGATTTGCCCAGGGTCACACAGTCTAGTAAGTATCTGAGACCAGATTTGAACTCCCATCTCCCTGACTCCAGGCCTGGTACTCTATCCACTGTGCCACCTAGCTGCCCACTAATTTAAGAATCATTTCTGTTCCTCAGTGAATTTTCAGTTGTATCTGATTCTTCCTGACCCTGTCTGGGATTTTCTTGGCAAAGATACTAGAGGAGTTTTCCATTTCCTTCTCCAGCTCATTTTACAGATGAGGAAACTGAGGCAAACAGGGTGAAGTGACTTGCAAAATCATTCCCTCTTACCTCATGTATCTAAGTCTTACCAATTTTTTGTCCTCAACATTTCTAACATCTATATTTTTCTTTCCTAATTCAGGGCAGGTTTTAGTTGTTTGCCAGGAAGTTTTGCACCCAAGTGATATCTTTTGCTACTACTGCTGATGGGTAATTTCTTCCTCTCACCCAATTCTCTCTGAATAAACTCTTGGTCCAGAAACACTGAAGGGGATTCCTCCATTCCCTTCATACACACAGACACACAGACACACAGACAGACACACACCCATGCACACCCACACACACATGCATACACACAGGCACACTTGCACAATTTAAATCATATGTGTTTTTACTGATCCTACCTCTGAGCTGAGAGGTCAGATGTGGGGAGATCTACATGGAGTCTTTGAAGCCCTTGATATTGAGGAGGTGTGTGTTTGTTTGTGTCTGTCTATGGGCATGTGTGTGTGTGTGTGTGTGTGTGTGTGTGTGTGTGTGTTTGTGTGAAGGGAATGGAGGGAGACCCTTTAGCGTTTCAGACCTATTACTTCCAATTGCTCAATATTCTCTCCATCATTAGCTTAGATTAAACACAGGGTTTTTCATGTGATGCTCACAAAAATGCTTAGCAGAGTTAATTCCTCCAGGTTGCTAGGAAACCACTTGGTATAGAGAAAGGAAAAGTGATAGTCAATTAAACTGAGGGACAGCAAGCATGTTTAACTTACACTTGGGAAGATTATATCCCAGGCAAAAGACAGATTGATAGTCTGGGCCTTTGATTAAACCAGAAGAGCTAAGCTCACAGAAGGAAATTTGCTCTCATAATTCAGGTTAATACCTTCTCTGCAGTTTCTAGTCTTAGAGGATTGTCTGTAGCATTTAGAGATTAAGGGACTTAACCAAAGTCACACAACCAATAGGTGGCAGAGGTAGGACTTGAACCCTGGGCTTCCTGGCTATAAGATTTGCCTCTTATCTACTATGCTATGGTATGTGTGTGTACCTGTGTGTACCTGTGTGTATATAGGTGTGTGTGTGTGTGCATGCATATGGATGTGTGCATGTGTGTATGCATGTGTGTGTAAGCGTGCGTGTGTGTGAGCATTGTGTGTCCATGTGAGAGACAGAGAGAGAGAGAGAGAGATACAGAGATACAGAGATACAGAGAGAAGAGAAAGAGAGACAGAGAAAAGAGAGACAGAAAGACAAAGAGAGATATACAGAAAGAGAAGAGAGAAGAGGCAGAGAGACAAAAAAATAGAGAGAGAAGAGAGAGATGAGAGGAGACAGAGACAGAGACATGGAGAGACAGAGAGAAAGGAGACAAAATGATTAGGTAATTAAGAATATTTTAATTTTTTTTGTTGTTTCTTTTCAGTCATTACAAAATGATTACATTACAATCACTCAGTAAGTAGTTATTGCTTGGGACAACTGCGTTTTCACATATTTCTTGTATTTCTCCTTGTCTTTCATTACCAACAACTGTTTCTCAGGCCAGATTTCAGGGTATAACACAATGACTCCAAATTCTTCCCTTGCCTCGTATATCCTTTAATTTATTATTATTATTATTATTATTATTAGGTGCTGTCCTCTCTCCCAGGCTACTCTAAGTCAGCTTCTCATCATCTTTTTTGTCCTCAGTATTGCAAAAGCCTCCTAGTTAATTGGCCTCCCTCCCTCCAACCTCTCCTTTTCCAATCCATCCTCCACACAGTTGTGACTCTTTAAGATTATGTTATATATGGGATTCCAGTCTGTATGAGTAGGAGCTCTTCATCATGAGCTTAGCAATGAAATCATAGCTCAACACAACAACAAAACTGTCTTTACGTAGTTGTATAAACATTGTATATCCCCTCACAGGAGAATTCATTGCAAGAATTATCCTATTTTTATTTCTAAATCTCTGGTGCCTAGTACAGTGGTTTGCATATGTTGTTGTTCAGTTGTGTCTGACTCTTCATGACTCCATGGACTATACTATCCATGGATTTTTCTTGGCAAAGATACTGGATTGGTTTGCCATTTTCTTTTCCAGTGTAATAAGGCAAGAGTTGCCAGGGTCACACAATGTCTGAGGTCAAATTTGAACTCAGGTCCTCCTGATTCCAGATCCAGTACCTATCCACTGAACTATCCAGCTATTCCAGTTTGCAGATAGTAGGTAGGTAAATGTTTTGTTGAATTGAGTGAAATTAAAGGGAGAAGAAAAGTTGATGTTAAGACCCTAGTTTCCATAGAACCAGAGTTCTCTTTTTCCAAAATGTTACAAAATAGTAGTCTGAAATACAATTTAATAGAGAAGAATGGAAGCATACCTTTCAGAACTAGGAATAGAGGAGGATTTTTTTGTCTAAGTAAAGGATAGAGATGATCATAAATGATAATGTGGACAATTTTGTTTACTTAAAACTGAAAAGATTTTGCACAAATAAAATCAGAGTAATTAGGAGGAAAACAGTCAAATGGGAAAAATATCTTTGTAGCAAATTATTTTCGTAAAGGTTACATATACAAAGTAAATAGAGATTAGTGCTATTATAAAAGAATAAGCATTCCCCAGTAGAAAAATGGTCAAATGGTATGAATATGTAGCTCTCAAAAGAAGACAAACTATCAGCAAATATATAAAGATGATCCAAATAGTTAATGAAAAAATTAAAGAACTCTGAATTTCTAGTTCAGACTCATCAGATTCTTATAGACGACAAAAATGGAATATGACAATTGTTGGAGGTTTTATGGGAGATCAGGCATATTATTAATACACCGTTGATGGAGTTTTTCTAATCAGCAATTTGGAAAAGTAATTTGAAACTATACCTAAAAGGTCACCCCTTACTTGGAAAAGTACTGCTAGGCATAAACCCTAAAAGTATTCCTTGGTGTATACCAAAGCCAGAAGGCATTAACCTTCATGTACAAAATACATTTGTAGCAGCACATGGGTCCATCACTTGGGGAATAGCTGAACAAACAATAGTGTATCAAAGTAATAGGATATTATTGAACCATAAGAAATGACCAAAGGAATGGATTATAAGAAACATAGGAAGACTTGTATGAAATGATACAAAATGATCAACACCAGAAGGGCAATTCATGCAACAATTACAATAATGTAAAGGAAAACAACTTGGGAAGACAAGATCAATGATCAATGGAGTTGCCAGTCACAACTCCAGATGCCTGATGCTGAAGCATGCCTCTTCTTTTTTTTTAAACATAGAACCAAGTAAGAAATTTTATTAGTGTTTTCTATGATTAGTTTAGAATCATCTTTTCTCTAGCCTGATTGGTAATGCTTTTTGAAGCTAAATTAGAATCTCTTTGTTTTCCACTTTTAAAAATGTATTGCATTCCTCGTATAAACAGCATTCTCTGATTTTCTTATCCACCTGCTTTAGGGAAACCCATGTATTTAATAGGCTTCCTCAAAGGTTAGCCTATACCAAATGATTATTTAATCTAACTATCTGGACCACAAATGGTGAAAGTATAGTTAAATAGCCAAGACCACTAGGCATTCAAAGTGAAGATTACACATCCTTAGCTCCCCACTCAGGTATAAGGGGAGGACAATTGACTACTAGATATGCAGTGTTACCAGACATTATGGTCCCAAACCATTGCTTCTGACAGCTACTGCCACAAATACAATAGGAACACCATCTCCTTCACACTCTGTTTTAATCTTTAGAGTGTTATCTGGTCCTTTATGGGCAGATGTTACTCAAAGTTCACAAGGAATTCCATGATTTCCACAAGACTTCTTAATTTTTTTCACAATGATCAAGGTCAGAAGTTGATCCCATGCATGGACTTTCCACTTTACAAAGCAACTCCAGTCTTCTTGCAACCCACTCAAAATTTTTCTTCACCATCTGGAGGCCTTCAGGAGCCATTTCCTTAGGTTCCAGTTGAAATTCTTCTACATACCCATTCAGTTGGACTCATTTCACATTGAGATGCAATGAAAGTTGCCTCACCACATTTTTTGATGAAAGCAATTTTGATATCAGCTTCCTGCAACAACTCAAAAAATTACAAACTGGTAATTCTCTTTGAGTTTGCAGTTTTTTCCATCCAGATGATTTTTTCTAACTTCATTGCCTTCTGTAATCTGGTCTTTAGACTGCAAGAAGACTTTTCCAGGACTATCCAACAATTCAGAGATTTCTTTTGTTTTACCCTGATAGAACTTCTTACCAATCTTCAGTACTTCAGCAATTGCCATTTCTCTGATTGTGGTAGTTGGCTAACGGGAAGACCAGCACACCTCTTTTAGTCACAGAACTAGCATTAATAAAGACCTACTGTGTGCTAAATAGCATGTTAAGTGCTAGAGAGGTGATGGGTTACAGGTGCAGAAGATTGATTCTTTTTCAGATGTGGCTAGTATGTGAATTTGTTTTGCTTGACTATATCTATTTATCACAAGGGAGGCTTTTATTTGGTGGTGGGGGAAGTAGTTAGACGAGAATATGGGGGGCAGCTAGGTGGTGCAGTGAATAGAGCACTGGCCTTGGAGTCAGGAGGACCTGAGTTCAAATCTGACCTCAGACACTTGATACACTTACTAGCCACGTGACCTTGGGCAAGTCACTTAACCCCAATTGCCCAGCCTTCCACCCTCAAAAAAAAAGGCAAAAAAAAAAAAGAAGAGAATATGGATCATAATGATTGTGATATCAAAAAAATGATGAAAAGAAGACAAAAATTTCAATGAAAAATTAACAAATATGCAGAAGAGCAAATGAAAGTTCTAAAAAGAACACAGAGAAGCATGGCAGTGTTGATGCCCTTGTGCTACATTTACTATATGATTATATGCAATGAATTGATGGTTTCCTATACAATTTTATTTTTACATTCCTGCATGATCTACAATCATGTTTAAGTTCACAATATAGAAATAAAAAAATGTAATTCAGTAGTTAAAAAAGAAAGCAAGGGAATTTTTTTTTTTTTTTACTTTTTTGGGGGGGAATAATTTCCTTCAAAGTCATAGACTGTATAGAACTTAAAATTATTTCAATTAGTTCCCCAATAGACATACCAATGTAATTACAGACTTTGTGTGTGTATGAGAGATACATATTTGAATAAAATCTGTATACCTACTGAGTTGATAATTAGATTTCAGAGCCATGCTGAATATTGAGTAATCCTTATCTAGTAGATTTACACTAAGAATTGGAATTTGACATCTCCAAAGATGACTCAGAGGTCTAAGTCAAAGACATGGGCTATATAAATTGTAGTTTTGTCATAAACTGATACATGGGAGGCAGTTGTCAGTGGTTTTATATAAATAAATATGTTTACTTATATAGCATTTTTTGGATGTACTTAAAAAGACTCAACAAAGTCTACAATTCGTGTTAAATACAAATGCAGTATATTGTCCAATAATAATAATAATACTCTTTTTTCTTTTAGCCTAATTGGGTAAATGTATGTCCATTTTTATAGCATGCTTTCATTGGCTTCTGCCTTTGGCATTTTGGAAAAATACTTATGTTTCTAAAAGAGCTGTATGGTCAAGAATGCACAAGGAGGATAAAGAAGACTGGCTTCTACTGTTTAGTTTCTCATTTTCTTTTGTTTGGCCCGTACTTTAATTTTAACCTACCCCCATTCCCCATCCCCACAGCCACACCTAGTAAAGAGGAATTAGCAATATAATTTAAGGCTTCATAGAAAAATGTGAGTAAAGCATAAACTTCTATTATTATCAGCGCTTAAGCCTGTGTGTAGCTTTGGGCTACACTGTTTCAAGTAGGAAGACTGGTAAAGTTGGCTACAGGTGTTAGTGCCTTTGAACTGAAATCTTAGAATTAGAACAATCTAATGCAGTGCCTTGAGAAAAATTCTAGAAGAAAACTTGCTATAAATTGTTTCATTTGGTCAGTCCATATGTCTGAGGTATGTTTGCTTCTTTTAAGGGAGGAAGGAAATAGGTATTAATTAAGTACCTAATATGTGCCATGTGCTTTACAATATTATCTCATGTGAGTCTTACAACCAATAGGGGAGGCAGGTGCTATTATCTCCATGTTATGTTTGAGGAAACTGAGGCAGAGGTTAAGTGACTTGTTCAGGGTCACATAACTTGTCTCTGTGCCCAGCACTCTATCTATTGTACCTTTTAGCTTCCTTTTCCCAGAATAATGGGAAATGCTGCCAGCTGCTCCCCATACCTCTCCCTCATTGGAATCCTACTGTATTTTGAGTGTGTTGATCTTTTGTTAGGTTTGCTGCTAGGAAAGTGAAGTGAGGAATTAGCAAAATCATCCACTTTCCTAAACTTAGTGATTCTGTTAGCACAGTGTTGATGTTCAGTTGTTCAGTCCTATCCAATTCTTCATAACCCTACAGATCACAGCATACCAGAAACTTGTTTCCCCCAGTACCTTTCAAAGTGTGTCCAGGGTCATGTTCCTTATTTCCATGACACTACCCATCTCATCCTCTGCCATCCCTTTTTCCTTTTGCCTTCCGTTTTCCCCAACATCAGTGTCTTTCCCAATGAGTCCCATTTTCTCAGTATGTGGCCAATGTATATAATTCTCACTGAGATTATTTATGTTTTTATATGCTTCTATCACTTATATTTTTATATAGGTATTAGGAGTACAATGACTTAGTTGAAATGTGTGGAATAAGACCAATAAGCAGCTCTCTTCAGTATTTTTCACTCCGTCTCTGATTTGCATAGAACACAATTAGCAACATGGCAGAGGAAAAGAATTAGAGGGGATTTTTTTTTTTTTTACTGTAAGTCAAATAAGAATGAGAGGCCCTAAGAGACAGGAGAAGAAAAAGTATTAACAACAACAAGAACAATACCACCATCAGGCTTTAAAATACTTAAAGGGCTACTGTAGCTAGTTGGCTGTCTGTAGTTGGGGAGGTCTACATTATAAAAGTGCTAAAGAACTGGTAGGATTCTTACCCACTCCGACCCCACCTCAGCCCAATGGATAAAGTGCCATATTGAAGTTTATAACAAACATGAAAGCAGAGAGCAATAACAACTCTGTGGAGTTGCCAAACAGAGAGCAGCTCAATGCCACCAGAAGACACTGGTGGCTCTGCAGTGTCAGCAGCATGAACTGTCCCAGGTGTGCATGTCACTAGACACACAAGTTCCGGGTGTATGCCCCTCCCCATTGGTGGTATGATACCCTGTGGAGCAATGTGTGTCTGGGTGTATGAAGACTCTTTTTATTTTACTTTTAAATAAAATGTACATAAAATATAAAATGTAATTTCTCAATTACATGTAAACAAAATTTTTAGCAGTTTTATTTTTAAAATTTTATGTTCCATATTCTTTCCCTCTTTCCTTAGGAAAAGAAACTTTCCCTTCCCTCCTTGGGAAGGCAAGCAATTTGATATAGATTATACACGTGCAATCATGTAAAACATTATAAAGGCTCTTTTCAGTTCTTTTGCTATTCTGTTGAATTAAACATCTTTTGCTTTGAATTGTTTCTTCTGATTGGTCCAGTTAAAGAAACACATGAGTCAGGGGTCATGAGTATAGTTTTAAGACTCACATTGTAATTTTACATTAAACTCACATTGAACCTGATGTAACTTTCTTAGGATGTGTGTGTGTGTGTGTGTGTGTGTGAACACGTTTGCACTGGGTGCTTCATGCTACATACATAAATATATTAATATAATATATATATATTATGTGTGCATATGTGTGTATACCTTTGTAGACACACACATATACAGCTAGTCACCTCCATTTAAACTTTATGAACTTTAAACTTCATGAAGTCTAAGATCATTCATATTGAAGCTTCCCCAGAGCCCAGTGCCATCCTCTGCTCACAGAGAGCACTCAATAAATGTTGATAATTGCCTCCGTTCTTCACTTTATTTTGCTACCATAGACTTGGTCAGAAACTTTTTCTTCAAATGAATCCCATCTTTCTTTTGAGCTTGGAAGAAGTGACCATAACTTTAAAACAACTAATAAATGTGCACCACATATTAAATGAAACTTCATGTTATTACATTAATTAACCCAGAGCCAGGATTAAAGGCCAAATTATTTTATTGCCTCAAAAGGCAAAAAGCCCAGAGGCTCAGAGGCATTTTTTCCTTCACCACACCAAATATAGTCATTTCCTACATCAGAATCTGACAATTTTTGTTTTCAAAATAGCAAACATAATTCAAGGCTAGGTGATTCTTAGCAACAGTAAAAATAAGCCAATTAAATCATCATAAGCCTATTTTGGTAGGTATTCTTCAACATAAAACACTTTTTAAAAAGCACTTCAAGGGAGACTTTGAAGTAATGAGTCCATGCCCCTTTTCAAGGTTATAAACAATGGAGTTTGTATTGTAGTATTGGAGAAGTTGGAAGAGAGTATACTTATTTTTGAAATTATTATGTAATAGAATTCTTTGCACAAAGCACTTTCAGTTTGTGTCATTTCCTAGATGCTGGTTGAAATTATTATTTCTCAGGATATCAATTTACACTACATTCATTTGAAAAAACCTAGATTACGTTATGCAGTCCTTCCAAAAAGAAGCAAAATTCTATATATCATGTAGGGATGTTTATGTTCTGATTTTTATATTTTGGGAAGATTTTTATAGGCTATATTCAGCCTCTAGGTAAGTTCTCAAAAGAAGCACATTACAGCCATGCTTCTTAAGATAGTGGAAGCCTCCTTGCCAATTTCTCAATGATTTGTGACCATTTTCTACAATTCTGCTCTCCAAGGAGAACATGACTTTCGTTTTAAAGCATTTTAATATTCTTTTGTTCATATTAAATAGAAGCTCCTAAGAATAGCAAAGAAAGAGTTTCTATATTTGATAACTGCTCTGATAGATGTCTGTGACTTAAATTTTCTGTTCATTTATGAGCAATTCAATTTTCTTTGAACAGAGGTCACCATTTCTGTATTTTGACATGCAACTATATAAAATAGTCATGTGAACCACATATATTATTTTCTTCTATTAAATGGTGTATAAACCTACACAAGCCACAGAGTTCCAATTAGATCATTTAAAGCTAAATTTTTATTACTATTTTTGTATTAATTGGTTTAGGACTCTTCCTTAATCTTAGTTTCCTTAGTTGGAGTGAGCAGGGCTATACTGTTTCCCCTTTTCCTGCCATGCTTCCAACTTCCCACTATTAGAGTACTTAACATTATTCCTTTCTTGATTGTTCTCTCTTCTTTCAGTTACCATTCACCATTGTTGAACTTAACTTTCTTAATTATTCATATGCAAGAGAAAAATGAGAAGAAAACAGATGGCAGAGAAAGTCAAGTATGTTTTTTAAGGGTCACTGGAAACCTTAGCAAGTTCATAGGAATTTGTGTCTCAATCTAACAACACAATAATAGGTCAGAAAAAGGAAAATATATGGGAAGAAACCTTTTTGTAGTGTTCATGGAACTATGATTACTTGTTACTATTACTATGTATATGACATTTTTCTATTGTAAATATGTAGTGGTTGGACTGCAGTGGTGAAGTCATTCATTTGAGAGAAAGGGTTATTTGAATGAGCCACTAAATCTGGGTAAGTGAGACAAGATAGCATCTGACCTTGATTGGATTCAGGCTAAGTCAATTATCATATCAAGTTTATCTAAAATTCTATTCAATTCCATAACTTCTTATTTATTTTTTGGTTGGTTTTATCTAGTTCTGAGAGGGGAAGATCAAAGTCCTTTACTATTATAGTACTACTATCGATCTCTGCCTGTCATTCATTTAACTTTTAAAAATTTAGATGCTATAGTATTTGATGCATATGGGATCAGTACTGATATTGCTTCATTGTCTATGGTACCTTTTATCAAAATGTTTTACTCTGTTTTTCTTTCTTAATTAAATCTATTTTGACCATTACTTTGTCTGAGATCATAATTGCTACCTATGCCTTTTTTGCATGAGGTAAAGCATAATAATAATAATAATAATAATAATAATAATAATAATAATAATAATAATAAATTATACTCCAACCTTCCATTTTAACTCAGTGTGTATCTCTCATACTTAAATGTGTTCGTGACTACACTACTAATGAGGTAAGAATAAAGGTGGTCCCTCATCACAATTAGAACTTCAAGGGGTTGCTCATCAGGGATCAACTAGACGAGAAAAGCAGAACTGAAGGCTGACTGATATGGTAGGCATATAATGAATGTAAGGGAGACATTGATAGGTCTCTTAGGAAGCATTTGTAGTTAGAAGTCTACCCATCATTGGCCTGATATAACTGAAGCTCCATAGGACCATGGAAAGTGGTTTGCTTCTTAGAGGGTTTTATTATTTTCTACAATTTCTGATTTGAATTCTATTTATCTTAATCTATAAATAAAGATTTGCATATTTGCTAGCCTTGTGATCTTATGTAGAATGTTGGTTACTACACAAAATAGAGGGGGAGCAGGAGGGTGTGAGATACTGAAGTTCAAAGATTATTTGGGTGAAAGCAATGAATCAGAGAAGTGAAAGCTCCCTTAAATAGGGAGTACCTAAATTAGGAGGGAACTTTCAACACATGGGTTAAATTATGATCTTGTAAACACTTTCTTTTTGTTTGTGATTTTAAATGTCATGTTTCCTTGTAGTTACTAACTAAAAACTAAAAACCTTGAGAAAGGGTGTGTATTTATTTTAGAACAAAATGTTAGTTAATTAGTTGGGGAAACTGTCGCTTTCCATAGGGATTACAAGTAAAGGGGAAAAAGGAATGGTATCAGGAATACCAAGTGATGAGGTAGACCATTATCTAGGACTTGGGGGAAAAAGAAAAATGGGGCACTGGGAATTAGACCAGGATCAAAGAGACTCCAGTGATAAACCTCCTGTAACAAACCACATAAGGGCAGGAAGACCTCTGAAATAGTTTGGCATGGAGGAAATTAAAAAGTAAATGTTTGTCTGACTTTTCTCCTACCCTTCTATCTTCTCTCTTGATCAGAAGCTTCAGAGTGTGTGTGTGTGTGTGTGTGTGTGTGTCTGTCTGTCTGTCTGTCTGTCTGTCTCTGTGTCTGTGTCTGTGTCTATGAAGAAGAAAAAAAAAGAAAGAAGTTTCTGGTGCCTGAAAAGGTGCAAAGGAAACAGGGACAGCCAGGTAATGGAAGATTCTAAGCTTAAGTAGAGAATCAAATGGGTGAACAGAGAGACAAAGGCAACTCAATCATGCAGTGCAGACAGCACTAGACTTGGAGACAAGAAGTAAACCTAGGTTCACATTGTGTCTCCATTATTTACTAGCTGGGCAATTCATTTAATCTTGCTGAGTCTCAGTTTCCTCATTTGTGAAGTGAGGATAATAATAGCGCCTATCTCCAAGGAAAGAATCAAAAATGATAATGATAGCTAAAATTACATAATGCTTTAAGGTTTTGCAAAGCCCTTTTACATATATTATCTAATTTGGTAACATCATTGAAAGGAAGTACTTTTTTCCATTATGGCTTAGAAAGACATATGAATGAGCCTTCCCAATACTAAGGGGAAGAATTGAGTTGATTGCTTATTTATATATACAGTAGAATGTAGGTTTCCAGTTGTCGTTCAGTTATTTCAGTCATGTCTACCTCTTTGTGACCCCATTTTGGTTTTTCTTGGCAGATATACTGGAGTAGTTTTCCATTTTCTTCTCCAGCTCACTTTACAGATGAGGAAACTGAGGCAAGCAGAGTTAAGTGACTTGCCCAGGGTCACATAGCTAGTGTCTGAGGTCAGATTTGAACTCAGGAAGATGAGTCTTCCTGACTCCAGGCCTAGCTCTCTACCACTGTTTCCAGCCATTTATCCAATTTTCAATAGTTGCTCATCATTTTTTAATAATGTTGATCAATAGGAAAATAAACCTTGTCCATGCCTTTATGTGATGTTACAAATGAAGAATTAGGAATTATTTTGAAGCCAGCTGATGGAGAATCTTCTCCAATGGCCAGCTGATCATAGATACATCTTCTACATTATGTGTTTCAAGTATTTTTCACCCTCAGATCTAATCTCGTAAGAAAGCAAATCTTTAGGGATTTAATAATTGGTTCTGCAACTGTGTAGAATATAATGATTATATCTAATCAAATGACAATTCTTTACTAAAATAATATATAGTCTTCTTTATTGTGAATTTTACTTTATATGGTATGTTGGAATGATTTTCAGAGGCAGATGTTAACAGACAGATGTATAAGCACTGTACATTCTTGTTCTCTGTTGAAAAGGAAGTGTTCAGATCATTTTGCATGGTATGTAAGTCATCTGGATTCAACTCAAACTTTCTCTGTTTAGTTGACAAATTACCATTTGAATGACTACCTTCTTTCATTTTTGCTTTTGCTTCTGGCATTAAATTTCTTTGGTTACTTTTCAATGTCAATGTCCCAAGGTGAAAGGTAAATTAACAAGGAGACAGTATAAAATGATAGATGCAGAAGAGTAACTGCATCTTTCTCTTGTTTTAGAGGCAAGGTGACTTTGTAAGAACAACTCTGAGACTGGGTATTGGCTGGGTAGTTTATTATGGCTGCCCATTTTGAGAAATAGAGGATGCAGAATATAGACCGATTTTAAAATTCACCCCCTTACTTCCATGGCTATCCAAAACAATCCTAACTATTCCATTATGATAATTCATAATTTGGCTTTAAGCTTCATATTTGATTAATGCTGATGAGTACCTCCATGTGCAGCTTAAGTTTACTCAAGGTAATTAATTTTATCATTATGACAAGAATTGAATTGAAGCCCATTCCCATTTGTTGTTGTGCAATTTAAATGCTTCCTCTATGGTTTTATTGTTGCATAAAGCAGAATTCTACAGTTTTCAAAGCTTGAGACCACTTATGCTTTTTTAAAAAAATTATCATTTAAGGTCTTCTGTTTCTTATATCATTGTGTTACTCCCAGTATCCCATTCTCTTTCCCTCCCATGGAGACATATCATCTAACATTTTTTTTTTAAAAGGCAATCAGGGTTAAGTGACTTGCCCAGGGTCACACAGCTAGTGTCAAGTTTCTGAGGCCAGATTTGAACTAAGGTCCTCCTGACTCCAAGGCTGGTGCTTTATTCATTGTGCCACCTTGCTGCCCCTAATAATTTTTTTTAAAAAGGAAAAAAAAAAAATCAGCCCCACTGAATGATATATTGAGAAAGTCTAAAAACATGTGTCATGTGTCACACCTGTGGACCTCCCACCTCCACAAAGGGGCAAATTAGAGGTATCTTCTCATATCTCCTCAATGGGTTCTTGCTTGATCTCTATAATCCACCAATGTTTTTAACCTTTATTGTTTATTACAATGGAGTTGATTTCTTCCAAACTGAAGAGACAAATCTGCAGAGTTGAAGGTCATTCTATCCAGCTGACTGCACATTGCCCAAACATAACCTTTCATCGTCTCACAGAAAAATGTGTCTGAAGTGGTCACTGTGAACACCCTATGGAGGCACTGTAGAACTTGGGATTGCTTCTTCAAAGATGACATTTTCCTCTGTTGTGAGAGAGGCAGTTATGGAATCACAAAAATGTGAAGTTGAAAGGAACCTTAGTGGTCTGAAAGTCCCATTATGGGAAGGCTGAATTTCAGAGAAATAAAATGATTTTCCCAAGGTTCTACAGCTATTTTTGTGACTCATTCAGATCTGGAACTAAGATCTCCTGATTCCTAATCCAGGAACCTTTCCACTACAACACATATTTCCTTATTGGTGTCATCCTAAACTTATGTGATTTGGTCTTTCCATGAACATACAGAGCCTCAAACAGAGCTTGGGATATACTGAGTGCTAAATATATTCTTATTGATATTTTTTTTTAAAGTCTCTGTGGGGCTCTGCTTCCAGAAGGGAAAGCTCTGTCCCAAATCGCTGGGGTCCTCCCGGCTGCCGTAGACTTCTGGCTGACTGGATAATGAAGACTCCAGGACCGAGGCCCAAGACGACAATCCGGATCCAGGCCGCTCAACGCGAGAGCACTGGCCTGAAAACAATCACTCAGTCCCCCTGCTTTTTGCAGGCCGAGGGCGGGAAGCTACAACGTGGAGGCGGGTGCAAAACCTCCGCCTTTCGCTTTTCCCGCTCTGGAGACCTTTCGGCCAGACGCTTATCTCCCTCTTTCACAATCCCCCCCTCCTCGCAGCTGGTGCTAATCCACGCTCATCTGAGAGCTTTCTCTGCACCTCCCACCTGGCCGCCCCCGGGGCACAGCTGCAGCTTCAGGCCAGGCTGGTTTCGGTTTGCAGTGCTGATATGGTTCCTCATAGCCAAGCTGACTTTAGTGGGAAGTATCTTTGTCTGCGTTTTGAAGTTCTATGATTGGTCCAGAGTCCTATTCCATGGGTATTTTGGGGTGGCTATGTGAGAGCTGCGATATATTGCTGCTGCTACGCCGCCATCTTGGCTCCGCCCTGTTGATATTGACAGTTATGTTAATAGTAAGGAGTCATAGGCTAAGACCATTGCAGTGTTGAACCAAGGTCTTGGTCCAGGCAACATTTCAGTAATAGTCTCTGTGTTTGTCAGGTGGAACAGAAATAAGCCAAGGGTACAAAAGACAGAAGATCAAGACAAGAAGGCTGAGGGATTGGTTGTCAGGACTATGATTCTGTTACCAGAAACTAGGAAAAGTCAAAGTAAGGACTAGGGCCTCCAATGCATCCTTGGCTATGCTAGATCCAAGGTCAAGGAATTAGGAGATAAAGAGAGAAGAGAGATAGTTCAACATGTCTATTTCCATGAGAAGTTCAAGGGTATATAAGCAGGAACTCAAAATGGGAGTGTGACGGGGTGACCAGGTCTCAGCAGGCAACGTAGATGAGTTTGGAATGCAGGAAATTTGACTGACTTAGACAATGGTATCTAGATTCAATTTGACAAGCATTTAATCCTGCATATTTAGCAAACATTCACTAGACTGGCATATGGTGTGCAGGATACCATACTGTGTGAGGGGGAGATGCTAAAATGTATTTCTAATATCACTGAATTATAAGTCCCCTCTAATGGTGCAAATCACAACTTGTCCATGCTTGCCCATTCTATGTTACTCTTGTCCATGTCTGAACATAAGCTTGTCACCTAAGGTCCAGGCAACATCTAGTGTCCTTTCACTCACTCTTGACGTTACATGGATAGCAGAGCAGCATTCTGGCTGGTCTATAGAGCCATAGATTTTTCCAAGTTGGGAGATACTGTAGGGGTCATTTAATCCAACTGTGCAATATAAATCCTCTCAAACAACATCCCCAACAAGTCATTCCATCTCCACTTAAATATGTGCAAGGAAAAGGAGTTCACTAAAACATAACGTGCTCCAGTGATAGGTAAGCTGAGAACTTTGCCAGTACAACTCCCAAAACCTCTAACGGTAACCCATAGAATCTGAAGAGCATGGATTTTTTGATTATTAGGAAATCTAGAAGTCATCCAATTCAATTCCTCTATTTTATAGATGAAGAAACCAAGGACCAAAGGACCTCTCCAAAGTCACGTGGCTAGTACCTGGTAGAGTCAGAATTTGCACTTAGTTCTTCTGATTCCAAATTGAACAATCTCATGCTCATTCTATTTCTGAGCATATTTAACCATTAGGAACATCTTTTTGCTGATCTAGGAACTGATTATTCTTAGTTTTCAAGAAGCATAGGATTTAGAGCTGAGAGAGGTCTTAAAGGTCTTGCAGTCAAAGCCCCACAACACTGGTAAAGATGAATTCATTTCAAAGGTGATGACAGTGATCAACTCCAGTTACTTCTCATCATTTTAATCACTTGTTTAAGAATCTTCAGTCTGCTCCATATTACTTCTAGGAGAAAATAAAAACTCACATGGGTGACATTTAAAGTCTTTCATAATCCGGTTCTAATTGATCTTTCCAGGTTGGTTACATGTGGATTTCCTTTATGCATTCCGTATTTTGGCCAAAATGGGCTTTCAGCAACCTGTGTATACCACCATTCCATCTCCAACCCCCATGTCTTTGCATGGGTTATCTTACACGGAATGTAGAACTCACTTTCACTTTCTCAAACTTTATATCCCTTCAAGGTTCAGCTCAAGAACTGAACTCTATATCTCTGTTTCCTCTGGTTATTAGCATACTTACAATGTAGGATCCTTGAGGGTAGGGGTTTTTTTGCTTTGTTTTTGTCTTTACACCCCTGGCACCTAGTATGGTGGCTGGTTTATAGCAGGCATTGAATATGTATCTATTGAATAATGAATAAATTGAATAAGTCAATAGTCCTATGAACCTTTTCATCCAGATGGAATGTGTATACTAGTAAATGGTTACTGGCAAATTTCTATACATTGTATTTTAAATGCATTTTCATTTTTATTTCACTGAGAATATCAGAATGGCCATTCAACTTTTTCTCTCCCCAGTGTTAAGTCAGTTTGACAGGGGGATTCAGATATATTTCATTGTATGGATAGCAGATGCTCACATGGTAACTCATGCTTTACCAGTTCCTAACTTAAAAGTCTTTTGTCAAAACTTATTTTGTTCAGGGACTGGTGTTATCTATATAGAATTACTATGAAAAATATCTAGGGCCTAACAGCCACATGGATAGAGTTCACTTCATGTTTCTTGATTATTTTTGTCTTTTTAATAGTTAATATGCTTGCTTTTCTTCTTCTAACTACAATCAATACACAGATATATTCTTCATGTAGCCTCACCTTCATACTGCTTGCATATTTACAAGAGTATCTTATCATAATATTCCATGCTTGGAATGCATGACCTTCTTAACTCAGCCTCACAAAATCCTTCCCCTCCTTCAAGACTCAGCTCCAACACCACCATCTGCATGAAGCCTTTCTTAATCCCCCCACAACTACCCACAAGGCTCTTTCTCCCTAATTTCCTCTCCCTAATAAATTTTGTATTTATTCTGTATATATTTATTTTGTTTATACTCAGCTTCCTTGGGGGTTAACAAGGAGATATGGATTCTAGAGATGGATTCCTGCTGGTTAACATGGAAATTCCCAAGAATTTAAATGCATATATATGCATATCTATATAGGTTTGTGTGCATACGTGCAAAAATGTATATATGAATATGTGTGTGTGTATATATATATATATATATATATATATATATATATATATATATACGTATATTACATATATACACACATATACATCTATAGAGAGAAGGAGAGGGGAGAAAGCAGAGAGAGAGAGAGAGAGAGAGAGAGAGAGAGAGAGAGAGAGTGAGAGAGAATGAGTCTCATTATTGAGAATAATGAATCTCCTGAGTGGTCCAATGCATTCAAATTCACACTATTCAAAATTATAATTGTGTAAAATATTGGTTTCAGCTCAATGGACACATGCAGTGAAGATTCAAATACTGCAACCACTTCCCAGGCATTGAATATTTGTGACTAGGCATCTCAGAACCTTGTTTCAAGAGAAATTCATTTAAGTCACTGTCTTCACTTGGCTCCTTGTTTTGCCTGGCACAAGCCTGACTCCAGACACAAACTTGGCCTAAACTGAGGAGGAAGGAGAACAGTTACATTTTTAGATTTTCTTCTCCTTTATGATCTCTTCCCCTTTCAGCATACCTAAGGAATTAAAATTCAGAGAACTGGGACAAAGGAGTATACAAATGTAATCTTAGGATCACAGATCCACAGCCAGAAGGAACTTCAGAAGTTATGTATTCCAGCACCTTCGTTTTATTTTTTTCTTTATTTTTATTCTGAACTTGAACACTGAATAAAATGAGGATGTCCATATATATACTGTAGAACAGAAAAGAAGGATTGCACATGAAACTGTAGATCTTTATTATGTACAGCTTGCATTCTTTTTAAGTATGATAATTTTTAATGCTACCCATTAAACATATAAAAATTCAATATATAACTTTCAAAGATGCTCTGTTTTTTGATGCACGTTGTTGGCCTTTTTTGTTCTGTCTAAATTAAAAAAAGGATGTCTTAATGACTCCCATTTTTCCTTCCTTCTTACCTTCCTTCTTTTCTTCCTTCCTTCCTTCCTTCCTTCCTTCCTTCCTTCCTTCCTTCCTTCCTTCCGTCCTCCCTCCCTTCCTTCCTTCTTTCTCTATCCTATTCCTATCCCCACCTTTTGGAAAAAAAAGAAAAAAAATCATTGTAACAAATGAAACACATTCCCAAATTGTCTGGGTTCAAAATTTTATGTTTTATTCTGTACCTTGCTTGAGACCATCACCTTTCTGTAAAGAGGTGGGAGAATGTTTCGTTATCAGTTCTCTGAGATCCTGGTTAGTAATTTCCTTGATCAGAGTTCCCAAGTCTTTTAAAGTTCCACCCCCCTTTATTTTATAAATGCGGAAAATGAAGCCCAAGAAGGATAGTGACTTATTCAAGTTCCCACAGTAGCATGGTGGTGGTGATGGTTGGAATTTGGACCCTATTCATCTGACCCTAGAGTCAATGTTCTTTCTACTATACTATGAAACCCTTCAGTACTCAGTCAATTTAGACTCTATCCTTTCTGCCCACAATGGAGAAAGCAGCAGATCCAACATTACTTCTGAGGTAAGAGGTTGCTGTTGCAAGTGGCAGGCAGTGGTAGGCCCTGTTGACCTTCTGACCTTTATAGCTCACATCTACAGGGGGAACAAATGAAAAGGAGATGATAGATATGAGTGCTCTGGAGGAGGCAGCAGGACTAGTCACAGTAGCCCAGAAGGCAGGAGAACAAAGGCACTGCCAGTCCCTCACAGCTGCTTTTACTCTGAGAAAAACTGCAGTCTGCCTAGGGAGACAAAGAGTATGTGTTTGTTTCGATTTTTAACCCTGTGTAGGCATGACTATACATATGTAGATTCTTAATTGTCAACCAAAAGGCCTTCTGTAAGTGCCTACCTAACCTTAATGTTATGCAGCTTCTATATTAGGAAAGCTGGATGCTCATAATCCTTGTCCTTCGTCACTTAGATAGGCTTCAAGTATGGCAGCTGCACAGGGGCAGATGGGGAAAGCACATTATATAACATCAAACCTAGGCCACTGGAGCCCTTGCAACATGCTCATCATGATGCAGACTTAGATTTTAGGTCTCCTGAAGCATAACACTCATTGCATGTCGTAAAAGCTTAATAGCAGACTCTTGGCCTATAGTCCAAGGTCCTGTGCTCAAAATGCTTCATCAGATAATTCCAGCTTTACTGCTAAGAAAGTCCCAGGAATCATTTATTCTTCTGCAAAATGTCATCCTTTATCCGTAGCCTGATAAAAGTATCCAAAGGGATTCAGGGGTAGCAGGTGGTATTAGGGGAATTAATTGTATCCTGGATAGACCTGATGTCGAGCTAAATCCAGAATGCTACATGGAATCATCATGAATACAACAATGTAAGTTTTGTTCTCTAGCAAAGAGAACAAAGCATTCTGCTAATCATGCAGAACAGGGAATTTTAAATTTTTCATCTGTGTCATGATCCTTCCTCCAGTCTGGTGGACTGGACTTATGGACCCCTTCTTGGAATAAGCCTCAAGTCCCTTTCTCAGGATAATATTTTAAATGCTAAAAATAAAACACATATGATCACAAAAAAATCAGTCAAATTGAAATGCCATTGTCAAAATATTAAACATACATGTGCAAAATAAGCTCAGATTATCTGGTTAAGAACCTTTGGAGGCTTTCTTCTAGTTGAGTGGTGGTTTGGGTCCAGTCTGGGTACAGCAGGAGGCTAGTGATAGTGAATGAGTCAATGAGCACTTACTATACATGCTAGGCATCATGTTAAGTGCTGAGAATACAAAGGACAAAACCAGTCCCTGTTCTCAAGGGACTCATATCCTATTTCAAGAGAGGAACAACATGCAAACCACTATGCCCATGTATGCTGTGTGTATATGTACATATGTGTATTTATGCACATATGTATGTATATATACACATATATGCACACATTGAACCCTTACAACATGCTCATTGCAATACAGATCTATATTTTAAGTCTTCTGAAGCACAGCACTGATTGAACAACATAAAACTTGATAGCAGATTGTTAGCCTGTAATCCAAGCTCCTGTGCCCAACATGTTTCATCAGTTAATTCCAGCTTTGCTGCTAAGCAATTCCCAGGCACAGACTTATTCTTTTGCAAAATCTGTCTATCTATCTATCTATCTATCTATCTATCTATCTATCTATCTATCTATCTATCTATCATGTATCCATGTATCCATGTATCTAGTGAAGGTAATTTCAGATACTATAATTAAGGAAGACCAGAGAGGCCTCTTTCAGAAGGTGGAATTTAAGCTTATGTACAAAGGAACCTCGAGAAATCAGAAGGCAGAAGCAAAGAGGGAAACAATTCCATTCAGGAGGGAAAGCCGGTGAAAATACAAGACCTGGGAGATGGAGTGTCTTTTGTGAGGAACAGCAATGCAACTAGTTTCACTGGAATGTACATTCTAGTACTTGGAAGTAAAATATAAGAAAATTGGAAAGGTAGAAGTGGGTTGGGTTATGAAGGGCTTTGAGTGCCAAAAAGATTTTATATTTGGTTGTGGAGGCAATAGGGAGTCACTGGAGTGTATTGAATAGAGGGACAACATGGTCAGACCTGTGCTTAAGAAGATGCAGTTTGATAATTGTGTGGACGATGGAATGAAGTGCAGAAGGATTTTGCAATAGTTAAGGTGTGAGGGGATAAGGGCCTGCATCAGGGCGGTGCCAGAGTCAGAGAAGAAAAGGGCATATGTGAGAGACGTTACAAAGGTAGAAAAGACAGGACTTGACAATTGGATATGAAGAGTTCCAGAGAGTAAGGAGACAAGGATGATGTTAGACTATGAGTGTGGATGATTAGGAGGATGTGAGTAAAAGGAATACCTTGGGACTGTGAGGGTCCAGTTAAGATTTATAATATAAAATTGTAGAAGACCCAGTCAGCATGCATTTCTCCATATTTGCTCAGCATCACATGAATAGGAGCAAAGGCAGAGGATGATAGATATAATTCAAGACTGAATTTTGGCAGGCCAAGATTGGCTATAAGATAGGGGGCCAAGGAACTCACAAGAAGAGAACGGTTCAGAGCTGAGCTGATTTACCAAGGAATCAAGATCAAGTTGGCACAAGGCTTCAGTCAATTATGTATAGTTGGAAAATAGGGATTGGGGGAGAGAAGGCTGCCAAGGTGGAAGGAAGGCCACTGCTGTGGAATTGTAGGAAGTGGGAGAAGATGCCTGGAGTATGATAGGACAGCTGCTCAGAGAGGCTAGAAATGTTCCCTCCTTCCCAAATGGGTGCAGGCAGGCAAGACAAATGTAGGCAGTAGGCATGTGATAAATACTTGTTGAATTGAATTAAGCTGAATTTTCCTACTACAACTACAGGGTAGAATGGGGAATGTGAGTTGGCTGTGCTGTTAACATTGTTCTATCCTGGGATTATTGGCACAGTTTTTCTGCCACAGAATATAGTCAGTGCCAAGAGATAAGGCAGATGCTCCAGGATCCCTACTGGACATTAATATTATAGTCCAAATTAGCCCCTTGATTCATAATAAAACCTTAGCACAAATTTATTTGGGGTTCATTTGAGGAATGCTAGGTATCTAGGTCCTGTATAAAGGCCAAGAGATGTGTTTTAATGTGAGTATATTGTCACATTCCATATAACAGCTGCATAGCCACATTTTAGAGCCATTACAACATTCATATTATAAAACTGTCACAGCAGGTCACTTACATCAGAGTGTTCCAGTTTAAATGAAACTCGATAGATGTTCACTAATTGAATGTTTCAATGTGTAGCTTTTAGAATTTCAGTTCTGTAAAGCAGAAGCAAGGCTTCACAGTTGTTAAAGGTGGCCTTGAGCACTTATCTTCAGGGAACATGGACAGGCTAACGAGAGAAAGGAATGTTCACCACCTTGCCCTTCTTGTGATCCATTGAATCACAACATCTCAGAAATGGAAGGGACTTTGGAGGGCAAATGATCCATTCTGTACCCCAATAATAATAGCCAATGACTTACAACACTATAAGAATTAGGAACATGTCATCTCATCTTATCCTCAAAAGAACCTTGTGAGGGGGCAGCTAGGAGGCGCAGTGAATAGAGCACTGGCCTTGGAGTCAGGAGGACCTGAGTTCAAATATGGCCTCAGACACTTAACACAAAAGTAGCTGTGTGATCCTGGGTAAATCACTTAATCCCAATTGCCCTACCTTCCTCCCTCAAAAAAAAAAAAAAGAAAAGAACGTTGTGAAGTAGGTGCTATTTTGAACTGTTTTACAGTTGAGGAAACTGAGGTAGACAGAGATTTAGTGACTTGCCTAGGGTCAAAGAGCTGGTAAATGTCTGAGGCTATATTTGAACTCGTTTTCCTAACTTCAGGTCCATTCCTCACCACCTAGTTGCCTAGCTGCATCTCTTGAGATTCTCTTTATGAAAAGTGACATAGTGGGGGAGGGCAAAGGACAGAGAGAGTTCAAGAACTCATCTACAACCCACCTTAGGGGAAGGGAGACAAGACAACATGAAAGCACCCTCCAAGTTCTAGCATCATTACTGTGCTTCAATTTTTTAAAAAAATTCCATCTATTTGCAAAATAAATTAATATAAATAACACTCGATACTTTTGCAGAGTATGGATATGTTAGAAGCATTTGTTTTATCTTACCATTTCCTGCCCTGGTTTGTCCTTGCAAACATTTGGTTTTTTTTTCCACATTAGCAGGAGAGAAGGATCTGAATTCTCAAAAGTTCTAGAAAGCAGGAGAAGCAAATAACTCAGTTTTACAGTATAGGAAACTGAGGTTAAATAACTTGTCCAAGGTCACATAACTACAAAAAGTCTGAGGCTAAATTTGAACTCAGGTCTCTGACTCCATTTCTAGTGTTCTTTCCATTGCACCACCAACCACCTCAAAGGGTGAGAGGCATTCCCTCCAGTGACATTGTAGATCATATTCTACCATATGCTGGCCAGTCAAGTACTGACATAGACCATGCATAGTTTTGAGGGGCTCTGATTTATTTTAATCCTGCTTTGATCTTTGGTAAAACTTTCTGTTCCAGAACTGCCAAATGCACAGTATGTCATTGTGCTAACTGAACTATGTCCAAACTATGTCCAACTATGTCCATGGATACCACTACTAGGTCTTTATCCCAAAAAAGATAAAAAACAGAAAAAGACCTGACCATATTATAAAAATATTTATAATAGTTCTTTTCTGGTGGCAAAGAATTGGGAATTGAGGGGAAGCCTATCAACTGGGGAATGGCTAAGTGAATTGGGATATGTGATTGGGATGGAATAATGTGATATAAGAAATGATGAACAGGATGCACTCAGAAAAACCTGGAAAGACTTACAAAGTGAAATATACTGTGTACAAAGTAACAGCAATATCATAAGATATGAATGACTTAACTATTCTCAGCAATACAATGATTCAAGACACCTCTGGAGGCCTTATGACAAAAAGTGCTATCCATCTCCACAGAGATAATTGATGGTGTCCGAACACAGACTGAAGCATGCCTTTTTAAAACTTTTTTTATTTTTAAAAAATTCTTTTGGTCTCTTCTTTTACAACATGACTATTATAGAAATGTGTTTTATGACACATATATAACCTATATCAAATTGCTTGCCTTCTCAATGGGGGGAGGGCTTGAGGAGGGAGAAAGAGAGAGAATTTGGAACTTGAAGTTTGAAAAATGAGTGTTAAAATTGTTTTTTTTTAATGTGTAACTGGGTAAAAATAAAATGCTAAATAAATAATCTTTTTTTTTTGAAAAGAGAAGGCATTCTCCTGCAATCCTTCCCACTGATTTTAGATATTCAATTAGATGAGAGCCTCTGGATAATAGATGTCTTCATGGATGCCTGAACAAATGCCCTAGAAAAGATGCGATTTCATAGTGTAAAGGGAAATATGGATGTCTGTTATCTTGATCTTGTGTTCTTTCTGTGGTCACACCACTTTGCATCCTTACCTGGCCAAGGAAGAGAAGCAACAACAGAAAGTTGGTGGGATCTCTTTTTACTTGAGGACTACAAGTAACATTTGGAGAAAGTTGTGCTTTTACGATTTCACAGGCAGAACTTGTAAGCAGAAAAGTCCCAACTTTGCTATGTTACAATGTTCCCCTCTGAATGATAGGGAGAGAAGCAGTAGTAGACCTTCCACTTCCTTGCATCATATTTTCAGGAATGTGAAAATTTTTAAAAAGTGGTTAATTAAAAATATGTAGTAAATAAGAAGGGCATTTTCACAATTTGAAGACCTTGTATATATTGACAATTAATGGAAATATGATTGACCATAAATTATATGCCTAGTAACTCCAATTCGCAGCTTCTATTTTCCCTTTTTCATCATTTGTGGCTCCATTAAAGGGGTCAAAAGAAGACCTGAACAACGTTGAATAGATGTAATGTGTTAGTGATTTCCTCTCCAGTCTAGGAGATATTAATTTTTAGGTTCAAGCTAAACTCATAATCATTGTTCCTTACTGGATTCTCACAACAGTCTTGTGAGGAAGGTAATATTAATATTTTAATTTTACAGATAAGGAAATAGAGTAAGAGAAGCTATGTAATTTTCTCAGGGTGTTATAAAATAAGCATGTGGGACATGATTTGAACAGAAACAACATTAGATTTGAAAAAGCAAAAAAACAAAACAATAACACAACTTTAAGGGAGAGAAAAAAATTAACAAAGAAAGAAAGGAAGCTAAGAAGAATTTTTCCTGATGTTTGGGTTTATTTTGGGCTGCATATGTTTATTTTATGTATAAAAATGAAAAAAGTGGTGGAGTCTTAATTAGGTTGGGGAGAAGGGGACTCTGATCCACATTAATGACATGGCAGAGAGGAGGATGTGATTCCAAAGGAGGACAGTACTCCCATGCTTCTTGCCCTTGGTGATCTCTGTGTTCAGATCCCTTGCTTCATGGTCCTCTGGAAAGACAGGGTGTAACAAATCCCTTTCCAGCACAGCTGAACAGAAGAGGTTATCCTGTGTTTCCAAGTCACACCTAGACCCTTAGATTGATCTCTAGATCACACCATCTTTCTCTTCCCTACTACAATTAAATTGTCCCATACCTAAATTTAGTTAGTTATGCCTCTACCAAACAGTGTACAAACACTTGGGATTTCGCTATTTCCTGAAAGATATTTCATGTCCAAATGTAAAGGGTGGTGATAAGTATTTATAGATGATTAACATTGGTGTTGCTTCCATTGTCATATGTACAGTAGATACCAAATTAATGTTTCTCATCCTAATTATGATTTTGTGCGCAAGAGAGAATAACCATGCAGTTCATACCACCCTCAAATCATAATAGAGTTATCATTTTGAAGCACTTTCAAGTTTGCAAAGCACTTTACATATGTTGGGGCAGCTAGGCAGCATATCAGAAAAAACAGGGCCTAGAGTCACAAGGACCTGAGTTCAAATGTGACTTCAGATGTTTCATAGCTTAACTGTATTGCCTCAGTTTCCTCATCTGTAAAATGAGCTGGAAAAGGAAATGGCAAACATTCCATTATCTTTGCCGAGAAAACTACAAATGATGTCATGAAGTGTTGGACATGACTAAGCAACAGTGACAAATTACATAGGTTGTCCTCAATTTTCAGCTGAGGAAACTGAAAGAGGTTAAGTAACTTTCCCTGGGTCACATTTATTTATATACAATTAATATTAATTTTTATTATATTATTTTATCTGTCATTAAATTATGTATATATAACAGGATAATCATTAAATTGTTATAGAAAATGAAAAATGTAACATTAATTATATAATAAAAATAATGAAATAAATAAATTATTACTATATTTATTCTCAGTTATTAAATATATGAGATTGGGTTTAAATTCAGGTCTTTCTCACTTTAAGTCTCACATTCTTTGGATTATATCACCTTGCTACCTACCTGGTTAGCCATGTAGCTATATTATTCTGGGAGTTTGATTACCTATGTTTTGAACCTATTCAGTAAGAGGTAGAAAATTGTCTTTGATTGTCAGCATGGGTATTTTTCCACCTAAAAGGTCTTTATTTTTGTTTCTTTTTCCCTGGGCTCCATTTCCAAGAATGGTTTCAATCTGCCCAATGGTGCCCTCCTCTACTCTCTGTAGTGCTACCAAGTGGTGGATGACACTTTTCATCTGTCTCCTCTACAACGCAAATCTCTTCTTAGAGCTTTTCACCCAGGCTGAAGATCAAAAGTTTGAGTTCCTTCCAATTCTCTCTTGGTTGCTATGAAAGCAATAATGCTAGAGTACAGTAGGTATTGTAGATTTTATATCACTGTAAGCATAGATAAAAGGGAGGACAGCAACTAACACCCTGCATTTAAATAAAGGAGCCCCAAGAACATGGAGTTAGGCTTGGCTGGCATCCCCCATGCCAAAGAGATGTGTGATTACTGTGTTTGAAATAAAAAGTCTGCAAGTCTGAAATAAAAAGTACTTTCAAATGTATTTTTCTGTTTCAGAGAGTATGATTCGGTGATGAAGAGAGGTCGTATATCTAATTTTGGAATGGAAAATTAGAAAGCTTCAAGTATCCATAGGTCATCTTACCCCATTTATAAAGTTTTACATTATTCTGAATCATCAGCTTCTGTACTGGAAGTGAAGACTTGTAATTTTACTCATTTATTGTAAGTTCTTGATTTATAACTTCTATTGTGATTTATATTCTTATGCAGGGAAAAAATAATTGCTTTCAGTTTTGGTAGAGAAAACATAATATTTTCCCAAAGCCTTAAATCCTTTTTAAGAATCTGTGTTTTTTTGGGGGGGAAACTTGACTGTTTAACATCCCATACTTCAATATGTTTATCCCTTCATTCTACAGATTATGTGGTGCAGTGTATAGAGTGTTATGCCTGAATTCAGTAAGGTGTGAGTTCAAATTTCAACTCAGATACTAGTTGTGTGACTGGGGGCAAGACACTTTAAAAGGGTTTGCCTCAGTTTCCTGAAGTATCAAATGTGGATAATAGTAACATCTATTTCTCAGGGTTTTGAGGATTCAATGACATAATATTTGTAAAGTGCTTAGCACACTTTCCAGCATATTTGATAAGTGCTTATTTCCTTCCTATGTCTTAGTGCTTAGAGCACAAAATTTGTGCTCTCTTAATCTGCACTTGTTTATATATGTATTTTTACAAGCTCTCTCTCTCTTTCTTTCTCTTTTTCTCCCTTCTTGTTCATGTTCTTCTTGTTCTTCTTGTTCTTGTTCTTCTTGTTCTTGTTCTTCTTCTGCTGCTGCTGCTGTTTCTGTTTCTTCTTCTTCTGCTTCTTCTTTTCTCTCTATCAATTCCTCCTCAAGTATTTCCTTTCCGCATACTCGGCAATCCAATAGTAATGGCCTCCTTGAGAGATCTCCTAAATCTAAGTCTTTTCACTGGTTGTCTTCCATGCCTGAATTCTCTCCCTATTCATTTCTGCCTCCTAGCTTCTCCAACTTTCTTTAGATCTCAGTTAAAACACCACCATCTACAAAAAAGCCCTTTGTCCTCCTTGATCTTAGTGATTTCCCTGTGCAACTATTCCCAATTTGTCCTGTGTATTCCATTTGTATATAATCGTTTGCATATTGTCTCCCCTCTTAGACTGTGAGTTCCTCAAGAGCAAGGGCTATTCCTGCCCCCTATGCCTTTGTGTCCCTAGGGCTTGGCACAATCTTTGGCATTTGATTGGTGCTTAATAAATGCTATTTGGCTTACTCAGGGACACCAGACCTCTTGTTTTCCTTAGTATCATTCAATAGCACCTCAAATTCAGCATGTCTAAAATAGAACTCATTATCTTATCCCTCAAAGAATCCCCCATTGTGAACTTCCTTATTGAAGATGAAAAAGTGTTGAAGTTGAAGAAGGTGTTGAGGGTACCACACCATCCTTTCAATCACCCAGGCTTGCAACTTTGGTGATATCCTAAACTCTTCACATTTACTCACCTCCTAAAGCCAAAATGTAGCTGAATCTTGTTTTTACCTTCCCTGTATCTTCTGTATCTTCTGTTTATGTTTTCTTGCCTGTATTCAAGGGGCAACTGAGTTGCTCAGTGGATAGAGACTGGGCTTGGAATCAACTTAGAATTGAACTTCCCAAGTTAGCTGTATGTTAGCTGATTAGCTGTATGTCCCCAGGCAAGTCACTTAACCCTGTCTGCCTCAATTTCCCCATCTATAAAATGTGTTGGAGAAGTAAAGTTGGAGAAGGAAATGACAAACCACTTTGCCAAGAAAAGCACAGATAGTATCACAGAGTCAGACCCAACTGAAACGACTCAACAACTGCACCCTAGGTCAGGCTACCATTACCTCTCATTTGAGCTATTACAATAGCCTCCTAATAGGTCTCCTTACCTCCACTCTCTCCCCACCCTCCCCATCCTCCACTCTGCTGCCCAATTGTTTTGTTGTTTCTTTTTTCCCTAAAGCAAGGTATAACCACGTCATCTTCCTGCTCAATGCACTCTGTAGGTTCTCCTATACTACCAGAATCAAATGTAAGAGCCTATTTTACTTTTAAAGTTTTTCATAGTCTAGCCCCTTCCTGCTTTTCAAGTCTTCTTACATATTATTCTTCTCCATGTATTCCATGATCTGGCAACATTTGGCTTACTTGCAAGTTTCAGGGAAATGACACTCCATCCCATTTCTCTTTGCTCTAGCTATCTCTCACGCCTGAAGTTATCTTTTGCTTTTTTTTTCTTTTATGTTTCTCTGGTTTCCTTCAAGACTCCATTCAAAGCCTGCCTTCTGCAGAAGGCCATCCCTCTCTCTCCCTCAGCTACTATCACTTCCTTAAACAGCTGACCCTCCTCCTACTCTGTGTTTATTTTGCTATATACCTAGTTAATTACATGATGTCTCCCCCATTAGATTGCATGGTCCTTGAGGGCAGGAACTGGTTTTCTTTTTGTTTTGAATTTTGAAGAGACATTAAATAAACAACTGACAGGTCTCCAATGAACTTTATAGACAATATTGACTGCGATACTAATTAAAATTATATTGGTGTGCTGTCTTCTGTGGCATTGTTAGCCTTGTTGTTACCGTTTTTTACTTTTCTATTTTCTTTAATGGGAGGCTTCACACTTGACAAACTGACATCATTTGGTTATATTAAGTGGTTTGCTGGAACCAGCTTGCATAAGCTCTAAAGAGTTGAGAGTTACATTTTCAATGTGAGTCCTCACATCTTGGAAGTGGGGTTATTTTTGACTGATTGATCATTTTTTATGATGATCCAGGAAAAGAATAGAGAAGCAAATGGCTCAATTTTCCTTCTAAGCTTTCTAATTTTTTCCTGAGGTGGAAAGAGTGACTAGAGTCAAACTTAGCCATGCCTTTAATGTATAGGAACAAACAAAAAACAAAAACAACTTCCAAAGTTCTTTTTGAAGATTTAAGGGTTACTGAGCCTTCCTTCTGAGAGTTAGATACTTCTCTAGGGATTGGCTGTAGGTCATTTCTGGGTGAGAGACCAGACCACGGCTAAAGGAGTATTTCTTTAAGAACAAACTCAGATCCAACTTCATAAAGAACTATTGAATTCTGGGAAGCAAGAGAAGTAGTCAGATCAACCTGGATTGGGGAAGCTAAGAGAGATGAGTTGGAAATAGCACCAAGCTCAGCAAATAGTAGCTATAGACCCAAGATAATACAGTCTAAGATTTAGGATTGAAAGAGTTTTTATTGACCATCTAGTTCAAATCCTTTATGTTATAGATAAGGAAATTGAGGCTCAGAAAGGTTGAGTGATAGATCTAAAGTCATATGGGTAGGAAGTCAAGGAGACATGATTCAAATCCAGGTTTTTTGATTCTATATTCAAAAAGAATAACTAGCATGTGTAATCTCTTCAGCCACACAATGAAAGTAATATGATGAATATAGGATTGTATGTCTTTTAATTATACTCATTACTATGTATATAGTTAAAATTAGCACATGAATATGTGTATTGTTCATATAACTAATATACTTATGGCATCACACATATGGATATAGGATCAGATATTTAAGCTTTACAAAACTTTAAAGAAACTTCTCATCAAGTTTAATTCTGTGATATTACAAATGAGGAGATTGAGATTTAGAGAAGTTGTGTGACTTGCCTGATGTCACAAACTGCAGCAGGATTCAAACCAAGGAATTAAGATACACAGGCCCTGGGGTAGGGAGATCCATCCTGCCCTACCAGAAAGTCAGAGGGGCAAGGGGGAGGACATGGGAGAGAGCAGATTAGGGGAGGGGTTATACAGTGGGATGGCTGTTTTGAGGTATCAGGTAGGGGAAAGATGGGGAGAAAATTTGTAACTCAAAATCTTGTGGAAATGAATGATGTAAACAAAAAAATAAATTAATTAATTTATTAAAAAACAAACAAACAAAATATCTTCCTAACCCCATTGCCTCTATCCACTATACCACATTGCTGTTGCTCTAAGCTTGGAAAAGGCCAACCACTTATCCATGTTGAAGGTAAAATTATGGGTCGACATCAGGGAGATAATGACTTAGATTCCTTGATTCAGTTTTGCTCCCTTGCTTTCTCCTCCATCCCTTTCATTTCCTTGAGAGAACAAAAGAACATTTGGATTTGACAGGAAATTGTAATTTGCTATGTAAAAATTCTTTTAACTTTAGCAAGTCTACACTTAGATTCAAATGGGACTCATTTTCCATTTGACTTCCTCTTTAAAATACAATTTCTTTTTCTGATGTAAATAAAATCCCCCACCTTTTTGACCATAGGCAAATCACCTGACTTCCTAGGGCCTCACCTTCTTTCTCTATAAAATTATGGGCTAGATCATGTTTAAGGTCCCTTTTAGCTACAATATCCTGTTAACTTCCTTCTTTTAATCAACCTCAACATTCAGATAAACAGAGTAAAAAGAAATGATTAAATCACCAATTTCTTCCTTTAGAAGTTCCAGTTTTTGTTAGTCATATCTTTCTCTCTCCATATGGACGTTCCATTAACTTGAAAGATAGCTAAAGGCAGGTATTTATTGAATGTTCCTTTGGTCAATCTACTTTATCGCTCAGCTGGACTAGTATAATTACTCCCACAATTATTCTCACAAATTAACTTTTAAATTAAAGCATTCCTGAAAGAAGATTTCAAAAGTCCCTTCAGACCTTTTTGGTGGTTTACACAGACTCAATCAATGATCATTTGACTCAATATGAGGTTATAAAATATAGAACATAGTCTAAGATCTATAATGAAATAATATGTAAAATCAAGTTCTCAGGGCCTAGGATGGTATATTAGATGGTCTGGTTCAGTGCTCTCATTTTACAGATGATGAAATTGAGGGCCAGAGAAATTAAATGATTTGATCAAGGCCACGAAGTTAAGTAACTTAGTCAGGATTTGAACTCAGGTGTATTTTTTTCCCATCACCCTGCAGCCATCAACCTAAGGTTTTATAGGTTAGGAAGTTCCGATTATTTGCACATCCTTCTATCATGTTTCTCAGTCAGTATGTCACACAGAAAGAGCATGAAACCTGGGCTCGGGGGATCTGAGTTCGAATTTGTGCTCTGATATGTACTAGCCGTGAACCTCAAGTTCTCAACCTTAGTTTCCTCATTTGTAAAATTAAGCCTTATAATGCTTGCAAAACCTACCTGACTGGAGTGTTCTGGGGGAAAGTCATCTGTGAATTTTTATCCATTTTTGTGAGTTATTATCCTGTTTGATCTAGAGTTACTAGTGTCTTCAAAATTTCGGTGTATTGAGCTAAATATTTTTCATGCTCCATAACTCCTGCTAGAGAAAACATTAAGTGAATCTGTAGAGTTTTCCTAGGGAAAAAAAATGCTGTTTGAAAAAAATGCTAATTGAAAATAAGATTTAAACAACTCATCAAATTATCCTCATCAATATCCTTTATGTTTTCAGGATGGTATCTCAGGAGTCAGAGGCATGGTAGATATCTTACAAGGAGGCCTGATATTGCTTTCAGGACCCTTGTTAGGCATTTTCCTTGGCTATAGCACCCTACATCAAATGCTTCTTATCAGGATTACATGAACTCCCATGTGTTCAGGGATGGATTTCAGAGGGTTCTGTGATGTTGGATGAGAAAAAAGCACATTTTTGTTTTCATTAACCTGAAATGGAAATGTCACTGTTCCTTCAATTATGAATGCAGATAGTCAACATAATTCTGAGAGACAGTCTGCAGGCTCCATAACTTGCCAAAAGGGCAGAATGATTAAGAACGCTTGCCCTAGGGTAATGCATGAGTATTTGTATTGGACTGTATGTCAACTTTTCATAGATTTAGCCCTGGAAGGAACCTTAAAGATAAGCTAGTCCAACCTCTTTACTTCAGAGATGAGAAAACTGAGGCCCAGAGAAGCTTAGAATTTGCCTACTTCCTACAGGTAGGAAGCAACAAAGGAAGAATTGAACTCATGTCTTCTGAGATTCTTACTCCTGATCCAATATTTTTTCTAAAATGCCATACTGCCTTAAAAATTGTTAATTTCAATCTCATGGTATGGCAGCATCCATATGAACATTTGTGCCAAGCCCCAGATCCTATAATGTATTCACCCTAGTTGATTTTTAGTCATCTTAATAGAATGAAAGAGATTCATCTCATGCTTCAGGGGATCCTAGCCAAATCTTTCCATGATGAAGACAATCTAATGCTCCCTATCATTTGTTATCTAATATTTTCTTTCTTTTCCACCTGCAATAATTCACCAACTCGCCTGATTTAGTGGCTAGAATGATTTCAACAACTAGGACACTGTATGAACCCAGGCATCTTCTCCTTGAATCATTGAGGAAATTTAAATTAACTAACAAATATGTACTAAGAACCTATTTAAAATAAAACAAAACGTATCTACTATATGAGAGTGACTCTGTTGGGCACAGGTGCTAAGCTGGGGTTCCTTTATTTTTTGTCTTTGTATCATTATCACCTTGCACATAGTAGATGAAAATACAAATGTTTGAACTGAGTTGTCAATGTGACCCATAGGTAAGTAAACATACACCTCTTTGGGGGCCTTGCAGGGGATGGCTAAACATCTATGCTGCAGTAAACATTTTTGGAGGACACTTCTCAAGTATTGTACTATGATAGTAATGAAAATAAATTCCATTAATATTGTGATTTGTTTTTTAAAATGCCTTCAAAAACATATTTTATGTCTTAAATCTATGACAGTCCTAAGAGGTTGGCAATTCTAGTCTCAAGCAAAAATTCAACAAACACTGACTAAGCATCTTAAATTAGGAATCATTAACCTCATTATACTGAAAATGTGACCTTGAGCAAATTCAGATAGGTTGTGATGTGGAGCTATTGGAGTTCAGCTTGACACCCTCAACATATTCTTATTAAGAACCCAAACTGGATAGTCTTGTATTATTTTTAAGATTTCTGAAATAGGATTCTTTCACTAAAACGGGAGGGGGAACATTCCAAGGCTAAAGTCAGAGGGGGGAGTTACAGATGTAGGAAAGTCTTCTACCAATAAAGGTCTGTCATTTTGTTAACTTGGGAAACTCCTTCACTTTTTTCAGTTGTTTCTGACTCTTCATGACTCCATTTGGGGTTTTCTTGGCCAAGATACTGTGAGTGGTTTGCCATTTTCTTCTCTAGCTTATTTTACAAATGAGAAAACTAAGGCAAATAGGCTCAAATGACTTACCCAGGGTCACATAGCTAGTAAGATTCTGAGGTCACATTTAAACTCAGAAGATGAGTCTTCCTGACTCCAGGCCAGGTACTCCATGCTACCCTTAGCTCCCTCACAGCTGTGACTTAGTAGCTAAGTCCCAGGGAGCTGGCTGAGGTTGTTACATAGCTGCTGGGTAAATAAAGCAGGATACGAACCCAGATTTTCATAATTCCAAACCTACTGCTCTTCCATTAAGCAACACTGACTTTCAGTTTTCATCATTGAGGCTTCATAGATAGCTTTTTACTTTTTTCTTGTTCAGAGGCAAATAGTAGGAGAGACTTGAGAAAACTGTGCTGAAAATTTCACCCTAAAACCTGATGATACTTCCTTTTCTCAGTTTCTCTAATTAATATGGATCAGTTTCATAAGGCAGTTTTCTAAGTCTCAAGCTTTCCTTTGCTTGTGTTAGGTTTGGTCTGCCATAAACATGGAAATGGAATCTATGAACAAAAAGATCTCATCAATTCATTTTGTCTCAGCACTGGTTAAGAAAATCCCTGGACAGCAGAGTTAGTATTCTGTAGTTCTGGAATGCCCACAGGGGGCTCAGGATTTGTACTGTAGCCTCAACCAACTAAAGCTTTTGGCCATACTCTACTGCTGTGCAGACACTGCTGAAGTAAACATTAAAAAAAAGAGAGATTTTTATTCATTTGTGGCATTGGGGGTGATGTCTTACTGATGATCTATTTTTGTATTTCCAAGACTTAGATGTTCAAAATCCATCATTCCCTTTGTTTTTCCTATTCATTCTCTACAAAGCAGAGACAAAATCAAATAGACAAACATTTATTTTTAAATATTTTTTAAAAATTAGGAATGAGTACTAATGTCAAAGTCACCTTTGTAATCTACAGAGAAATTATATTTTTTATACACCTTGGAAAATTGGGTTTTCTGTAAACAAGTTATAACTATATAGTTAGAAGTCCATTTTATTGTTGTGCCTCTGAATTTCTCCACCAGACTTTTACAGTCTCAGAGAGTTAGCATGTTAATTAAACTGGAATTTCTGAATCATTAACATGGGGGAAATGAAAGTACAGGATAAATATAGATTTCAAATTCTATATTGTAGTTGCATCATGGAAGAAACTGAAAATGGAGATAAAATAATTCGTGCTCCCAAAATACTAAATTTTGATTCAAATTCATGTGGTTAAAAAAAAGAAAGCAGCCGCTAATGGTAGAAAACTGTATATGGGGTGATTTGAAAATTAACTGTAGCTGACAACTAAAAATAAAAATGTCAGCATGTTGCCTTCACCCTAGTTGGTGGCAGAAAGTGCAGGATTAACAGCCAGCTGCAGCAAGGCCAGAGAGGAGGCAGGGTAGAAAAGTGCATCTGTTTGTTTGTTGTAGAGAAGGGAGCCAATAGTTAGAACTGGGAGTAGAGACAGAATAGAGGTTAGAAGCCTTCTGGCTGCAAACAAAACAAGTGGAGAGAAAGAAGGGTAGGTCAGTCAGAGCAGAGGTGTGGCAATAGTAAGACCAAATTAGAAGGCTTGAGTAATTTATGAGGAACAGAGGATGGGGAGACACATCGACCCACAAGTGAACCAAGATTGAAAGGACAAGGGGAGTAATTTGGTCATGGCAACATGAGTGGTATAGAAAATGACCATTTATCATGAAAAATGCATGCTCCAATAATGGCATCCTTTCCCCAAGATAGCAGTTCATATTCTAGCTCCCTAATATGAGCTGTGTTTCTCCATTACAATGTAAGTTTCTTGAGGGCAAGAATGGGCTTGTTTGGTTGGATGTGTATCTTTAGTACAATGTTTGGCATACAGTAATTGCTTAATAAATACACTGTTAGAGAGAATCATGAACTTATAAAGATGATCTGATAATGCATGGAAAAGTTGCAATCTGCTGTCAAGAAATACCCACACTTATGAAATCAGAGCTGTTTGGAAGTACTGAAGCTACAGCTATTAATTACTAATTAGGTAGGTTACATATAAATAGACCACCTGGGCAGAAGCTATTCAGAAGTACTTGGCAAAGAATGTAATATATATACGTGGTGGTAAAGCAATGAGACTTCTCTTTAGCCATAATTTTCTATCATTAAATCTTTCTGTTTCATCCTTTCCAGACCAAATCTTCCTTACTGTTGCTTACAATCTCTCTTTACTTCTCTGTGCTCTTCCAGTCCATTACCTTCACTCTAACTTCCCTATTCTCCCTTCAGAGTCTTGAATGTATGGTTGGCCATTTTATCAACACTATCAACTAACTTTTTATCCTTTGACCCTTTGTTCAATGGACAGTCATTCTTTGCCATGTCCCTTGGTCATCTTTACCATCAGTTTTCTTTATTCCAACTAAATGTGCTGCTGAATGCTTTATGGTTAGTTATGCAACTGGGCCAACTGGATTCACTACACATTTACGTTATGTTGTTTTTGTTGGTCCTTTGTTTTCCATGAGAACCAGTGACATCACAGGTGATATCTTGACTTGTAAATGAATTGGATTTAAGTGAAGCAGAATTGCACAACACTGTCAGCCTGTCTTTCTGCAAGAGTCATTGAAGCCCAGTGGCAAGAAAAAAAGTCAAGATGATTGGCAGTGACCTGGAATGCAGTGGAATACCTTGGTGTCTTTGAAGTCTGAACAAGCTCTAAGTGCTCCAGAGTGCCTGTTTCAGCCACCTTCATGGCTGTTGGAACAAATTTTTCTCATTTGCCCATTCTCCTGGGTAAAGTCTTCACATGCTTGGGGTAGATATTCCCTAATTCACCAAAGAGTTTGAGACTTGTTGGTCACCCTAAAGCTGGCTTAGCCCATCTGCTCAGGGGAAGGCTGCTACACATGCTATATAGCTTCTTGGAGCCACAGGTGAGAGTTGGATGGCAGGTAGACAATAAAGGTGGTTGACCAACCCTGAAAAGGGCTTCTAGGAGAGATGCTAGTTCTTCCTGAATATCCCATATATACCTTATGTTATGCAGTATTACCTGGAGTCTACTGTTAACCCAGAAGTCCTTTCATAGTTCCCTGATGGACTATTTGATTCTCTACAGCATCTATTCCAAACCTTCACCTCTCTCTCTCTTTTGTTTTTGCTTTTTCAGAAAATACTTGTTGGTTTTTATGAATTTGGAATGGATGACTTCACAGGTTGGTTTACAAATTCTTATTCTTCTTCAAATAACTCTACTGATTAGCTTTCTACTGAAGCCAGTAAGAAAGATTTAAAAGAACTTCTGAATTTCCAGTTCAAGGATATTGCAAATTTCTACTGTTCAGCACACTGTCACTTCAACCATGAAACAAGAGAGTGGTAATAATCCCTGAAGGCATCTAGTATCTATTGACTGAACCAGATGATGGCTATGCATGGAATTGAGAGTGACATGGAGCCCTTGACCCTGAAGAGAAGCCTTTGATACGCGTCCCCAATTGGTTTGGCAAGTCAATGTAAACCACACTCATAGGGATGTCAATCCTCAGATGTCTCTTGATTTCTTGATTATACTTTATATCCAACAGTGTTGAATATTGCCAGGTGTCAGCCTCAGTATTGTTATTCTCCAAAACTCTGTCCTATGCTCTCTTTTCTTCTCTGTCTTCACTTGAGAGCTTGCTGAATTCATCCACTTTAATGGATTCAACCATTACATACATATAGGCCTTATCTCTCTCCTGAATTTCTAGTTCCATACTGCTAACTTCCTGTTCGACATAACCATATGGATTTTTGAGCACTCAGTATCTCAAATCAACATATCCAAAATAAACCTCATCATTCTTGCCCCCAAACTGCAAACTGTCCTCTCCTGAAAACTTCCTCAATTGCTTTTGAGATCATCACCATCATTCTTGTCTTCCATGTTCCTCAAGAATCACCATTTACTCTTCCTTCTCTATACCCCATATAGCAGCGGTTCTCAACCTGTGGTTTGCTCCCCCTTTGGGGGTTGAACAACCCTTTCACAGGAGTTGCCTAAGACCATAGGAAAACACATATTTCTGATGGTCTGGAAGCAAGGCACCACTCCTCTATCCATCTGCAGGTGGGTCCACCCACATACAGATACGCCCACATATGAAACACTGCCATATATAAACTCTTGCAAATTTGGTTGACTCTATCTTTACATCTGTTCCATATATTTGTTGTAACCACCAAATAGATTATAAGCTTCACCTCTCTCAAGCCACCTATACGACCTCCTCTCTCTTCCCTCCTAGCAGAAGATCTCATCTCCTATTTTGCTGAGAAAAAAGAGACTACCCTTTATCATTTCCCTCTTCTTTGCCACTCCACACCTAAAACCCCTCTTCATCATCTCTCATTTTCTCCTTTGCTCTAATCTTTGGTGAAGATGTAGCCTTCTTCTTGCTAAGGATAACTCCTTCATTGATGGTTTTGATCCCATGCCCTTCCAAATCCACTTACACCTTACTCGATCCTTATGCCCATTTCTTCTTTCATCTTTACTCTCACTTTATCCACTGACATCTTCCCTGCCATATTTCACTGATCTTGATTTTATTTTTTAAATTAAAATGTATTTTTTTTATTACCAAAAAATTTGCCTTCTTTTTGCCCCCCAGCCACCATTGAACAAAGAGGGGGTAACTCTCTTGACAAATGTATATAGTCAAGCAAAATAAATTGGCCATATATATTTCAAGTCCTTTACTTTTCCATCAGGTGGTGGGTAGCATGTTTCATCGTGAGACCTCTGGAATTTTGATTGATCTTTACATTAACCAAAGTACCTAAATCTTTCAAAGTTGTTTTTCGTACAATATTGTCATTGCACAATGTTCTCCTGGTACTACTTACTTCACTTTTCATCAGTTTAGTCTTTTAAGTTTCTCTGAAACACTTCATAATTTCTTAAAGTATAATGGCTTTCCATCACATTCACATATCATAACTTTAGTCATTCTCCAGTTGATGTGCACCTTTTAATTTTCCAGTTCTTTGACACCACAAACCCCTCTCCGCTCCCCCCAAAAAACCAAAACATATTATATTTTCGTACATATGGCCCATTTTCCTTTTTTTTTTTTTTTTTTTATCACTTTAAGGGTATAAACCTCATTGTGGCATCACTGGGTTAAAGGGCATATACAGTTTAATAGCTTTGGGGGCACAGTTCCAAAATGCTTTCCAGAATAGATATATCAATTCAGAGCTTCACCAACACCACATTAATGTAATTATTTTTCCACAGCCCCTCTGCCATTTGTCATTTTCCATTTTTGGGGGAGGGTTAATTTTGCCAATCTGATGGGTGAGAGGTAGAACCTTAGAGTTGTTTTAATTTCCATTTTTACAAATTATTGTGATTTAAATCATTTATATATGTATATATATAATATATAGTACATCTATATCTATATCTATCTATCTATCTATCTACACACTCAGGGGAAAAAAAAAATCCACATTAGCCATGTCAAAAAAAAAAAGTTTTGATTTTTATTCTGAGATTATCACTTTTCTATGTGGAGGTGGGTAGTATATTTGATAATGAGTCTTTTTAACTGTGGTTAGTTCTGCTATGTTGATGAGTTTGTAAATCTTTCAAAGTCGTTTGTCTTTGTAATACTTTTGTTATTATATAAATTATCTAGTTCTGTTCACTTCACTTTGCACTGGTTCATACAAATATTCCCAAATTTCTCTGAAACCATTCTTTTCATCATTTCTTACAGCAAAATAGAATTCCATAACATACATATACCAGACCTTGTTCAGCTATTATCCAGTTGACAGTTACCCCAACAAGTGTCCAATTTTCTGCCACTACAGAGTTACTATAAATATTTTTGTATATACTAATCCCTTCTTTCTTTCTTTGATGTCTTTGAGGTATAAAACTAGTAGTGGTATCACTGGGTCAAAGGGTCTACATAGTTTTATAGTTTTTTTGGGGGGTAGATTCCAGATTGCTTTCCAGAATGGCTGGAATCAGTTAGCAACTCTACCAACAGTGCATTAATGTCTATCTTTCCCCTCAATATGTCCAATATTTGTTATTTTTCTTTTTTTGAACTTTGCCAGTATGATGTGTGCGAGGTGGTAATTCAGAGTTGTTTTAATTTGCATTTCTCTAATTATTAGGGATTCAGGACTTTTTTGTTTTCGTATGACTAGTGGTAGCTTAGATGTTTCCCTCTTCCTATTTGTAGCCTTTGACCATTTATCAACTGGGGAATTTGTCCATCTTTAAAATACCTTCCTTTAACTGTCATTTTCTCAAACTATCATCTTATATCTCTTCTCCCTTTTATAATCAAACTCATAGAAAGCACTATTTATACTGGTTACCTCCATTTTCTTTCTGCCTCCTTATTTCTTAATCCCTTGATATAATTTAGCAGTGCCCTAGGTCAAGATTTCAACAGCCAAGTGGAGATAGTGACATGGCCAAACATCTGGTGGTCAGTAGGGTATAAGTTATTGTTCTTTTCACAAATAGCATAATACTATAGACCTGGATTTCAGATGAACCTAAAGTCACATTTGCCACTCAGGAGCAAGTCCTGGGGCTCAACAGAGCACCTGTTCCAACAGAAAAGCCGTGTTTCACAAAGAAATTACCAGAAGACATCAATAGCCATTGTTTCATGTGATGCTTGGATGTATGCTTGCATGTATGTGAAGTTTAAATGAAGGCATTCACTTTCATTGATAATGTATGTATTTTTAGAGGGTGTACCCCAAGTTTATAGGGGAGATATTTTGTTCGTACAGTTCTTATTACACCATATCAATAAATGCCTTTGCTTTGAGCTGGTTGTGTTCTCTGACTGGAGGCAAGTATATCAGTGGGTGTGTGGGGTATTATTAGCTATCCTAGATTTAGAATAAGAGGATCAGATAAACTTTGTTTGAAATCTAGTTCTGTTATGTCTTAAATTCTTTGGTCTTCGGAACTTTAGCTCTTCAGTTCTTTGGAATTCACATGTTTCATCTATAAAATAATGGAGGTGAAGTAATTAATCACCAAGGCCTTTCCAGTTCCAGATAATAACACTGAGACCTTTTTTGTTGGGAGAACAGTTTAGTCCTAGACTGACAGAACTATGTGTAAATGCCACCCAGAAATTATGCCAAACAGCAATCAATATATGCGATCTTCATCATTCCTAGTTTTATGCAATGTTATTCAAATAACCAGAGTGTATATGTCCCACTCAAGTTATGTATTGTTTTGTATTATTACCATTTAGCTACCATTTGTCAGGTTTAAGTATAATGCTCCAAATCTTTAAATTCATCATTTGTATTGTTTAATTGGATTGTCAGCATCATAATTTCTATTGGATCTGATCATTTTCCCCACAATTTAAAAGTCCTTCACTTAGTAATCATGACAGATCCACTAAAACTCTACTGGCCAGTCCATATCAATGTTGAATTTTATAGAACATTTTAATTTTTATTTTGTGTGTTCTCTTATGAAAATTCCCTTGAGAAACTGATCAAGCTTCTGGAAATAGTAATTGTACATATTCCATTTTTCCTGGCTATATTGAATGATTGCCTATTTGTAAAAGGTGTTCATTCAGATTTACATTGTGAATTTATTATGCCACCACTTGCCAAAAGTCATGGTCATGATTGTGGCCATGCTTCTGAAATCTTCATTTACCATAATCATACCTCTACCAACTTCTTCCACTGATAGCTTAGAGTGGTATCAATTTAATTCCAATGTCTCAAGAATATTCCAGTGAAGGCCACATTCTTAGAGGGTCTATCTAGCCTGAGTACAGGTCTAGTATTGAACTATATCTGTACTTTATTTGAATGTCAGCTTAGCTAAATTTGGAGAGGCACATCACCAGCTGATACATTATTTTTCACATGAAACTGTGTACTAAGACATGGAGGGATTGAGTTCTACATTAGTGTAGGGAATTTCTGCACCAATGCAATAGTATCTCCTGAAAACAACAACAACAAAAGTTTTCCTCCTAATAATTAGACAATGAATGAGTTAATCCTAATAGATTTCACTCAAAGTTAGGAAAATCTGAGTTCAGGTTCTGTTTCTGATATATAGTGATGGTTTAACCAGTAGTTAAGCCACTTAAACATTCAGGACCTAAGACAAAAAAAAATTCTGAAATTATTCTAGATGAATTACTTTATCTATATTGGTGGAGGGAATAAAATAATAATAATAGCTAACATTTATATTTTAAATTCATTAATTTATATTTAGTTTTCAACATTCATTTCCACAAGATTTTGATTTCCAATTTTTCTCCCCATCTCTCCCCGCCCAACTCAAGATGCCATGCATTCTGATTACCCTTTCCCCCAGTCTGCCCTCCCTTCTATCACCTACTCCCTTTTTTATCTCCTCCCCCCTTACTTTCTTGTAGGGTAAGAGATTTCTATAGACCATTATTACCTGTATATCTTATTTCCCAGTTGCATGTAAAAACAATTTTTAATATTTGTTTGTAAAACTTTGAGTTCCAAATTCTTTCCCTTCTTCCCTCCCCACCCACCCTCATTGAGAAAGCAAGCAATTCAATAAAGGTTATACATGTGTAGTTATGCAAAAGACTTTCATAATAGTCATGTTGTGAAAGGCTTACTATATTTCCCTCCATCCTACCCCCATTTATTCTGTTTTCTCCTTTGACCCTGTCCTTTCTCAAAAGTGTTTGCTTCTAACTACCCCTTCCCCCAATCTGCCCTCCCTTCTATCATTCCCTGCCTCTTATCCCCTTCCACCCTAATTTCCTGTAGGATAAGATACCCAATTGAGTGTGTATCTTATTCCCTTCTTTAGTCAAATCCAATGTGAGTAAGGTTCACTCATTTCCTCTCATCTCCCCACTCTTCTCCTCTATTGTAAAATCTTTTTTCTTGTCTCTTTTATGTGAGATAATTTACCCTATTCCATCTCTCACTCTCTCTTCCCAATATGTTCCTCTCACCCCATAAATGTATTTTTTATATCATCCTTTCACATTCAACTCATCCAGTGCCCTATGTTTATATACATATATTCCCTCCAAATACCCTGATATTGAGAAAGGTCTCATGAGTTAAAAATAGCTCCTTTCTATGTAAGAATATGAACAATTCTTTAATAAGTCCCTTATGATTTCTTTTTTCTCTTTACCAATTCATGCCTTTCTTGATTCTTGCATTTGAAAGTCAAATTTTTTTTTTATTCATCTTTGGTCTTTTCATTAAGAATGCTTGGGGGTGGCTAGGTGGCACAGTGAATAGAGTACCGGCTCTGGAGTCAGGAGGATCTGAGTTCAAATCCAGCCTCAGAGACTTAACACAAAACTAGCTGTGTGACCTTGGGCAAGTCACTTAACCCCAATTGCCCTCCTAAAAACCAACCAACCAAACAAACAAACAAAAAAAGAATGCTTGAAAGTCCTCCATTTCATTGAATATCTATTTTTTTCCCCTGAAGTATTATACTCCGTTTTGCTAGGTAGTTGATTCTTGGTTTTAATTCTAGCTCCTTTGATCTCTGGAATATCATATCCCAAGATCTTCCATCCTTTAATGTAGAAGTTGCTAGATCTTGTGTTAATCTGATTGTGTTTCCACAATACTTGAATTGCTTCTTTCTGACTGCTTGCAATATTTTCTCCTTGACCTGGGAACTCTGGAATTTGGCTATAATATTCCCAGGAGTTTTCCTTTTGGGATCTCTTTTAAGAGGTTATCAGTTAATTCTTTCAATTTCTATTTTACCCTCCAGTTCTAGAATATCAAGGCAGCTTTCCTAGACAATTTCTGGAAAGATGATGTCTAATCTTTTTTTTTTAATCATGATTTTTCAGAAAGTCCAATAATTTTAAAATTATCTCTCCTGGATCTAATTTCCAGGTCAGTGGTTTTTCCAATGAGATATTCTACATTGCCTTCTACTTTTTCATTTGTTTCTGTTTTATAGTTTCTTAATTTCTCATAAAGTCATTAGCTTCCATTTGTTCCATTCTAATTGTTAAGGAATTATTTTCTTCAGTGAGCTTTTGGACCTCCTTTTCCATTTGGCCAAGTCTACTTTTCAAGGCATTCTTCTCTTCACTGGCTTTTTGGACCTCTTTTGCCATTTGGTTTAGTCTATTTTTTAAGGTATTATTTTCTTCAGTATTTTTTTGGGTCTCCTTTAACAAGCTGTTGACTTGTTTTTCACCATTTTCTTGCACCACTCTCATTTCTCTTCCCATTTATTCCTTTACTTCTCTTACTTGATTTTCAAAATCTTTTTTGAGCTCTTCTATGGTCTTTGACCAGTTTATATTTTTCTGAGAGGCTTTTGATGCAGGAGCTTTTACAGTGACTTCTGGTTGTATGTTTTGATCTTCGTTGTCACCAAAGTAAGATTCTATATTCTGAGTTTTTTTTTTTTTATGCTGCTTGCTCTTTTTCCTAGCCCAATACTTGACTTTCTAACTCTTTGTCAAAGTAGGATTCTGCTTCCAGGGAGTGTGGGTGTGGGTGTACTGTCCCAAGCTTCAGGGGCTTTGCACATCTGTTTTCAGAGATACTTCTAGGGTCCTGTAAATTTTCAGGTCCTCCAAGGTGGCATGGTCAAAGGAGAGGTGTTTACTCCTTTTCTGGCCTGTGTTCTGGTCTGTGAGTGACCACAGCACTCTTTTCAGTCTTGGAACTATGAGGAGGATTCCCTCTCTACCAACGCCACAAGTTCTGTCACACCAGAACTTCTCCTCACCCCAGGACTGCCACCCAAGACTGTGACCCAGATCCAAGCTGGGTAAAGCATGACAATCCTGCCTCAGCTCCAGCAAAGAGAACTTTGCAATCCTCCTCTGATCAACTGCTAATCCCTATGCTGATCAATGAGCCCAGAGCTCTGGAAGCAGCAGTTGCAACTGCTACTGCCTTTGCCACTGCCACCACCTATGCTGCCCCAGGGCCACACTACACTTCTCTCTCACCCAGTTTCAACAGAGTTTTCTGACCTTCTATGCTGTCTGGTATTTGTGGGATGAAAAGTCTGGAAACAGCCACATTTGCCAGTGTTTCAGTCCCCTGAGGCCTGCTCTGGCCCCATTTATGACAATGTGACCCATATTGGACTGCAATAGACCCTTCCTGTTGACCTTGCAGGCTCTCTTGGGCTGAGTATTTGTTTCACTCCAACACTTTGTGGGTTCTGTAGCTCTAGAATTTGTTTAGAGTCATTTTTTACAGGTAATTGGAGGGGTTTGGAGGAGAGCTCAAGCAAGCCCCTGCTTTTTCTCCACCATCTTGACTTTGCCCCCTTGCCTGGCTAATATTTAAATATTTATATATCTACTATGTGCCAGGCCCTGCACTAAGCACTTTACGAATCTCATTTTGTCCTTACAACTTTAAGAGGTAGTTACTAAATTTTTTTTTTTACCCCCGTGTTACAGATGAGGAAGTGCAGGCAAACAGAAGTCAAATGCCCAGTGTCATGCAGCTAGTGTCTGAGGTTGCATTTGAACTGACATCTTCCTGACTGTATATACTGTGCCCCCTACCTGCTTGATAAAATCACAGATCCAGATTTTTTTTTTTGTGGTGAAGGTTATACTGTCAATTATTTTCTTGAAAATAAATGACATGTTCTGGACATTCTGAGTAGGATCAGAATTTCAAAGAGAGTCCCTCCCCCTGATTGCCACCCAGCAGAAAAAATACATATTTTAACAATTAAAAATTTTCACTGGTTTCTCAAATAATAATATCGTTCCCTCAGTAATATTTTTTACAATAAAGCAAATTACTATGTCACATGACTGATAATACCCATTGTCACACCAATTTAATTCTCATCCAAATAAAATCTTTGTTTAAATGTATTGTTTTGTTACTTTCCAACAACATGCAATATAACATTCCATTTTGTTCCTTGTGAAAACTTCTAGCTAATGGGTTTCATATGTGGTAGTTCCATTTATCTGCCTCTTAGATGGAACCATTAAATAGAAAACAGCTTTTTAAAAAGAATGAGTTTTTCATTTATAGGGATAGGCCTTTGCTTTTAAAGATACACCATTAATCACCTAGTTAAACCACCAATTTACTTTGTTTCTCTTTGCTCTACCATAGTTAAAAGCTAATGTGGGATGTGGGCAACAAACAAGGATCAAAGGATTTTGTTTCTATCTTTTTGCCACCAACATAAAGCTGGCTCTCCTTTGTACCTCTTTTGTTGACTCTGGGGATGTAGATACTGTTGAATCTCATGAATCTCATTTAGAAGGCACTGAGAAAATCTGTAGGCAAGTCCACAGATAAACCCCTTTTGAATCACTTCATGGTCTTTGTTGTTACTGGAACAACAACTTTTAAACATTCTTTTACAGATTGAAATGGGAATTTTATTTTTTAAATTTCTTTTCTGAAAAATTATTTCACCCATTCTCTATAAATGGTCTGCCTAGTACAGCTGTGCTACAATGTTCCTTTGTTCCTGACCAACAGCTGCATTCTAGGACTCCTCCCAGATGAACTTCCTTCAGATGACCCGGTAGCAAGGGGCAGACAAACATGGAGACAAGAGCTTTGGACTGTGAGGCTGGACAATTAGATTCTTTCTGATTCTGATTCTTCTACTAGCTGTTTGCATAACTTTAAGCAAGTCATTTTAATGTTCTTAGGGAATCCATTTTATCATTCTTATCTCTAGTCTTAACTAGAAAATTTTCAAGGTCCCTTCTACCACTACCATGCTAATTTCTGTGCTGGGATGTATGGGTGTTCAGGGAAGATTAGTTGACCTCATTGTTATATGTCTCAGAAACCCAGATGGTATATTAGTGCTATATCAGGAAACTTAATTGCTTCTATTTGATTTGTCTTAATAAGATTCTAAAGATTATCTGGTAATAAGGTACTGGACACTGAAGTCCTTTCTTGAGCTGAACAGCCAAACATTCAAATTTTACTGCAGAAAGTGCACTTCTGATGGTCTGGCCACATTGTTTGAATGCCAAATGTGCATTTGCCTAAAAGGCTATTTTAAGGAGAATTTATACAAAGGCAAGCGCTCACACAGAGGTCAGAACAAGTGATACAAGAATACTCTCAAGATCTCTCTGAAAAATTTTGGAATTGATAGTGTGACATGAGAGACACTAGTACAGAACTATCCATCACTTCTTGGCTGCATCAAAGAAATTGCTGTGCTCTATGAGTAAAGTAGAATTTCAGTAGCTCAAAAGAAACATGAGATGCACAAATTTAGAGACATTCCAACTATTCATATGGACTATTTGTGCCTGCCCTCTGGTAGTGCTTTCCAAGCTTGCATTGGTCTGATCAGCCACAGCCAGACACACTTTACCTTGACCCTGATATAGTGATGTCATTTTGGTTCTCTTTAGAGCATAAAGGACAACAATCAATTCCTATGGTCCTCTTTGGCCACGAGATCCTATGAGAAGGGACCTTAGCAATCATCCAGTCCTACAATAATAATTATAATAACAATAATAAATTTATATACCACTTTAAAGTTTGAAAGGCATTTTTTTTTACATTATCTAAATTGACCCTCCTATCAAACCAATCAAAAATATATTATTGGGTCCCATTTTCCGGATGAGAAGCAAGTTCAGAGAGGATGTCAGTGGTAGGATTTAAATGCAGGTCTCTTCCAGTTCCACATTCAGCATTCATTCCTCTGCATCATGTTGCCACTCGGCAATGGAAGGAGAGAGCAGCCAGTTTAACATTAAATAAGACTCAGGAGTGTCAATAATGAAACAGAATAAGAGGTGAACAGCAGATACAAGCATAACAACTGTGCTATGAGAATAAGAAAAGTCAGTGTCTGGGCACTCTGCTACTGCTGTACTGCTGTGATAATTCTGATCAAACTCTATGAGGGAATATGGGAACAGTATATACTATACATCTCAGAAGTTTAACTGGTGCTTTGTATATTTTGAGTACCCAGAGTAATGTGTAAAAGCATGGGTAGTCTAGTTCATAGCTTTCATTTTTGCATGTTCTTTTATTACTATAAACTTCCTTTTGATAACAGGGAATCAAGGCGGTGTACTCTTGCAGAGAAAATACTTTTAGTATTTCCACATAAATGATATCACTATTTTCTTGCTTCTTTGCATTCTTTCAATAAACTTTAAAACAAAGACAACAACAATAATAATATGCATTCCATATTGTTCCTTTTATATGGCAAACCATCTGAGCTGGGAGTCAGGAGACCTAAGCTCTACTCTTGATCTAGTTATTTATTAAGTTATTTAAGCTTGGGCAAGTCACTTCTCTGGATTTTAGCTTCTTCACCTGTGTATTAGGGGGATAGTATTATGCACATTCTCTCTGAGATCCCCACTTAGAATTATATAAATTCTTAAGTTTGGGTGAATTAACAATGTCCTAGGCATGTAGGTTTCCCATTGATGCACACTGTGAACATGCAATGATTCTGTTCTGAATTTTTCTTGCTCTGTTGGAAAGTAGTGCTACGACATGTTAGGAGGGGGAGAGTTTGGTTATTGTTTCTAAGGAAGTCATTAGGTGGCTCAATAGATGAAGTGCTGGATTTGGAGTTAGGAAAACTTAATTTCAAATGTAGCTTCAGATACTTACTAGAGGTATGATCCTGGACAAATCACTTAATCTCTGTATGCTTCAGATTCCTTGTTTGTAAAAACAAGATAATGATAACAGTTACCTCCCAGGGCAGTTGTGAAGATCAAATAAGGCATTTGTAAAGCACTTTGCGAACCTTAAAGTGTTCTATAAATGGTAGCAGTAGTATTACTTGTTGTTGTAATTATTACAGGTTTAAAGAATTTTCCTAATTTTGGTTTCCATTTACGTGCTATGACCATGTTGGATTTTCACTAGAAGTACAGAATTGTCTGCGGTGGGCTTCCTTTCTGCACTGTTTCACTCCCCTACTCCAGGGCCTCCTCAGTCAAGATGCTGCTGTAGGCTTTTTTTCTTGCCATGCATACCCCTTTGTCAAGGTGCTGCCATGGATGTTTTCCTGGTTTACCTGGTGGAACTCTTCTCCCAATACTTAAGACTTCTGGCAGCTACTTGTGTTGCCCTGGGTTGAATAAAGGAGATTATTGGTGTTTTTCTTTGAATTTTTTGATCATTACTTCATCTGATGTGTCTCTCAGATCATTGCTCAAGTTGATTTGGATTAACTGGGCTCCTCTACCACCTTTCATACCACCATCTATACCAGAAGTCCCTTAGCTTGGCAGTTAAAGCCCTTCCAAGTCTGACCGTAGCCTACCTTTCCAAGTTCATTTCTACCTTTCACACATTCTGTACCCCAGCAAAATTAGCTTACTTGAATACAAACTCAGAAATCCATTTACTGCCGGCATGCTTTTTCTCCCCCCTCCTCTTCTTCTTCCTTCATACCTGGACTATGCTTCTTCTTAAACTTTACTAGAGAATCCCTAGCTTCCTTTAAGGTTCAGCTAATTTGCTATCTCCACTACAGACTCATGTGATTCAGGCTTCCATGAGAATCAAGTAGGTCACATGGACCTATTAATGAATGGGAAAGATCTTCCCATTAAGTAAAATCAAATTATCATTACAGTCCTGCATAGTACACACACACACACATACACACATACACACACACACACTAACCAATAAGATAAGGATGTCAATACTTTGAACAATAAAGATGGCTTTTTTTATCAACACAATTCTATGTTCATTCATTTGTTCAACAAAAACAGAATTCCCATTATGCTATGGGTTATGGAGTACAAAGATATTTGGCGCACTTGTATTTTTTTAAAGAGTAATATAGTGGAAAGATAGGACATGTACACAAATAATTATAACGTAAGGCAAAATTTGATGCGACATAAGAGGGAAACGGTATAATGGAATTAGGACAGCTAGGTGACACAACAGATAGAATGCTAGCCTTGGAGTCAGGGGGACCTGAGTTCAGTTCTAGCCTCAGACACTTACTAGCTATGTGACCCTGGGTAAGTCACTTAATCCTATTTGCCTCAGTTACTCATTTGTAAAATGAGCTGGAGAGAGGAAAATGGCAAACCACTCCAGTATCTCTGCCAAGAAAACCTCAAATGGAGTTATGGAGAGTTGTATACAACTGAAACAACTAAACAACAATAACGAATGGAGAGAAATAACAAATGGAAGAGAAAGGACAGTTATTTTGAAGTAAGTGGAAGATCCACGAAGATTTCATACAGAAGATACATTAAATTGGTCCTCAAAAGACAGGAAAAGCTTTCAAAGGTATAGATGGATCGAGTGATATTCTAAGCAAAGAAAATGGCAGAGAACAGGGAAAGCTTGGAGCATATTTAGACAATAGAAAATAGATTTATTTAATCTGATTATGTTTATATAGTGTGTCACATACACAGACAGACAGACACACACACATGCACACACACCCCGAAGCAGTACTCATTAAATTCAGAAAAATAAATTTGGCCTAGAACATGACTGAAGACTGAAAAGACTGAAAAAAGGAGTTTGGGCTTGGTTCGTTCATCAATTTTGAGTCTTTAAAGACTTTTAAGTGGGAGGTGGTGGTGAAAAGTCCAGAGTATTGTTTTAGGATGTTTGAAATATGAATGCTTCACCACATGCATAAATTGGTCCATGAAGAACGATAAGGGACCTTGGAGGTCATTTAGTCTCAACTTCATTATTAAACAAATGAGGAAACTGAGGCCCAGAGAGGCAAAAGGCCAGAGTCACACAGGTAAGAAACAGGATACTAAGAATTTGGAGCTAGGTTCTCTACCCAAGCATGGTCTTTTTAGAAATTAATGTCTTTCGTTTTTATATCACCTATATTCTCATTGTGTGTGTGTGTGTGTGTGTGTGTGTGTGTGTGTGTGTGTGTACTATGCAGGACTTTAATTATATCTATATAAACCTGTTGAAAGCAAAAAAATTGTTTTCTATTTTATCTTTGTATGTCCATCACCTAGTTCAGTGTCTTGCACTTACCATGTTAAATGTTACCTTATTAAATGTTTGAGTTGGATTGGATTGGATTTTGGAGTGTATAGAATGATATCATGGAAACATAAGCTTATGTTACATGGGTCACATAAACTCCAGAGAATAATGGGCATGTCTGCTAGTTTAGGGCAAATTGGGAGACAATGCCAATTTCTGTGATAAAATTAAAACCAACTGTCAGCACAGAAACAATTAGAAAAATGGTTAAATGAATTTCCAGAGCTGGGATCATGGATCTCTCCAGAAGTGTGTAGTATATAGCTGCCAAGGTCAGTGTAGGAAGGTTGAAAACTTGGAGTTCAGGGGAATTGGGATAGGACTCTTTGGAGGCCAGAATGAGGTAGGTCTTTCTTGTTCAGGGATGAAAATAAAAAGAAGAGAATTCCCCTAGGTTTATGTGTGATGGACTCCTGGGACATTCTGCTGAAGCTAATAGTTTGCTTTTAAGAATAATGTTTGTAAATGCGTACTATAAAATGCAAAACATTACAAAGGAAACTAATTATTTTGAAATATATTTTTATAACAAGTTCATGGTCTCCAGGTTGAGTCTGTGGTCTAAGGTGAGAGTGATGAATGTATTATGTTTTGGGGACAGAAACTCAGCATGATTTATTTAGGATTGGGGAGGGGAAGGTGAAGTCCTTGCCATAGACCTGGTTTTTTTTTATTCCCTTATCTGTGGATTGGAGAAGCAGATTCTAAACCAAACTATTAACTCAATGACTAGGACTTGCTCTTATGCCTATCTAATGACTGGGCTAGTTAACTCCAAAACCAAAAATTAAAACAAGCTAGGTTATAGGAAGAAAAAAAGATACAGGTCTATGTATGTTTGTAGAGAGCAGCAAAACTAAATGTTAATGAAGATTCAGATACATTTTAACTTTTCCTTTTGTTCATCAGTATTAACCCTCTCTGGTTCCCTGTGTACTTTGCATAAAACCTGGAGGTGGAGTGGGAGACATCTAAAGAAGGATTGTACATGAGGCTATTTTCAGGGAGGAGGGTAGGAGAAATGGAAAATTCTGTGTTCTCTGTTGGAGACTCACAAGATGGGGACAGGAAAATAGGAGAGATGGTGGCAGTGAGAAACCAGCAGGGAACACAACAAACTGAGTCCTAAGGAGACAAGTTTTTAGAAGAATGGCTTCATAGGGTTTAACAAAACGCACAAAGAACAGGAGCAGACCTATAATTTCATTCATAGAAGGAACTTCCAGGTGAGGAAATCAATGCAGATTGGCACCTTCCGTACAACTTAGAATCAGAGGGAGTTGCCTAGAGGGCAGAGAAGTCAGGTGAATTTCCGTGGGTCACAGCTTTGACATATCACATACTAATATGTCAGATGTAAAACTTGAAGACAGGTCTTCCTGGTTTTAAGCCTGGATCTCTATGAATGAACCGCAAAAAGAAACCTATTCTTTTACTTACGTATGAAATATGAATTTCCCCCATTAAAAAATGAGGATACTGACATTCTAAGGATATATGCACTAAAAATATTTTTGTCTGCCTCTCTTATCTCTACTCTCCCCTATCCCCTTAATCCTTCCTTTATACATACTGACACCTCAAATGATTTTTAAAAGTTCTGAACTGTTGTTGGCATTGAAAAAGGAACTCTATTAATTTGATAAAAGGGGATAAATAATCTTGGAAGGAAAAATCTCTCGATACTGTTATCCTTATATATAGCGATTCTGAAACCTGGAAACATTCAATGGTTGTCTATGGTCCCCTTGCAAATAGTGGTTCTGGGAAAGGGAGTGAGATTGGGGGAAGGAGGATGTCCCTTGAGACCTGCTATCAGGGGTAGAAAACTTTGAGGATAAAGCTCTATCTGTTTTATAACCCTCTCTTTTATTTATCATATCAGAGATCAGCCAGGAAATAGGGTGACAGGTGTAACTACAGCTCAAGGACTGCAAAAGTTCTAATTCATTAGAAAACACTGTTTATTTTTAGTTCCACAGTTGGGAAGATGGCTGTTCTCTATCATTTGTGGATGCACATACAAGAGAAACCATGGCAACAAGCCACACAGGGAAATAAAGAGGCGAAGACTGCATAGCAACAGACGGGGAGTGTTTACCTATTTCTTTTTTCTTTTTTCCACCTCCCCTGCTTGGAATTTCCAAATGTATTCCTGTTTCCAAAATGTGGGTAACATTTTTTAATCTTTTGTTCACTTGATCAGCAGTTCTTTGCTATGTAGGGGGACTGGTCAAGGTCCTTCAAAACATTTCCCAGAAGCAAAGAGAACAGCTGTCATTTTGAAGGTCATCTTGTAAAGCTCTTATCCTGCTGCTTACTGTGGTTGCCTCGAAGAGGAGGAGGAGTCAGTTCTGCCAGGAAGTAGGTTTGCTGTTCAAAGGAACCAAATTTGTATAATGAGCAATTCAGACACATTTGCAGGGGGCTACAGCACCCATTTGAGAAACACAGGGAATAGAAGTAGATCATGTAGTGTTGGCTTCGTTTGTTTTCTACTTTTTATTCCCATAAAGCAGGACTGTAACTAAGTGGGGGTAACAAGGGTTGTGTCCCAGGACACCGAATTTAGAGGTGCTGACAAGAAGGCTGGGAACATGAATAGAGGCTGAATAACATCATGCAAAATTCAGAATTCTTCTATAAACAACTAGAATGTGTGAGAAAGCAGACGTTAGAAGATCTGGTATTTGAAAAATGCTCTGAAAACACAGAGACCAATGGGACTTTGGATCTCTGACTATTCCAAGTGAAGTAGAATCCTAGCCCTCTAACCCAACCTAACCTCTAACCCAGCTCAACTTAGAAGGCCTTTTAATTCTGTGTGTCCTGGGTGTGGTCTGTAGTCCTTGCCTTGGGTACAAAATTCCCTAGTTAAAGCTCTGCCATAAAGTCATTTAAAAATGTAATTCCATAGTCAAAACAAAACTCAGGTTTACAGATAGTCACTTAGGATAATAGGTAACTTGCCTAAATTAACCTGAGTTTTAAAGTTGGATTATTCATTTACAGTAATTATTTCATTTCAGGATCCAGCTTTGGGGTTGAATAAATGGCTCGTGAGCAAGTAGTGTTAACACTAATTAAAGGGGTCTGAATGATTCTATGCATTTGTTCATCTGAGAGATTAATAAATGTACTTTAATGAGACTTCACTCCATGATCTGCATTTTTTTTTTTAATTTTTTAAATTTTATTATAGTTTGCATCATTCATTTCCACAAGATTTTGAGTTACATATTTTCTCCCCCTCTTCCCCCC
>CM053592.1:84073675-84102357 GCA_028646515.1 Pseudochirops corinnae
CGCCCGGCCGCCCCCGGGGCACAGCCGGAGCTTCAGGCCAGGCTGGTTTCGGTTGGCAGTGCTGATAGTTCCTCGTAGCCGAGCTGACTTTAGTGGGAAGTATCTGTGTGCGTTTTTGAAGTTCTAGGTTGGTCCAGAGTCCTATTCCATGGGTATTTGGGGGTGGCTATGTGAGAGCTGCGATATATTGCTGCTGCTAGGCCGCCATCTTGGTTCCGCCCCCCATGATCTGCATTTTTAAAGCCTACAGGAAACATATTTAACCATTTGGGAATTTGTTTGTGTTACTCAATGAAATGTATATTTTAAATATATATGTATATACATATATAAATAGATGGACAGATAGATGGATATACACACATATATGCCATTTTGAATTTTACTCTTATTGATGTCTTAAAACTAATGTGACATAAGACCGTTGTAAGTTAAATATCCCATTTTCAGACAAACTTATTAATATGCAACCTATTTGGATTAGTCATAAAGACCCTGAGCAAGACAAGTAGCCTTGTACTTGTTAATTCATCAGCTCCTAGACCTCCAAGAAGGCTAGGAACATGAATACATGCTGGATTGTTGGTATTGTTCAGTCATTTCAGTCATGTACGACTCTTCATGAACCCATTTGGGGTTTTCCTGGGAAAGATAATGGAGTGATTTGCCATTTCCTTCTCCAGCTCATTTTGCACATGAGGAAATTGAGGCAAACAGGGCTAAGTGACTTGCCTAAGGTCAAACAATTATAAGTGTCTGAGGCTGGGTTTGAAATAAGGTCTTCCTGATTCTGGTACTCTATCCACTGTACCACCCAGCTGCCCCCAAGAAATGGGATAACATCACATAAAATTCAAAGATTTTCCATGAACAACTAGAATGTGTGAAGAAACAGATGTTAGAAGAGCTTGTGACTGGTGTGTTGCTTCAGTGCTCTGAAAACAGAGACCAATGGGAATTATGTTTCTAAAATGAAGTTAAATTTCTCTTAATTTCACCTTGAAATGTTTTAGAACATAAGATGACTGATAGAATTTAGAACGAGAAGGGAATTTATTAATCTTAGCAGTCTATACAGTCCATTGAACATTGTCCCCCAAACCCTCATTCAGTTGAGGAAGAAAATGAAGCTCAGAGAGCTACAGTTATCCCTTCTATATTGCAGGGGTTAGGACCGGGTGCCCTCCTATTCTAGAATATCTGCATAAAATTTTTGGACCCTCCCTTCATACTAGAAAAGAAGTCTGAATTATTATGGTATTAAAATATGTTGATTTCATGCAATGCTACACATATATTTTACACATTTTTGAGTAGCTGAACTTTTTCTGTGTTTTTGTTGGCCTTTGAATGTAGTATGTGACCTCTGCAAAACTTTCCTATTTAATTGATTATGCTGACATATGATATATTGAAACCATGATGAGGAAGGTATAATTGTAAACTGACTTAAAGATGACAAATAGCAGAGAACAGGTCTTAGTCGAGGTTCTCTGACTCTATATCACATAATCTCCCTAACCTTATTTGTCACTTTGGGTCAAGAAAGAGGAGAAAATTTCATTTTTAAAGTTCTTGCTTAGTGGAAGTCAGCAAAGCCAGAACCATTTCCATTTTGAGAGGTACCAAACACCAGAGTATATATCTTTAGGCTATAAATGTTACTGAAAAATGGTTTGTAAATCAGGATTTTCAAAATTGCATTGTGTATTAAATGCCCCAGGAGAAAATATTAAATAAATCCTGCAGTGAGAAGTCTTTTTGCTACAGGAAATAATTAACACTTAATTTAAGAAGGACTAGCAACTCTGGTGTGAGTACTTGCCAAAGTCTTTTCAGGGTTGCTCATCTATCTTTGGTGTTCACCCATCACCTGACTTTCACTTGGGGCTCCAAGAAGCTATAGCATACCCAGTGGTCACACCCCAGTAAACTGTCTTGGCAGAAGAGCTAAACCAAGTATTATTTTTAACAGAACAGTGCTTATCTATACTTTGAGATGAGTTGTTGTAGTCTACTATGGAACCCTCTCAGAGCCTTTCAGAGAATGCTGGAATCCTTGAAAGAAAATATACCACAAAAATCACAACTATATCTGGAAAAAGATATAAATTGCCTTAGAAATATTAGCAATTTATAATGATATTGCCTTAGCAATATTACATATTACTAAATGAAGGAATAATATGGAAATGGAACCATTAATATGGCCCAAGTTGATTGAGTTATACTTCTACATGTCTGAGTATAGGTTTTCCCATAGATTTTCAAATCCTTCCTCTCTCTGATTGCTATCAATTCTTCACAAGTACTCATGATATTTCTGTAGTCTAGGGATCATCTACCCCCAATTCTTTACTCAGGGCTCCCAAATTAGGTATTTTGAGAGTCATTAGTCTTTCTAAAACATAGCTCATGAGCCCCTACCAAATCATTATGTTCTACTTTTGCCAGTCAGCCATAAAACATACTTAATTCATCACAATGGCATTTAATTAAATAGCAGTGAAATAAAATAGGTACTAATATAACATTTTCCCCCATAAACACTGAGCAAACTTCCCCACAAACACATACACAGTGGAAAGAATGCATATTGCTTTATAAGAATAATTTGTGGGACCTGGACACATGTGTGAAGGAATAAAGATGTAGGGAAAACATGGCCATAGGATATATATGAAAAGAGAATTCACAACTTGGATGCTGAAAGTTTCTGTCTTTCACTGATGTCAAAATTCTGCTTCCTGTTAGTCTTTCTCCCCATCAAGAATAGCTCTCCCTACTCTTCACAACACATTGTTCTCGGCTCCAACTGGTTGTCCACCTCCTGCTATTATCAGGGTTAACTCATGCCATGTACAACATTCATTAGAAAACGTGTGCTTACAATTCTTTCAGCAGTTCTGATCACACATATCATCCACAGAATAACATGGCATTTGCTAGCCCTTCTCTGCACAGGTTCTTTTAGTCAGACTCATCAGTATTCTTCTTATGGAATAGTTATAGTTCTCAGCTGAGTAGATATCTTCAGAACCATCTACAACTCAATCCTTCACCTACTGAAGGCGCTGTGATTAGTCATCCTTTCCCTAGCAGAGGGAACCTGAACTTCTCTCAATTAGATTTCTCTACAAAATGGCTATGAAATCGTCTTATCCTCAATCAAGTTGCCCCAGAAGTTACAGGTAAGGAAACATTGGCTCTGCCCTTTGACCTCTCATGAGATCTTTTCTTTTCACTAATTCTCATCTTCTGAATTCTTCTGAAAGGAAACTCATTTAAATGAACTTCTCTGCCTTCCCTGGGTCTCAGTTGAACTGTGATCTAATTTATGGTCAGGAACTCATTTTAATTTCTGGGATTTATGCACTTGATCCTTCCCTATACTTCAGACCAAGGCAAATCTTTCTAGAGCTGGGTTTTTTTTTTTTTTTTTCCAAATGGAAAGGGGATCAAGAGACAATCTGGTAAGGAGTATTTTAACTTTATCCAGTAGTGTAATGTGTGGTGCACATACAATCACTTACCTTTACTTATGCTAATAGATGAGATGGAAATGCTAATCAGACTTACACTTCTCAATACAAGCAACCAGGCCTAATTAATCAAAGCACACAAACAATATCCTCTCCCACAAGCAAGCCACTAACCTGGGTCTTTGATGTTTCCATAGGTTTCTTTCATTCCAGATCCATGACAAGGTTCCCTTGATGCCCAGCTGGAGGCTGTGTATCTCCCTCCAAGGTGCTAATTTGGCAAGTCTCTCTTAATCAGCACTCTCCTCAAGCAAACAACTTGAATCTGAAGTATGGGGAACACAAGAGTAAGCTCAGTCTGGCTTTAGGAATAGGCTGACGGATGAAACCACAAGCCGGTTTTTTGTACTTTTACCTGTGTTATTACTTATGTTTTACCTATGTTAAAATTTTAATTTACCTAAGGGTATTCCTAAGTTGTTTACCACATAATTTGATTAGTTTTGTTGTTGAGTCCTTTCAGTGGTGTTCAACTCTTCATGACCCCATTTGGGGTTTTCTTGGCAAAGCTACTGGAGTGGTTTGCCATTTCCTTCTCCAGCTCATTTCTACAGATGAGGAAACTGAGGCAAACAGAGTTAAGTGACTTTCCTAGGGTCACACAGCTAGTAAGTATCTGGGTGGATTTGAACTCATGAGGATGAGCCTCCATATTCCAAGTCCACTGCTCCATCCACTGTGCCACTCAGCTGCCTCATTGGATTGGTAGTTTACTACATAAATTACTGTTAACATAGTTCATAATATTTCTTATTGATGATCTGTCTTGTCATAGGGTTCATATATGTTTATATAAAGAGCACACATGTTGTGTATTACATCATACCATACAATGCTTATCTTACTGACAAACAACTTAGAGAAAACTTAGTCAAAACTGCTCAAACAATATGGAGGCTTAAATTGAAATGGAATCTGTTCAGATGACAAATTTATTCTTCCCATCTTACTAATGTACTAATATCTATTCTCAGTAGAAGAAGCCTTTTTTTAACTATGAAAAATAACAGCGACTGTGCTGGATAGAGAGTCCTCAAAAACAAAATCTCACCCCTTTCCCTTTTCTTCCAGCAAGATATCACAGCTTTGTCCTTTTCCCTGACCTCTCTACATTTCAGTTCAACAAATCCAACATATACTCATTAAATGTCTACCACTTAATGCTCAGTACTGGGAAAGGAATACAGATGAAATAAAATGACCAGTAACCTCACGGTGTTTATAATCTAGTAAAATATGCAACACATAATAGAAAACAAGATCATTATTTAATGGATACTTGATCTCCTAATTAACTGATGTGATTGAAAAAAAAAGTTTCTGAGTACAAAGGCAAAAATGAAGCACAGGAGGGTCTTAGGTACTGAGACATGGTTGTCAATCTCAATTTCTCTTTAGCTTTGAATTTTTTGACAAAACATTTATCTTCTGTAGTTATAGACTAATTATATGCTTATATAAAACAAACCACATCATTTAGACTCCCTTTGGATCCAAAGCTGAAGATGTTGACGTAAATGAACTAATCAACCAGATGTACTTTTTTGTATAAGAACTTTTGCTGTGCTGTTTCATTTAATTAAAAGATTTCCACTTCTCTCCCCCAACTCTCCCTACTTCCAGTCTAATGTAACCATTTTGGCTCCCTTACAGCTCAGTGTTTGCTATATAATTTGAAAAATGCTTTCATATAATTATGCAAAATTATTCTAATTGCAGAAGTCTATAACTGAAAAGGTTATTCAACATGCAATGAACTAAGAAAGTTATATAATGGATGATTCCTTCAAAATAAATGTACCTCATGTCACTTTTTAATTTGCAAATTGTAGTGAATCCTTTCCTTTTCTGGCTTTGGGAGGTATGTTACAATTTATGAAGACCCTCTGAATCAATCTGAAAACAGTTGAAAACATACTTCAGAAAAATAAAAGGAACCTGTATGAGATGTTCCAAAGCACTAAACCCTCTAAAGCAAATTGCTAATTAGATTTGAAATTTGATTTTCTGGTAAGGGAACTTCCTCAGTTGTCTATGGGGAGAAATGAAGAAAAAGTTATCCTATCTACAAAGGTATAATTTTAGAAGAATATGTATGATGTGGCTCAAATGGTTTCATTTAGTGATAATCGCATTCATAGAAAACAGAAAAAGAATAATTATTTACAGGTAAATTTTGGAATAAAAGTGTGTGTGAGGGTCAAGGAGATGATTCACTAGAAGGTAAACTCCTTGAGGGTGAATACTACTTCATTTTTGTCTTTGAGAATTCAATACCTAGAATAGTGCGTGGCACATGTACTTAATAAACCCTCACTGATGTGAACTAATTGACGCAATGAGATTTAGAAATATGGAATTTTAGAGCTGTATCTGAAAGGAACTTTATTGACAATACCAGCTATCTTTTTCATTTAATAGATGAGAAAAATGAGCCCTGGGCAGATTGAGTGAATTATATAACATCAACATGTTGTTTAAATTCCTTTATATTGCTAGATTTTGATTTGATTTTTGAAATTCTCAAAATTATTCTCTCACCTGGCACTTGGTTAAAAAGTTAAAATTTAAAAATCTTCCATATAGTTGTGAAACTTAAGAGAATTATAAGCATTGTGCTATGTTTGGAAGTGAGTCTGTGTGATCTCCTCTAGCTCTGAAAAACAACAATTATAATACTTAGCATATATGCCAGGCACTGTACTAAACTCTTTATAAATATCTCATTTGAACCTCACAACAATCCTGAACAGTAAGTACTGTTATCCTCTTTTTACAGATGAGGAAACTAAGACAGAGTTAAGTGACTTGCCCAAGGTCAAACAGCTTAGTAGGATCACAGGCAGGATTTGAATTCAGGTCATCCTAACTCCAGGCTTGGTTCTCCATGCATTGTCATCTAGCTGTCTCTTTGAAAAATAATTTAAATATCTGTATCTTAGGGGTGCAAATCATTTGCACAAGACTATTTTCATTCTTGAAACATGCTCCATAGTTCCCAGTTCTTTACAGAGAGAAGTGTCTGGACAGTAAGAAACACTAAAAGTGACTGGTACCTTGTTTCCCTATTCCCAGACTACCACATTGCAGGCTTCAGGGAACTTCTCCTTGGGTGATGAGATTGGGGTTCTCTATCTCTCTTTCTTTCTGTCTTTCCCTGTCTCTGACTCTGTCTCTGTCTCTGAAATATCTTTCTCCCAGTGGGAGACGTCATTTACTCTGTATATTGTCTGGTGTATTCTAATCCGTGCAATTTCTCTGATTTCTGCATGCTATTGGGCTGGATAAGTGGATTCATATGCTTTTTACCACATATAATGATCTTAGTAAAGCTGGCATTTTGTGGGAAGAGGGTGAAGCCTTTGGATATTTTGCTTGGGACATTCCTTCCACTTTAAATGAACAGCGACCAGGAATGAAGAAGCTTAGATCTAAAATTACTCCCCTGAGGCGAATAATATTTAGGGTACGAGCATGAGGCATTTAGATATCATTTTAGCCTACCATACTCTCTTTGAGGACAGTAGAGAGACCAGTCTCATGGGCACTACAAGTATAGCACTGGAAAAAAAAAAAATCCCTTCTCTCCCTTTAGCAGGGGTAAAGGGAAACACTACAAACTATTGGATAATATTTGATTTTAATTCAAAATAAGGCATTAAATAAAAGTGAAATACTTTTTTTTTCTTTTTCTCTTTCTTTCTGCCTTTCACTTAGAAGAAGAGGCAGAATGTTGTCATGAAGAAAGATTTGAGTTTGGAGCCTCAGATATACCATCACACTCCTTGGGTTTTAGATTTCCTTATATCATCTCACAATGTACATTTAGAGCAGGAAAGTACTTAACAGACTATTTAGTATTATAGCCTCATTTTATAGATGAAGAAACTGGGATACAGAGAAGTACATGACTTGCATTTGTGACAGTCACAAAACTCACAGCAGTCGGAGGTGGGATTCAAGCCCAGGTCTTTCTGATTTCTGTGCCCTATTTCTACCATACTATATTTCCTCCTAGGTAAATTTAGGTAAAATGATCGAAATGATCTCTAAGTTTCTTAGAGTTGTGTGGCCCCTTCCAGCTCAAACACTCAGGAATCTTGGATTTAATAAAATATATGTGATATTGCCAGTGAGACAGATGTAAATTATTCACTTTCTGAAAGTAAAAGAGCTCATAGAGCAATCCATTTAATTTAATGGAAAAGATAATGATTTATCAAATACTTAAGTAGTGATTTAAAAAAAATAATAATATACATACCAAAAATAAAGAGTTAATTTTCTTAGCAATAGGCATAAATTGCCTTTGTAATAGAAAATATAGCCAATTTAAGGCATAAACCAAAATACCATATTAAGTGAAATAGAAATTCACCTTCAGAAATTTAACTGGAGAATGGATCATTCATTTTTAGGCCCAAGTGTTGCTTTCAGTGAGGGGACAGAGATGCATTAAAAACTCATAATCTTCAAAGAGGAAAAATGGTTTTTTTTTTAAAGGAACATCTATAAACAATACTCCTTAGAGAGGATTTCTTTTTTGTTTTCATTCATGGTTATCCCACAAACATGGTTACAAATCAAAGAAGAGAAGGAAATGCTTGTATGCTGTGCAGACCAATGTAGACAAGATTAGAAGATCAACAAAAGGAGTAGGGTCCCTAACCCAATTCTACAAACCCCCAAATGGTAGGAGGAGTGTAGCTCAGATGTGGACTCCTTCCTATGTGGTCATAGGGAATTATGTAATGGCCACTGACAGACACTAAGGGGGTGAAAAAGGCAGATCTTATCCCAAGGAACCTTCCTGGGGCTTGAGAGAGGGAAGTGCTTTCATTTCCATTACTGTTGTACATTGTGTATATTCATAATCAGTCTTTAGTCTTAATCTTGGTTTAAATTTTATAAATTGTTTAACAGTATTTATTTTTTCCCAATTATGCATGGAAATAGTTTTCAACGTTCATTGTTGAAAGATTTTGATTTCCAAATTTTTCCACTTCCCTTCCTTCCGTCTCCTCTCCCCAAGACAACAAGTAATCTGATACAGATTATACATGTACAATCATGTTAAACATATTTCCACATAAGTCATTTTGCGGCAGAATTAGAACAAAAGGGGAAAACTATTTAAAAAAAACAAAAACAAAAATAGAATACTTCCATCTGCATTCAGACTCCATAATTTTTTCTATGGATATAGACAGCATTTTCCATCAGGAGGCTTTTCAAATTGTCGTGAATCATTGTATTTCTGAGAAGAGCTAAGTTTATTGTATTGATCATCACACAGTGTTGCTGCTCTAGTATACAATGTTCCCCTGGTTCTGCTCACTTCACTCAGAATCAGTTCATTCGAGTCTTTCCAGGTGTCTCTGAAATTTGCCTGCTTATAACTTTTTATAGTAAAATAGTGTTTCATTACATTTATATACCACAACTTCTTCAGCCATTCCCCAATTGATGTACATAGCCTCAATTTCCAATTCTTTGCCATCACAAAAAGAGCTGCCATAAATATTTTTATACAGATGTATCCTTTTCTCTTTTTTATGATCTCTTTGGGATAAAGACCTAGGAGTAGATTCCTGGGCGAAAGGGTTATTATACATAGTATGTGCATAGTTTCAAATGACTCTCCAGAATGGTTTGGATCAGTTCACAACTCCACCAACAATGCATTAAAGTTTCAATTTTCCCATATCTTCTCCAACATTTATCATTTTTCTTTTCTGTCATATCATTCAATGTAGAAAGCCAAAATATTTGATTCTTGGGGGTCAGTTTTCCTATGTAGATATCCTTGACACTGTGTGCTTGGCTCCCCCTCCCCTCCCCCTGCTCCTCTCCCCCCCCTCCCCCTTGAAGCCTTCTCTGGAGAGCATCCTTTGTTAAGTGAATGAGTTAACTGACTCTCCCAAAGACTTTTTGGTGCCTAGATTTACAAAGCCTTATCTGAGCTGCTTCCAGGATGTGACAGACTATTATGATGATAAGACTATTCCAGGATATGACAAACTAAGCTTACTGAGAACAGTACTTGAATCTTTGTCTGCTCATTCTATAAAAACCTTGTTCAAAGAATCATTAAATGGACTTCATGGTTCTTCTTTGAACTGCCCACATAGTCTGGTCATTTCTCATTCACATCTCTGATCATGCTTAAGTGATGGCCATGGAGCAGCCCACGACAATCCAATCTGATGGGGTGAGGTGGTATCTCAGAGTTGTTTTAATTTGAGTTTCCCTAGTCAATGGTGATTTAAGCATTTTTTCATCTATAGCTAATATCTATTCATAGATAGCTTTAATTTCTTCACCTGAAAACTCCCTGTTCATGTCCTTTGATCATTTATTAATTGAGTAATGCCTTATATTCTTATAAATTTGACTCAGTTCTCTATATTTTTTAAAATGAGACCTTTTTCAGAAACATTGAATATAAAAATTGTTTCCCAGTTTTCTGCTTTCCTTCTAATCTTTTTAAGATTATTTTTTATTTATTTTTAGTTTACGACATTCATTTCCACAAGATTTTGTTACAAATTTTCTCTCTGTCTTTCCCCTACCCACCACCCCAAAACAATGAACCCATTGAATACCCCCTCCCCCAATCTGCTCTCTCCTATATCCTTCCCCATTCCCCCTCCAACTTTCCAGTAGGGCAAGATGGATCTCCATACCCCATTGCCCTTATATCTTATTTCCGAGTTGCATGTAAATAATAATAATAATAATAATAATAATAATTTTTAAGCATTTTATTTTAAAAATTTAAATTCCAGATTCTTTCCCAACCCCCCTTGTCACCCATCCTTACTGGGAAGATAAGCAATTCAATATAGGTCGTACATGTGTAGTTACGCAAAATATTTCCATGGTGGATATATTGTGAAAGACTGACTATATTTCTCTCCATCTTATCTTGCCCCGACTTGTTCTGTTTTCTGCTGTGACACTGTCCCTTTTCAAAAGTGTGCTTCTAACTACCCTCCCCCCCATAATCTGGCCTCCTATCATCCCCCTCTTATCCCCTTCCCCCTACTTTCCTGTAGGGTAAGATACTCAATTTAGTGTGTATGTTATTCCCTCCTTAAGCCAAATTCAATGAAAGTAAAGTTGACCCATTCCCTTTTGCCTTCCTGTTCTTCCCGTCCATTGTAACAGTTTTCTCTTGCCTCTTTTATATGAGATACTTTAACCTATTCTGTGTCTCCTTTTCTCCTCTCATCATATTCCCCTCTCACCTCTTAAATATTATTTTTTAGCTAATCATCACTTCCTGTGCCCTCTGTCTATATATACATGTACACATATATACACATACTCACATATATATTTATATGCACATATACGCTTCTATATAAATATAAATATATATATATATATATATATATACACACACATACATACACACACACACATTTATATTCCCTTCAACTCTCCTCATACTGAGAAAACTTTCATAAGTCACAATTATTGTTTTTCTTTGTAGGAATGTAAATAGTTCAGCTTAAATAAGTTCCATATGATTTCTTTTCTGTTCTCATGCTTCTCTTGCTTCTTGTGTTTGAATGTCAAATTTTTTATTCAACTCCGGTTTTTTTCATCAAGAATGCTTGAAAGTCCTCAATTTCATTGAATGACCATATTTTCCCCTGAAACATTGTACTCAGTTTTGCTAGGTAGGTGGCTCTTGGTTTTAATTCTAGCTCCTTTGACCTTGGAATATCATATTCCAAGCCCTGCAATCCCTTAATGTAGAAGCTGCTAGATCTTGTGTTATCCAGACTGTGTTTCCACAATATTCAAATTGTTTCTTCTTGGCAGCTTGTATTATTTTCTCCTTAACCTGGGAACTCTGGAATGTGGCTATAGTATTCCTAGGTGTTTTCTTTTTGGGATCTTTTTCAAGAGGTGATCAGGGAATTCTCGCAATTTCTATTTTGCCCTTTGGTAATAAAATAGCAGGGCAATTTTCCTTGAGAATTTCTTGAAGGATGATTTCTAGGTTCTTTTTTTGATCATGGCTTTCAAATAGTCCAATACATTTTAAAATAATCTCTCCTGGATCTATTTTCCAGGTCAGTGGTTTTTCCAGTAAGATATTTCACATTGCTTTCTATTTTTTTGTTTGTTTGGATCTGTTTAATACTATCTTGGTTTCTCATAAAGTCATTAGTTTCCATTTGCTTCAATCTAATTCTGAAGGAATTGTTCTCTTCAGTGAGCTTTTGAAATTCCTTTTCCATCTGGCAAATTAGGCTTTTTAAGGCATTCCTCTCCTCACTGGCTTTTTGGGCCTCTTTTGCCATTTGAGTTAGTCTGTTTTTTTAAGATGTTATTTTCTTTAGTCAGGTTGTTGACTCTCTTTTCATGATGTTCTTGCATCATTCTCATTCTCTTCCCAAGTTTTCCTCTACTTCTCTTACTTGAGTTTCAAAATCCTTCTTGAGCTCCTCCATGGCCTGTAACCAGTTCCTATTTTTCTTGGAAGCTTTTGGTGCAGGAGTTCTGACTGTGTTGTCTTCCTCCCATTACGTGCTTTCATTCTTTTTGTCTTCAAGAAAGGAATCCAAGGTTTGATTGCTGTGCTTGCTTTGCTTCCTTATGTTGCCAGTCAATTACTTGATTTTTGAGCTCTTTGCTATGTAGAACTCTGCTTCAAGAGAGGAGAGCTTTGTCCCAAATTCCTGAGGTTTTCGTAGCTTCTGCAGCTACTAGTTGTGGGCCCTCCCTGCAGCACACACAGGCTCTAGCCCACTGGCCACACAACCTAGAACCTCCACCCAAGGCTACGATCCAGACCCAAGCAAGTTAAAGCAAGAACAATTACCCTCTCAATGGTTACTTGGTCCCCCTACAATCTGTAGGCCAAGAACTCTGGAAGCAGCCAAGTGTTGATGGTTCTACAGCCACTGCTCTTCTGTTGTTTCTTGACCTGAGGGCATGGGCTCTTGCTCTCCCATTCCTCTCCCCCTCCCGTTCCAACAGAGTTTTCCAATGACATTTTACTTGCTTTTTGGCATTTATGGGTTGATAAGTCTAGAAACTGCCATAGCTGCTGGTGATTCACTCTCTTGAAGTCTGCTCTGGCCCATGCTGGTCAGAGCTGCCCTGAGTCTAAAACCATATGGCTCAAGGGGGACTATGGTCTGCTGCCAGTGAGCTGTAATGGACCCTTTCTGTAAGCCTGCTGGGCTGCCTTCAGCAGGAGATTTGCTTCTCTGTCACTTTGTGGGTACTGTAGCTCTAAAATTTTAGAGTTGGCAGAACCAAGATGGTGGCGTAAAAGCAGGAAAACTCCACAGCTCTGATATAACCACCTCAAATCCCCAAAAAATATGACTCTAAACAAATTTTAGGGCTCCAGAACTCACTAAATTACAGAAAAACACATCTCCCACTGAAGGCAGCTCAGCAGGCAGGACAGGAAGGGCTCACTGCAGCATACTGGGAGCTGAAACCAGCCCTGCCTGAAACAGTTGCTTGGCCGTGAGGCACCACAGCTGGAGCTTTCAGAAGAGTGGATCAGCGGCAGCTGGGGCAAGTTCCAGAATTATCAAGCCATAAGAAAAAACTAATTGAAAGGTTAGAGGAACTCACTAAATTTGGGGGAGAAGAGCAGGTCTGGCCAAACTGCCTCAAGGGCAAGGAGGCAGCAGAAGTTGTGGCCCTGCAGCCACTTCTACGTGGCTGTTTCAGAAGCTCCCCACCTGCAGGTTGCAGGGGGGCCAAGTGATCATTCAGAGGCTAAGAGCTCTTTCCTTGAGCTGCCTGGATTGGGATTGTGGTCTTGGGTGGTGGTCCTGGGGTGTGTTTTCAGTGAGTCAGAGCTGGTGGAGGCTGCAGAAACAGTGGCCTCCTAATAGCTCTGGCAGCTGCAAAAACCCCAGCAATTTGGGACAGAGCTCTCCCCTCTGAGAGGAGAGTTATACCAAACCTACAAGTCAAGTAATTGACTGGCAACATGAGTAGGCAAAGGAAGCAAAGCAGACCCAGTAATGCAACTTTACATTCCTTATTTGGGGACAAAAAGGATCAAAGCATGGAATGGGAGGAAGACAACACAGTCAGAACTCCCACACCAAAAGCTTCCAAGAAAAATGTAGATTGGTTACTAGCCATAGATCAGCTTAAGAAGGACTGAAGAAAATAACAGCTTAAAAAATAGATGAACTCAAATGGCAAAAGAGTCCCAAAAAGCCAATGAGGAGAAGAATGTCTTAAAAAGTGGAATTTGCCAGATGGAAAAAGAATCTCAAAAGCCTTTTGATGAGAATAATTCCTTCACAATTAGAGTGGAGCAAATGGAAGCAAATGACTTTCTGAGAAGTCAAGATACTATTAAACAGATCCAAACAAATGAAAAAATAGAAGGTGATGTGAAATATCTCTTTGGAAAAAACCACTGATCGGGAAAATAGATCCAGAAGGGACAATTTAAAAAGTATTGGACTACCTGAAAGCCATGATCAAAAAAAGAAACTAGAAAGCATCCTTCAAGAAATTCTCAAGGAAAATTGCCCTGATATTTTAGAACCAGAAGGCAAAATAGAACTTGAAAGAATTCACGGATCACCTCTTGAAAAAGATCCCAAAAGAAAACTCCTAGGAATGTTATAGCCAGGTCCCAGAGTCCCCAGATCAAAGAGAAAATATTACAAGCTGGCAAGAAGAAACAATTTGAGTACTGTGGAAACACAATTAGGCTATCCCAGGATTTAGCAGCTTCTACATTAAGGGATCGAAAGGCTTGGAATATAATAATCTGGAGATCAAGGGAGCTAGGATTAAAATCAAGAATCATCTACTCAGCAAAATTGAGTATAATGTTCCAGGGGAAAATATGGTCATTCAATGAGGTGGAGGATTTTTAAGCATTCTTGCTGAAAAACCCAGAACTGAAAAGAAAATTTGACACTCAAATACAAGATGCATGAGGAGGTAAACATGGAAAAGAAATCATAAGGAACTTATCAAAGTTGAAGTATTTACATGCCAACATGGAAAAACAACAATTGTAACTTATGAAACTTTTCTCAGTATGAGGACAGCTGAAGGGAATACAAACGTATATACACATACACATATGTCTATATAGTAGGGTATATATATGCATATGAATACATATCTCAGTATGTGTATATATGTGTATATAGAGGGCACAGGATCAATTGAATAGGAAGGGATGATACTTTAAAAGGTGGAATTCTGAGGTGGGAGAGGAAGAGACTGAGAGGAGACAGGGAGAGACAGAATGGGGTTAATCATCTCATATAGAAGTGGCATGAGATAACTGTTACAATGGAGGGGAAGAACAGGAAAGCAAAAGGGAAAGGGTCAACCTTACTCTCATTGAATTTGGCTTACAGAAGGAATGACATAAACTCTAAACTGGGTATCTTGCCACACAGGAGATTGGGGGGGGATGGGGATGAGAGGTGGGATGGTGGAGAGGAGGCCAAGGTCAGGGGCAGGGTTGCTGGAAACACACACATTTGTAAAGGGACAGGGACAGGTTAGAGAATTGAACAAGGGGGGAGCGGGACAGGAAGGAGGGATATATAATCAGTCTCTCACAATATGTCCATTGTGGAGATGTAACTACACACGTATAGCCTGTATTGAATTGCTTGTCTTTTCAGTGGGGGTTGGTGATGAGAGAGGAAGGGAAAGAATCTAGAATTTAAAGTTCTATAATCAAATGTTAAAATATATATGTATATATTATTATCATCATCATCATCATCATCACCATCATTATTATTATTATTAACCACGTGCAACTGGGAATTAAGATATACAGGCACTAGGGTAGGGAGATCCATCTTGCCCTACCATAAAGTCAGAATGCCTATGGGGGAGGACATAGGAGAGAGAAAATTAGGGGAGGGGTTATACAGTGGGATGGCTATTTAGGGGTGGTGGGTGGGGGAAAGATTGGGAGGAAATTTGTAACTCAAAATCTCATGGAAATGAATGATGTAAACAAGAAAATAAATAAATATTGTCCAAAAACAAAAAAAGCAAAAGAAAAAAAAATTTCCTTTTCATGTCAAAAAAAATGAAATTTTAAAGTCATATTTTACAGATATTTTAGGTGGTTGTGTGGGGAGCTTACAGAATTGTCCTTCTTCTATGCTGCCATCTTGGCTCCACCCCTCCCCCCCTTTTTCTTCTAATTTTGACTACATTGGGTTTGTTTATGTAAACCCTTTTTAATTTAATGCAATCAAAATTATCCACTTTACATTTCCTAGTGTTCTCTACCTCTTGTTTGTTCACAAATTCTTCCCTTCTCCATAGGTCTGAGAGGTAAACTATTCATTGCTTTCCTAATACGCTTATGGTCCCACCTTTTATGTCTAAGTCACGTATTCATTTTGACCTTATATTGGTATAGTGTGTAAAATGCTGGTCTATGTGTGGTTTCTGCCATATTTTCCAGTTTTCTCAGCACTTTTTTTCAAATAGTGAGTTCTTATCCCAGAAGCTGGCCTCTTTGATACCAAACAGTGGATTAATATAGTCAATGACTACTGTGTCTTGTGTATCTAAGCTATTTCACTGATCTACCACTCTGCTTCTTACCTAGTAACACATAATTTTAATGTTTGCCACCTTATAATATAGTTTTAGATTTGGTACATCTAGGCCCCTTTCCTTTACATTCTTTTTTCATTAATTCCTTTGATATTCTTGATCTGCTGTTCTTCCAGATAATTTTTTTAATTATTTTTTCTAAATATAAAACTGTATTTTGGTAGTTTTGATTTGTATGTCGCTGAATAAATAGACTAATTTAGGTATAGTTGTCATTTTAATTTGATTTAGCTTGGCCTATCCTTGAACAATTGATATTTTTCCAATTGTTTAGATATCACTTATTTGTGAGAAAAATATTTTGTAATTGTGTTTATATAGTTCCTGGATTTCTCTTAGCAGGTAGACTCAAAAATATTTCTATTGTCTATAGTTATTTTAAGTGAAATTTCTCTTTCTGTCTCTTGCTGTTAGGCTTTGTTAGTAATATATAGAAATAGTGATGTTTTGTCTGTGTTTATTTTATATCCTGCAACTTTGCTAAAGTTGTTTATTCTTTTATGTAGTTTTTAGCTGATTCTATAAGTGTACCATCATATCATCTGCAGAGTGATAGTTTTATTTTCTCATTGCATATTCTAATTCCTTCAATTTATTTTTTTCTCTTATTACTAAAGCTAACTTTTCTAGTACAATATTGTATAACATTGGTGATTATGGAAATCCTTGTTTTACCCCTGATGTTATGGAGAATGCTTCCAGTTTATCCCCATTATACACAGACACACACCCACACCCACACACACACCCATACACACAAACACGTAATGTAATTATATGTAATGCTTGGTGATGGTTTTAAATAAATATTGCTTCTTATTTTAAGTAAAACTCTATTTATTCTTATGCTCCCTAGTGTTTTTTTAAAATAAGAATTTGTGTTGTATTTTGTCAAAAGCTTTTTCTGCCTCTATTGAGATAATAATATTACCTCCTGTTATTAGTATGATCAATTATGCTGATAGTTTTCCTAATATTGAACTAGTCCTGCATTCCTGGTATAAATCCTACCTGGTCACAGTGTACTATCCTCATGATAAATTGCTGTAATATATTTACTAACATTTCATTTAAAAATTTTGCATCACTATTCATTAGGGAAATTGGTGTATAATTTTCTTTCCCTGTTTTGACTCTTCTCGGTTTAGGTATCAGCACAATATTTGTGTCATAAAAGGAATTTGGAAGGACTCCTTCTTCACCTAATTTTCCAAATAGTTTATATAGTATTAGAATTAACTGTTCTTTAAATATTTGGTCAAATTCACTTGTAAATCTATCAACTGGTGATTTTTTCTTAGGGAGTTCATTGATGGCTTATTCATTTCCTTTTTCTAAAATGGGATTATTTAAGTGTTTTATTTCTTCTTTTTTAATCTGAATAATTTATATTTTTGTAAATATTCATTCATTTCACTATTATTGATAAATTTATTGGCATATAATTGGGCAAAATAGCTCCTAATTATTATTTTTTAAAAATTTCCTCTTCATTGGTGGTGAATTTGCCATTTTCATTTTTGATACTGGTAATTTGGTTTTCTTCTTTCTTTTTTTTTTAACCAAATTAACCAAAGGTTTTTCTACTTTATTTTTTTTTTAAAATAAAATCAGCTCTTAGTTTTATTTATTAGTTCAATAATTTTCTTACTTTCAGTTCTATTGATCTCTCCTTTGATTTTCAGAAATTCTAGTGTGGTATTTAATTGGAGATTTTTAATTTGTTCTTTTTTCTATCTTTCTTTAGTTGCATGTCCAATTCAGTGATCTCTTCTTTCTCTATTTTATTCATTTAGCATTTAGAGATACAAAATTTACCCTAAGAATTGCTTTGGTTGAATTCAATAAGTTTTGGTATGTTGTCTCATTGTTGTTATTCTTTTGGATGAAGTTATTATTTCTGTGATTTGCTATTTGACCCTCTCATTCTTTAAGATTAGATTATTTAGTTTCTAATTAATTTTTAGTCCATCTTTCTATGGCCCTTATTATATATAATTTTTATTGCATCATGATCTGAAAAGGATGCATTTAATATTCCTGCCTTTGACTGTGAGGTCTTAATGTCTTAATCCATGTTCAGTTTTTGTGTAGGTGCCATATGCTGCTGATAAAAAGGTATACTCCTTTCTATAGTTTTCTCCTGAAGTCTATCATATATAACTTTTCTAAAATTCTGTTCACCTCCTTAACTTCTTTCATGTTTATTTTGTGGTTAGATTTATGTAGTTCTGAGGAGAGGGTGAAGTCCCATGCTAGTATAATTTTGCTATTTTTTCTATAATTCACTTAACTTCTCTTCTGAGAATTTGTATGCTATACCACTTGTCTCATATATATTAGGTGTTGATATTACTTCATTGTCTATGGTACCTTTTAACAGGATATAGTTTCCTTCTTTATCTCTTTTAATTAAGTCTATTTTTTTGCTTTTGCTTTGTCTGAGATAAGGATTACTATCCCCACTTCTTATTTTATTTTCTGACTTCAACTAAAGCATAATATATTTTTCTCCAACCTTTCATGTTTACTCTGTGTGTATCTCTCTGCTTCAATTTGTCTTTCTTGTAAACAACATGTTATAGGATTATGATTTGTAATCCACACTGCTATCCATTTCCATTTTATTAGAGAGTTCATACCATTCCAATTCACTGTTATGATTACTGTGTATTTTTCTCTATCCTATTCACCACCCCTTCTCCATTTTATATTTTTCCCTCTCCTTTCCCTTTCCCCCGTTGTTTTGCTTCTGGCCACTACCTCTCTCAATATGGCTTCCCTTCTATCAGCCCCTCCCCTTCCTTTCTTTACCCTTCCCCCTCGTACTTCTGGCTTCCTTCTATTAGCCTTTTTCTTAAACCAAAGGGACAGGGTCAAGACGGCAGAGGGAAGTCAAGAAGATGCCTAAGCTATCCCCAGTTTCTCTTGGAAACAATGTTAAATCAAGCCTCTAAATGGATTCTGGAGCTACAGAATCCACAAAAAGACAGAGTAAAACAATTTTCCACTTTAAGATAAGTTAAAAGAAATGGAGGAATTGCTCTGGTTGAGAGTAAGGTTGAAACAATACTCTTCCCCTCCCTTCTTTCTTTCTTCTGTAATAGGTCTTTTTTCTCTCTTCATGTGATGTCACGTACCCTATTCTGCCTCCCCCTTTCCTCTTCTCCCAGTACAATACTTTTTTTTACCCCTTAATTTTTTTTTATATCACCACATGAAAGTCAATTTATACCTACATGCTGTCTATGTATATGCCTTCTAACTCCCCTAGACCTACTGTTTTAAAGATTTCTAAGTATCATCTTCCCATGTAATGATGTAAACAGTTTAATTTAATTGAGCAACATATTTTTTTCTTCCTTGTTTACATTTTTATGCTTCTCTTGCATCTTATATTTGAGGATCAAATTTTCTGTTCAGTTCTGTTCTTTTCATCAAGACATTTTGAAAGTCCCCAATTTCATTGAATGCCCATCTTTTCCCCTGAAATATTATGTTCATTTGTGCTGGCTAGTTGATTCTTGATTGTAATCCATGCTATTTGCCTTCTGGATTATCATATCGCAGGCCATCTAATCCTTTAACATAGAGGCTCCTAGGTCCTGTGTAATCCTGACTATGGTTCTGTGATGTTTAACTTGTTTCTTTCTGGCTGCTTGCAGTATTTTCTCCTTGATCTGATAATTCTGGAATTTGACTACAAAATTCCTTGGAATTTTCATTTTGGGATCTCTTTCAGTAGATGATTGGTGGATTCTTTCAATGAGTATTTTACCCTCTGGTTTTAGGAAATCAGGGCAGTTTTACTTGATAATTTCTTGAAAGATGCTATCCAGGATCTTTTTTTGATCATGGCTTTCATCAGTCCACTAATTCTTAAATGTTCTCTCCTGGATCTATTTTCTAGGGCAGTTGTTTTTCCAACAAAATATTTTACATTTCTTCTATTTTTTTCATTCTTTTGATTTTGTTTGACTGATTCTTGTTGTTTCATAGAGTCATTAGTTTCTACTCGTCCAGTTCTAATTATTACGTAAATATTTTCTTCAAATATCTTTTGAACCTCTTTTTTCATTTGACCAATTTTATTTTTTAAGAAGCTGTTTTCTTCAGTCAATTTTTGTTCTTCCTTTTCCAAGCTGTTGACTCTTTTACATAATTCTCCTGCATAACTCTCATTTCCTTCCCCAATTTTTCTTCTACTTCTTGATTACTTGATTTTAAAAATCCTTTTTTAGTTCTTCCAAGAGGACTTTTTGGACTTGAGACCAACTCATATTCCCCTTTGAGACTTCACATGTACTCATTTTGATTTCATCGTTTTCTTCTGAGTTTGTGTTTTGATCTTCCTTGTCACCATTGTAGCTTTCTATGGTCAGGGCTCTTTTTGGTTTTTGCCCATTTAAAAAAGTTGAGTTCTGTTCCTAGGGCACAGGAAGCACTGTCTCAAAATTTTTGTGTCTGGCCTCTGGCTTTCCACAATGTGGCCTCGAATACTGGCAGCTTGCCCACTATGCTGGGGTGACCTGGCATAGTCATGCCTATTGTTCCAGAGTTTTAGTGCTAGCAATTTGACTTCTGCAATGTGGCTTATGGCCTCACAGCTCTCCTGCTGTGTCACTGGCCTGCTGAGTTTGGACTGAGGCTTGGTGGCTGATCTGAACTGTGGCTAAGAGTTTCCTGCTGGCTTGCCCCAACATCACCTGTAATGGGTTGAGCTCCCCTTTTACTCAAGTGAGACAGACCTTTCTTGAAGTCCTTCTAAGTTATCTTAAAGTAGAAAATTATTTTACCTTTTCTTTCTGTGGATTCTGTAGCTCCAGAATCCATTTTGAGGTTTGCTTTAAGATTGTTTCCTGTCCTCTCTGACACTTTGGCTCTGCCCCCTTGGTTTAAAATTATATCCTCCCCACCCACTCTGGTACCTGAAAACGAGAGGCAGCATGGCATATTGGATAAGATAATGATCTTGTCTGGGTTCAGATCCTAACTCTCACATTTACTAGCTATGTGACCTTGGAAAAGTAACATTTCTGGGTCTCAGTGTTATCATCTGTGAAACTGAGGGCATTGAACCCATAGACATTAAGGCCTTTTCTAGTTCTAACCCTATAATCCTATGAAACAACTGATTCCTCCAATGAATATCTATGTCTTGATAAACTTATTTAATAAGTCTAATAACATTTGGACCAAATTTGGGTCTTTTGGGAAGAAAAGGAGCTGGACCTAGAGTCAAGAGCCTTGCCTTCAAATCTAGAGTTCAATCCTTATAACATATGTGACTTTTGGCCTTGTTCTCAGTTTCTTCATCTGTAAAGTAGGGACAACAGTATCTTACATCACTTATCTCACAGGATTATTATGACGCTACTTTGTAACGCATGTTGATTCCAGTTATTGTTATTTCTCATTACAGTAGGATCATTATTGTTGTTTTGCGCTGTTGTTGTTCATCCTTTGCTCTCGAAGAGGACCAATGACATCAGGAGGGTAGATTAGATTTAGAGCTGGGAGAGACCATCTGACAGTTCAATCTAGAGCCCAAATCCATGAGCCAGTAAGCAATAGAGATAGGATAAAAATCCTGTTCAAAAACTCCAAAGCTAGCTCTCAGCACTGTTTCCCTTACACTAGGATGCTAAGCGATCACAGAAATTGCATGGGCCGAATGATATCCTCCTACGAGCTGTTTTCTGTGATCCTCACAAAGGATATGGAGAAAGAAAATGTGCATCACATATCTCTATGGTTCATTTCCATTTTGTTGTTATATTTAAAACATTAAATTTTGGAAAAAGGTGGACCAAAGGCTCTTTTGGGTCATTAATTGCACATGCCTTCATATCTACAATGTTTGTGCAATATTGACAATTGCTGTTCACCATGTTGTTAAAGTTGTGCTATTATTCACACTCAGTGTTTCATAAATAATGCTGATTTTGTGAATTCCATCCCCAACATAACTTCTGGGAGAAGTTATATAAAAATGGTTTTATGAAATGGTAAATGTTAAACTTGATTCTCCTATTGATTTTTAAGAGAATTCCAGTGTGATTGTGTGTGTCTGTGTGTGTCTGTGTGTGTGTGTGTGTGTCTGTCTGTGGGGGGGCAGGGAGAGAGAGAGAGTTGCTCCAATATGGTTTGTTATAACTGAATTCAACTGCAGAGTTATTAGCTGTCAGTTGGAGCAAAACATACATTTTGGAGATGGATGGATGGAAAAAAAAATGTTCTTTGGCCTTCCAACTCACCAAAAGCTTGTGCTACCAACCCTCCAAAGAAGACCCTAAAGCTAATAAAAACTACGCTCTTCTTTAAAAAAAAAAAAAGATGACAGTTTCAGATTCAAAATACATAATTAGATGAAGTAAAATTTATAAAATGTTGACATGGAGTACAAATTACACAGCATAGGTATTTAATCTCCAAAACAGGAGGGGTGGTATAAAGGCAGTGTGCGTGGTGGGTAGAGTTCTTAGGAGATCATAAGGATCTGGGTTAGACTCACGACTCTGATATTTTGTATTTGAATTCCCAGTACCTTACACAATGCCTGGAACATAGTAGGCACTTAAATGCTTGATTGATTGATACTGGTTGTGTGATTGTGGACAAGTAAGAACTTATCTGTGTCTCCAGCAATGTCCGAAAATAGGTTATGATCTATGTTGGCAGAGGCAGACCACATACTAGGATTCTCTTATGCTGACCAAGTAATAGTCATCATACATTCTCAAGTGGTCACAATAAGTGGGTGACTGTCACTAGAAACTTTAAAAATAATGACTTTATCAGTTATAAATACGAAGCATACTTTAGTTTACAGAAAAAAGTTTCACAGAACAAAGACCCTAGAAAGTCTCCTCTCTGGTCATCATTTCCACTTCCTTCCCAGAGGAACCTTAGACCACTCATGGAACAACATTGGGTTCTAATAGATGAGCTTTTGCTTTATCTTGCCTAGAAGTAAATCACTATCTTGCTTCCTGGCATCCCCCTGTAAACCATACCATGAATGTTTAGTTTTCTCTCCCCTTTCCAGCTCCTTTTGTGTGTGGTTTCCCCCATTAGAATGTAACCTCTTTGAAGACAAGTCCTTGTATCATCCTTACTTGTATTTTATTCCCAGCACTTTTTTTCAGTGCCCAAGACATAGTAAGTACTTAATAAATATTCTATGTTTCTATCCATAATCACTTATCTATCTGTCTAAGCATTCTGATTTCAGCAATCAGACCCAGGAATATGACAATGACTATCTATATGAGAAATGCAAAGTTTATGCTTCTTTGTGCTAGCTTCTCTGCATCTAGCAAGCTCTCTATGTTGCCCTTGCCCTGGTCTATTTTCAGAATTATGTTACTTTGATAATAACTCACTTTTATATGGCTCTTTAAAGTTTCAAAAATATTTTCCTTGGGATGATCCTGTAAGTTGATTCTTCTGAATATCATCGCTTCAGTTGATAGATGAGGAAAATGAGCATCATAAAAGTAAAGTAATTTTCCTCAAATTTCTTGGTAAAAAAGTGGGAGAGTTGGGGCTCAGACTCAAGTCCTCTAAATCCAATTGTCTTTCCACTACTGCATACAGACTTACCTGATCTACCTTTGTGTAGGGATGCTCCACATCTGAGCAGCAAGGACAGAGGCATACCCCACCTCTTTTGACTATCCAATGATAACAATTCATACTGAAGTTCTAAGGGATCAACAATGACTTTTTGCCCCTGAGATGACGGAGGGTGAGAGGAGGACTACTTCAGGTCGTCAAGTAGGCTTGTCCTGACATAAGATGTAGACAAGAAAAGGGTCTGCTGAAGAGATGTTGCTCCTTTATAACAGGTTCAGTCATGGCAAAAAAGAATTATAGCCTAAGGGAGAGTAATGCTCAGAGGTCTTTTTTCTTCAATAGAGAAGAGGCTCTTCAAGCATCTTGTTTCTCTAGGGTGTAGGAATATTTCTCTGTACCTTGTTCTGGCTGAGGACAGAGGACCCCATGGGGATCTTAGAGCATGTTTGAACCAGTAAAATGGGTCCTGAACCTGGGCTGCTCTTAATTGAAGAGGATGTGCTTCTGCACATCACATCTGGTTTAGGAAGGCCCAGAGAAGAATGAACTTGGACAATGATCCTCTAGGCCACTATTACCTGCCACCACCCAAGGGTCAGAATGTTCAATGATGGTTCTGGCTAAGACCAGCCCTTCATAGTTTAAAAAAAACTGATTTTCTCCTCTACATGGAGAGAGATTGTTCTTATTTTTGTCCTTATTTGCAAAGCTATTGGTAATGCTGACAAGACAAATGTGCACTCTTTCACATACAAGAATGATGCTTTTAAGCCACCATTAGTAAGCCATAACTTAAAGCTATTTCCACAGTACTGGTGATAGATATACACTGACTCATCATCCTCATCCTTTCTCTGACCTCCTTATTGCCATGAGGGTTATCCACAAGTGCATACAGTGTCTGTGGCAATACAGCAAAGGAGAAATAATTGGCTCTTAGTGTAATGAAGTAATGATGTTAAATCTGATTTTTTTCATGGGAATTCCCTTACTAAGGAAGAGATAAGAGGGTAGCTTCCTGAATTCATACATAAGGAGATAAACAATCTACTGATATAATGGTATTCTATATGTCACTAAGAATGTTTGAAAACATATCAAAAGAATTTTTAGAACTGTAAGGGACCTCAGTGATCACTAACAGTGAGGGGATTAATACCCCAAAAGAGAAAGTACCTAAAGGCCTAAATGTAAAAATCTGGAGGAGGATAACGACTAATTTTCAATCTTGTTCCACTAAATTAGTACATTTATGCAAGCTCAGGGTTCCACTTTGACATCAAAAAAGAGCTTTATGGGCCAAGAAGTAAGACAAAACTTATGTCCCAGTCAAATTAATATACTCTCTTTAAAATGGAAATATTCTACTGGAAAGAATATCATAGGTACAGAAGCTTCTGGAACCTTACATTTATCCCTAATGATGAAGTATTCTTGCTTTGATTCAGATAATACTAGGTACTGCAGCTATTACTAGATGCTTAATTTAGTTTATTACGCTATGGCTAACTATTTATTTTCTGTATCTAATATTCCATTTGTACACAATGGCAAAAAACATATTTTAGACTATGATAAAGCAAACTTTTTTCCTGTTTTTTGTAGCTAATAAAGCATAAATATTTCATCTATAAAATAACATTCCCTCAAGTCATTCTGTGGTTCCTATTCATATACCTTCTCTAATTAAAGATGAAAGGAAATAGTTCCCCCCATTCTTATTTCTACAAAAAAAATTTCCTTACATTGCTTGTAACTTTAAACAGAAAGTTTTTTCTCACCTTAGAGAAGGATGTGGGAGTAGTGGAAAGGTAATGAGTTGATAGCTCCAATAGATGCAGAGTAAGTGAGAACATTTGCATTTACTTCAAATAACCAAGACCTTTGTTAAAGCCAAATGGCGGACCAGGGGCCAGTAGGATTTAAAAATTATCAGCCACTTTATATCAGCAAAGTATGGCATCCCCAGATCTCTATTTAAGATCCATTTTCAGTTCTGATGAAAAAGGAAAAAACAATTGTATTTCCCCTCCCCAAATGAAAGAATGGTATTGTTAGAAAATTGCACATATATGTACAATCATAACATTTCCCCACTTCCTGAATACAATGATTTGACATCACACACACTTATAGAGCATCCATACTGTTCAACATATTGGGATGGGCCTGGGAGAGATGAAAAGTTTATATAAGATTAGGTTTCTATACTCTTGAGGCTTTGAGGTCTAGTAAGAAGATAGGGCACAAATATAAGTATAATACAAAACAATTAATGATGAGTACATTAAAAAGAAATTTAAAAAGAAGGGGAAGAGTTTTTACTAACAAATAATCGGGAAAGACTTCATGGAAGAGGCCCTGTTTGAATTGGGCTTTAGGAATACATATACATTACAAAAGGTTGTGTTGCTGTTGTTTCTTTTCAGTTGTTGGGGTGGGTGGGAGGACGAGAAGATCAATATTTATTAATTTAAAAATAAAATTTAAATCAAAATGTATGAGTAATAATCACATGAATGCTATGGGTAAATAGGCATACTACTAGTGAACCTTTTGTGTACCTGCTAATTAATTCAGCCATATTGGAAAGCAATTAGGAAACATGCCAAGAAAGTTGCCAAACTGCTTACCCTTAAATCCAGGGATACTCTCGGTGTTTGTGGTTTAGGGGTGCTCAAAACTGCAAATACCAACACACCGGGTCCTGCCTATACTCCATCAATACCACTATTAGGCTTGAACCACAAAGAAATCAAAGGAAGAGGAAAACAATCTAGAGGTACAAAAATTTTTATAGCCATTTTCTTCCTGGTAGCAAAAAAGTAGGAACCAAGTGGGGTGCCGCATTTGGGAATTGCTAAATAAATTGTGATATATGAATACAATGGAATATTATTATGTAGAAAGAAATGATGAAATGAATAGCTTTACAGGAAACTGGGAAGATCTTCATGAACTAGTGAGTGATGTGAGCAGAGGTAGAAAACAAAAATATAAGTTTATAACATTATAGAGAAAAACAACTTGGAAAGACTTAGATAGACTAGTCAGTATAATGATAAATTACGAGTCAAAAGGAATAAAGATGAAACCATCACTTACTTCCTGACAGTAAAGTGATGAACTTAAAATGCATAAAGAGACATATATTTTCAGATATGACTAAAGTAGGAATTTTCAGGACTGTTTAGATATGTTTTGAGAGATTTGTTTTTAATTTTAAAAAAATACCACCATGAGGAGTAGAGGGAGGGATAGATTAATAAAGAAACATTTGTCACTTGAAAAACTAAAATAATAAACTATCATAAAACTACTATAAAGATAAAAATAATAAGTAATGAAAAAAAGAATCACAGTATAATAAGTAATAGGTACATATAATAAGTAACAGGACATTCCAGGCATAGGGAAACATCATTGAATGAATGCATACATACATGAATGAATAAATGAAGTAATTGAAAAATCATTCCTTAAATCCATACTGTATACTGGGTACTGTGCTAAACTCTGGGTTTATAAATATAAAAGATAATCCATGCTCCCAAGGATCTTATGAAAATAATACTATATAGAGTACTTTTTTTTAGGAAAAAGGAGTGATCTAGTTTGGCTGGAGAAAAATATGTGAAATGGAGAAATAGGATATAAGGATAGAAAGGTAGAGTGAATTTATATTATACTCTTGAATAACAGGCAAAAGACTGAGCTAGTGTTGCACTGTCCCCAGACGAAGTTCAAATGTGATGAAGAAAACACAAAAGTAGTTGAAATGCCATCCCCCTTTACATGGTTTGTAGTTGAAAGTTGCAAAATGTAGATACACACATATACATACACGTCTGTATGTGTATAAAAGTGCAAGCTAGGCCAGCAGTAAGATTCTTCAGAGCACAAAAGTTGAAGCAACTGAATTAAAGAGGCTGTGTGGGAAAGCTGAAGGAACGACTGCTACAGACTCAGGGGGCTTGGGTTCAAATTTGCCTCTTACCATTATTTACATTACCAAGTCACTTCTGGGCCTCAATTTCTTAGTTTGAGGTGGCTAATTTACATGGCCTGTGAGGTTCTTTTATAGCTCTAGACTTATGATCTTATGATTCTAAATAGGAATCTTATTTTAGGAGTCAAGGTTCAAGACTAAATTAGGAGGCGAAACCTAGGGAATGATGAAGAAGCTCACTTTCTGACTTAGCATGCCTCCTCACAATTCCATTTTTTTTTTTCAAATGGAAGCTATGTATGTTTCCCTACACTAACAAGACAGGTCTGCTGCATACGAAGGTCTAAGGAATTTCTCCTCGATCATCCAAACTGAGTGATGGTAGACAAGGAACAAAAGGGTGTAGTAAAGTGTTGGAAAAAACTGGTTATTAAGTGGAGATGGTAACCTCAGTCTTTAGGCCACAGTTCTGGGGAATGGGTACTTCCCTCCAATTTCAGAGAATGTTTCTTGATGTGCATGTCATAGGATCTTAGCCAGATCTATTTGTCTATGCTTAAGGGACCAGTGTCCTTGATGTACTCTACTCATGTAGTGCACTCATTGTAAGTTAGTCTTAGAGGTCCCAAATTTCTCCTGGTAACCATTATCTATGAGGGCTGTGTTGCATGGACTGAGTGAAGGGACCATAGTTCCTGCAGAAGCTCTAGGTAGATAAATGAACTGAGATAATGCAATAAAATTTTGTGGTTGACAATATAGAAATTCAGTCATTTTGATGATGAGGTATGGCACCTTTCTAATATGCTCTATCTTCCTACTGGGGGGTGAAATGTCATGGCTAGCTGATTCTTTACCTGGAGATTCATGAATAGTTCAATCTAGCAATATGTGGAAGAAAATTCTGGCAAGATGGCAGAGTAATATGGATGGATAAAAATGCTCCCCAAATTAAAAGAGATGTAAGTATAAAATATATTAATATACATGTATTTACATGTATA
>CM053592.1:84102857-84133617 GCA_028646515.1 Pseudochirops corinnae
TTATTTTCTAGTACTCTGGAGAATATATTCATTCAATTAAAATCTATTCATTTTAATTCAGGGAGCATTTATTAAGCACTATTAATCTCCTGGTGATACAAGATAAAAGTGAAACAGCTTCTGTCCTCGAGGACAGAGCTGGGTTGTCATAGTGGATTTAGCACTGCACCTGGAGTCAAGAACACAGGAATTCAAATCCAGATTCAGATACTTATTAGGTATGGGATCCTGGGCAAATGGCTTAGCCTACATGTGCCTCAGTTTCCCCAACTGTAAAATAGGTATAATAACAGCACCTACCTCCCTAGGTTATCATGAAGATCAAAAGAGATAGTAATTGTAAAGTGCTTAGTACAGTACCTGGCACATATATATGTCTATATATCTCTATCTATCATCCATCTGTCTATCTATCTATCTATCTATCTATCTATCTATCTATCTAATCTATCTGTCTGTCTATCTCTATCCATATCCATTCATAGTTCCTTCCCTTCCCTCAAGGAGCTTACATTCTACTGGGGCTGGAACCACATGGACACTGAGAAATAAATGCAAATCCCATATAAAATAATTTCTGGGAGGGGGGAACTAATAAAGGAGATCAAGTGCTGACTTTTGAAGGGATCCAGGAATTTCAAGAGCCTGGATGTGAGAAAGGAGAATATTCTACTGGGGGGCGGGGAAGGCTGGGAGGAGGAGAGTGCGGCAAGCAGGCAGTGAGTTATGGTATATAGGAAGTAGTAAGCAGATGAACTTGACTGAAAAGCAGAGTGTTTGAAGGGCAGCATTTTTTTAGTAAAGTAGAAAGGTAGGTTGGAACTAGATTGTGTAGGGCTTTACACATCAAGGAGTTATCTGAGAGGTAATGAGGGGCTACTGAAGTTTCTGGAGCAGGAGAGTGACAAGGTCAGGTCGGCACATCAACATTAATAAGATAATATGAATTTGGCAGCTGTATAGAGGATCATTACAGAGGGAGAATAATGGAGGCAGGGAGACCAATAAGAAGGCTACATTGTACGGGTCTAGGAAAGAGGTAATGTGGAGCTGAGATGGGAATGTAGTCATGAAAGCAAAGTAAAAGGACAGATCTGAGAGATGCTATGGTGTGATTTACAAGATTTAGTAAATTATTGGATTGGGACTATGAGGGAAAGTGAAGAGTTATGGCCAATCTTGAGGTTGTAAACCTAAGGGACTGCCAGGACAGTGGGGTCTTCAATAGAGAAGGAAAGTAGGGAGAGGGGTGAATCAAGGACAAGACTAACTCTTAATTAGGCACCAAAGGATCCCATTAGATGCAGCAATGTCTACTATCAGGAGCATATCAAAGGGTTGGCAATAAGAAGAGTGGTGAGAGCCTCCCTTCCCCTCCAAGGAAACTCAGAGAATCACAAACTTATAGACTCAACTGGAACATAATTATTCCTAGTCCAAGATAAAAGGGGTGAGCAAGTGAGGAAGTGATATTGAACTTGGAAAGACAGTTACCATTTGTTATTGGGGAGAGATTACTATAGGAGAGCACATCAGTGCAGATTGGCTCCTAGACAAGAAAGATGCAGGGCCTGAAATAAAAGAGAATCAAGTGGCAAAGCTGAAATATCCAATGTTTTCCTGGTTCCTTTGCTCAGGGCATTCCAATTTTTGAAGATTAGTTCAGCTCGGCCTCAGAGAGTCAGCATGCCATCCAGAGCCAGTAACAGCTCTTTCTCACTCACGCTGGGCACTCTCTTTGTAGGACTCTAATCTAATAAATGATTCAGTCTGACTCTGCTGAATTGATGGGTCCCAGGGGCCGCATGACACACAAAACAGGTAGACTGCAGTCTTTCTAAAGGCTCTGCTAATGACTAGCATGCAGCTGATGTTCTGGCTCCAAAAACCTCAGGGATGGAGCCATGTGTATTTTTGTTGTTATTTTGTTTTTAAAAGGGTTTCTCCTGCTGATTTTTCCTGGCTTATTTTATTAGGAGCTTTGATTTTCTAATAAGTGTTCATGTGAATGTAAAATCTGCACTAGTCAATGATGCATGTGTTGTTTTATTCCAAAGTCTAGTTGTACAGACTTTTCATTGATCTATAATACTCATTTTCTCCCCCTCTCACTTTTTTTCGGAGCAAAAGTTTCCACCTGACATTATAACTATCTAGACCAGAAGTACTCTGCTGCAGAGCCTTGAATTCAAATCACGCCCATCATTTAAATTTTCTCAATTGAATAAAAATTTTCCCTAGCATAAATCATAATAATATCATAGGTTTTAGGTTGTAGGAGTGTGATCTAGGTCTTTAAAAGAAAGAGGGATTTCTAGTGGTAGCTTTGTGGAGGGAGTATATATATATATATTTTTTGCTTTTTGGAGTGAGTAAAGCAGGGCAATTGGGGTTAAGTGACTTGCCCAAGGTCACATGGCTAATAAGTGTTAAGTGGAAGGAGTACATTCTGAGCATGGGTACTGATCTACAAGGAGGGATAGAGGTGAGAGAGGGTAGGATAAGATTGGGGCATATAAGCAAAATAAAAAAAAAATCACTGAAGGAAACCACAGACCCTGAATCCCAAAGTAAGGGCATAACTGAGAAGAGAAAAGATATTGTTTGGAAAACAAGAACAGGTATTGTTTGTGTATCCCTATGATCACTGAATAGGTAGGTGATATAGTAGATAGAGCAGGGGCCTGGAATTAGGAAGATTTAAGTTCAAATCTGGCCTCAGACACTTACTAGCTATGTGACCTTGCATGAGTCACTTAACCTCTATTTACTTCAGTTCCTCTTCTGAAAAATAGGGACACACTGAAGAAAAAAAAAATTAGACCACTCCAGTATCTTTGGCAATAAAACCACACACTGGATCACAGAAAGTCTAGCATGACTGAGATGACTTAGTGATGATAATAGCAGTAGTCATTAAACTAACATTTATTAAGTGCTTACCACGTAACCAGGGCTGTGCTAAGTGCTGGGGACACAAAGAAGGCAAAAAAGAAAATTCCTATGGCGTAGTCAAATGAAAGAACATGGAAGAGGTATGCTAAGACTCACACATATTGTTCCTTAGTTCCTTTTGATTTGAGAAGGAACCATAAGGGAAAGGCTTATACATATTGATATTTAAAGAGAATGTTTATTATTAACTTCTTACCATCTAATCATGGTAGAGAACTCCAGGCTCAAGAAAAAATGTGGGTTCAAATCTTACCTCTGACCCTTCCTGGCTGAGTTATACTTGAAGCTTTCTGAAATTAAATCTTCATTTTCATTTTTTCCATTATGTTTCTCTTTTTCTTCTAAACATTCTTATGCTGGTATTATATCTAGTCTCAAAATGACAGCATGATTCTTTTGCAAATGAGTCACAGTCTGGTAATCAGTTGAATGACGGGTCTTTGCAAGCTTTTGAATGTTTTAAAATATCTCTAACAAGGAAAGAGAGTGTATTATGGGTTAATAGCATCTTTCTTTTCATTGATTTTTTAGTTCTCCCTGTAATTACAATAGGGCAACGAATGGTACAAAAAATGACTAAGCAGATACTAGAAGAAAATGTTATTTTTGTTTCAAACTAAATTTTATATTCTTTAAAAAAAAACTTTTGATTTGGCAAAGAGGGCTTATTGAAGAGAAATATTATGCCATAGAACAAAGTCATGGAATTAGAGAATCATAGAATTGGTAGGGACCTCAGAGGTCACCAATATTAAACCAAGAATCATATTCATAATATCCTGAGTAATTTATTATCTAACCTCTCTTAAAGTCCTCCACGCATGGACAACTCACTACCTCCAATGCAGCCTATTCCATTTTGAGACAATGCAAGTTTTCCCTTATATTGAACCAAAATCTGTCAGTCTGAACCTTCTACTAATTTATTTAAGGAAAATAACTTGAATTCCTTTTCTGTTCAAAACTAGAAGACAGCTGTCATATCCATCCCTAAATAAACCCAAGCTAAAGAACTCAGTTAATCCTTCCAGTTTATAAATGGCCTGGATTTTGAGTCTCTTGCCATATTGGAGTCCCTACTCTGGATCTATTCCAAGTTTTCTCTCAAAATCTGGTGCATAGAGCTAAAATTCCTTTTGTATTTCACAAAACTGCTAGTTAGTAACATCTTTTTCCCAAACTTCAATGTCCAGTTCTGAATTTGTACAGTTGAGTTTCTAAACTTCAAGCAAAAGGATTTATAGTTACCTTGATTGTTTTTTATCTTATTTGATTTAATTGATTAAGAACTCTTTGAGTTGCCATTATATCATCTAATGTTAGGCAACAGCTTCTGTCATCTGAAAATTTGGCAAGCGTGCCATATATATTTTAATCAGATTACTGATAATCATTGAACAGAACAAGGACAAGGTAATATCTCCAGGGCACTAGAGATTTCACTCCAGGTTAATATCAATACATTAATCCCTTGGAAACAAAACTTAAAGAAAAAAAATTATCTATTCAGTTGGACTGATGGGAACCAGAGGACCTGACTGGAATCTTGCATCTGCTCAGTTTGAGACAACAGTGTCAGTCAGACACAATCCTTTATTAAATGTTTACAGTATGCTGAGCCCTGTACTAAACACTGGAGGTACAAGGAAAGGCACAAAACAATTTCTTTGCCCTGAAAGATCTGACAAAACCTCCTTTAGATGGTGAAGTTTTAGGCACACTTTGTGCTACATTAAAAAAAGGCATTCCTTTAGCAAGACCAACATTTAATTCTTTCCTTAATGAATTTCACCTTTCTATAATTCAGTCCATTGGTCCAATCTGACAATAGTTTTTGGGGTTTTGATATCAAATGTATTAGCTATCTCCCTTAGTTTCATGCCACCAAAATATTTTACAGACATGCTATATAATAGCTGGGTCACCTTGGGCAATCAGACAGTTGATAAGCATTTATTGTGCTTATTCTGTGCCTGGTGCTATTACAAGTTCTGAAATAGTTTCACTCCTCTGAAATAGTTTCTTCATCTGGAAGATGGAGATAATAGAACTTACTCTATGTAACTCCCAAGGAGGTCAAGGTGCTTCATAAATATGTGGTAGTATCATTATCCATGTTTTCATTCACATTTGATTGAGAAATGCTGAATATCATGGTTTCATTTGCAAAATTCTTTCTGTTTTGCATATTGAAATGCTTATGTTTGCTTATGATCATGTTTCTAACGAAAAAAAAGAAAGACATAGCCTTTTAAATTAAGGCCATGATAGTCACAGGTCAGACGATGTCTGGAGTATTGAATTTAGTTCTGTGCATCACATTTTAGGAAGGGCATTGAGAGCATCTCTTGTTTTTCTCTACTCTCTAATTACAAGTTCATTACCTTATTTCAGTCCCCCTATCAACTCCCAACTGGACCATTTCAGTAGACTTCTAATTATTCTCCCTGCCTTGATTCTCTCCATCATGATTACATAGTTGCTGAAATAATTTTTGTAAAGCATGGGTGTGAATGTGTCGTTAACCTACTCAGTAAATTCCAGTTACTCTCTCACATTTTTTTTTTGCTTTTTTTTGGGGGGGGGGGAGGGCAATTGAGGTTAAGTGACTTGCCCAAGGTCACACAGCTAATAAGTGTTAAGTCTCTGAGGCCAGATTTGAACTCTGGTCCTCTTGACTGCAGGGCCAGTGCTCTACTCGCTGCACCACCTAGCCTCCTCACCTTTCTATCATTTTTGATGTTCAATTGTCTTCAGTCATGTCTGACTCTTTGTGACCGTATTTGGAGTTTTCTTGGCAGAAATACTGGAGTGATTTGCCATTTCCTCTCTAGCTCATTTTACAGATGAAGAAAGTGAAGAAAGGGTGATATGAGTTGCCCAGGGTCACACAGCTAGTGAGTTTCTGAGGCCAGATTTGAATTCAGGAAGACGGGTCTTTTGACTTTAAGCCCAGTGCTATCCACCACACCACCTAGCTGTTCTCCATCACCTAGATGATCAATATATAATTCTGTTTTGACTTTAAAAGCCTTTTATAACTGGGTCCTAGCTTACCTTTCTGAATCTGTTCCATATGACTCCCCTTCTTACATTCAGCACTCAATCAGACTAGCTTTTCTGACATTCCTCACACAACACCCTCCAGTCTTGTTTCTCTGCCTTGTACTGTTTCTCTTCCGTGCCTGGAATGCACTCTCAACTCTTCTTCTTAGAATTCCTTGTTTTCATGAAAATTGTACCATCATCTTTAGGGCGGCTAGGTGGCTCAGTGAATAGAACACCGCCCCTGGAGTCAGGAGGACCTGAGTTCAAATTTGGCTTCAGACACTTAACACAAAACTAGCTGTATGCTCTTGGGCAGGTCACTTAACCACAATTGCCCTGCATTCCTCCCTCCAAATAGCAAAAAACAAACAAATAAGTGCCATCATCCATGTGAAGCTTTTTCTAATAGTCCCACCTACTAGTATTCTGCACTCCCCCTAATTACTTTGCATTAATTTGTATGTATTTATTTGCATATATTTGTTATCTATATGTATATGTACTTGTCTCTCCAATAGAATGTAACCACCTTGAAGAGAATTTTCATCTTTTTTTTGTCTTGTTCTCCCCAGTGCTTAACACAGTGCCTGGTCTTTATTTCATACCCTAAAATTTAATTAGTGCTTGTTGACTGATTGATTAAAAAGCTAGAGTGTCCAGAGGAAGACAAATGGGATAGTGAAGGAATTTAATGATGAATGAGTTCCTCTTTAAGGAGAACAAAGCTGACATTTTTATTTTATCTTCACAAAAGAGAAAATATGTTCAGAGAAGAATGAAGTGCTGTGGGCATTTAGCATCTTTGAGCCTCAGTTTACTCATCTGTAAAATAATGGGGTTGGACTAGATTTAATATTTTAAAATAAAATTTTATTGTAACTTAAAATGTAAGAACCACTCTTAGCCTACATGACATACAAAAATAAGGCAATGTTGGATTTGACCCTCAGGTCCTGCTTTGCCAACCCCTGGACCTTGAATGTCTCTCCCAGCCCTAAGCCCTATGAACCTCCCACTTCAAAATCCCAGGAGTTAGTGAGGATAGCAAGACTCCTAATGCAGTCTTCTATCCCCTGCTCTCAGGCTGCTTCTTTCTAGATTCCTCAGTGAATTTTCAAGAATATTTTCCTAATCCTGTGGTAGTCATGTCTTTCTGTTAGAATAGTCCATTTAGTGATTTCTTTCACTGTCACTAATATTTACTTTTTTAAAACAGACAACAGTCTGGAATGACTTGCTATTTCTCTTTAGTGCAGTGTTAGTTTCCCTCTGATGTACTCATTCATCTCTAACCAAAGTGATTTAATGGAATTTGTGAATGAGAACAATATTTTGAATTGACATTATATAGACTTTGTTTTACATCAGAGCAATTTTGGTACAGCTGTGATATATGATGGAAAATGAAGTCCTATAATGGAAACCCTGACAGAACATTAACTGAAAAAGCGCATGTGGACTAATTGATTGTCCCAGTGAAATTAATGAGAAATTAGATGGAGGCAAAGTTTGGGGGAGGCTGCAAAGTAGTTTTCTGGTGGAGCATGACCTATAGTATTCACAGTCTTGGAGCTAGAGGGGACTTTAGAGGTCACAAAATCTAACCATTTCCTTTTACAGCTGAGGAGGCAGAGAGGCTCAAGACCTGCCTTGGAGAGAGACATGTGGGTTCAGATCTTACCTATAGGTTGGTAGGGATATGAAAACATAGAGGTTCTTTTTTAAAAATTTCTAGCACTTAGCCCAATTCCTGGTACATCAGAGGTGCTTAATAATAATATTAAGAACAATAAGTAGCTAATATTGCCATCGTGACTACTATGTACCTCAAACTGTACTAAGAGCTTTACAGATTTTTTCATTTGATCCTTATAATAACCCTGGTAGGCAGCTGCTATCATTCTTCTTCTTTTATAGTTGGGGAAACTGAGGCTGAGGTTTAGTAACTTGCCCAAAATTACCTAGCTAAGTATTTGCAACCAAATTTGAATTTAGCTCTTCCTGACTCCAGGATCAATGGACCCTTGTACCACTTAGCTACCTCAAGAATTTTAAAAAAAAAAAAAAACTTGACTTAACCCCTTGGTGTCCTAAGCAGCACTTTAAGAACATATTATATAGGAACTAAAGATATGAATTGGAGCAGATTGTTTCTGAACCAGAAACCAATGACGAATAATGGTACAAACAAATCACAAAAAGCAACAACAAATCAAGACCCAGAAAACTTACACAACTTGCCCAAGGTTACACAGAAAGCAATCATAGATATAGTGTTGGAAGGGACCTTGGAGATGATCCAATCAATCACTTCATTTTACAGATGAGGAAACTGAGGCCCAGCATCACAAAGGTGGTAACAAAAATGCAAATTTAACATGTCTTCTGATTCCAGATGTCCTGAAGCTTAATTTGTCAATCTTTCTGTTTCTTGCCTTCACTCCTATTGTAATGTTCATGTACATGGATCTTTTGAGTTGGAAGAGATATTAGAAGTCGTCTGTACAGTGAGATGGAGAAGGAAAAGGCAAACCACTCCAATCTCTGTCATGAACAACCTAAATGGGGTCACAAAGAGTTGCACGTGATTGAAAATGACTGACCAACATTATTCTTAGTATTTAACAATGATAATAGCTAGAATTTGTATGATACTTTACAGTTGGAAAACCACTTTTCATATATTATCTCATTTTATTCTCACAGCAATGCTGGGAGGGAGGCGCTATTATTATCTGCATTTTACAGATAAAGAAACAGGGAGACTGTATTATATATATTTAAAAGGAATATAAAGTTGTATATTTGCAGTTTCATGCACAACCATCTTTTTAAAAATTCTACTGTTATGGCATTGCTTATTTTATTTCATAAGCTCAGAATAAAATAAATTTGAAAAATAGGGATGACACTGCCAAAGGTCATACAGCTAATAAGGGTCTGAGGTTGAGTTTGAATTCAGGTCTTCCTGACTCCGAGTTTGACATTCTATCCACCACACAACCCATTTCCCATCTTGATTAATCTAACATCTACTCGCTCTTATGTCTACCCACTGAAATTAGTTCTATCCTCTAGAACAACAACAAAAATTGAACTTCTACCTCTTCTATATGAGAATACTTAAATTATTTCAAAACAGTTAACAAATTTCCTCTTGATCTTCCTTCCTCTATGTGAAACATCCCCAGTCTCCAAGCATTCTTCATGACATAGTTCCCAGTCTTCTTACTATCATAAATCTTCAATATTCTTGGCTTTGAAGTGGCAAGGATTTTTTATCTAGGAGATCTAGCTCAGGGTAGAGATGGAGATTTTCAGTGGAAGCTAAATTCTCATTAACCCTCCTATTTCCTTTGGGCTAACCTTTTGTATTCTCTCCTTCACTTACATCTATATGAAGGCAAAGGACGAACTTGAATAATTCTAAGTGGAGCTTTCTTTTTGCATGTATTTTATGTGTAATGAAAGCATATACAGATGGGAAAGACCTGGGTGTTCACCTTATACATATGAATTCTTTTCATCTCTCTTTCTCCTGTGAGTTCAGTCCAAAATGCTTTATAATATGGTACCTGGTGGGAAAGTCAGATGAGGTAAGTGAAGAGGATAAGATGGAGGAAGGGACGGTATTTGGTAGCGCAAATTTTTCAGTTCCTTTAGAATCAGATACTAGATAGATACATATTCTGCTTTTTATTTAGGAGGAACTCTACTCCCTACCATTGCTTCAGGGAAAATTAACTTATGAAAACAAAACAAAATAAAACTATCAGATCACAAAATTAGAATTTTAAGGAACCTTAAAGGCCATTTTGTCCAGCTCTCTCATTGAAGATAATGACTTTCTCAAGGTCACACAGGTGATAAATAGTGGAACCTAGATTTGAAATTACGACCTTTAATTGAAAGTTTAGCACTATTTCTACTATGCCATACTACCCAGCAATAGTCAAGATCTTTATCTATATACTGAGATACTACAATTACTACAGCTAAGTAACAAAACTGCTGCTGTACATGTAGTATTTTAATGTTGGGAAAATGCTTCATGTATATTATATATATATATATATATATATATATATATATATATAAAATGTATATATGTAACCTTGTTTGATTCTCACAACCATTTAGTCAGGTAAGTGCTCTAGTCATTAATATCTCAACCTTAACTGCCAAATTGAGGTTGAGGGAGGTTTCAAATGACTAGCCTAAGTTCACACAGCAAGTAAGCATCAGAAGCATCCAGATGTGGTCTGCCAAGGCCAGATACTTCTAACCAGGTCTTCTTGACTCCAAAACTAGCATTCTGTATTCAGTATCCTGTAGTGACAAAGAACCCTGGATGTGGCATTGAAGTCCTGATTCTCTCCCTAGCTTGGCAGCCTTGGTCAAGCCACAACTTCAACTGAGCTTCATTTTCTCCATCTATTAAAGGAGAATAATTACACATACTACCAACCTTATTGTTTTAACTAAAGTACTTCATACATGTCAAAGTACCATATAGAACAGATGATGAAATATTTTATACTCACATAAGACCTTCCTCTACTACTGACTACCTGTGTGACCTTAAATAAGTCATTTAACCTTTGTGGGCCTTTGTTTCCTTATATGTAAAAGGAAGGTATTAGACTAGAAAACCTCTAAGGTTCCTTCCAGCTATAAATCTATGATCCTATGATCCTGTGAATGTATATATTGTATGTATGCATACATATACACACAAGTATCTTGCCTGATTTCATGAGACCACTGCTGATCACCCAAACAAAGAATTCTCCAAGGTCACCTGGTCCAACCCATTCTTGAGTCACTTGCTATTGTTATACAGTTAAGTCAAGTCAAATCAACAGTAATTTATCAAGAAATTCTTATGTGCTAGGCACTGTATGAAGTGCTAGGGATACAAAGAAAGGCAAAACTAATCCATGTTCTCTTGCTGGCCACAGTCTAGTGGGGGAGGACGCATGCAAGCAAATATATACAGACAAAATAGGTACAGGACTGTGAAGCCAAGCATGAGCAGCTCTCCAGAGGACGGCTGCTGTGAATAGCATTAAGATTCTGATCACATAGTATAGTGAACTCTCTGTTTATTCGGCAATAAACTAAGTCAAAACATTCACAGAAACCAAAGTATAGCGTTCACAATGATATAACATAACAACTTATCACTAAAGTGACCACATAGTTTTAAACAAAAGATATCATTCAGCATACAAAATACAAAGGTCTCCCAACCCTAGGTCACATTGCTTTAATCTCATCAGTTAGAAAGTGTTCTTTCTTCTTGCTTGGAGACTAGTTTCCAATCATCCTTAATTCAATCATCCTTAAGGGGTACAAGGTACAAAGTACAAAGTTCTCCCATCCCTAGGTCACATTAAATTATGATCTTCTCAGTTAGCACTAAGTACCCAAGAAGAGGTCTTTTCATCTTGGCTTGAGGCTGACTCCCAGATTTCATGGTTCCTCTTCCATGGGTCCAGCTCTTGCCTGAATTCATCCAACAGTCACCTGGATTCACAGGCAGGCAGCTCTCAGCTCCTCATCCAGTTCTTCATCCAGTTCCTGTTCCATATTAAAGCTCACAGTGTCCCATACACCTCAAGTCTTTTGCAGTTTTTGGTTCTGGAAAGATAAACCTTAATAGAGCCAAAACAACATTCATTGCTGGCACCACCATCAATTCACTATCTGCCTGTAAAATCAACACAGACCCACAAACAAGGTCTGAGAAATCAACACAAATCATCAGTATAGTCCCAGGACATCTAAAACCCTCCTCTAGGACTTCTGTAAATAGACAACAAGAAAATCCTCCTTTAGGGCTTCTGAACCAGTAGTAAGGTCCCAGCGCTTCTGTACAAAGTATCACAAACACAAATCAACAGTGCCAGCACCACAAGTGTTCTTAGTTCTGCTCTGTCCCAGCTTGTGCTCCTGCTTATATATGGTGGTTCCCCTTCCTGTCCTATACTTCCTGTTACATTAGCAAGTTCCTCCTACCTTCAAATCACAAGGCAGGGCTCAAACAAGGTGCTAAATACTTAAATAACTGAAACAAGGCACTAAGTACTCGTTTTCTTGCCATTACAAGGACAAATTAGAGATAATCTCAGAGGGACAGGGAAGGAAGTAAGATTAAAGTAGACTGGGAAAGGTTTCTTGCAGAAGGTAGAACTTTAGCTGAGACTTGGTGGAGGCCTGGGAAACCAGGAAGCAGAGAGCTCCAGAAGATAGGGGATATCCAGAGAATTTGATACTTGATCCTGGAGGTAATAGGAAATCACTGTGCCTTAGACCAACTCGATAGCTGAGTCAAACTGGATTGGAATAGGGAGACATGTGAGGCAAAGAGACCAACCAATAGGCTGCTGAAATAGTCCAGGTGATGAGGTAATAAAGGCCCAGATGAGAGTGGTGGCATTGTCATAGGAAAGAAAGGGGCACATAGAAATAATGTAGAAACAACAAAATTTGGCAACACTCTGAACAGATGGGGTTGAGAGACTAAGGAATTACAGATGACAAGTGGATTGTGAGCCTGGGTGTTATTTAGAGAATGTCTTCATCAGTAAGAAAAGTTAGGAAGAGGGCAGTGGGGGGGTAGGCAATGAAAATGAATTAGTTCAGTTTAGATATATCAAGTTTAAGATATCATAGAGACATCCAGTTCAAAATCTCCAGTGGGTAGCTAAAGTTACAAAATGGGAGGTCAAGAGAGGGTTTACGGCTGGATAAATAAATCTGAGAATCATCTGCATAGAAGACGGTCATCAAATCCACAGCAGCTGTTGCCATCACCAAGCAAAATAGTATAGAATGAATTCTTGGTTATTTATGGGTTATAGTGAGATTCTCTTTAAGTCTACATTTCTGTCATCAGGAATCCCCTTCACAATATTCCATACAGGTGGTCATCTAGCTTCCACTTAGATCATCTGAGCAATACATTCCATTTTCAGACCACTTTAATTGCTAGGAAGTTTTCCCATACATTGAACTGAAAAGTGCTTTTCTGGAACCTCTGCCTGTTTTTCCTGGTTCTGACTCCTGGAGAAAAGCAGAACAAGTTTTTTTTTTTCCTCTTTTCCCTCTCCACCTTTGATAACAGAGATCCAAAAAGCTCCATGGCCCTTCCTTTTCCCTTCCTTTCCTACATAACATTTTCTTCCTATTTTCTGAACAAGGGCCTCTAACCTCCCAACAAAGGCATTGATTCCTCTGTTACTTTCTATATTTTTTTTGTTTGTTTTCTCTTTTAATATTTCTTTTCTTCTCCCAAGGAACACTTCACTGTACCTAATTACCGGAAAGCATAGATGTTTTCCTCTAGCCAGCTCATTTACTTGTTCAGTAGGGATGCCAACTTTTATTTTGTCTGTACATAGCTATTATCTGACACCTACAGAGACAGAAACATTACACTTTTCATGGGATTGTAACACCAGAGATTTAGAGTTGAAAGGGACCTTAGAAGTCACAGAATCCAGGGGGAAGTGAGGCACAAACTGATAAGTGACTTATCCAGCCAGCCTCAAAGAGCTAGTAGGTCTCTGAAGTGGAATTTGAACCCATTTCTCCTTGACTAATTGCAAAGCTAGCCTTGTAATTTTTGCTTAGAACTAATATTTTCATTTCTCTCTCCCTATTGTGTCTAATAGTGCGGCTATCTGCTCTTGCAAACTCCCTCTTTGCCATTCTTATTCAGGTTCTCTTGTGAAGGACTCCACAATGAGGTTTTGTTTATACTAGTTTCCTTTTAGGCTTTTTCCATGTTTTTTTTTTTTTTTTCTTCACATCTTCTCATGAAAACTATTCGATGTCATTGTTCCTTAAATAATCACATTTTGCAGAATGATTGGCTTGACAGTGACAACATAGCATATGAAATAACAATGCATTTACTGAAATAATTGTAAAATAAATTGTGTCTGCATGACTCCCTAGTGCTCTTCTTTATCCAATGAAACAGTGTCCCTTCTATTCCAGTGCTAAAGGGCAATTTAAACATTTGTGCTGTATGCTGCAGACAGATCTATAATGTTGCCATTCAAAATTCATTAGACAGAGATTGTGAATACTTTTAAAACTGCTATTCCAATTTGACAGTGGAGAATTTCATTAACTGTGGGGCAACGCAATTATGCAACCAGTCTATGGAGACAATTCCACAACTGACTGTGTGATTATATGAAAATGTTGTTTCATGCAGTTTTTTTTCCCTCTATTCCAAAGCTTTCTTACTCAAACAACTCCCCAAAGGTGCATCACAGTGAGAGCAGGTAGAGAAATTTGTGAAAATTTCAGCCATAGTCAAGATACATAAGAGGGACATGGTAATGCCTGGAAGCAGAAAATTTTGAATTTAAATAGAGTTCTAGTTCATCTGGTTCAATCTATGTTACAAGAAAATGGATTTTGGAATATCATTAAGATATCATACCATCATCTCATGGCAAAATATGACCACAGTGTAGGATATAGGTAGGACAAATTTAGCACTGTTTAAAACTCCAGTATACTATGAAATTCATGTAATTTCAAAACACATAGAATTTTCTGATCATCTAAAAACTGTTTCCTAGGGAAAATGTTTATGTTCCACATCTGCATTCATTTTTTTTTATCATTTTACCCTCTTCATCTGAATTTCCACATATATCTTAAATGGGATAAATGAATGAAAAACCATTGGCACTTACTATGTACTAAGTGAGGAAGTTAGGTGGCTCAGTCGATATAACGCTGGGATTGGAGTCAGGAAGACTTGGGTTAAAATCTGACCTTCTATAGCTGTGTGAGCCTGGGCAAATCATTTAATACCTGTTTACCTTAATCCATTGGAGAAGAATATGACAAACCACTCCAATATATATATATTTTTTTTTTATTTTGCTTTTTGGTGCGGAGAAGGCAGGGCAATTGGGGTTAAGTGACTTACCCAAGGTCATATGGCTAGTAAGTGTTAAGTGTCTGAGGCTGGATTTGAACTCAGGTCCTCCTGACTCCATGGCCAGTTCTCTATTCACTGTGCCAACTAGCCATCCCCTACTCCGATATCTTTGACAAGAAAACCCCATGGACAGAGTAGTGTGCTGTGGTCCAGAGGATCTCAAAAAATGGGACATGACTGAACAACAGATGTGCCGATCACTGGGGAAACAAACAGAAACTGAGACATCCCCTGCTCTCAAGAGGGTAACACTTTTAAAATTGAATTTCTTTCAAATTAATTTTATAGCTATTTATTTATATTTATTAAAAATCACTAAAATATTTCCCCAATATCCTTCTCCCCTCCATGTAATGATATTTTTAAAGAAAAAATAAACAGCAGATCTGATCAATACAACAACAATAAAAAACAACTAAAGACATGTGAATTGTTCCACATTCATGGATGAACCCCTACAAAGGGGTGGGGCTGTCTTCTCATATCTCTTCTTTAGAGTCATACATGCTCTTTGTAATTTTGCAACATTCATTTTTTATTGTTTTGTGGCTGTTCTTTACATTGTTGTTGTCATTGTGTATGTTTTCTTCTCTCTGATATTTCACTCTACATTAATTCATATGAATCATGAGAATTGATGCTTCTCTGTATTCATCTTATTCATTATTTCTTACAGCACAGTAATATTTCCATCAATTTAATGTACCACAATTTGTTTAGCAATTTCTCAGTCAACACACTTTGTTTTCATTTTTTTTTTTTTTTTTTTTTTTTGCTATCCCCCAAAATGATGCTATAAATATTTTGGTCTAGATTCTCTTCTTATCACTAGCCTCCTTAGGGTATAAGCCCAGAACGGGAATTTCTAGATCAAGGGATATGAGCATTTTAGTTACCTTATTTGTATAATTTCAAATTTCTTTTTCAAACTTGTTGTACCAATTCACAGCTATACCAACAATGACTACTATATCTATCTTCCCACAATCCATCCAACACTGAATATACCTATTTTTCCTCATCAGAGTGTTGATTTTTTTGGTACTAATCCTCATTATGGATAATTGGGAAGATTAAAGATACAAGAATGCAAGAAATTTCATAACTAGGAGATTGAAAACAAAAAATTGAAACGTAGACCTTGCTTGAGTACTTAATCCCAAATAACACAAGACACAGGAATATGTTGACTTCATTATTTGATTTGGACTTAATTCTAATGACTCTGATTGACAATGTGTGCTACACTATCAAATTTAGGAAATAATTTCTTTAGTACATTACATTTTCACCTTTACCATACAAGGAAGTTACCTTAAAATTGACTTCATCATGGTTAAAAATATCAAGAGAATCAATGTTAAAAAAAAATAGGAAAAGAAGGAAGCCTAATAGTACCAGATCTTAAACTATCATAAAAATAGTCTGATACTAGATAAGAAATACAGAGGTTGAGTAGTGGAACAGATTAGGTACACAATATATAGAAACAAATGGGCTCAGTAACCTAGTGTTTGATAAAACCTAAAGATCCCAGAGATCAACATCTCACACTGTACCAAGATAAGCCCAAAACAGGTCCATGATTTAGATATAAAAGGTGATATTAAAAGCAGATCAGTGGAGCCTAGAATAATAATAGCTATCATTTTTATATAGTGCTTATTATGTGCCAGGCTCCATGGTAAACACTTTACAATTGTATCTAATTTGATTTTCCTAACAATCCTGGAAGTTAGGTGTTATTGTTATTCCCATTTTAGAGATAAGGAAACTGAGACAAATAGAGTTTAAGTAATTTGCCCAGGGTCACATAACTAGTTGGTATCTGAGGCTGGATTTGATCTCAGGTTTCCCTGATGCTAGGCTTGGTGCTCTAGCCATCCTAACACATGGGAAAAAAAAATAGATGTCAGATATTTGTATGAGAAAAGAGTTCACAATCAAACAAATGACAGAGAAGTTCAGAGGATATAAAGGAGATAATTTTGACCACACATAGTTAAAAAGTTTTTGTATAAACCAATGCAGCTAAAATGAGAAGAAAAGCAGTAAATTGGAAAAAAAAATATTTGCAGCAAATTTCTCTGATAAAGTTATTTCCCAAATATATAAGGAACTGAGTCAAATTTACAATTGTAAGAGCCACACTGTATCATAAATGGTCAAAGGAAATGAACAGGCAGTTTTCAGAGGAAAAAAAAAATCAAAGTTATCAATAAAAAAGTTTTAAATGAAGAATAATGAGAAAAATGCAAATTAAAACTTCAGTGATGTATCAGCTTACACTCATCAGATTGACTAAGATGGTAAAAATGGAAAATGATAAAGGCTAGCTGGGATGTGAGAAAATAGGTATACTCGTGCACTGTTGGTGGAGCTATGATCTAATCCAATCATTCTGGAAAGCAATTTACAACTATTCCCCAACAGCTACTGGACTGTTTAAACAGGTCTTTTGACTCAGCAACAGCACTACTCCATCTATACCACAAAGAGATCAAGGAAAGAGGAAAAGATTATGTGTACAAAATTATTCATAACAGCTCTTTTTATAGGGGTAAAGAATTTGAAATTGAAGCAATGTTCACCAATGGGGGAATATCTGAACAAGTTATAGTATATGAATATAATAGAATATTATTGTGATGTAAGAAAAAATGAAGGGGATAGTTTCTGAAAAACCTGGGACAACTTGTATGAACTGATGCAAGGTGAAACCAAACAGGAGAACAATGTATATAATAACAACAATATCGGAAAGATAATAAATTTAAAGATAAAAATTATTTTCAATAATCCTGAGCAATGACCCACCACAATTTCAAAGGACTCATGATGAAATAAGTTATCTACCTCTAGATAGAGAAGTAATGGACTAAGCAGAGAGATTGAAATATTTTTTTTCCTCTTTCTTGTACTTTTTTTTTTTTGGGAGTTTGAGGAGCATGTGGAAATTTGTTTTGCATAATTATATTTGTAATGGACTTTGTTTTTCTTTTTTTTTTTCCAATGCATATGGGAGGGTGGGGAAAGGGAAATAATTTGGAATTGAAAATAATAGAATAAAAATAAATTTTAAAAAGAGAATATAAAAAATGAAATTGACTTTGTTTTGTTTATAATTAGAATTTTGCTAGAACTATATAACACCATCCCTCCAAATACTGGTCTATTTAAGTAATGTAAAAAAAATGCATTTAAAAAAATGAACCATCTTATAAGATCATAGAGGACTTTAAAAGTCATTAAGTCTGATGCCTTGATTTTATAGATGAGGAAGCTGACATCCAGAGTGCTTGTGACTTGTCCACATTCACAAAGCTAGAGTATGCATCTAGCCAGCTAAGTAACTCACTTCATCTGGAGTCAGGAAGACCTGAGTTCAAATACCACTCAGACATTTACTAGCTGTGTGACCAAGAGCAAGTAATTTAATCTCCTTCTACCTCAGTTTCTCCATATGTAAAATGGGGATAACTCCCACAGTTGTGAGGATAAAATGAGGTAATTATTGGTAACTATTTTGTAAATATGGTAGTACTATATAAATGCTAGTGAATTGAATTGAATGTTAGCTATATAATTGAAATTGAATTAAAACCAAAGCCAGTATTCTATCCTCTACACCAGTGATATCTAACTCAAATTGATATGGGGGCCACTGTACATCAGTGTTTATCAGGATCCCAGCTTACTGACAGCATAGTGATTTAGAAAATGACATAGTAATATTATCTATATTTTATTTTATTTTTATTTATTTTATTAAATACTTCCTGATTCCATCTTAATCTGGTTTAATCTCACCTCTGCTCTGCACCATGCTGCCTCCTAGTGATAATTACATGTTGAATATCTATATCCTATATCATCCCCAATTAGAGACCCTATTGATGACAAACAACCTAAACCATTCCTTTTACTAAGTAAGATACTGGTAAAGTAATTCTATCCAGTACAAAACTGATTTGAAACTTTTTAATTTTTGAAGAGCAGCTTTATGTTATAATGTATCATTTATAAGGAGGTATATACATCATTTCATTTTATTTTGCTGCTAGGATTCTGTTCAAATTTAATTTGCATCAAAAGCCAGGAGACATGTTTAAAAACTGTGCAATCTACTTGGAGATTTCTAAGGTCCCACCCAGCTATAAAATACTATTCTCACCTGTTAGCTACATATCAATGCAGCATGGTACTGTGGGAGAATTCTTCATTTAGAATCAGAAAGAGCTTGGTTCAAATTCCAGGTATTTAAGTTATTAACTACACGTCATGGGGCAAGTCTCTTAATCTCTCTGATCCCCATTTCCTCATCAGTAAAGCCAGAGCAATACCTGTTACAGGTACCTTGTAGGGTTATTATAAAGAATAAGTGAAATTATGTGTAAAAACCTTTGTGATCTTTAAAGCACTCTTTCAATATCAAATAATATTAGGAGTAGGGAAGATGAATTTTCTCTCATCCATTCATCCTCTTTTACAGAAGAGAATGCCTTTGTAAGGTGAAGATGGGGGCAGTCTATAACCATGGAGAAATGTGCCTAAATAGGGAGTGCATGTATCTCCTGAGAGAGGATCAATTCTCTCATTGTGTGTATTTGCACTACAGGAAGAATTCTCATTGACTTGAGTCAACTTCAGAGAGAGCTGAGGGCACAAAGGAGACTAGGGGAGTGAATAGCCTCTTAAATCTTTCATAGGCCTGGTTATAGATGATGCTCTGGGGAACAAAATGTTGCCAGGATTGTAACGTAGAGATGAAATCTCAGTGTTCAAACTGAACAATAGCTTAAATGGAAAATCTTACAAAGTAGGTAATAGATTTGTTCCTCCACAGGGAAGATTTTTTTTCATTGAATGCCCAAGCATGCACTTTAAACTCGAAAGGAAATCTCCTAAGATATGCTTTCCTGTGGTTGAAAGTCTTTGCTATGATTTATGGAGTAAACACAACAAAGTTTTAGCAGTCCATCATTACCAGATAGGAAAATGAAAGTGTAAGAGCTATACAATGAAAATGATGATGATGATTGATGATGAAGATAATGGATAATAATAATGAGAGGCAGTGTGGAATAGTGCAGAGGTATCACACTAAAAACTACCCAGAGTATGAACAAGATAAAAATGTAATTGGGGCATATTTAACAAAATAAATAAAAATACAACTTAAATAATGTTATTTTGTGTTTTTCTAAGTCAATATCCTTCTAACAGTGAAGAGTTGCTGTTTGAATTTGAAACCAGTGGTGGAATCTAGAGAGCTGACTTCAGAGTCAGGATGACCTAGAAGGAAGTTCTGCCTCTAATATATACTGGATATAGTACATGAGTCTGGATAAGTGACTTGATCTCTCAAGGCCCCTGAGTGACTCTCTAAGACTCAGTTTTTAAAAAAGATGATGATCTGAAGTGGGAGAGGAAGTTTCTTTTTGGGAACTCTTGACACTTATAAAACAATGTATGATTAAAAAAAAAATAACGAGTCCACATTTTAATCTGACTTGACTTTTACTTTTAACTTTGTTTTACTTAACATGACTTTAAATTTTTGTGGAAAGAAAATACATGTGATTCTGAAAAACTATTTGAACACTCAAACTGAAATAATAATAATTTAATAGAGAAAAAGCATACACATTTTATTGGCTTATTAGTATAAAGATCTTTCGATGCTTTCCAAGTTGTTTTCTTTTACAGAGTTGTAGTCATATCAGGTGTCCTGGTTCTGCTCACTTCACTTCTGCATCAATTCATAGAAGTCCTCCCAGGCTTCTCTAATCTATTCCTTTTGTCAGTTCTTAGAGCATAATAATATTCCATTACCTTTGTTACTTTAATTGGTGGTTACCCACTTCATTTCTAGTTCTTTGGTATGACTATAAGTTCTGCTAGACATGCTTTTTGTTCTTATGAGTTCTTTACCTTTTTCTTTTACCTCCTTTGGTATAAGCCTGCTATTAGCCATGTCACCATATTGGAGGGTATGGAAAGTTTGGTGACTTTTGGGGGACATTCCAAATAACTTTTTAGAATGTATGGGTCATTGCAGGGCCCCAGTGCATTAGAGTGCCTGTTCTACTATATTCCTTTAAATAACTGATATTTTCATCAACTTAGCCAATCTGATGGGCATGAGGTAGAACCTTAAAGTCATTTAAATTTGTATTTGAATATAAAACACTTAGTATAGGACCTGGCACATAAGTACTATATAAATGTCACCTATTATTGAAATGAGGCTGAGGATGAGGAAGATGATGGTAATGATGATAACTTGGAATATTTTTCAAATAGTTGTTAGATACATTGCCTTTCTTCCTTTGAAAATTTCACATCCTTTGTCCATTTTCTCTCAGAAAATGACTCTAGTTCTTACATAGTTGCATCAATTTCCTGTGTAATTTGGATATCAGACTTTCACTGGAGAAATTTGCTTCAGGGGCATTTCCCTAATTAACTCTATCCCTTTTAATTCTATACACATTTATTTTGTTTGTGAAAAAAAAATGTTAGTCTTGCCCAATGGATTGGAGGCTTTTAAATAAGTATCAGCAAACTAGAGCCTGCAGGCCTTATCAGACCTGCCTGTTTTTGTAGCCTGTGAGTTAAGGGCCAGATTTGGCCCTCAGGTCATAGTTTACCTGCTGAGTAAATGCTTTAGTTTTAGAATGTTTTCCCCACTTCTAAGCTAGAAAAAATGGTTCTAGCATACGACCTATGTGGATTCTTATTTCATCTATATTAACCTAGGTTCTCTAACTCTAGAGTGAGCAATTTTGTTGTCGTTGTTGTTTTACTATATTTGGAATAAATGGTAGATACATGATTGAAACTCAGGACCTTTCCTCCCAATCCAATGTTCTCTCCTTTCCAGCACATATTGGAAGTCATTCTTTAAATATCACCAGTTGTTACTATTGATAATTTATCTGATGCTTTTTAGGGAGGAGGATTGAGGCACTGGCAGTCACATATTTACATCAATAATTAAACATATCTTCCAATAATTAAGTGTGCTGGGAGTTTGGCTCAAGGGGAGAAAAAGCAAGCTCCATCCCTCTTTGGGTGCCATACCTATTCTGACAGTCCAGGGGTGTAATCTAAGCAGATTTGTCCAATAAGTCTTTGGCTTAGCTTGGCTTTCATCCACTGGAAAGCTTTGCTCTCTTCCCTTCATTCTGCATTTCAATAGATGCTAATTATGGTCAGTCACCTGTGGCTCCAAGAAGCTATAGCATATGCAGTGGCCATATCCTGGTAAAACCATCTCAACAGATGTGCTAAATCAGGCTGAAGATAACTGACAGGCCTCAAACCCATAGTGAGTTAGGGTGATGTCTATCCCAAGCATATGAAGATTTCCCCCAATGGAATGGGTGGATGAGCACAATTTGTTCGTTATGGCCATGAAGGTGACTGAAGCAGGCGCTGTGGATCACTTAGAGTTTGATCAGACATAGAAGATGCCAAGGTGTTGCCACTAGACTTTGATTATTTTAGAAGAGCGAGGCTATTGACTTTGTGCAACTCTCCCTCACTTAAATTCTCATGAAAGTTAAAACATCACCTTCATGATGTCATTGGTCTTCTTTGAAAATGAAGGATAAATAATAATTATTATGGAGCCTATCATATAAGTATAACTCAATGGTTTTTAATGCCCATGATATTCAAAGGAATAAAGCAACTATATTAAAACAGTCCCACATAGGTTATGGGACAGCTAATGCTGGGACTGGAAATCAGGAGACTTATTTTCCTGAGTCTCAAATCTTTAATTCTTCCAATATGGCCTCAGAGACTTGCTAATTGTATGACCCTGGGCAATTCATATAACTTGTTTATTTCAGTTTCCTCATCTATAAAATGATCTGGAAAAGGAAATGGCAAACTACTTCAGTTATCTTTGCCATGAAAACCCCAAATGGGGTTAGGAAGAGTCAGGCACAATTGAACAACAACATAGGTTGCGTTTCCTTGATTCCTTATGGATCACAGCAACAGGGACCCATAACATTTTTTTATATGCCAGGTACCCCTTTAGTATCCTGGTAAAATCTGCAGATCGCTTCTCAAAAATAATGTTTTTCTATACATAAAATAAAATACCTAGGTATTTATCACTGTGATATTACTCTAGAAATCAATATAGCATCGACATTTTATTTTACTTTTCTTAATTGGCCAAGACCGATGATTTTAACTGTGTAGAGAACTTTCAGGGTGAAAATTGTCCCTCAGTCAAGGACAGAAATTTGACTATAGCTTAAGGTATTCAATAGTTCACAGGAGCTCTGAAAGATTAAGTGATATTTCTGTACTTACACAACCGTATGTGATAACAATACTTGACTTCATCTCTTTCCTGGAAGGAATGATCTTCTATCCACCGTTCCATGTTGACTCACTCTATGGTGGGAAAATGACACAAAACACTAAGGAACATTACTAACATGTGATGCAACACCTTTTGAGATACACTGACTTCATTTGATCAACAACCATTAGCCAAAAAGAAGTACTCTTTTATGGGACTGTGGCTATGTTATGCTGGTCAGTGCAAATGGTGGTCAGAGATGCACTATTGCTTCCTTCACTTTGTACCTCCGCTACATTCCCAAGAAGTGTGCCAAAACACTGGTGTCAAATTGAGAAGTTGCTTCTATTATTTCTGGTATTGGAAGAGCATCATCACAGTTGATCAGTCTGTTAGTGCTACACTGACCCATTTGCATTATGGACCTTGTAGAAAGAATTATGACTTCAATTATAGTACCAGAATCCACTTTGATCTACTTTTATAGATCTTAGCAAAGGCTAACTCTTTTGGTAAAAATTAATAGACAGTAGGTATGGGTAGAAATTTATCCAGGATATGATCTGGTGAGTTAATCTTCAAAATGTTGATAGAACTGGTCAACTCAAGTTTTTAGACTTTGTCTCATTGATAACTCAGTAGAACTAATTCCTATTATAGAAAATCAACTGAAGATGAGCAATTAGAAAACTGACAGGTCTTTGTAACAGCAAGCACCCTAGCAAACCCAGGATGGCTGCCAGAACAGGCTGTTTGATCTGTTTTTCTAAAGGAAAGCAACTAAAAAGAGGCTGACAATCTTACTTTAATCAAATATACATCATTCACTTAGTTCAGGGGAAGAAGCCCCCTGAACTTCATAAAATACAAACAGAAATTACAAGAAGACAAAAAATACAGAGAAAATAACACAATTCAACAGACCAACAGACAGGGCTTCTAGTTGTCTGACCATTACATATATAAATAGTTACCAGAGGGAAGCACAAAAATCTGGTTTTTCAAACCAGGGGGCTCAACGACTGCCCAGAGTCTCATCTGGCCAAATCATACAACTCTTCCCATTAAGTCAGTGAGTCCCAAAGCAAACCTCACCTCAGGAGTATATATACATTACACACACACACACACACACACACACACACACACACACACACACACACAAAAGGTGTAGGCCTTCCTGAAAAACAAGCCTCCCCTAAGCAAGCTTCTCTTGTTGGGCTCTGGCCCATTAAAGGGCAGGGAGCATCTTCAAATTCCCTTACCATTACAGTCTTACTGGCCAGTCTCTTCCAACAATGCCCTTCAGGGTTTCCTTAATCACTTGCACCACAGCTGTTTGCTTGAGTGTGCTGAGACACAATGATGGCAACTGAGATAAAAAAAGTCTATATTCACACTTAAACTCTGTTCAAGCAGATACAGACTAGGTGTTGAAAATGATAGTGTCTGGCAATTTTCAGGTTGCAAAAATCAGAGGCAGCTTTGTGATAATTTTTTGTTGTTGTTGTCTTTTTGGAGGGGAGAAGGGTGGGCAATTGGGGTTAAGTGACTTGCCCAAGGTCACACAGCTACTGTTAAGTGTCTGAGGCCATATTTGAACTCAGGTCCTCCTGACTCCAGGGCCAGTGCTCCATTTACTGTGCCACCTAACTGTCCCTGTGATAATTTTAGGAGAAGGTTTAAAATGAATAGTGATATGTGCCTTGATTTCATTGATACAGGGAATCTGTATCACACCCACGCACCTTGACATTTTCTCTATAGCTTATGATGTTAGACTCTCCTTTCATTCCTAGATTTTCTTATTCATGTAGCACCTTGTGGAAGGGCCCTTTCCTCTTACTGCATTTCAGAAAAGGCATACATATTCTCAACTGCCTTCTGTCTTCCCTGGGGGCACTTTTAATTAGCTGTTGAGCCAGAACTCATACTCATAAAGGGGCAATTCCTTACCTTCAGACCTTTTTTTTCCTGGAGACCTCAAGGGACAAGGACAATTTTCTGAGCTCTACATGCCCTAACCTCTAGGCAGGGAGTTTACAACCTTCTAGGCAATGCAAACATCAGGGATGGGGCCTCCTTCTGTTTGTGTCTTCTTTATTTTGGTATAGGATCTTGTGAGATTTCTAAAGCCGTCTGGTATTTTTCCCTCTTCCTGGGAACAGTATCAATAGATATTAACTCCTGGAACAGTTGCACTAAAAACAAAGGTATATTGTCCTATAGGGAAAGAGTTGTAGACAAAAAGAGAGAGACCCCTGAAAGAAATAACCCACTTGACACTAATTAGGTTGATTTCAATGGAGATAGAATGTAAAATATGTTAAGAGTAGCACTGTTTCTAGTATCCCAATAGAATTTTAATATTAACTTCATCTCCGATTATGATCATTCTATGATTCTTTATTGCTTAAATGTTCCATTTTCTGTGTGTGGGAATAAAACTGCTTGTCTCATACTGGATTAATGTTTGTATTCTGTGTATCTTTTTACTCTTCTGCTCCTGCCACGGGGAAGGACTCCTTAGTTTAAAGACAAAGTCAGAATTGTCTTTGAGAAACCTGAGGTGGAAATGGAATTTAAACATGGGAACTAAGGATAAGCAACCCCAGAGCAATCAACCCAGGGCAAATCTAGAGGGCAAGTAAAGGATAAGGATAGCAGACTACCACCAAATCCTGTGGGCTCAGCCTAGCAGCGCCTGTCTAGACTGGCACAACAGTAATCAGCAAAGAAAAAAAAAAGATTTTCGAGAATCCCCAGTTGTTGAGGGCAGGGTTTCTTTCTATTAACCTGGTTGTAAAAGGATCCTAGAGTCAATCTGTCCATAAGCATGCACTTTTAGCTAAATCAATCTTTAGCTTACCCTTGAAAGGTAAACATTGATTAAGCATACCTCCTACTTTTGACAATTATTCTCCCCTACTGAAAAACTTTTAACCCAGACAAGAGCACCCAAATGGGTTTCCTGACTATGAATTAATGCAGGTCAAGAGTTTCTGAAAGCCTTCAGTGAACAGCATAATAAAACCAGAAACAACCTTGGATTTGGATGATTGTACTTCTAGAGAATCAGAGTTTTACAAAATAATCATGTTTTGGGGTGCTCAGGTAAAAGATCATAATCCCCAATAGTTATAAAAGTAAGCTGTTGTCAGGAATGCTCTGAATATTTTCTTTCTGTTTGCTCCCTCCCTCCCCAAGTTGGAAGCAGTAACAAAGGATTTGTTGTATATGCTGTTTGTGTCAGTTTTAAATCACCAATGATAAGTGTTCTTTTAGAGGTCACTGAGTGAGGCCTGAGATTATAGTGTTTTTCATTCTGCAGACAAATTGGACTGGGGCATTGTTGGCCTCAGTAGCAGCAACATCAAGGGAGTGATATGACATGGTAACCCCAGCCAAACCTTGGTGGCCAGACCTCTTGTCTTATTTCTCTTTGAACGGCCTCTTTAGACTACTTTTTTTTTAGACTTTAAAAAAATGTGCACACCAATGTTACAGATAGAAGGGAGACCAAAATGAAATAAGAATTTCTGAGGTTTAAGAAAGTGAAATTGGTAAAGTAGGTGACTAAAGCCTCACTTCATTCTTTCTAGAGTTCAAGGCACAGAGGATCAGAGGATGTGATACTGATTCTGCTTTGTTAAAAATTGTTTTCCCCACACTGTTTGCACCAAATGACATTTTTCATAGTTTCTTCTCTCTTGTTTACTTCTGACATGGATACTCATTTATAATGCCCTGACAAAGTATTTTAGATACTCATTTAAAATATCTTTAAAAAAGTGTTTTAGATACCCATTTAAAATATCTTAAAAAGGTATAGCAGCAGCCAGGATAACTCATCATAGGATTCATTAAAATCCATGAAACACAAATAATGGCTTTCCAGATACATTCCATTGCTGCTTCCCAGGTAACACCTTTGGACCTTGAGTGTTGTTCCTAAAACTACAATTAGAAAACAACCAATGTGTGAAATGGAAATATTAACTATATTTCAGTGAAGTTGAAATGGCTGAGCATTTTTGGCTGGATATCTATCTACCCTCTGGTTACCATCGGAATTTAAATTGGAAAGGTTCTTAAGAGAGAATAACTTCGTGGGACACAGAGGTGCCATAATTTACTAGTATTAGGCAACAGTTCTCTCCATCTGTCTCTCTGTCTCTCTCTATCTCCGTCTGTCTTTTTCTCTCTCTGTCTCTGTCTGTCTCTATCTCTGTCTCTTTCTTTCTCTCCTTCTTTTATTAAAACTTTCACAGAATCATAGGAAGTCAGAGCTGGACTACAGAGAACATTTAGTCTAGCTTTCTTGTATTGTGGATGAGGATACTCAGGCTCTGAAAAAGGAGATGACTTTCCTGAAATCATGCAAGGCACATATTATCCAATAGTCTCAAAGGGACATGAAACGGTCTTTTATCAGTTTTAGGATTCTTACATAAAAACTTTAGCAGAGTGTGTGTGTGTGTGTGTGTGCGTGTGTGTGTGCGTCCTCAGATATCTCCATATAATAATAAAAAGCAAAATCCATGCTTCTTTGCTCCTCTGTATTTTGGCTTTAGTCCCTACTTACTGCTTCTTCCCCAAAAGGTGTGGTCACATGTGTGTTTCTTAGAAATCAAGGCTCTTCCTAAAGAAATTCTTCTTTTCCTAGAGGTTTCATTCTCAAATTCTTGAGTTTAGGATTATTTTAAAGGCAACCACAAAGGCTGACAGTGTACAGAAAATTCCCATTTCACTGGCTATAAGGCTGGATTAAAGTATTAAACTACCTAGGAAATCAATCTAAGAGGCCAGATTCTTATATTCTGGAGTAAAATCATTTTATAGATGAATAAATAGGCTCAGAGAGCTTAGTGTCAGATGCACCATTTGAAATCAAGTTTTCTTGAAGCCAAACTCAGCTCTCTAACTAACATATTACACTCCCACTTGATCTTTCTTTAAGGATGTGCTGGAGTAGCAACCCTCAGGAACTCTCACCACTTAACCAAGTAATCAGTATAGTACAAAGGAGTAAGTGCTGGGTTTGGTGTCAGAGGACCTGGATTTACATTCCACCCCTGATCGTTGGTGTGTTTTGCTTGGGCAAATAATTTAAACTCTTTGGGCCTCAGTTTCTCATCTATAAAATGAAGGAGTTGAACTAGATTGCCTCCAATTTCTTTTTGAGCTCTGAATCTATTTTCCTCTGAGCCACAGCTCTCATGTGGTTGAGAGGTTACATGGCCACTTAGATAAGGTGGAATCTGGAACATGACATCGTCCAGGAATTCTCCTACCGAGTAATATAGGCAGAGTATAGCTTCCTTTGCCATGTGTTCCTACCACAACTGTTCCATCCTTTCATCCAAATAACCACAATAATCAGTATCCTTCTAGAAGAAGAGAAGAAAGGAAAAGAAAAGTTATAAAGTATGTATTTTTTTCCTGTCTGTTATTTTATAGGCCAAGTACTTCTCATGACATTCTGTTCCAAAACACTGTAAGCCAAACTAATCTTGAGGCCAGCCTACATCTTCTCTGTGAGTGCCAAGGACATGCCCATTTCCTTCATAGATACAAGCAAAGTCTTATGCAAAAGTTCACTACTCTAACTTCATCAAGCTGATGAGAGAAGTCCCTTGATCAAAACCTTTAGAATACATTATGTCATTTCAGCCTCACAACAACCTTATAAGATAGGGGGAAAGGGAAGGGAAGAAGTATTTATATAGCATCTATTATGTGCTGATACCATGATAACTACTTTTATAAATCACACAAACATTCTCTCATTTGTTCCTTACCACAATCCTTTAAGGTAGGTACTGTTATTTCCATTTTACAGTTGAGGAAACTGAGGCAAACAGAGATTAAATGACTTGACATGAGTCACACAGCTACTCAGTGTCTGAAATTGGGTTTGAACTCAGTTCTTCCTGACTCTAGGCCCAACACTCCACCACTTAGTTGTTTTAGTAGATGGTATAGATCTCAGTATCCTTTTATAGATAAATAAACAGGTCCAGAGAATTTACTGTCAGAGGCAAAATGTGAAATCAAACACCAAACTCCCAAGCATCCTTTTACATTCCCACTCTCTTATTCTTCAAGTCTCAGGCTAGTTCTGAGCATTTCTTGTAATAATTTAAAGTTAGTGAGAGTATAGGCACAAGTTGGTACCAGCCTGCTAGACTTATGGAGGAGGATTCCTAGAGTTAGGGAGTACGACCTTAATTAAGTTTGAAGTCCCTAAAATATAACCAAGTTCCTCTGAACCACTTGTGCTCTGGGTTCAAGTGATGTAATGCTAAACTAGCTAGTCCTTCAGACATTCCAGCATATAGAAGGGATTGCATGGAGTAGAGTTGAGCAGGAAAAGCATTCTTATCAAGGGGAACAGCCAGTAGAAAGACAAAGATGGAAGTCATGGTTATCAGGTGTGAGGGTCAAACAAGTTAATCGACAAAGTTTTTTAAAGCATGTATTGAGGAATGATAAGAAAACCATGCTGATGGGACCATAACATTCAAGAAGGAGAATAATGAATAGTAAGTTTGGAAAAATAGGTTGAGGCCTGGTTGTAAATGGCCTTAAATACCAAATAAGAGAATTTATAATTATTCCTAGAAAAAAAGGAACCAGTGAAATTTGCTCAGAAGAGGAATGACATGGTAAGACCTGTAATTGAGAAAAAAAAAACACTTGAGTAGCAATGTCGAGAATGGGATTGGACAGTGAATAATTTGAGGCAGGGAGATCCATTAGGTAGTTCTTGCAAAAGTTCATACACTAGAAGCAACTAGGTGGTGCAGTGAATAGAGCACCAGCCCTGGAGACAGGAGGACCAGAGTTCAAATCTAGCCCCAGATACAACACAAAAACTAGCCATGTGATTTTGGTCAAGTCACTTAACCCCAATTGCCCTGCCTTCCCCCCTCCAAAAAAGCCCCCCCCCCCCCCGCCAAAGTTTATACACTAAATGGTGAGGACTTGAATTATATGGGTGGCTATGTAAATGAAAAAACATGAGAGATATCATGGAAGCAGAAATAATAAGATTTGGCAACAAATTTGCCATGTGGAGTTAGTGACAGTGAGGAGGTCAGTGGAGAGGATGCTGAGGTTATTAACCTGAGTGACTACAAGAATGGTGGTGCCCTTGACAGAAATGGGGAAATACACACAGGAATTTCAGAGTCATGGATTTGGAGGCTGAGGTTGAATAGTTGTGGTTGATAAAGAGATCAAGGTTATTACCATCTGTACCAGCAAGCACCCTAGCATACCTAAGGCGGCTACTAGCACAGGTTCTTAGATCTGCTTTTCTAAAGGAAAGCAACTCAAAATGGGTTAACAATCTTACTTTAATCAAACATATCATTTACCTAGTTCAGGGGGAAAAGTCAGTACCCTGAACTTCAGAGAATACAAACAGAAGTTACAAACAAACAGAAAAACAG
>CM053592.1:84143055-84154225 GCA_028646515.1 Pseudochirops corinnae
TTTTTTATCTATTTTGGTATATGTAATCTAAAGTATTTTGTGCATTGTATAGTTATTCTAAGTGAAATTTCTCTATCTCTTTTTGCTGAATTTTGTTCTTAATTTATGGAAACTTGCATTTCCGTGAATTTGTTATATCTTGCAAATTTGCCAAAGTTATTGTTTCAATACATTTTGTGACTCTAAGTTGTCTAAGTACACCATTATAGCATCTACAAAAAGCAATAATTATTTCTTCTTTGCCTGTTCTTATTACCTCAATTTACTTTTCTTGTCTTATGGCTGTAGCTATTATTTCTTACACAGTATAAAGTACTCATAGTGATAATAGATATTCTTGTTTTACTCACAATATTATTGGAAAGTTCTTTGGTTTATCCTTATTACATATAATGTCTCTTCAATTTAGGAATATACTACTTATGTTAAAAAAAAAGTCTGCTTCTTCATATGTTTTCAGTTGTTTTTAACAGAAATGGATGGATGTTGTATTTTCTCAAAAGCTTTAAAAAATATATAATCATGTAACTTTTGTTACTCTTTTTGTAAGTGTAATCTAGTGTATCTATAGTTTTCATAATATTGAACCCACCCTGCCTTCCTGGTATAAGGCCAACCTGATCAAACTGTATAATATTTGTAGTATATAGCTTCTTTTCTAATATTTTATTTAATATTTTTACGCTATATGCTATACCCACTTTGAAGGACAGTTTGATGAAGAAGTGCATGCTGTGTAACCTCTCTGGATTTCAATGCCTTCATCTGTATTTTGAAATGATTGAAATAGTTTTTAAGGTTTCTTCTAGCTCCAATGTTTATAAAACAATTCTAAGTTATACTAGTGCCCTTTATTGTTATAAATTGAGACAACTAAGTGGCACAGTGGATAGAGCTCTTGGACTGGAGTCATGAAGACTCATTTTCCAGAGTTCAAATCTGGCCTCAGATACATACTAGGTGGCAAGTCACTTAGCCCTGTTTGCTTTAGTTTTCTCATCTGTAAAATAAGCTGGAGAAGGAAATGGCAAACCACTCCAATATCGTTGCCAAGAAAATCCCAAGCAGGGTCACAGAAAGTCAGACACGACAAACTACTGAACAACAACAAGTGAACTTGAGGACAAAGAAATATTTGGCTAAGTTTCTGGCATCTTCGTTTTAGTATTTGATGTACAACATGAGTGGGGATCCCATGACCTTGAGCCCACATGTGGCCCTCTGGGTCCTCAAGTGCAGCTCTTTGACTGAATCCAAACTTCACCAAATAAATCCCAAAGTTTGGATCTGTTTGGAGCAAGTCATTTAACATTTCTGAATTTCAGTTTCATCTTGTTAAAATGAGAGGGTTAGACTAGATGATTTTATAGTCAATCAACAAGCATGCATTGAGCCCCTCAGTACTGTGTTCACAGGCTCTCTAAGTTTCATAGCTATAATATTATGCACATGAAGCCAACATAACTGATTAACTGAACAAATTCAGCAGGAAAAAGGTAAAGTAGTCTTCAGCACAATATAGGCTACACAACTTATGAGGTGGTAGATGAGTCTGACTTGGATTTTCATTTGTTCTTTCCATCTGGTAAAATAAACTGGAGAAGGAAATGTCCAACAGGGATATACTGTACATATTACAGCTTGGGGAGCATAGGAATATAATGTCTATTTTTTCAGCACAGGAATATGTGTGATTTTCCATATAGTGCATTAAGGAAGAAAGAAGTCTGTCTGACAAAGCCATAATTCACCATAAGAAGTCTGTTGAATAATAAATTCTGATATGGGACATGTCCCTCTGGCAAGTTGTTTCCCATATAAGTCTCACATGTGATGGAATGTTGAAAATTTAGAGATAACCAAATATTGGCAGGCTATTTAAATGGTCCTCATGAAATTTTTTTTTCCCATTGATAAGCCTTTTCAAATTAATCTGGAATCACTATGTTTTGATTACAAGTTTAAATCAGAAGAGACCTTGGTTTGCCAGAAGTAGGAACAGGGATAAAATGTTGGATACTCAGGAAATAGAGTTTCATTTCAAAACTTTTGAACTCACAATAGCATAAAAGCTGATATAATGAAAGATCAGCTTTTTCTATTCCATCAATTCAGCCCCTCCAGAAAACAAGTAGTAAGTTAAAAAAAAAAAACAGGGAAAAAGTGGAGAGTTCCGCACATTTCTGAGTAAAATGAAATTATTTTACATTTTAATTTACTATAAGCCAACAGAATAATAAAATAGTAATGATATTCACAAAGTATTTCAATGTTTGTGCATATACATATATATAATTTATATTTTATTATTTGTTTTTCAGTCATGTATAAACTCTGTGACACCACACACTGTAACATACCAACACTGTCCATGGGATTTTCTTGGCAAAGATACTAGAGTAGTTTGCCTTTCCTTTCTCAAATATTTTCATAATAACACATAATTATGTAATATGTATATAAATTTTATATTACATATAATTTTTTAAATATGTAAAGCCTTAATTAATCTTCACAACAGGCCTGTGGAGTAGGTTCTGCTATTTCTAAGGATAAAAGAGGTTAAATGATTTGCCTAGGGTTACCTATATTTTGTGTCTATGTCACACATTGAATTCAAGTCTTCCTGGCTCCAGGATCAGTTCTCTATCTACTATCCCAAGGTGCCTCAGAAAAGGACTCTTAAGTTATCCTTGAACTGAGAGAGAAATAATACACTGTATTTTATGTATAATTCTGTGCCTTGAGCAAGATTACAAACAGTATACAATATTTCATTTGAAGTGAGGTAGGATTTTGACCCAGGATGAAACACAAAAACCTCTAGGACAAATCCTCCAGGACCCCCTAGGCAAATCATTTAACCTCTTCTACTCTTACCTACAAAATGGAGATAGCAGGACCTACTTCACAGGTCTGTTGTGAAGATAAAATAAGGCTTGGGGGCGGCTTGGTGGCACAGTGAATAGAACACTGGTCCTGGAATCAGGAGAACCTGAATTCAAATTCATCCTCAGAGGCTTGACACACTTACTAGCCATGTGACATTGGGCAAGTCACAACCCTAATTGCCTTCCAAAAAGCAAAAGAAAAAAGATTAAATAACAAGGCTTTATATAAAAAAATTTATATATAATATAAAATTTATATACAAATTATTTAAATATGTGCTATTATAAAAATATTTGAGAAAGAAATGGCAAACCACTCTAGTATCTTGGCCAAGAAAATCCTCCAGGATATTGGTTTGACCAATGTAGTTGGAGGATGTGGGGAGTGGGGATGGAGCAGGTAAGAAAAGGAAGTAACATACCTCTGGAAATGGCTTCCCATGTTAACCAATCGGTCTTGCAAACTATGTGTTGGCTCTTTTGTTTCTATACTACTAAAGGATTCTAAGTTCTGTTAGCACCTTCTAAATTTACAGTCCCCCATATTCTGGGTCCTTGGGCAAAGACCCAATTGCTTCATCTTTGTTGCAGTTTCATACATAACTATAAAAAAGTTGAAGGTTTTCTGCACAAGGAAATAGTCAAAAAGGACTGATTTTAGAGCAGAGGTTTTTTAACCTGGAGTCCACAGACCTCCAGAGTCCTCAGATAGATTTGGGATGGGAGGGAAGGGGGTGTTATGAAACTGGTGGGGTAAGGGGAAATCACATCTTAATTGCAATGTAATTAATTTCCTTTCTAATCCTGTACATTATATTTTATATACTTAAAAACATTCTGAAAGGGAGTGCCAAAGTTGTAAATGACACAAAGAAAAGGTTACAAGTTCTTGTTTTAGATTCATCAGAACTAGGTCTGACATATGCCTCTGTCACTTACTACACATGTAACCCATGGGCAATAAATCTGCTCCTCCTCAGTTTCCCTCATCACACAAATGAATGAGTTAGACTAGAGAATTTCTAGTCCTAATAAGGGCTTTCCTATGCTTGGTGAACCCTAAAGTTTTTACTGAATGTACCCTATTGTCTGTTGAAATATCATTGCTTTGAGATAATTCTGAAGGAAAATCAATATTAAAAATTGTGATGCTTTATCCTTAGACTATGGCATAAGCTTTGATTTATAAACAACAACAAAAAATAAGCTCTCTGTATTTTATCACCATCCAATTTGGGTGTGCTGGATCTCATAGATTAGACAACAATAGGTCCCTGCCCAAGTACCACTATGATTATTTTGGGGGCCCTCCTGGCTCAAAGTGAATGTAAATAGCAACTGTTTCTCTTATGGCCAGCAACTCTGAGGGTCTTCCCCTCCCAGCTTGATTTTTTTTTTTTTTATTAAAGTGGTCATCCCTTCAACACTTCTTTAAAAGACCTATTCACTGAATGGGGGTTGCCTCACTCAAAGTGAGAACCTGGAAAGAACTTAGTTTAAAAGGGCCAAAGTCTCCCACTGCATCCTGGGCTATCGCCAGTGATCCTGAAAGACATCTGGCCATTGGACCCAGATAGCTCTGGAGAAGAAAGTGACGCTGGTGACTTTTCACAGCCTCACTCAAATCAAAGTCAATTACAAGTCAGGTCATTATCTCCCTGATGTCACGATCCTCTTCTATAATGAAGGAAAAACCACACAACCCAATCTGAGTATGGTAATGCATATTAGAAAATAAAGTGGAGAAAATGATTCCTCTTTCTTCATATCATCTCATCATCAAAAATGCATTTATTTGCTTTATATGTCAGGAACCAGTTATGAAGCAGTCCCTGGTAAGTTATTATATTATTTTAAAGTACTTGAAAAATAACAGAAATAGAGGACACATTTTCCTTCCAGGGTTTATTTGGGTTTTATTTTTAATTTGGTTTTACATTTTTGCTCTCTTGAGAAGGATGCTAGGTGATTGTCTATTCTTCAGTTATATGAAGAATCAGTAAATTGTTGCTGTTTTTGTCATAAAGTTAAATTGTTTCTTATTTCAGATTTAGAATCTATATAGTAAGAAACAAAACTATCATAAAATTTATTTCTAAATTAAATATTGTATAATGTCATGGTATACTCTAAGGAAACAAAGATAGATGTCACTCATATTGAACTTACATCTATATATATATTCCCATTAAATTTTACTTGCATTGTATGTTGAGAAATTATGGTCAACATTCTTATAAAAGATGTCCCCTGGGATAGAGGACGATAAACATTGTTTTATTCTTATTAGCTTATTTTCTTTGGTGCAGGTAAAATAAAGTAGACTATAGCTAACTTTTATCATCTTTCTGGAGTTCATAGTTGGTAATATTTTATTATTATATTTGAAAGCATTAAAAGTAATCATAGATAAAATATGATTTTCCTTGTAGTGTGGAACTTCACAGAGCAATAGAATAAAAAACCTGGCATTGCAAAGCACAGAATATTTCCTCAAAATTAAAAATATATATATTTCTATTTATCCCAGGTACCTCTGGCCTTCTTGTCCTTAATTCAATTACTGTCTAGGCAATTGATTTTGGTAAGGGAGGGACAGCAAAAATCAGTGGAGGAACTATGTAACTGGGGGGGGGGGGACGGTGATTGGAAGGGGGGAATAGCCTCAGAGAGGCAGGAGGAGGAATGGAGGATAAAGGCTGAAAACACAGTTTGTTGCAACTACTACTTCTATACATTTCCTCATTTTTACTCTCAATATGAGACCTTAATTCCTGTCCTACCCTGCCTTCTTTAGGTGTGCAATTTGGATCACGAAAAGCTTTATGGTTGAATATGTGTATCTGTATATATATTTACATGTATATGTGTGTATATATACACACATACACATATAAACATGCATATGCACAACTATATGTATACATATGTGCACATATATTTGTATATACACATACACATATACACATTTTTCTTTTCTTTTTATTTTAATTGGAAAACATCTAGCCGAAACCACGTTATTAACAGTTTTCACCCTCAGAAGAATATAATATGCATTTTAAAAAATGTTAAGTGAATCAGTATGTGAACTATACCAACAAAAATTCTTCTCTGGTGCCTTGTCCTGTCACAGAGATCACCCTGAGTTCATGAAAACTATTTCACAAAAAAGAAGAAAGTGATGACTTTAAGAACTTTGAAGACAGAACCATGAAGGTAGAGCCTTAGTTATTCCTTTCAACAAGAATGCCATGTAATTTCTAGAAAAGTGTCTGGTCTGTCATCTTATTCAACTTTAACAAGCATAGAGATGTTGCATTTCTTTGAAAACTGGGATTCCTTATTCCCTCCTCCTTTTTTTTAAGACATATGATGTTTTAAATTGGTGTCCTGGTGAAAAGATGTGAACTTATATGACATAATTAAACAAAGTAGACTATTAATCTGTCTCAATTTATATAAAGGCAAAACTCAATTAAATAAATTGAATTCAATAAATTTATTAGGCAACTGTTACATATAATATGGTATGTAGCAATGACTTTTTTCTTTTTTTCTTTTTTTTTTTTTGCTTTTTGGAGGACAATTGGGGTTAAGTGACTTACACAAAGTCACACAGCTAATAAAGTGTTAAGTGTCTGAGGCCAAATTTGAACTCAGGTCCTCATGACTCCAGGGCTGGCGCTCTATTCACTGTGCCACTTAGCCACCCCAACTTATTTTTTTTCTTTTTACATAAAAGAAGAATTCTTTTGCCTGACAAATCAACAATTAACTCAGTTGTCTACTTATTCTTTACAGAAGCTTGATGATGATTATACTTAGGTCAACATTTCCTAATTATTGTGACTCAAGAATATGAACAATCAGTTTTTAAAAGAAGAAAGCTAAGCAATCAACATCTATGTAACTTTTTTTTTATCCGAATCACTAATGGAAGAATAGAAATTAAAGCAATTCTGAGGCTCTACTTATATTTGTCAGATTGGTGAAAGTGACAAAAAAGGAAAAGCAACAATTGCTGGAGAAGCTGCAGGAAAATAGGCACACTAATTGATTATTGGTGAAGCAATGAATTGATCTAGCAATTCTGGAAAGCTTTTTGGAACTATGCCCTAAAAGTCACTAATCTGTACAACATACCTTTTTACCCACTAATACCACTACTAGACTTATAGCTCAGAGATATCAAAGAAAAGAGAAAAAATGTGTGTGTGTGTGTGTACACATATATATACATACACATACAGGAATTCTTTTAATAGTGACAAAGAACTGAAATCTAAGAAACTAAGGTAGTACTTGTGGTACTAAGGTGAATGGCTGAAACTTAGTACTAAGGTACTTGGTGAATATTGTGCCAAAAGAAATTATGAAAAGGAAAGTTTCAGAGAAATCTGAGGACACTTCTATAAATGAATACACACTGATGTGAGCAGAATCAAAAGAACAATTTTCATAATAATAATGACATTGTAAGAAGAAAACAACTGCGAAAAGCTTAAGAACAATGACCAATGCAATAATTGAGCGTAATTACAAGAGGACTGATGAACCTGCTAACCACCTCCTGACAGAGAGATCATAGACTCAAGGCATAGTGAGATATAAATCTGGACGTGGCCAATGTGAGGCTTTGTTGTACTTGATTCTGTATATGTGTTAAAGGTATTTAATTTCTATTTGTTCTTTTTTCAGCGGAGGAGGGGAAGGTAAGAGGGATTAGCAATGAGAAAGAGAGAGAGAGAGAGAGAGAGAGAGAGAGAGAGAGAGAGGGAGGGACAGAGAGAGAGGGAGGGAGGGAGAAAGGAAGGATTTATTGTTTCATATACCATCCTCTTCTTCTATTTTATTTTGTATACAGAAATGCTAATTTTATTAGGTGTTTTTAAAGTTCAGAATTGTTAAAAAAAATTTAAATCACTACCATTCCCTTTTCCAACATAGTTTATCTACTTGAAAATACCTATACATTAAAAGCAATATGTAAACTTCACTAAGTATGACCAAAACTACCCTTAATCAAGAACAACCAAATCTAGAGCAAATGTTTTAATGAATATTATTTTAAGAATCTAACTGTTAGGCTCAAAATGCCATTTTGTTCTACCCATCCAATAAACACATTCTCCAAGTCTCAGATCTAATCTCACCATCTTCCTAAAACATCCTCTGACCATTGCAATCCAAAATTCTCTCTCCTTCTTAACCCCATAGCACTTATTATGTATAAATGTATGTAGCAATTAGTCATGTAACACCTTATGACATCTTTTCTATTATTGCCTTAACTTTTTAAAAATTATTATGTAACCTTTCATGTACTTATACCTGATTCCCCCAGGATTCCTACACAAGTTATTTTTGTTTTCCTTGTATGGTGGCTTACTGACAATAAATAATTGCTCATTTTAATGTGATGTTGTTCCAGACTAAATAATTCTTATTTCTTACTACAATGCTTTACAAATATGGGAAAACTTGACCTAAAATGAATATTTCCCTCTCAATTTAAATGAATATTCCAGACATTAAAGAGGCACCATCACCTTCCTAGTTACACAAAATTAATTCATTCACTTTTTATTCAGTAGGTGTCTAGGTGTTTCAGTGCTACAAAAATAAATAAATAAAGGTCTGTGACTTGAAGAAACTTAAAATCGAGGCAGTAAATAGGCAGTAGATAGTAGATAATAGATAGTAGATAGTAGACAGAATGTAGCTATCATAAAGAGAGTGTGAATAAGTACCATAAAATAGTACGAGTAAAATATCATGCCAGGATAGAGAAGGCAGGGAAGAGGGGAAGCAGAGGTAGCAGGAAGAGAGGAAGGGGATCCAAAAAGTTTAAAGGAGATTTGAATTGGAGGCAAATATTGAAAGGGAGCATTCCCTGTAGAGCGTAAAGCATTCTTCTACATGACTCTGAGCAACTCAGTCACCATTCCTGAATTTTCTTTCCCTTATCTGTACAACGAGGGTAATAAAGCTTGCGCCATCTCACAAGGTTGTAAAGGAGATGACTGTGACCTTTAAACTTGAGCACATTATGTAAGTATGTTATTAGGGTTATATCATCATCATCATCACAGAGTTAGATGGGTTTTTTTGCCAATAACAATTCTTAAACATCATTTACTAAGTTACAAGAGGACTGTGATCTGTATCAGTGGGTGAATCCATACTAAGGAAGTTATATTTCCTTAAAGTATTAAAATACTTTATTATATTTATGCTATTATTATTAATCTAGTTGATGGGGGGGCATGGAAAACTGTGTGAAGACAGGAAAGTTCAGGTGGTGTTTGAGGATTTGTGATTAGCACAGTTGAAGTTGGAGCTTAGGCTCTATATAGTATGGGGGGGGACAGAGAGATAAAGCTGTAAAAGGAAGTGGAGGGGTTGGCAGAGATGGGAGTCTAATCATGAAGAACTTTGAGTGCCAGGCAAAGAAGTCTGGATTTTAAACAGTGGAACAGGGTTTCTCAAGATATAGTTAGATGAAGCAGCTCATGTAATTATGCAAAGAAAAATGTTGTGAATTTTGTAGTCAAACACAAATAAAAAATAATCTATTTTGCTCTGTCATATGCAATATGTATCTTAAGCTACATCAAATCAGTCATATAACTAAAAGATTTGCCTTAGAAGTAGTTTTTGATTGCATTTAATAATGACATATAACCAACTGATTCTCTGTCTCTGCAAAAAGCTTTGATCATTCCTATTGTTAAGATTTTTTTTTTTTTACTGTTTATAAGTCTATACTATTGCTCTATTGCAGTTAAGCACAATATTTAATGGGAAGAAATGCAGATAAAATTAGAAAGTTTGAAAAGATGATAATCTGCAAGTATCAATAATTATGATGTTGATGAAATAAATACATAAAAGTGGCTAGGTTGCCATTGTGGGTCCTATATAAAGCCACAAACTTTTTGAAATATTAAATACAAAAGAACAAAATATATGGACAGTCAAAGTTTCCTGTCAAAAGAATTGAAGTATTCACATGCTTAACCCCAAGTCTTGTGCTAATAAATAGAATATAAATGCTTTGCTATATACTAAAATAAATACTATTTTATATGTAAGTATGCATTAGCATAAAATATTTTATCTTCTATATAACAAAGCCTTCAAAAACATATAGAGGAAAAATGTTTTTAGGATTATCAGACTAAATTGTCAACAAATCATTAATTCTGTCTGAAACAGTTCCTCCTCCAGTATACACTTTATGCACTAAGCAGAAGTCTCAATAATGCCCAAACTCTTGGTATTGGGGGTACTGTAGTTAAGGTCCACTAAACATACTAAGTGAATACCTTTGACCATCTACTTGAGTAATCAACATATCTTTCTTCATTCTCATTTTCTCCATCTTTTTTCACTCTTAATTGTTATTCACAACTCTTGTCCTGTTAAAATAAGACCATGCAATTAAATCTAAATGCTAACTCCTTTCCTATAACCCACTTGCAAACTTCAGTTACATTTGCTTATTTATAGAAATTGTCATTGGGAAGAACCTGTAGGGCTTGGAACCAGGAAGATTCATACTTATGAGTTTAAATCTGCCTCAGACACTTACTAGCTGTGGGACCCTGGGCAAGTCATTTAACCTTAGTTGCTTCATTTTCTTATCTATAAAATGAGCTGGAGAAGGAAATTACAAACCACTCCATTATCTTTGCCAAGAAAACCCCAAGATGGGGTCATGAAGAGTCAGACATAACTGAAACAACCCGATAACAAAATAAGACAAACAAAATGAGGAAAGCATTGGTTACAAACACACACACACACACACACACACACACACACAGAAATGCAATTATTGTTCAAAGTTAGTTGATGAGCTTCTGCCCAATATGGCATCAAGGCTGTCTGCTGCTTTAACATTGAACTTCATTGAGATAGAATTTATTCTCTTAGCACTTTTCTTCTGATGTTTATGTTGCCTCAAAGAATGCCTTTGGAAATTCCATTTCAGATTACTAATTGAACTTGTAGAAAGCCGGGTAATTATCCAATAAATCAACAGCATGGGCTACAATTTACAAGAGGAAAGGAATCCTAGAAATTGATTTATTTTTCTTTGTTTCTATTCCTAAGGAAAAAAATCCCTCATACACCAAATAAATTAACATCACTTAATGGTTCAATATTACCAGAAGATTCTTACTAAATATTTGAAACAAAACAATTAATAAACATACAAAATTCATTCAGACTATCTTCTTAGAAAACATTTCACTTATTAGGAATATATCTAA
>CM053592.1:84154725-84175720 GCA_028646515.1 Pseudochirops corinnae
CATTCTGACTCTCCCTGTCTCCTCTCAATCTAATCCTCTCTCTCCTCACAATTTCACCATTTGGAATATTATCCCTTCCTATTCAATTGATCTTATGCCCTCTATGGATTAATTTATACATATACTCAGATATGTGCTTGTTTTAAGCATTATTTATTATAAATAGCATTTGAAACTACAAGGTAGGGTTTTTTTATCATGGACTTCTTTGGAGGTCTTCTAAAGCCTATTGACTCCTCACAATAATGTTTTTTTTTCTTTTCTTTTCTTTTCTTTTATACTTAACTTTTGTTTATTTTTAGTTTACATCACTCATTTCCACAAAATTTTGAGTGACAAATTTTCTGCCCATCTTTTCCCTACCCACCAACCCAAAACAGCAATCCCACTGTATACCCCCTCCCCCAATCTTCTCTTTCCTATATCCTCTCCCATCACCCCTCTGACTTTCCATTAGGACAAGATGGATCTCCCTACCCCAGCACCTGTATATTTTATTTACCAGTTGCTTTTACATAATAATAATAATGATAATAATAATAATAATAATAATAATAATGATAATGAATATTTTTTAACATTTGATTTTAAAACTTTAATTACTAGATTCTTTCCCTTTCTCCCTCATCCCTCAGCCCCCACTGGGAAGACAAGCAATTCAATAAAGGCCGTATATGTGTAGTTATGCAAAACATCTCCATAATAGACATTATGAAAGATTGACTATATTTGCCTCCATCCTATGCTGTCCCCACTTGTTCTATTCTGTACTTTGTCCCTGTCCCTTTACAAAAGTGTGTGCTTCTAACAACTCTCCCCAAGAACCTGCCCTCCCCTCCATCATACCCCTCTCATCCCCTTCCCTCCTACTCTCCCGTAGGGCAAGATACCCAGCTTACAGTGTATGTCATTCCCTCCCTAAGCCAAATTCAATGAGAGTAAGATTGACCCATTCCCTTTTGCCTCTCTGTTCTTCCCTTCCAGTGTAAAAGTTATCCGTTGCCTCTTCTATATGAGATAATTAACCCTATTCTGTCTCTCCCTGTCTCCTCTCATCATATTCCTCCCCCGCCTCTCAATGTCAACTTTTAAATATCATCTTTTCCTATTCAATTGATTCTGTGCCCTCTTTCTATGTATACCTGTACACATATATACATATATTCACATATGTATTCATATGCACATATACCCTGCTCTATAGATCTATGTGTATGTATGTATATATATATGTATATATATATATATATATATATATATATATATTTATATTCCCATCAACTATCCTCATACTGAGAAAAGTTTCATAAATTACAATAATCATTTTTCCATGTAGGCATGTAAATAGCCCAACTTTGATAAGTTCCTTATGATTTATTTTCCCCGTTTACCTTCTCATACTTCTTGAATTTGAATGTCAAGCTTTCTATTCAGCTCTGCTTTTTTTCTCAAGAATGCTTGAAATCCTCCACCTCATCTAATGACCATATTTTCCCCTGAAACATTATACTCAGTTTTGCTGGATAGGTGATACTTGTTTTTAATCCTACCTCCTTTGATCTCCAGAATATCATATTCCAGGCCCTTTGATCCCTTAATATAGAAGCTGCTGGATACTGTGTTATCCTGATTGTGTCTCCACAGTATTGGAATTGTTTCTTCTTGGCATCTTGTAATATTTTCTGCTTGATCTGGGAACTCCAGAACTTGGCCATTACATTCCAAGGATTTTTTGGGGGGATCTTTTTCTTTTTCTTTTTGTTGTTGTTGTTGTAATTCTTTTTTTAAAATTAACTTATGTTTATTTTTAGATTACATCATTCATTTCCACAAGATTTTGAATTACAAATTTTCTCCCAATTTTTCCCCTACCCAACACCCCAAAACAGCCATCCCACTGTATACCCCCTACCCCAATATGCTCTCTCCTATATCCTCCCCCATCAACCCACTGACTTTAAAGTGGGGCAAGATGGATCTCCTTACCCCAGTGCCTGTATATCTTAATTCCCAGTTGCATTCAAATTATATCTACATGGACATATTGTGAACAACTGACTATATTTCCCTCCTTCCTATACTGCCTTCCACTTGTTATATTCTCTACTTTGTCCCTGTCCCTTTACAAAAGTGTGTGCTTCTAACAACCCTCCCCCCAACCCTGACCTCCCCTTCATCATCCCCCCTCTCATCCCCATCCCCTTACTCTCCTGTAGGACAAGTTAAGAGTTCATGTCATTTTTTCCCTAAGCCAAATTCAATGAGAGTGAGGTTGACCCATTCCCTTTTGCTTTCCTGTTCTTCCTCTCCATTGTGACAATTATCCCTTTGCCTCTTCTATATGAAATAATTAACCCCATTCTGTCTCTCCCTGTCTCCTCTCATTCTACTTCCCTCCCACCTCTCAATTTCACCTTTTAAAATATCATCCTTTCCTATTCAATTGATCCTGTACTGTGCCCTCTGTCTATGTACACATATATAAACCCACTCACATATGTATTCATATGCATATATGTCATCTTACATAGACATATGTGTATGTGTACATGTATACATATATATGTGTATATATATATATATATATATATATACACACATTTATATTCCTTTCACCTTTCCTCATACTGAGAAAAGTTTCATAAGTTATAATTGTCATTTTTTCATGTAGGCATATAAATAGTCCAACTTTGATAAATTCCTTATGATTTATTTTCCATGTTTGCTTTCTCATGCTTCTTTTACTTGAATGTCAAATTTTCTATTCAATTCTGATTTTTCAGCAAGAATGCATGAAAGTCCTCTACCTCATTGAATGACCATATATTCCTCTGAAACATTATACTCAGTTTTGCAGGGTAGGTGATTCTTGGTTGTAATACTGGCTCCCTTGGTCTTCAGAATATCATATTCCAAGCCCTTCAATCCCTTAATATAGAAGCTGCTAGATCCTAGGTCATCCTGATTATGTTTCCACAGGATTCAAATGTTTTTTTTCTTGGCAGCTTATAATATGTTCTCCTTGATCTGAGAACTCCAGAACCTGTCTATAACATTCCTATGAGTTTTCTTTTTGGGATCTTTTTCAAGAGGTGATTGGTGAATCCTTTCAAGTTCTATTTTGCCCTCTGGTTCTTAAATATCAGGGCAATTTTCCTCAAGAATTATTTAAAGGATGATTTCTAGGCTCTTTTTTTGGTCATGGCTTTCAGGTAGTCCAACATTTTTTAAATTGTGTCTCCTAGATCTATTTTCCTTGTCAGTGCTTTTTACAATGAGATATTTCACATTACCTTCTATTTTTTTCATATTTTTGGATCTGTTTAATAGTATCTTGATTTCTTATAAAGTCATTAGCTTCCATTTCCTCCACTCTAATTCTGAAGGAATTATTCTCCTCAGTGAGTTTTTGAGATTCTTTCTCTCTCTGTCAAATTCAGCTTTTTAAGGCATTCTTCTCCTCATTGGCTTTTTGGGCCTCTTTTGCCATTTAAGTTAATCTATTTTTAAGGTGTTATTTTCTTCAGTCAGGGTGTTGGCTCTCTTTTCATAGTTTTCTTGCATCATTCTCATTTCTCTTTCCAATTTTTCTTCCACTTCTTTTATTTGGTTTTCAAAATCCTTCTTAAGCTCCTCTATGGATTGTAATCATTTTACATTTTTCTTGGAAGCTTTTAGCGCAGGACTTCTGTCTGTGTTGTCTTCCTCCTGTTCCATGCTATAATCCTTTTTCTCCCCAAAAAAGGAATCTAAAGTTGGATTGCTGAGCTTGATTTGCTTCCTTTGCCTGCTCATGTTGCCAGTCAATTAACTCGATTTTTGAGCCACAGTAGATCTCTGCTTCCAAGGGAAATAGCTTTGCGCCCAAATTGCTGGGGTTTTCACAGCAGCCAGAGTTATGAAAAGGCAACTGTCTCTGCAGCATTCACCTGCTTTAGTTCACTGGCCACACACCTCAGGACCACCACCCAAGACCATTATCCTGATCCAGGCAGTTTAATGCAAGAGCACTTAGCTTCTGAATTATTGCTTGGCTCCCTTGCAATCTGCTGGCTGGGAGCTCTGAAGCAGCCATGTGGAGGTGGCTGCAGGGCCAATACTTCTACTTTCTTACCATGGGGGCTGGTGGATGGACCCACTCCTTTCCCCAAAATTTAGCTGAGTTACACTGACCTTTCACTTTGTCTTTGGCTCTTACGGATTGATAATTCTGGAAACTGCCACAGGTGATCCACTCTCCCGAATGCTCTAGCCACAGCTTGTCCTGGCTACTCTGGAGTTACAGCCGGGACTGGTCATGGCTCCCAGCACGCTGCAACAAACTCTTCCTGTCTGCCTGCCAGGCTGCCTTCAGTGGGAGTCCTGTTTCTCTGTACTTTTGTGGTTTCTGGAGGTCTAAAGTTTGTTTGGAGTCATATTTTTTAGGTATTTGAGGTGGTTATGCGGGCTGCTGTGGGGTTCTCCTGCTTCTATGCTATCATCTTTACTCCATACCGCCTTGGGATATTTTTCAAGAGGTGATCGGTGATATCAGGACAAGAGGTAATTCTAAGATATCAGGGCAATTTTCGTTGAGAAGTTCTTGAAGGATGATTTCTAGGTTCTTTTTTTTGATCATGGCTTTCAGGTAGTCCAATAATTTTTAAATTGTCTCTTCTGGATCTATTTTCCAGGTCAGTGGTTTTTTCAAGGAGATATTTCACATTGCTTTCTATTTTTTCATATTTTTGGATCTGTTTAATAGTATCTTTATTTCTTATAAAGTCATTAGCTTCCATTTCCTCCACTCTAATTCTGAAGGAATTATTCTCCTCAGTGAGCTTTTGAGATTCTTTTGCCATGTGGCAAATTCAGCTTTTTAAGGCATTCTCCTCATTGGCTTTTTGGGCCTCTTTTGCCATTTGAATTATTCTATTTTTAAGGTATTATTTTCTTCAGTCAGGTTGTTGACTCTCTTTTCAAAATTTTCTTGCATCATTCTCATTTCTCTTGCCAATTTTTGTTCCACTTCTCTTATTTGGTTTTCAAAATCCTTCTTAAGCTCCTCCACGGCCTGTAACCAGTTCATATTTTTCTTGGAAGCTTTTGGTGCAGGAGTTCTGACTGTGTTGTCTTCTTCCCATTCCATGCTTTGATCCTTTTTGTCCCCCAGAAAAGAATGTGAAGTTGGATTTCTGTGCTTGCTTTGCTTCCTTTGCCTGCTCATGCTGCCAGTCAATTAACTTGACTTTTGGGCTCTTTGCCACAGTAAAACTCTGCTTCCAGAGGGAGAGCTTTGTTCCCAATTGCTGGGGTTTTCACAGCTGCAGAGGCCATTAGGAGGTCACCATCTCTACTGCTCCCACTACCTTTGGCTCACTGGTCATGCACCTCAGGACCACCACCCAAGACCACAATTCTGATCCATGCAGGTTAAGGCAAGAGCACTTAGCCTCTGAATGATCACTTGGCCCCCTGCAATCTGCAAGCCAGGAGCTCCAAAGAAGTCACATGGAGGTGGCTGCATTCTGGCTCTGGGGGGCAGAGGGCCAGACCCACTCCTCTGTCCCCTGCAAATTCAGCCAAGTTCCTTTCACTCTGTCTTTGACAGTTATGGGTTGATAATTCAGGAAACTGCCACAGCTGCTTGTGATCCACTCTCCCAAATGCTCCAGCCGCAGCTGGTCCTGGCTACCCTGGGGCCAAAACTGTGGCTCATGTAGGGCTGGGCTTGGTTCTCGGCATGCTGCAATGAACTCTTCCTGTCTGCCTGCTGGGCTTCCTTCTGTGGGAGATTTGTTTCTCTGTTACTTTGTGGGTTCTAGAGCTCTAAAATTTGTTTAGAGTCATATTTTATAGGTATTTGAGGTGATTATCAGGGGAGCTCACAGAATTTTCCTGCTTCTATGCCTCCATCTTGTATCTTGCCCCTCATAATAATGATTTTAAAGGTATAAAATAAAATATAAAATTATTAAGCAAACCAAATATATTTTAGTACACTTCACTTTTTTTTAAACTTCATAGATCTCAAGACCCCCTGCAGTATATCCAAATGTCTTTTAAAGACTCTTCTCCCTAAGGTTGTCTTCCTGAATAAGTAAAAACAAAACAAGATGTTGAATATATTACAAAATTGATAAATTAGTTCACAGACCCTTTGATTATTAATCTTAAGCAACATACCTCACAGGGAAGTATGCTTGCCAAAGGTGGTATTAATTGTCATGGAGGACTTTTGATGAAAATTCCAAGTGGAGCAGGGATTCTCTTAAGATTAACTCTAATAGACATTTTTCTTTGCTTTTGACACGTTGCTGATTGTATCAAGCCCTGAATACTATAGAGTCTGTGATGGTGTAGCATTATAGATATTTATAAAAGACATATGTGTAAAGTTTTCTGTTAGGCTCTGGGGGAGATATTCAATTTAGTTGAGAAATGGCCACTACTTCCGTGGAGCTCAGTCCAGTAGCCTGAAATATGTGGTCTTTGCGTTTTTTTTTTAATCTTTCCTTTTGTAAAATCAGCCCTAAATGTTCCTGTCTTACACTCATAAAGGCACTTTGTTTTACTTTGAGCACTATTATTTATTTTGAGGTCAGATTTAATTATTTATTCTGTCTTTGATTCAAAGTATAAAACAAGGAGGCATGCTTTCTTCCAATCTATATGTCATAGACAAATGAACAATCTTGAGAGAAAGTCTTGTACTGGGTCTTTTGTGATGCTTCCAGGTACCAAGGAATGCCTACTAGAAGACGGAGCACATGCAGAAGGTATTAGATTTGCAATCAGGAAGATCTGAATTAAAATCAGATCTCAGATACTTAGTAGCTATGTGACTTTGGGGTAGTCACTTAACCTCTACACCAGTTTCTTCATCGGTAATAATGCTAACTACTTCCTAGGGTTGGATGTGATGATAAAATAGGATAATATTTGTAAAGTGCTGTGTAAATCTTCAAGCACCATATAAATGTTAACTGCTGCTGTCACAGTCATCATCCTCATCACTTATTATTATTTACTGGGAAGTTGCTAAGAGAGGTAGACAGCACTGGTCTCTAACAAGCAGAATGTAATGTAGAGATATTACAAGAAAATTTGAAAAACATTGAATATATTATCTATAAGACTTATGGATAGGCAAACAATTTATGAATGAACTAGAGACAGAGAGCAGTATGAGATATAAAAGAGATGATTTCAATTATGTTAAATTTAAAAGTTTTTGTAAAAATAAAATAAATATAGCCAAGATCAGAAGGAAAGCAAAAAATGGGGGGGGGGGAGGGGATTAGACAGCTTCTCAAGGGTCTCATATCTCAAATCTATAAAGAATTTTGTCACATCTATAAGAATATGGTAGAAGTTTTGATAATATGCATTACCCTTGACTCTTAAGCTGGACAAATTAGACACAGGATTCAAATTCTGCCCAATTTGTTTGTGCCTTCCTTCATTATTCTTTAATGAAAATGGTGGCCCTTTCAAGTTCACACTGAAGCATGTTATCATAGAGTAGGTGAATATCCATTGAAAAACCAATGTGAAATTAATGATTTGTCAAGAGCACACAAAAGTTGGTATATTTTAACATGATAACCTTATGATGTTGATATATAGGTATACATATATATAGGTTTATATAAATATATTATTAATATGTGTTATAAAATGTTACACACACACACACACACACACACACACATATATATACATATATATATAATATACATCTCAAGGGTCCAGTTTCATCTCAATATTTTATTTTTATGGTGTTTAATAAATACAAAGTAGTACTAATGAGAAACACCTCAGGAATGATGCCTAAGTGAACTGAAATGGTTGGTTAGTGTGCTTCCCCATATGCTCACCTTAGTACTAAGAGGACTTGAGGAGCTATGCAACTGACTAAGAGCTGCACTTAAAGCCAAGAACATGGGTTCAAATCCTGCTTTTGACTTCTAGCTTTGGGATTACAAGAAAATAACTTAATTGAAATTGTGAAATTGAAAAAGAATTATGATTTAGATTGGAGAAATGTTAAAAGGCATGAAATGACTGAGGAGGAGCATGAAAATCCTCAGACTCCTTATCTGAAAAAAAAGTGAGTATGATAGAAAATAATTATACCTCCTACCTTAGAGGGTTTTTGTGAGACTTAAGTAATGTAACGTACGCAAGATATTTTATAAAATCTTAAGCACTTTATAAAATTGAAACCCTAAATAAATGTCTACTAAAGATGACAACTTGAATATGGGATCATAGATACAGAGTTGAAAGAGGTCTTAGATGTCCTCAAATCTGACCCCATCATTTTACCAACAGAAACAGAAACCCAGAAAAGCTAAATGACTTGCCTGAGTTGATTGAGCTGGGATGACTCTTTAACTTCAAATCTACAGTTCTTTCCACTTTGTAAAAATAATTTGACATTAGTATGACTTTGCATTGATAAGAGATTTTTATGCACATAGTAGGTATTTAGTAAATTGTTTTTAATCAAAAATTGAATCAAATCTATATTCCCTGGGACAGGAATTTAAAACCAAAGAAACATTTATACCTCTAGTCTTATTGCATATTAAATCTAAAATGGAAGATGAATTAATAAGCCAAAGGAGGCACTGAAGAAGCAGAAAAAATTGGCATGCTAAGTAAATCTTTTTTTTTTTTTTAAGGCAATTCTGTTTTCTTCCAAGAAAACATTTCCACCCTCATATCCTTATGGTTAATTCAAAGTTAGGGGGAAAAAAAAGAAAAGAAAAGAAAATGTGCCAGAATATACAATAGGATTTGGCTTTCTGTATTATACCATCTGTCTCCCTGGCCTCCCTTAACTTCTGGCAGCAGTGTGAAAAATAAGATTCCTGGATTTCTGTAGCTCAGAACACACTGGTAGGTGTGGGAACTTCGGTGCACATTTTTAACTGTTGTGATAGTAACAGGGGCTCCACTTTCATGCTCCTCTCCTGATCCTTCCTCAACAGTTACCCATCCAGCTGGGCAGCTCAGCAGGTTTGAATATGCACAGACTGTGCTTGGAGCTGCATCACATTAAGAAATATTAATGGCTGAGGAGATCTACAATGAAATCAATGATTTAAGACAGCTGTCATTATTTCTTAGTTGGCTGACAGTTCAAACTCTGTATTCATAAGGAGGCTGGAAGTAGGCTGAAAACTTCTCAGCAGCTTGTCATCTGTTGCAGACCCTGGGATGATGTCAGAAACCATGGGAGGAAGGAGTCTGACTGTGCCCTACCCAGGAGGTTATGTTAGCTCAAAGTGGAAGTCAGCTTTAAATTTGACATTTTATTAAAAGCTCTTTCAGATGATTCATTAATAAACTGGAGCAAAATTGGAAAGATATGTATAAACCAGATGGACTTCTGCCCTTTGGCCCCTTAGGAAAAGTAACCGTTTTCATAGCTCAGCTCCTTTACTATTTATTTTTATTACCATTTTATTAAGAGCTGGTCGTGGCCTCATCATCGAGACATTGAATTAGCGTGTTCCTGTCCCAGCTCTACCATTAGCTTACTCACATTTTATCATATAACTGCTCTTTAGGTGTTCTTTCTGTAAGATGAGAGTGCCCTGCCCCCTAGAAAAGTTCTGAGAAATCTTTTTTGAGAAATCTTGGATGCATTCCTCAGAGAGTTCAGTTTTATACCATAAAGATAAAATGTATTCTGTTTGAGGAAAATCAGAGGAGAGCAATTGAAAAAGAGTCATGATTCAACTTGGAGAAATATTAAAAGGTATGAAATGACTGAGGAGGTACATGAAACCTATATCCCAGGTAAATTGACTTGGTGAGGAAGCATAAATATCTGAATGGAAAGAGAGCTGCTGAAAGTAGCCTGATATAGTAGCTCAGAGAATCTGCTCCATATTTTGTTCTCATTTAAAATTATCCCACCCTCTTCAGTACTTCTACTAACAGCAATTTTGTGCCATTTTTCCCCTAGGGGGAAATGTCAGTCTTTTATGAAATTAATTCAAAATCAGTTTGATCATAAAATACTAACGACTTCCATTCTCATTCTCAGATCAGGTGCTTAAGAATAGAAAATAAATTGCTTATATTTTTGTATACATCATGTTTAGGGTTCATATAATCATAGAGCTTCAGTTCAAAGGAAGCTCAGAGGCCGTGAGTCCAACATTGTACAGATGAAAAAACTAAAGCCCGAGGTCATACAGATCATAAACACCAGAAGTAGGATTCAAACTCAGCTTCTCTACTTCCTAGGCAGTGCTTATTCCACTGTACCAAGCTGCCTTCCAAGTTGCAGTCATGCACTTTATTATTATATGCACATGCACATAGATTTTTGGGGGAGTGGAGGCCAGTGGGGTTAAGTGACTTGTCCAAGGTCACACAGCTAGTAAGTGTCTGAGGCTGAATTTGATCTCCAGTCCAGTGCTCTATTGCACTTAGTCTTTTCATTGTGGTTTGCCTTTTTCTGGAATATGATTTTATAAATTCTTACTCTTCTGTCCTTTGTACAGATATAACTTATGACCTTTCCTGATATTCTTTGGGAACAGTTGACTACCTGTAGTCAATAATTTAGAAGAAGTTCTGCCTAACACTGCAAGGAATGGTTTTTGAAATCCCTTGCACCTTGTCATTCTCATGAGCTACCCCAAGACAAGAGTTGCATAAGACGGGTGGTGATAGATGAATTATGACCTGCATCTTTGAAGGGAACTCAGAAATGAGGGATGTTACAAATCCATTTGAGTGTCAGAAAACTTTTAAGGCACACTAGCAAAAAAAGAAAAAAGAAAAATTAAGTTAATACAGGTTGACTGTTTCAATAAAAAATTGTATTTGAATGAGACTTGTGTTAAAAAAAAATAGACTTTTTTTTTTCTTAAGGGATGTGTAAGAGATGCTGTTTCCTTTAAATTTCAACTGTCCAAGAAGTGAGGGCAAACAAACTTCAAAGGAAACTACCACATCCCTCTCCCAACTTTGCCAACTCCATTTATAGGCAGCTGGTTGCTTTGAACTTTTAATTTCATTTACAAAGCTTAATTGGGAGCATCTAAACAGTTCCTGATTTAACATCATCAGCCTATAAATTGCTGCTGAGTACAGTGATTGGATCACAAAAATGATGAGGAGTTGGTCTTTGAAGTTTGGCTGCTAATGCATCTCAGTCAGCCAAACTTCAAAGGGCCATGCAGGGCCCCTCAGTCGGCCTCTGCCTCTCAGGCCACTGTACTGCACTTCAGAAGCAGGTGGGCTGCCCTTCACTGTAGCTTGGCTTAGGAAATGGAACACAATTCAGAGTTTTAAGGAGTAGCAAAACTTTAAAACAAGCCTGCTACCAACAAGTGATTGGTGCTATAGATGCCAGAATGTGTCCTTATAGAGTGTATATGTATTTTTATGATGTAATTTATAGTGCAAATACATATTTATTTATGCACATATATATGTGTGTATATATATATATATTTATATACACACACACGTATGTTATTTGAAGTACAGAGGGATACTACTTATGCCCTTAGTACAGTCATCATTGAAAATATTAACTATCATTCTACTGGAAGGAGTATTTCTCTCTGGAGTCGGGATTCTTAATAATTTTTCTGTGTCATGGATCCTTTGGTGATCTGATGAAGCTGATACGCTCCTTCTTGCAAAGATGTTTTTAAATGGATAAAAGTAGAGGATTGCAAAGGAAATCCATTACAGTTCTCAAAAGACTTTTTTTTTGAAGTTCACAGATCCCAGCAGAAGTATCTCTACTCTCTATAAAAAAAAGGTAAACTCATCACCTTGTTAAAGATATTAAGAATTGTTAATGAGTTAGGACTGTAACTTTTAAATTGGGTGGCTATTCAGATGCTCCACCATCAAACTCTGTCACTATTACACTAAAAGAGAATTTTGAGGTGGCCATTCTTATGGACAATTTAGAAATAAATACATACATGAATAACTTATGCTAATTGGTTAAACAAAAGGACAATGTGGCCCTAGTATAGTCCCTAAATTTTTCTGATCATACACCTCTATTGATTCATTTGTAAGTTATATACATATAATATTATATTATACATTATAAAAGACACAAAAATGGACATTTTCAAAGAAAAGATGAGGACAAAATAATGTTTTTATTCTCTTATATCATCAAAAGTATAAAACCTCTTTTTGATCTTGAGAGCAAGGAGTATTCCATCATTTTTTTTAACTTCTGTGTCTATCCTGTGGGATAAGGCAGATTTGTAAATAATTATTATTTTTAGTAATTTATTATTCAGTTAATTTGATCAATATAATTTTCCAAGCAGATGGATTTCAAGATACTATTTTATTGAAAGATATGCAATATGACAAATAACAGTCAACAAGAGTACCTAAATATAAGATTTCAACACATCATATTTTTCTGCATATAAACATTTGCTATACACAATGCAAAAACAATAAGCAAAAAAAGTATTATTTCTGACTCCAATTCAGAAAAAGATTTTCAATGTAACATTCTTCTTTCTTCATATAGTTCTGTCTAATTGATGGTGATGTGATTTTGTATTCTTTTTTGGACATTTTAGCTGTGTGTTTTTATGAGTATGAGAATTAATAAGACATACAGTTTGGCTAGATCTTAGGGTACAGAAAGTGAAGCAATGAACATTAAAGCTAGCAAGGTAAGATAGGAATAGGTAATAGAAAGCTTACATTTGATCGTAGACATGATAGGGAGCCACTGGAATTGAGTAGTGGAGGAAACATGATCAGAATTAAGTTTTAGGAAAATCTCATTAGTTGATGTGTGGAGGATGAGTTAGAGACAGGGAGGGTACAATTAGGAAATCACTGCAACAGTCCTCATGAGAAGTGATGAGGGTCTGACCCAGAGTGATGCCTTTGTGAGTAATAGAAGGCTCCATGTGCAGGAGATATTGTAAAGATAGGAACAACCCAATTTGGCGATGGGTTGGATATATGAGGTGAGTGAAAATGAGTAGTAAAGGAGGACAACAAGGTTGGGAGTCTGGGTGATTAGAAGGAGGGTAGTACCCTCCACAGAAGTTGGAAGGTTTGGAAAAGAAGGGGATTTGATGGTAAAGATAAGTGATGTTATTTGCAAGGTAAATTTGAATCTATCTATGCCTGTGTGTCCTATGCTACTGACTCATTCCTACCCAATATGAGTAAGGGGTGGCATAAGCTAGGGTAGGGGAGCACAGAATCCACCATTCAAGCATACCTACCAGGTATACCAAGAACCAGAGAGTTAGTATATTAGTATATTGGGGTGAGGATTTTTCCCAGGAGCACATACACAGACACTACTGTAGGTGCCTGATAGGGATTAGTTTATAATTGTCCTGAGAGGTTGATGTCTAGTGCAGGAGGAGAAAGGTTGAGAGCTAGCATAACTGTGTGAACGAAGAGTGGGGAAGTGTTTAGTAATGATGAGTGAAAGTTAGATGTGATTATGTTGGAGATAAGCCCTAAGATGGGCTATTATGGGAATGAATGATCCATCTTGGTTGATTACTCTCAAGCCCCAGGCAGTTCCCACTTCGGAAACCATTGGCCTAGTGGATTCCCTCACAAGATTATCCTAAGACTCAAATAAAGTAGGATATGTAATGTAGATAGCAAATTTCAAATAAATATATATCAGTTATCTGTACCACATTTTACACATATAATTTATATCTTGAGTTTGTGATTCTCATCAAATCATTGAGATTCAACAACCAGCTCAACAAACATTAAGTGCTTACTGCATACAAATAACTGTGGTAGGTATTGGGAGACACCCCACATTAAAGTGAGACATAAGCCCTGTCCTTGTGGGGTTTATTGTCCCATAAGTAGTTGAGATAACTATAGTATGTAATATGATATTTAAGTGCCTCAGAGAGCTGTAAAACTAAAGTTTTGTGATATAGTTTCTATATCAGTGGTGAAAGATTGTTAACAAAACTTTGAGTGGAGAATTTTTACATTAGCAGAAATTCCAAGGAGCAAGAGCAGAATTTCCCAAATTGCCAGTTAAGACCCAACAGGAGAAAATGGACTTTAATTGCTACCAGAGATACATTAAAGTAGACAGTAAGCCCAAAGAATGAACTTACTGATAGCAAGGTATGATGAATTTTGACATGCCTTTCCTAGACAATTTACAAACTAAGCTGTCCTGGTAGAGTTTGGGTAAAGTCTTGTCTGGAGACCGTGGAATGGATTAAATGATCTCTTAAAGTTACTCAAAGCCCTTTGATTCGACATTAAGCAGGTCCTAGACCACACACATGTACTTTTTTTCTTTTTTTAACAACATCCCTTTCTGGAATATTTGTTTTCTTTATCAAACAGATGGGAAGAAAGAAGGGGAAAATTTCTTCTTTTATTTATCATAACAGAGTGTCTTGAAAATGAAAATTATTCTATATCACAGATAAAGATGCTACCCCAAAAGACAAATGATTCATTTTTATCATTCTTGTGTTGGCTTTAAGCCTATATTCAGAGCAGAGAGTAGGGGAGGCTTAAGGGTTCTGTTTCCTCCCCTCCTCAACGTGGTTATCTGCTCTGTAGCTCATATGTCGAAGAGAGGTCACTTTCTTTTCTGCTGGTCAGGAGATTGGGAGTGTGTTACTCATGTTTAGTCTGTACCATAACAAATTTTATGGTCTGGTTTTGTCTCGGGTGGATAATTCCAAATAAGGAAGCATGAGAATTGCTATGTTGGGTGCCCGGGAACAAACATATGGTACACTTAAACGGGAGAAATGAGGTAGGGAATTTCCTTCAAGGGATGAAATCATGCCTAGGCTATTTCTGTGGCTAACGGGTTATTTATGAGTGGATATCACCACAGTGGCCCTTTGTTCCCTCCCTGTCGACTAAGTTCTTGAGAAAATATTCCTGAAGTTCTGTGAACACTCAGAGAAATGGCAGGGATGGCTTTTATCATATAGCTACTCAGGTCCCATTTAGGTGAAAGGTATTTTCATTCTAAAATTACAATGATTGAGTTCTTTTATGGATGGTATTAACTATATAAAAGGATTCACACACAGGTCCAAAACCAGACAACATTGTGCAGTAGACAAAGTTTCTACTACCAAGCTGGAAATATTTGAAGAGTTGTCCTAGCAACAGACTGTGTCTGCTGTATAAGAATCAGCCAAATTAGTTCAGGAGATGGTTTCCACCAGAAGGCTGAGTACCAGGTAATGTATTTGGGGCCAGTACATTCCATGAAACAGGCAAAGTTTAGCTCTGGTTCCATATTCAACTGTAGGAATCTCCTTTTTTTACATAGTGTAGAGTCTATAGTCCTCAACCTCGCACTCCCATACTGTCCCATGATTGCCTAAGGCTCACATGATGAAACTTCCACACTGTCCTCTTTGACATCCAAGTGTTAAAATAGACTTGCCTTCTTTCTTAACCACTGAAATCCCCATGTTCTGTATGGAGACAACGGATGGGTAAGAAGGGCAGCTGACAAGTATACAACACTTGAAACACTTGAAAAAGTGTAACAATGGATGATTCTTAAATGTCACTATAAATGCACATATCTTAATGTCAGAAAATTTGGGATGTCATGACAATGTATATGTTTATTCTGTGATAAATCAAGTCTTGAGTGTTGCCAGGTCAAAGCAAGAGAGGAAGGAATAGAGGAGGGCAGTCTATTCCTAGGCTGTCACCCAGCTTGGACCACATTTACTTTATACAAATGCCCCTCTAGTTTGTAATAAGTAGACAAGATTCAATGAGGAGAAGACTAAGAGTTCCTACTCTGTCCTGGGACCTACTGTTGAGCAAAGGACAAACAATAACTCTGTACTGGGCACTATGGGAAGCACTTTATAAATGTTATCTCATTTGTTCCTCACCACAACCCTGAGTGGTAGGTGCTAGTATAATCCCCATTTTACAGTTGAGGAAATTGAAGCAAAAAGAAATGACTTCTTCAAGGTCACACAACTAGTAAATGTCTGAAGCCAGATTTTATTTCATGTCTTCTTGATCCAGCATTCTATTCACTATGCCACCTTAATGTCAAAAAATCCTAGTTGCCCTCTAGACCACATGAAAATAGAATTTATGACAATGCTCACCAATCTGCCCCCAAAAAAGTATGGTTTGCCTAGAAAATACTATTGTCACATATGCAGAGTCCCTTGGTGTGTTCTGACTGCCTCTCCATTAAAAGAACAACAAACACCTGGGAATAAGGAGGGGAGGGTTAGAGTAGGGGGTAGGGGGTAGGGGGAAGGGAAGCTGTGCTCCAGTTCTTGCCCCAACTCAGCTTTATTTTTAATTCTTTAAAAAATGACCTTTAAAGAGCTTCTCTTAGGACAGGTACATAGGAACAATCACAGATGCTCTTCTGAAAATTTTCACAATTCTGATTTAAAATGAATGAAAAGGTCTAGTTAAAAAACAGAGCTGATCCTTTTGCATGAGTTCACAACCTGTAAAGTCTCTAATCAAAGTTTATTCTACTGATTTGGCTCTCACAATTCTAGTCTGTAAGACCCTGGTAAATCATTGAATGAATTTCCAGCTGATAATAATAGTTCCTATTTCTATCAGGATGATATAATTGAAATGAACAATTTCCTCAAGATAACCCTTCTAAGTAGATAGTGCGAATATTACACAATCAGAATTTGAGACTTGCAAGAGACCTCAGCTGCCATCTAGCCCAACTCATACATGAGAAAAATCCCCATTTTGCAAATGAAGAAGCTGAGGATAAGAGAGAGGAAGTAGTTTGTGATCAGTTACACAATCAGGGCCTCAGATAATCTGACTCCAAATTCAAGGCTCATTCTACTTACTACACCCTGCAATCTAAATTTCCTTATTTGTGAAAGGAAGTGATTACTACTCACCTTTGTACATTTCACTGAGGTTAGGGAAGCATTCACTTGATGAGTTGTTATGACTCTGCTGAGAGTCTGGAGAGACAGAAGAATCCAGCCAACTCCTCCCTCCTCTTCTTCTCCAAAAGAGGAACATGAACATTGCTATCTCAATCTGTATAAGCAGGATAGGGTGGGTACTCATGAGAAAGTCTTGCCTTATTATAGGTTATTAGATGCATTTTAATAAAATACTTGGAGGGGAAAAATCATTTAAATGTAGAGGGTTTTAATTTTTATATGAATAATAGAAATTAAAAATAATAGTTTCTAAATTCAAAATGAGCATCCCTCTAGGTCAATACACTGAAACACATTACAAGTGAGGAATGTGACATGTGCAGAACCATCAAATAAACATACAACTGAAAAAAGATCATGCAGTGAAAGTTCCATTGATCCTGTTTTGATGTCAAGAAAAAGCACATTTGTGTGGATGTCCTTCACTGGAGTTATGGGAGGACATTATGTGAAAAAAATCATACAGGATGAGTAGGAAAGGATAGGTTGCAATCTGCATTACTGAGGGAAATGCCTCTGTCCATGAGATTGTACAACTATTCTGGAGATGTAAAGGGGAATTCTTGTTCTAGCATAGTTTGATCAAGATGATTTATGAGGTCCCTTACAATGTTTCAAATCTGTCTACTTTTGTGCAAATTAAAGATATTGGATTTAGAAAGCATAGTACAATGGCAGCATAAGTACCTGTATGATATAGGGACTGAGCATTGATTTCCTTAATTTAGGGAAGTCCAGGATGAAGACACTTCCAATGCAGACTGGCATCTTCCATATAATTTAGAGTCTTAGCTACCTAGAGCATTGAGAGACTAAATGACTTGTTTGCATATTTTCTGTCTTATTAGACTACAAGTTTCTTGAGAGCATGGATAGGTTTGTGTGTTTGGGGAGCATTTTCTTGTATCCCCAGTGCTTAGCACAATGTCAGATACACAATCAGGTACTTAATAAAGTCTAGTTGCCTGACTGACTTCTCCCCTTCCTAGATACCCATACTGTTGAATAATCTCTATTAAGTGTACATATTGATGTGAAAATCTGGTCAATGGAGATTCTTCATCCATTTGGCCTTTCCTATGTGACTAGATAGGCTAAATTCCTTTGAACAATTATGAATCTCTTCCAAGAGGCTCTGCAATGTTTTGGGGCTTGATGCAAACAATTCAATGTTATCTGCAAACTCGATCCACTGGAAATCCCTCTCCACCTATCTTCAGTCTCTCTCTGCTAGATTGTTTACAGTGCAGAAGCTAACACTTCTGTGAAGCACACATCTCCTGATTTATTCTTTCCTTGGTGTTATCAGTTCATTGAACAGGGCTATTTTAGCTGTTTTATGTTCCAGGAAATCTTGAATAGTCTTAACATATGGGTAGGGATGGCACTTTGTTGTTTAAAAAACAAAAACAGCCATAATGACATTTTCCCCTACTTAGTTGAATGTTTTTTTTCCTAAAATCAACAAACAATAAGCACAATGAGATCTTTTCTGTATATCTCTCAATCACTTGTGAGATGGTGAAGATAATGGTTCATTGTTGACTATCATGTTGCATGTTTGCTATTGTTATCCTGATTGAATGCACAGACAGCCTTCATAAAGATATTATATAGAGAGAAGAGGTATACATGTCAGTAGCTGATATTTTTCCAGGTTACCTTTATTTGGAATCAGTAAGATCTGAGTTGTTTCCATACCTTTTTCATCATCCTCTCCCTTTTTTAAGTCATTACCTCAATGCCTTCACAAATACATGGGATCCAGCCTAGATCCCCTCTACATACATTTGCTTGGGCTGCTTTTCCTATTCACATTCTCTTTGGTGTCATTTCTATTTCCCCTATAAACACCTTATGTGATATTCTCTGAAGCCCAAGCCCAGTTATTGTGATCTCACTCTCTTTGATGGACAAAAAGTATTGTCTTATAGATAGATAGATATCTAGATAGATAGATACATGGATGGATAGATACATAGACAGATGGATAGATAGATTGATAGACAGACTGATGATAGATGATAGACAGATAGAAAGTTTTATATATATAAATATATTGTATATATATATATATATATATATATACACATATATATACATATACATATTTGCAAAATAATTTCTGGTTTCACTGTCTGCTGCTTCTCCCTGCTTTATGGAATGATACTGCTCATAATTATCCATCATTCTTCTACATGAAATTTTACAGATGAGCTTATGTTCCAAACTGGTTTACCTTTGGCATCTGTCTCTGATAAGTAAGTAAAATGTTTTAACAATTAATTTATGATGGTTCAACTTCTGAATGAAATTACAACAGTGTTAACAACATCTATGGGTGGAACCACTGAGGAAATCTTAGAAGGAAAAAATGTTAGAGATAGAAGGGGTCATATTGGTTACCTAGCATGAGTAAACTGAGGCCAAAGCAGGTAAAGTATCTTGTCCAAGGTCACAAAAACAATGATAGAATCAGGACAAGGTAGAACACTGATCTTCTCGATCTTACTCTAGTGAATTTTTCACTGTACCATGCTACCTTCTAAAGTTATATAAAATCCCCTTGAAATTATTTTAAATCAAAACCTCTTAAGGGCCAAATAAGCTAATCAATATACAAATATTCAGAGACTTTTAGAAAAATGATGACTTGGCTTTTCCCAGATTTTGTAAAGTACGCAATTTAAATTATGTAAATGAAATTTACAGTGACATATAATGCTTGCTCTTTACGTACTTATTTAATTTCATTTTGTTTTATTTCTTATGGGAGCACATGAAAGAAAATTTGAATGGCCATTCTCCTAGGAAGTTTTCTTTTAATCATGCAATGGATGAAAAACAAGAATATGCAAAGTATGAATTCAAGCTTATGTTCTAAAGAAGCAAGGATCTTATGTAAAGAATATGAAAGTTGAAAACTAGTAGCAGTAATTGTTCAAAAATGTATTCATTCAAGGCAGGTAGAGGCAAGATGACAGCGTAGGAGCAGCAAGGTACAGCAGCTCCCACCTAGCCACCTCAAATACCCATAAAATATGACTCTAAAAAAATTTTAGGGCTCTAAAACTCACACAAATATACCTCCCGCTGAAGGCAGCTCAGCAGGAAGAGATCATCTCAGCACTGTGAGCCAAAAGCAGCCCAGCTTGAAATCACAGTGTGGCTGCAGGGGCCAGCCAGGATGAGCTGCAGCTGGAGCCTCAGGAGAGTGGATCAGTAGCAGCTATGGCAGTTTCCAGAATTCTCAAGCCATAAGCAAAAAGGACTAAGTGAAAGGTCAGTGGAACTCAACTAAACTTTGGGGAGAAAAGTGGTCCTGCCAAACTGCCTCCAGGGCAAGGAAACAGCAGAAGCAGAGGCCCTACAGCTGCCTCCACATAGCTGCTTCAGAGCTCCCAGCCTGCACACTGTAGAGGGGCCAAGTGATCATTCAGAGGCCAAGTGCTCTTGCATTGAGTGGCCTGGATCCCAATCCTGGCCTTAGGTGGTGGTGCTGGGGTATGTTTTCAGTGAGCCAAAGCTGGTGGGGGCTGCAAAAGAACAACAGCCAACTAATAGCTCCAGCAGCTGGGAAAATCCCAGGGATTTGGGACAGAGCTTTCCCCTCTGGAAGCAGAGTTCCACAAAGCTAAAAAAATCATTGACTGGCCATCATGAGGAGGCAAGGGAAGCAAAGTAAGAACAGCAACCAAACTCTAGATACCTTCTTTGGGGAAAAGAAGGATCAAAGTGTGGAATGGGAGGAAGACAACGCAGTCAGAATATCCGCACCAAGAACTTCCAAGAAACATGAAGACTTCCTAAAAGCCAGAGATCAGCTTAAGAAGGATTTTGAAAACCAAATGAGAGAAGTGGAAGAAAAATTGGGAAGAGAAATAAGAATGATGCAAGAAAATCATGAAAAGAGAGTCAACAACCTGACTGAAGAAAATAACACCTTAAAAAATAGATTAACTCAAATGGAAAAAGAGGCACAAAAAGCCAATGAGGAGAAGAATGCCTTCAAAAGTCAAATTTGCCAGATGGAAAAAGAATCTCAAAAGCTT
>CM053592.1:84176220-84215104 GCA_028646515.1 Pseudochirops corinnae
GTCTCTCACAATATGCCCCCTGTGGATATCTTCTGTGTAATTACACATGTACAGCCTGTATTTAATTGCTTGTCCTTCCAGTGGGGGTGGGTGATGAGGGAGGAAGGGAAACAATCTAGAATTTAAAGTTCTATAATCAAATGTTAAAAATATATATGTATGTATATATTATTGTTATTACTATTAACTGCATCCAACTGGGAATTAAGATATACAGGCACTAGGGTAGGGAGCCCCATCCTGCCCTACCAGAAAGTCAGAGGGGTGAGGGGGAGGACATAGGAGAGAGCAGATTGGTGGAGGGCTTATACAGTGGCATGCTGTTTCAAGGTGTTGAGTAGGGGAAAGATGGGGAGAAAATTTGTAACTCAAAATCTCATGGAAATGAATGATGTAAACAAGAAAATAAATAAATTAATTTATAAAAAAAGTATTCATTTCCAATAAATCTAGTGCTCTGATGTTCAGAGAATTGTGCCTGATGCAATAAAAATACAAGTGTGAGTACTTGCTTTCATAGAGCTTACAGTCTAGGTGAAGAAGGTACAAATGTAAGTAATTATAATGCCCAGTATTGCATGACAAATTATTTAAGGAGAGACAAAAATAATTTGCTAGATGGGACAAGTTAGTATAGATTGGGGGAGGAGGGGTTGGGGGTTGGCTCCTATCTTTGTATTTCTCCATCCCTACCCATGATCTCTCTAGAGAGATCATAAGTTGGTCTCAGGGACCAGTCTCCCCTGAGGAAGAAAAGGTGGAAGGTCTATCATTCCCTGTCCTCAATATTGTGACAGATAGATAAAGCTCAAGGCCAAGAAACACAACTTGGAATGGTACAACAAATGTGGTCAAGAAAGAATTGAAATCCATAGTAAGTGAAGAGAGAGTAAGAGAGAACCTTTTTGGTCTAATTATATTTAAATCTATTGGTCTATTAAGTCTCAGTATGACACTCTAAGAGATTAGTCATCTGATTATTTAACCACCATCATAAATTTTTGTAACATGATGGATAGAATGGGAAAGGTACTAAGAAAACTGGAGGTATAACGATTCTCCAATTTTCACAAAAGGTGGACTGTGACTCCTCATGCTCTGGTTTTTGTATTTAAGCCACCAGTGAGTTTTGCAATGGTTAGAGCTTTAGTGATCCCTGCACTAATTAAGTCTCAAGGACAGTTTCAACATCTTTTTAAGAAAAACTAACCTAGCTTCCATGGGACAGATATTACTCTGATGGTACATTAGATTAACAAGCAAAAATTCAGTAAGCACAGCACATCTTGCTATCAGTAAGGTATTTGACACAGTATCTCATTATATGCTCTTGTATAAAATGAAGAAATCTAGGCTATAATATTACTTAGTTGCCTTTTTTTCTAGGTGATTCAAAGAAGAGATAAAAAATAAAATAATAGCAGCTCACATTTCTACAGCAATCTGAATTAAGCAGTACAAATACCAACAATTCATTTTACAGATGAGGAAACTGAGGTTAGTGAAATCAAGTGACTTGTCCAGGCTCATTATGCTAAAGTTAGGGTTAAAATTTAGGTTTCTTGACTCCAAAGTTCTTTCTATTACACTATGCTGTTTCTCCAAGCCCTTGATTAATGAATCAATGCAGACAGACAGAAGTCTCTGGTGAACTTTCAGCTTGTCTTCTATTCAATATTTTCACAAATGACAAGGATGGCGACAGTGAAGTTGTGCATAACTGATTTCTAGATGACTCTAAGATGGAAGACCAGACTCATCATATTAAGTCAAGATTTTAAAGTCTCTCAATGTGCTCAGATGTTAAAATGAAATCAACAAGTTTAAAAAGATGAACATAAAGTCTCATACTTGGGCTCCAAAAACCAGTTTCACAAGAACAGAATAGGATACACTTGGCTTAATGTCAGTTTAAATGAAAAAGACAGTGGTTTTAGAGGGCTACAAGCTCAACATAAGTCAATAATGTGACATGGTAATGCAAACTTGACTGTATTAAAAGAAGCACGAATGTCTAGATCAGGAATGACGATATCCCCATGAAATCCACTGTGCTCTACATTGGTCAAACCACATATGTCGTTCTTTGTTTGGTCCTGGGTATCACTTTTTAATATGGCATGGACAAACCAGAATGCACATGAAAAGTCCAAACTGTCAGCTATTGTCTATTAGTTTATTTTGAAAGGCCTCATGAATACAGAAACATCTCACTTTCTCTCCTCATGTTCCCAAAAGACTAACAAAATATATTTTATTTATTCTTTATATTTCTTTCTAGGAAGAAGGGCAGACTTGCCAGAATTCTTTCCTCAAAGGTACCAAATATATACAGTTGTTATTCCAGTAAACTCATAACAGATTTTTTTGCATTGACCTGGCTATGAAATAACAGCTATTCACAAATATATCAGTGATGCAGTCTTTTTTCATTGCTTTTGCAAGGCTATCTAGCAAAAATCAGTCTGGCAAAATAAATGACATATTATGGTTTTCATTAAAGAATCTGCCCCATACTCACTTGCTGACCTTAAATAACCATTCCCAGTATCCATATCTCCATTTTGATGAATGTCAAATGGAATTGATGATACTTCTTATCTCTTAAGAATGTCTGCCACATAGAGCAGATCTGTAGATGAAGGTGTTCTGTGAAGATAAGTCATATTATAGTTCGTAGATTTTTACTGAGACTACATTTCAAGGAAAGACCTAATACTTAAAGTGGAGATCTGACATAGCATGAACAGAAATTGATTATGCATAGACAATCACTTATTTAGCATCTCAGTTCTAAGATTGTTCTTATTTTCAAGGTTGTAAAAAAGTGACACTCAATTACATGAAATCATTGAGCTATTGTTCCCACAAAGTTTTTTTTTTTTAAATAAATTATTATAGGGAAGAAAATCTAAGGGCTATATGCACAGGAATCAGGGCAATAAATGGGATAATTCAGGAATTTGAGATATTAAACTGTTACTTTTAATAATTATGTTGATTTGTGACAGTATCCTATAATTCCATAGTGTTTTTAATGAGTTAATTCTACCAGCTGAAGCAATATGGCATAGTGGATAGAGAACCAGAGTTTGGACCAGGAAAACCTGGGTTAAGCCTTGTCTCTGTCTATGCTGGCTATATGGCCCTAGACAAGTCAATTAACCTCTTAGTGCTCTAGGCAACTCTACAGGATGGTAAGTTATATGAAAGACACCAGCCTACATTGGTGAAGAGAATTTCCTCACCTAGAGTTTTCTATGGGAATGGAAACAGATCCAATATACTTTGCAATAGTCTTACAACTGCTGCTTCTGCCCATGCCTTAAAGTTAGCAAAACACTTTGCACATATCATCTTATTTGAGACTCACAAAAACCCTGGGAGGTAGTTTGTGATGGTATTACTATCTCTATTTTATAAATGAGAAAATAGGGTCTTCAAGTGTCTAGATGACTAGCTCATGATTATCTAATTTGTAAGTGTCAAAGAAAGGATTCAAAGCTAGGTCTTTTTGATCCCAAGTCCAGTGCTTTCTTAAATGCTATTATATCCACTTTTCAAATGAGGAAAGGATTAAGTGACTTGCCTCTAGGTTCCCACAGCAAATAAGTGTTTTGGTGGAACAGAAGATTCATAAGTAGCAAATAAGATAATCAAGGCTAGACTTCAATCCATACTTGCATATGTAGGTGTGCCTGTCTTTTAAAATCTACCAAACAAGAAAGTATTTCTTCTCATTTAAAGGGCTGTAGTATGTCAGAAAGCAAAAGCTGTTCTGGAAGTTGGCTAGAAGTTATGGATTTTTTTAATGACCTAGCTAAACAGTAAGAGAACACTAAACAAAAACACCTGGTCTGCTTGACTTCACTCTGAAAGTTCAAAGCTCTTTACAAATATTTGGCTGGGTCTTACTGGTGAATAAACTACTTCCTGAAGGTTCTGCTCACGTAGGAAGGTTAATTAACTCTTTCAGGACACTAGGGCATCATTAGGGCACCAATTTCATTATTGCATAGCACCAATGACTTTTAACATTGTAACCAGAAAAATGAGCACGAGCCCTGAGGCTCAAAACTGAAATTAACCTGGATTGTGGGCAAGGAAGAAGTTCAATAAAAGTGGAAACTGCAACTCACAGAAGGTACTGACCTTTTCAGGCCTCTGACATTGCTATCAGTCGAATTCAACAAACATTTATTAAACATTTATTTAGCCAGAGAATATAGTGCCGGGGGGAGGGGAAGGAGGAGAAGACATTACATTAAAGTAATTCTCCTGTTCTTTTAGATATTGTAAGCTAAAAGATACATCATTACTGTCATTGCCATCATCATCATCATCACCATCATCACCATCATCATTGTCACCGTCATCATCGTCACCGTCATCATCGTCACCGTCATCACTAGCATTCAAATTTGCTGAATGCTTTCTATATATCACAACAACTCTGTGAGGTAGGGGCACTATTGCAATATTATCTTCATTTTACAGACAAGAAAACTGATGTTGAGAGAGATGCAGTGTCTGAGGCAAGATGAGAATTCAGGTCTTCCTGATTCCAAATCATCCACTCTGGTCACTGTATCTCCCTAGCTGTCTTATCGCAATGAATCATTAGTGGGTAAAAGGTGGGTTAACATTTAGTAGCCTGATTTAAAAGAAAAACAACACATATATTTCAGAATCTATTTACTTGAATTGTATATAGTTGCTTGCCTGTTATCTCCCATATTAGACGATGAGGTCTTCTTTATCTTCCTTGTGTTTAGAACCTGGAACACAGTGTTTAATAAATACTTGTTTATGGACGGACTAGGAAATAGGTTCTCCCCCAAATAAATTCATATATTATAGATTATGTATTATAACCAAATTTATGTAGATAGAGGTAGTCTAGTGTTGTAGATAGAGGATTAGACATGGTACTGGGAAATTCAGGATTCAAATCTGTTCTCTGACACATAACTAGCTGCATAAATCTACAACTATCTCAAGCAGTTACTTAGGTTTTATTTACTAAATCGTAGAAGGACTGACTCTGGGTTAGTGCAATGAGCTTCCACACTAGGAGCACCACAGACTGATGAAATCTGATTCTTTGTTGTTTTGACTTTATACTAGGAAATTAAACATCATGGAAAAAATATAAATTCACTAAAATTAATAATCAGGATATTGTTTATCATATTTTTAAAATACTGATAAAATATTCCGTAGATAGTGAATAAATTGGAAACTGGATTTTCCTCATCTCTATCAACTTGAGAGGTACATCATTATACTTTCTTCTCAATGTTAGCTCTAAAATTGGTAAGCTCTTATAAACAACTTTTTCCTTCTTAACTCCAAGTTTTTGGCTTCTGTTACTACTCATCTACTGAAACTACTCCCTTGAAAGTCATTTGTGACCTCATTATTGACCAATCTGATGGCCCTTTTCTAATTCTCATCCTTTCTCTACATTTTACACAGTTGATCACTTAACTCTTCCTTAAAATTCTCATTTCCCTTGGCTTCAACTCTTAATGAGGAGGTTTTCGTCTTCTTTCTTGATGGGCTTGACTAGTTCCTCTTTCCCTATCCACCCTCTAGTTGTAAGAGTCCAACAAAGCTCATTCTTTGGCCTTCTGCTCTTCCTTTCTACAATCTTTCCCTACTATTCTGCTGTTGCCCCCATTCATAACTCCAAAGTAAGTCTGGCAATTGTCTAGCTGCTTGGATATGTGTGGACAGTCAGGCCAGGGCATTCAGGCTCCAAGGTGAATGTGTTTGGGTTTGGTGACCCAGTTTGACTGTTTTCGCTGTTCCTGCTGGCTGAATCACTGCCACTGCTCTACTTTAGTTGGTGCTATGTAGATCCCTGCGACCCAAGAGGTTGTGGATTCTCCCTTTAAAATGTAGCAATGCCTGTTTGCTTATTCAATAAAACTTGTAATTTTCAAGCCTGTGAGGTGCTGTGCAGCAAGTATGATGGACTCGATCCAGGTACTCCTTGCAACCTCAGGCCCGCATCCAGAACCCTGCCTTTAGGGAAAGTGGTTCTTGTGCTGCTTGTACATAGAGCCATTGAGATGGAAAAATGGAGTGGCTTGGAAAGTCTGAGCCCATGTTTGAATGTTCAGCAGCAGAACCACTTGACAAGAATCTTTACTATGAAAGATCACTGAGAGCTACAACAAGGTTGTTGTGATGAAGGCTAAATGAACTTTTGTCTAGACTGTTCCTGCCACAGCTCCTCAGCTCTTTGCCTGTCTCCCAAGAATCAAGAGCAAAGATGTACTAGATCCATACTGGCATCACAGATCAACTATAAACAATGGGGTATGTTCTGAGGCTAGAATTATCCCCTGAAGGAGGCAAGAAATGACCAGGTCCTATTGTCTTCTAGCTTTTTGTAACCTGTACTTGGCTGTTGGTTTACTTAATACAAAAATTCCTGGCTAAGAGAACTGTCTAATGACTCATTATAATCTTGGAAGGTCCCTTATGGCCTAATCCTATGTTCTTTTCCAGCCCTAGGCTGGAGAGCTGTCATCATCTTCCCCAGATTCATCCTTGGGGATTGCTGTATAACAACAACCTTCTCTACAATCACCTTCTCACCCTGGGTAGGAGGTGAGATTTCAATTTCATTTCTATCCACCTGTTAACTCTGCACTAGGTGTCACATCAGACAGAGCTTTGGACTTGGAGTCAGGAAAATCTGAGTTCAAATCCTGCCTCAGATATTTGCCAGGTCTGTGACCCAAGGCAAGTCAGTTCACCTCTCTTAGTCTGATTTTCCTCATCAACAAAATGGGGATAGTGACTAAGCTCACATTGTTATTGTGAGGATCAAATGAGATAACATGGGTAAAGTACTTCGCAAACCCTAAAGGACTATGCTGATATGTTGTTGTTGTTGTTACTATTATTATCTCAGCCTGGCTTTTGCTTTTCTGAAAGAAAGTTCTAAACAACCAGAGGGAGCTGTCCCACTTTGTGAGGGAGTCTGAATTTATTAGCCAATCCCCAAACAAACATAATTCTCCTAGGGTCATCAAAGATAATCTCTTTGTAAATGTTACTGGTAATGTGGAGGGAGTTTGCTTTCTGATTGTCAAATGACAATCTGGCAATTAGAAGATGTTTTAAAGCAACATTTATCTTATTGGCCTGGAGTGGGGAGGTGGAAAGATGCTCCACCCTCTTTTCTTTATTTTTAAAGTGGAAAACTTTTAAAGTTTCAGAAAAAAATGAAAGGCTATATAGTACTGAAATGATGGCCTAGACATCAGTAGACTAAGAACTTTATATAAGAAATCGAGCCATATAGCATGTAACTTCCAAATACTCAGTCCCTGTGAAAAATGCATCAAGATGGAAATACCAAGACTGGAAGCTGAGACCTAGATTCTGGTGTCAACTCTACCTCTAACTTGATGATACTCAGAGTATATTCAGAGGACATCTGGGGGACCCCTGAGACTCAGGGAGTCCTCAAAGCCAAAATTATTTTCATAATTATACTAAGGTATTTGATTTCTAAAATGATAAGTATCAATAAATATAACCCACATAAACAAAAGCTCTTTGGTGGGATCCTCATTAATTTTTTTAAAGAGTGAAAGTGGGTCCAGAGACCAAAAACTCAGAGAATGATTCCTCTAATTTAGTAAGTTACCTTGGGCAAGTCACCTCACCATTATGGTTTTCAGTTTCCTCATTTACAAAATAAAGGGAGTTAGACTAGATTATATGCAGTCTCTTCATTATCCTATGAATCTATGGACCACTATACTTAAAACCTGACATCTAGACTCAGGGATGAGAGATCCAAATTCTAGGTTGTGGGACCACTCTATGATGCTGGACAACTTATGGTCCGTCTTTGGGTCTCAGTTTCCTCATCTATAAAATGAGGGACATGGATTAAACCTCTACGATCCTTTCTACTGCTAATGTTCTATGAACCATCATGACTCCTATGTCTATATCTCCACCCTGCCTGATCTGATTTTTAGTCATATCTATAGTTGTGTTTATTGAACATTTTCCTTTATATACCTGATAGCCACCCCCAATTTAGCATATCTATCTCCAAACTCATATTGCCTTTCTACCCTCTCCCCCCCCCAAAAAAAATGCCTATTTCCCTAGATAACTAGATAGGATAATGGATAAAGCCCTGGGGCTAGAGTCAGGAAGTCTGCTTTGAACTCTGGCCTCAGATACTTAGTGGCTATGTGACCCTGGGCAAGTCATTCTCATTTAACAGCACCTACCTTCCAGTATTGTTGTAAGAATCAAATGACATTATATTAATAAATCATTTTTTATCATACCTGACATATTAACATTTAACAAATGCTTCCCTCATTCCTTTCATCTATCATTCTCCTTTTCCTTCTCTTTGCAAATTGTCAGTGTTAACTCCATTCTTCAAAGTCCCGGACGAACAAACTTTGAGTCATTTCTAATAGTGCTCAAAGAGTAGTCATTAATATTTTAATATTAGCTTAGTTGAAGACTTTCAAAGGATTATCCCAGGAGTCTGTTTGACCCCATAATATTAATTGCTTTTGTCAATAACTAGGCAAGGGCACAGATGCCATACTTGTCCAATTTATAAACAACATAAGGCTTAGATGGATAGCTAATTCACTGGATGACAATAAGGATCTAAATAGATCTTAGTAGCCAAGAGAATTAAGCTAAATCTAATAAAAAATAAAATTCGCTAGAGATGACTATAAAATCCTAAACTTGTTTTTAAAATATCAAATGTTTGACCACAAAAATATCAAATACCTGAAGGAGGTATAGTTAGATAGTGGTTTAAAAAGGATATGGGAGTTTTAGTAGACCACAAGCTTATAATGATTCAGTAGCAATGTGTTATTGCTTTTGACTTGGTTAGTAGTCAAAAATGACAATGAAATCTTGGGCTGCATTCACAGAGGCATAACTTCCAGGAATCAGGAATAGATAGTCCTATTGCACTCTGACCTGGCTAGACCATATAATTAGGAAGAATATTTATTGGAATGCCCAAATTAAAACAACCACTATTGTTGTACTCAAGGCCTTGAGTCCATGTGATGTGAGGAAAGGTTCTGTTTAACCTGGAGGTGAAAAAATTTATGAGACATAGTAACTGTCTTCAAATATTTGAAGATCTCTCATGTAGAAGCAGGATTGCATTTGTTCTTTGACCACAGAGGACAGGACCAAGAACTATGAGTGAATATTGCAAATTAAATTTGGGCTTGATGTTGGGAAAACTTTCTAACTGGTGCTCTCCATAAGTAGAATGGAATGCTTTGGGAAGAAGTGGGCTCAGCTTCTTTGGAGGTCTTCATCAGAAGTTGAATGACACTTCTATTATGGTCAGGATTATTTTTCAGGTATGAATTGGACCAGATGGTCGTTAAAATTACTTCTATTATCTATAATTCTGTTATTCTGTCTCTTTTGTGTAGTTCATCTTAAAATTGAGCCTATTATCAAGTTGTCTCCTGAAAAACTTTAAAAATTCCCCCAGACTTTTTCATTTCTCTTTTCTTCCATGGCCATCATTTTTTATGCTTTATGCATAATCTTTATCACACACAGATTACTACAAAAACCTCTTGCTTGGTCTCCCTAAAAAAAGGTAGCTCTTCCCTAACCAACTAACTCTTCCTAACATGAATGTTTTAATTTTTTCAAAACAATTTATCCATCATAACACTTACCTGTTTAAGTATTCTCAATGACTCCCCATTTTCTATCAAATCAAATCTCAATTCCTCTGTCTGCCTTTCCAGGACCTCCATACTCTGTCACCATTAGCTACTCCACTTTATGTACAACTAGTCTCCAGCATGCACTCTTGACGCCAGTCATCCTGTTTGGCTGACAATTTTCCCTTCATCTTTTCCAGAACCATGATATTTCTTATTTCCATGACTTCAGTCATGGGATTTCCCTTAACTAACTCCTTCTCCTTTCCAAATGTTACTTATCTTTCAATATATATCTTAGGGCACAATACCTCCGTGAAGCCTTCCCCAATGACTCTAGTCCATATTTACCTCTCTTTTTTGAATTCTTCTTGTTGTAATTGTCAATGTTAAATTATATGTTAGTGTTTAATTAGTATTTGGTATTTTTGTGTGTATGAGTTTTTGCCTCTCCAAGGAGACCTATCCTTGAGGGCAAGAATGTGCCATGTTTTTTAATAGATATAGATATGAATATGGATATAGATACATACACATATATACAAACATATATGTATCTATGTATGTATACACACATGCACATATGTGTGTGTATAATTATCCACAAGGGCTAGAACGACATTATAATGTTAACTAATAAATACGTGTTAAGTAATTAACTATTTGATTGAGACTTACAATTCTTGAGTTCTCTTTTATTCTCAAAGGAAAACGTGATTATTTGAGATATTTTTTCAGATCACTTTCTACTTTGAAAGTTAGCTTAAAGGAATAAAAGATAAATTTTGATGGGAGAGGTGAAAAATGGAGGAAAGGGTTTGGAGTCTGGATTCTAGACTATGGTATACTGTACAGGAAGAAGATCTTTGTGGAATCATAGAATCATTAGATTTCAAAGTTTGGAGGCACCTTAGTGATGCTTTCTAGTCCAACCCATATCCAAAAATAAAAATCAATTTTAAAATATAATGAAGTGCCCATCCAGTGTCCCCTGCCTTTTTTAGAGCTTATATTCTACTACAGAAGACAGAAACAGAATAAAAATTAACAACTTTCTCTTCCCTGTGTTGTTAGTTATCTTGCTCCCATCTACTCACCAAACCATCTTATCTCTTCTTTAATCCTTCTCTTTTCCACAATATAGTTTCATGGAAAATAGCAGGGCAGCAGCAGCCCTTTTCTTGCCATCCATGGTTTTCCCCTCCAGCTTCAACTCATTCTGAACATTTGCACTCTTGCCTCTAGTCATGAAAATTCATACCATTCTTCTTTGTTCATCCTTAATTTACATCTCTATGAATTGTCATTTTTTTTAAATCTATTTGATAGGTAACTTCTCTCTGTGAAGCCATACCAGCATCTTCTGATAAGTCCTGTTTTTCTTCCTTATTCAATTTGTTTGCCTTTGTCTTTAAGTTTTTATCCTTGGGTACCAATACTCTTGAGAGAACATCAGTTGTTGATGTTTAGTTCATGGGATTCTACCTGCCCTTCTTCTAAACTCTTTGAAACCTGTTTTCCCCAAATCTAAGTTTCATGGCAGCATATGTCCAGATTTCTTCTCCTCTCTCACCAAAGTCTAGGAGGAATTGGTCACTTCCTCCAGAGCTCTCATCTTTCTAACCTCAATGACCATTTCCCCCTTGTTAATGAGAATCAGATCCAAAATGGAATTTCCCCATAAGCTAGTTTTACCTTTTGAAGGAAGATATTATCATCAGGGCAAGCCAAAAATTTATTGGCTGCTCTGCTTTGGACATACAGATAGAGCTATAACTAAAATCTGGACAATTCAAGTATCCCCATCTCCCATCAGTACTACATTACGTCTTTTTGCTAGGGTTGTAATATATTTCCCAAACCCTTTATCTATTTCCATTTTCATTCAAGTAGTCTTTAATATATTCTACTAAAAATAAATTAATTCCATTTACCCATTCAAACTTTTTTACACTGGATGATACTGGGTAGCTAGAGAATAGCATTAGGCCCTTGAACTCCTAGAAGAAGAGGAAGGAAAAAGGCCATTGGAAAGGAGAAGACTGTGCCACTATGGAGTATGGTCCTGCTCCCTGGCATTCGGTACTGCCTGACCTGATTCTTATGGTGTTTGTCCTTTTCACTCAGATTATAATCACCCCTCTTTCACCAACTCTTCTGTAACTGCTTAGGTAGGTCCCCACCATCTATCATCCACGCTTGGCTAGCCCTTTGAAGTTGGGCTGTATCAAGCGTATCTTTGATATCAGAGGAAGGGCTTCAAACCAAAACTTCAGTGCTAATGAGCTTGTATTGTGATGTGATTTTATGGCTTGTAGATGTCCATGATAACATTTCTCAAAAGTGGGAGGACTGAAATCTATACTCATCAACTGACTACACATGAGTGACCCTAAATTCCAAGACTCTGACTTGGTGCCAAATTGTCACCATGCTTTTAAAATCTTTCCATGTTATCTTGACTATTTTGTTTCAACTTGTGTCATTTGGACCACAATCTGACAATACTTGTAAAGGAAAATAGTATATAAGGAGTAAATGAATCTAGTATCTCAAGTATCTAAGTAGCCTTCTCTGTTCTAGGTGGCCAGGGAGAATTTTTGATTGTCAGTGGCACTTTGCCACTTCAGATGTGCTCATGGCCTAACCTTCTTCAACCTTACCACCCGTTTAGGGAACTGAATTTAACTGGAAAAAAATGATCCATTCTCTTCCTCGTCTTTCTGCATGGGCACCTTCAGGCTTGTCTGACTTTGTTGGTCTTGGATTGGAAGCATTACAATGGATTTATTATAGCATCAGTGTTATCTTGGGAACTACGGTTCAGATTCTTCATCACTACTATTTCAATAATAGCACCTACATCACAAAATCGTTTTGAGGAACATCATAAAGCATGAAAAGTGCTTAGCAAACCTTAAAGCCATACAGAAAGATCAGCTTTATTTTTCTACTAAGCATAAGGTTAATAGATGCTAGTTCAGTATGTCAGCAATTAGGCATTTTTGTAAATTTTAAAATGTATTTCTCTAATCTTTCAGATAAGGAAACTGAAACCCAGAGTGACTTGGCCCAATGCTACTGGGAGAGACAAGGTTAGAACCTAATTCTCCTGACTCCTAGTACTCAAGTATATTTCAATGGAAAACATATCTAATTTGGGGGTATTAAACCTATGATTTCACTGGTATAGGAAACTTACTCTCCCATGCAGATTATATTGATACATATTTTGTGAATGTTGCTGGGTGGCATCAAAAGACTTGGCCACCATCACACAACCAGTATATGTCAGAAGAAGTACTTGGACCTAGACCATCTTGAATCCAAGATCAATACTTTATCCAGTAGGCCATGCTGCCTCTCATAGGAATGATATGAATAGAAATGTTATTTTTTAAACGCAATTTTTAATTATAGATGAAATAAAAGATGATTTTTCCCCTGTCTGAAGAAGCTAAACAAATGGGCATTCATTAAGCACGTTTGAAATGTTAAATCACGTTACAGGTAATGTTACATTAAATAACTGGGAAGCTCTAAACTTTGCCTCTTTGTTTTTCTCTCTTCTAGTTCAGAGAGAAGGTGAATGATGCCCTCTACAGCCTTTTATAAAGACTCACAATTTCTTGGCTGTGCTGAGCTCCTGCTCAGCGAGCTGGGAAACATGATAGATGTTTCAGCATACATATGAGTAGGTCTATTTTTAAAATAATGAGCTCCGTGTGACCCGTAAAGTTGGATCATTTTCATTTTTCATCAGACTTTACCCAGCCTGTCTTCGATCTCTTAAAGGTAAGAGTGATGTTCAAGGTATGCCAATGATACATTCTGTTAACACTTAAAATTGCAAGGCTCAAACATCCCCCTCCTCTCCCTGTCCCTTGTTAGCAGCTGCCATCCCACAAGAGAAAAGGCATAAGCACCTCTTACCTATATGCTACTTTCAGTAAAGCTGTAGGCTTTTGCCTTCATAAAACAAAGCCCTCAGGTCTCTGAGGACTTACTTCATCTATGTGCAAGAAATACAAAGATCATGCCAGTTTATTCTGGTCTGTGCTAACATTCATTATGCCTTGCAACATGATAAATACATTGGAAATGGACCCAATTTTAAAGCGATTCCATTTGATTACAAGTGATTCATCTCAGTTATGAGCATAAGTGATCTACAGTACACTATGGAAATAGCCTTTAACAAGGTCATTTATCTGTGATGCCGCTTTTATGAAGTACACAAAAAGGTCAGAGACAAAACATGTCAAGTGTTTCTGCCCCCGCTCCACTTCTAGGCCAGTTTTATTTTCCTCCTTTCATCTACTTCGCTTCCCATTTAACCAGAGAATCACATACAGAGGTTGGAATGCAAGTCAAGGTCAAGTCAGAATAGGGCTGATATAGGCCAAGGGGTCAGTCAATGGAGCTATATTTTCTGAACATCTATAGGACTCATAGATCTATATAAAGTAGAAGAGGTAGACCAAAAAAAGGTAAGTATACACACTAAATAGGAGGGATCTTATCACTGTCCTCTTCCCTACCTTATTAACTGAGAGACTGCAATGACATTGCTGAATAATAAAAGAATAAATCTGAGAGCACTGAATTTGGAGTAAGAAAGGCCTGAGGTCAAATTTGACCTCAGATACATACTAGCAGAATAACCCTGGGCACATTTAACCTCTCAATCTCAATTACTTGGTCTATAAAATTGGGGTTATAATAGTGCCTACCGTACAGGGTTGTTGTGGTATCAAATGAGACAGCATGTGGTTGTTGTTCATCCTTCATTCTCAAAAAAGACCAATGACATCAGGAGGGTGATGTCTTAACTTGCAAGTGAATTGGATTTAAGTGAGGCAGAGCTGTGCAAAGTCATCTGTCACACTCTCTCCTCCAGACTCATCAGGATCCAGCGACAAGACATGGGTTAGGATGACTGATAATAGTCCCAGATGCAATAAGAGACCTTGATCTTTTTAAGCTAAGGTCTTTCCGAGGTCTCAATTTGTCTGAGGCAATGCCTATTCAGTAGTTAAAGACTAGGTAAATAGTGAGCCCAGAAAAATGATCTAGTTTGCCTTCATGACAGAAATCAACAGGGACAGGAGTTTCTGACTAGAACAGTGCTTTGCATGCATTAAATTTCTAAATAGATGGTTGTTATCAATTTAAGAGGTGTGGGAGGCATTGATTCATAGATTTAGAATTATAAAGGACCTTTGATCCTAGCTCCCTCCTTTTACAGATCAGGAAACTGAAACCCAGAGTGGTTAAGTGATTTGCTTAATGTCACACTGCAAGTAAGAGATAGTATAGTGCTTATTCATTTAAATTGTGCATGCCTCTTAAACTGTCATTCCAGAAATAACAATCATATAGGAAAAGTAGAATGTACCCATTCAGTACAATCAGATGTCATATCTGGGAAGACAGCCTTTTCCCAATCCGCTGACCAGCACCCAAGGAAGGCTTTGCTGCCCTTGTCATTTTGTTCATTCTTTTCTTTACACCCTCCCCCCCCCACACACACACACATATCTGTTATGTTCCTATTAATGATTTATCACTTATGGGTGAATTGCTTAGTCCCTTCACCAATCTGTCAGCTGTCACTGTGTCTAGGTTTCATAGAAGGAACAATTCTCGTGACTCAGTAATGGCCAGTGTTCCAGGTGGTAAGGTGATGTTTCGTGGAATCTTCGTAGGCTTAAGGTAAGCAGGACTCTGCCAAGTAGAGAATCTGTTGTCTATTCTATTTGAACCAGAAGAATAATTTCACACCACTGCTGCTCACTGGCTTTACTTTATGTTAATGTTCCTGAAAAAGTAATTAAATTTATTGGTTGGAGAAGGGAGGAAAATCGGAGAAGTTTAGCAAGGCAATAGGTAAAAAATCTATGATTTCCTCGAGATGCGGTCTCCTGCTGTGGGACTCACTGTTCCAACACAGTTCCTAACTTCCTGTGACTTAGAGAGATAGAGGATTCCTTGAGTCACACAATGGGTAAGTGGCTTGCCCAAGGTCACAGAACTGTGAATGTTAGAGAGGTAACTTAAACTCAGATCTTTCTGACACCAAATCACAACATTCTCTTTACTTTACCATTTGCCTCAGTATTGACAAATCAAATCATATTTCAAATTCTCTATGGAATATCACTATTTAAAGGAATGGTATGGCGAGCCTTTTTGTAAGCTCATTATGTAAGGATTCAAGGTCCTCTGCAATTGGATCTAAACTACTTCTCTAGCCTCTCAGGTGGTTCTCTTTTTCATACATAATATTCTAGATGAATTACATTACTTGCCATTCACTGTTCTCAGCCTGTCTTCTACTGTCTTCATACCTTTACTCAAGCTGCCTCCCAAACTTGGAACAGATTCCTAAATATCCCAATTCCATCCACTGAAATATCTCCCTTGCCCCAAAAGCCAGGTTCTGCCTTCTTCATTCATTACTTCTCTCCATGATGTAACCTCTCCCACCCTAAATTTTTTTCTAACATTTGCTTGAATCTCTCCTATTCACTTATTACATTCTGTCCTATATGTTTTTTGTGAAATGAAATAATTTCAGTGTTGGTCAGGACCTCAGCAATCATGTTCTTTAATCCGTGCCCTACAAGAGTTCCCACTAGAGCATAATCAAGAAATACTTGTCTAGTCTCTTCTTGAATTCCCTAATGAGAGGAAAGCCACTACTTTCCAAGGTGGTTCACCCCACTTACAAATATCTGAAATTATTAGGATATTTTTCCACAAATATCACTGTCTTCTTCCCTACCTTATTAACTGAGAGACTGTTAGTATCTACAACTGCCACTCACTGTTCATGGTTCTTGGTTCTTTCCTTTGGCATCAAACAGAAAATCCACAAGGTGGCTTTTCTAATATTTGAAATTTTCTATTCCAATCTAATCTAATAGACATTTATTAAACATGTATGATATGCCAGTCACTGTTGTGAGGGCATACAGCTAATAAAAAGAAAGGCAGTTGCTGCCCTCCAGAAGCTTACAATCTAAAGAGGGTAACAACACACAAAAGGAAGCTGGAAAGAGGGTAGGGGGTAGGCAGAGGCATCGTGGGGTCCCCAGAGGATATTTTGTTGCATGGATTTGAAATGTAGAGCAGCTTATCCTGAGTAAAGTCTAGTTTCTTCCCTCGATAAATGAAGATTTGAGAGGAGTTTGGTACTCTACCCTCTAGCACTCCAATCAAAGGAGAGGAAGGGTAATGTGTATCAAGGCTTGAGTAAGCAGCATGGTGGTGAGTTTAGAAGTGATGGCATTTTGTTGCTGCAAAGTGGAGTAATTAGGTTTCCCCTTTGCCACTCCAGGATAAACATCCCAGATTCCTCCATCTGATCCTCATACGAAACAGGCTCAAAGCCTTTCACTATCCTGGTTGCCCTCCTTGGAACACTCTCCACTTTGTCAATGGCCTTCTTAAACAGTGACAAATGGAGCTGAATCCATGCTCCAGGCCTGATGTGATTTGAGCAGAACAGAGCTTATGTTTTAACCTCATTTGCTGGACTCTGAATTCAATACTCTTCTCACTACAATGCACTGCCCACCAAATCATAATATCATAACTTGACAACTCGAAAACATTTCATCTAGTCCACCCCCTCGTGATTTTGCAGAAAATAAACCTGAAGTCTAGACAGGGAATGTCACACTGATTAGAAAAGTAGCAAAACCAGAATTCAAAAACAGAACTTCTGACCCTCCATTCATTACTCTTTCCACTATACTACATTCTTCAGGGCTTTTTCTCATGTCAAAGAATATGGCACTTTTACCTCAAAGTTCTCATGAATAATTTTCTCTACACTTTAAGGGGGATAATGCCATTCTGACCAATATAAAAGTAAATACATCTTAGCAGCAAAAAGGATTTGAGGGGGTGAGGTGGGGCTTCAAGCCCTACATACTCTATTCTAATCTGAGACCACCTTCTTGTCGGACTTCTCTTTTCAGCATCTTAACCTTTAGAAGAGGGAAAGCAGGAAGAAGAAGGGGCTGAAGGGAACTTTCTGTTCATACTCTGAGCAAAGTTAAAAAGCAGCAGCTCCTTTGTTTTCCATAGTGGTAAGAGTTCATACAGCTGTAGAAAGGAAAAAAGAAACCATATGAAAGGGAATTTGAGAAGGAAAAGTGCTATGAGTACCATTTTTTTTCACTATTGTATAAATGCTACATGCCTTTACATGACCTAGAGTTCTGCACCTAGCATCTAGAGCAGGGAATTGTACTCCCAGGAGACCTTCGGTAAATGGGTGAAAACAGGCCTAAGTGAGTATGCATGAGATTCATTCTCATTTCCAAGAGGAAAACAAGGTGGTTGGAACCAGGTAACTGCTCCTTAGTAGTTCCAGGACTATTTTCTTGTTAGTTGTTGTTGCTGTTTAATTGTTTCATTTGTGTCTTAAGCTCTTTGTGACCCCAGGTGAGATTTTCTTGGCAAAGATAATGGAGTAGCTTGCTATTTCCTTCTTCATCTCATTTTCCAGATGAGGAAACTGAGGCAAACAGGGTTAAGTAACTCACCCAGAGTGACACAGCCAGTAAAGTGTCTGAGGCTGGATTTGAATTCTGGCCTTCGTGACTCCAAGCCTGGAGCCAGCCACTGCACCACGTAACTGCCCATTTCTTTGTTAAATATAATTTAAAACTGGCAAAATTTTAGGCAGTAGGCAGGGGTTTTGATCACAGCACTGTCTAATCCATTATATAATCCATACCTTTGGCAAAAATTTATTAAGTACCTTCTATGTGTATAAATTCTGAGTGAAATACAAAGTTGCTTAAATTTTGGTTCCTGTCCTCAAGGAGTTCATGATAAAAGGGAACTGTGACTCCATAAATAAACATTTAATACTATAAACTGACAACTAGAGTGACTGTGAGAAGAGCAAAGAAGTAGATCGTTATGATAGAAAAGATGCTGAACTCTAGTCAAGAACAGTTGAGTTCAAGTCTAGCCTCTGCACTGTCAGTCAATAACCTTTATTAAATGTCTCTCTCTATGTGTCAGACAGGGCAGCTTAGTGACAGGCCTAGTGTTCGAAATGCTCACATTCCTGAGTTCAAATGTGGCCACAGACAATCACTAGATGTGTGACCCTGGGCAAGTCACTTAACCTTCTTTGCCTCAGTTTCCTCATCTGTAAAGTGAGCTAGAGAAGGAAAGGGCAAATCACACCACTATCTTTGTTAAGATAACCCCAAATGGTGTCAAAGAGAGTAGAAAAGAACTGAAAAATGGCTGAACAACAAAATATACCAGGTGCTGTGCTATGTGTTGGGGATACAAAAAGTGGCAAAAGACAGGCCTTTGCCCTCAAGGAGCTCACAATACAATGGGTGACCTTGGGAAAATACAACTGCTCTGTGCCTTGGTTTCCCCATCTGTAAAGAAAGGATAATAAAACCTCTAGTGCCTACCTCAGAGAGTTAGTGTAAGGTTCAAATAATTAATGTTATAGAGGGCCTTTCAAACTTAGAATCCCATAGTAGCTTAATTGTACTAAAACTTCTGCTATGGGCATAGTGAAATACTATTCTCAGAGATAAATGTAAAGCTGATTAAGTTTCAGATTCTATAGCCCAGTTGGGCAGAACAGTGGGTAGAGCACTGATCCCAGATTAAGGAAGATTCATCTTCCCAAGTTCAAATACAGCCTCAGATACTTACTAGCTATGTGACTCTGGGCAAGTCACTTAACCTTGATTGCTTCAGTTTCCCTATCTGTAAAATGAATTGGAGAAGAAAATGGCAAACCCTTCCATTACCTTGGCCAAGAAAACCTCAAATGGGTCACAAAGAATTGAACATAACTGAAAAACAACAAAACAATAACAATGGCAACCTAGGCAAGAATGAGATGCTTATTTACTAACTCATAAAGACCCTTGATCTTACCCATAGTTGCCCAACTAATAAGTATCAGAGGTTGGATTTGAACCCAGGGCTTCTGACAGCAAACCCTGACCAGTTTTTCTTTTGATTAAGAAAATGGGTAAAATATAAAGTGCTTTTTTAATACTGGCCCTGACAAGGAAGTCTATAGTCCTCAAACCCCATACCTCCTTCTCCCCACTCTAATCCCCATTCCTCTCTTCCTTTGTAGAAGGATTTGGCCTTTTTTCTAATGTTTCTTTCCTGTCACTTGGAACTCGAGTCGAGAACTTGAAATCTGGACTCCAGTTCTGATCTCTCATCCTCCATGGATTGAGGGACAGTTTGAACCATTGGATTTGGAAGTTTGGCACCTGGGCTCCGAGCCCTGCTATATCACTTGCCACCTGGGTGTGACCCTGGGCAAATAATTCTCTCTCCCCTGGCCTTAGTTTTCTCATTTGTGAAGGGAGAGGATCAGATTAGATGGCTTCCTAGGACCCTTCCAGCTGATGAATAATAAAGAATAGCTGACTTTAAAAAGCACTATAAAGTTCCATTTGACTCTCACCACAGCTCTAGGAGACAAGTAGCACACATATTATTTTGAAGATGAGGAAAACATGACTCATAGAAGTTCTGTGACTTCCCTGTATTTGCACAGCTAATAAGTATCAGAGGATTTGAAGCCAGGTCTCCTGACAGCCAGCCTAGCCCCATCTTCATTATATCACTATTCTTCTCAATGAAGCAGGGTAATTTCCTTTGTAGGGGTGGGAGATGGGACTTTCTTACTAAAATAAAACATATTTTGGGTTCATCATCTAGATGTTGTTGCAGTTATTGGTGAGAACCTACTAGAAAACTGGAATTTTGTTGTCTCCTCCTGGAAAAGGGAAAGAACTATTCTCCTTGTACTATAAATCCCAGTGCCTTAGTACCCTCAAATTTGATGCTGTTAAATCTATTTTTTCAGTCAGTTCCACAACTGATCCCAGACACGTGTGAATCTCAAAGCTTCAGAAGAGTAAGAGACTTCATAGGCCATCCAAGTCCAACTTTGAACATTTCCTGAACAAAAACCTCTTCAACTACTGACCTAGCCTTTGACTGAAGACCTTGAGGGAGGGAAAATCCTGTCTGCTAGCTCCAAAGGAAGACCGTTGTGCCTTCAAATCATTAGGAAGGCTTTGTTGTTGTGTTTTATTTGTTTCTTTCCTTCTCAAATCAAACCTATATCTGCCTCTCTTGCTTTAATAGAGAGAAGATAATATTAATTTACAATCATTTATCTGAATTGCTTATCATGTGTACCTAATTACCAGAAGAGACAGAGATGTTTATGCATGCCATTAAGCATGTCCATTTAACTTCGTTGCAAATTTTATTTGATAGCAACATTAAACTCTTCATTTATACTCAGTATTCATAGTTTGTTGCTTGCAGAACATGGTCATTTGTTCATAAGTTAAAAATAATTAGAGTAAATATCAGAGGAGAAACAGTCCTATATACTTAGCCTTAGTGTTAGATGAAGGAGAATTAGGGCTGATTATATTTGTATAAATTTCAGGTTGTTTTTAGTGCCAGCTAGTGGAACACCATGTGCATCTCTGTCTCTCCATTTCTCTATGTCTCTTTCTATCTGTCTGTCTGTCTCTGTCTCTAGCGTTCTTCCTCTTTCTCTTCCTTTCTTCCCCCACCCCGTTCACTGCACAGTAAAATATCACTGAAGCAACATAAGGCCCCTCAAATTTTGAAGCCCAGGAAGTTGACCTTCAGCTTGCCATATACTAGAATATTCCCTCCCTGTCAGTGTTGTTGAGTCAGTCTTGGTGGTGACTATAGAATTAACCCCCTGAGGTGGAATGCAGAAGAGTTCAGCTTCTAGAGAGGGGTCCCATGGGCTGACCCACAGAAAGAAGCTCCCTGTTCTTAATGTTCTCTGAGCTGCTGCCACCTGGCAGCTCTTGTCTTTTGGCATCTTCACATGGCGCTTGAAGTCTCAGTTGAATGCCAAGGAGATCCTGGATAAAGTCAGAGGAAATGAAGGTATAAACACTCCTACTCCTGGCTCTTAAAAAAATATAAAGAAGGAAAGAAAGAAACCACTTAAAAAAATGTTTCTCTTTGCCTAGGGTGGGGATAAAGGAACTTGGAATCTGTGTAGGTGATTCAGCTAAATCAAGGACCAGAGAAAGGCAGTGGAGGAGCCCAAGAAAAGTATTGGAAGGCAGTTCTATTTGGGAAGTTTCTAATAATGAAATTGCCTATCTTCAACATTAATTGGAGGTCTGTTGGGCAGCACACTATACTTTGTGATTGGGGAGTTATAAAGAAAAATATACCAATGGTGGATCCAGCACTTAAGAACTTCAGAGAAATGCTGAAATATAGGTGAATTCTCTGGCAAATGGAAAAGTCCAATTCAAGCCATTAGATACTCTCTTATCCCTTTCTTACATTTTGTAACCTGCTAAAAGCATAGAAATAGAAATTCAAATTGTAAAAACATCTATACTAAGGTAAATAATTAACTAGATGGAGTGAATACAATGTAAAGACTACTACATTTGGAGTCAGGAGACCTAGGTGTAAGTCTTGACCTCACTACTTACTACGTTACCTTGGACAAGTATTACATCTATCTGAGACTCAGTTTCCCATCAGTAGAACTGAAAGTGTTGACTAGTTGAACCCGATGATGTATAAGCTCTAATTTTTGATTCTATGAATACAGATATATGAGGTGCGAAATATAAAAATAGGAATGGGAATAAGTGATTGGATTTGTATCCTCTAGAATGATTTCATGCAAAATAGGAACAGAATGGAATTCTGAAGGTGAAGGAAATTAGTTTGATTAACTTTTATTTCAACCTGGCAATATGATGGTTCCTAATGTTACCTACTTCAATTCAGCAAGAATCTGACATTTTACCCATGTGGAAAACTACCTACACAAGAGCCCTTATCCATTTGATCACAACTCCTCTATAACTTAGTAGAGGGTTTTCAAGAATCACCATAGCCACAACAACATACTCCCTGTGATACTGCCAATGCAGTGATGCTCCTCTTAGAATTTTCCTAGGTTAGTTATAAGATGAGAGAAACACGATCTCTCACTTGAACCTGCTATAGCTTGTATCCTACTGTACAAAGATTTCAAAGACCTAAATTCACATCCACCCCAAGAAGTGACTGATCAGAATAGGATTTTAGTGAAAGTAGATGTCACTATGCCAGTGAAAACCAGGACCAGACTCATTATACTCAAATGAAATGAGCCCCAGGCAACGAATGGTAAGTGCTAAATTCTGAGTTCCACCTCTGTCATTTAAAGGCCCCAACTCTCTGGTTTCTTCTTTGAAAAAAAAAAAAAAGAAACAAGTCTGGAAGGGACTTAAAAGATCTGTAAGTTAGACCAAGAGTGTTTGATTTCTAGTCAAAATCTCTAGCTTCAAATACCAGATTTTCTATTTACTACCTAAATAACCTTGGGAAAATTCACTTAATTTCTCCAGGTCTCATTTTCCTCATCTGAAAAATGGATGAGATGACCTTGTAAACCCCTGTTATCTCTGCATCCATGATAATTTCTTTCCATTGAATAGGTTACTGAGCCCGGAAAGTTGGATTGATTTGGCCAACGTCACACAGTAAGTTAATGAAAGAGCCAGGGACCAAAATCTAGGTGTGATCCAAACCAGTGCTTCCTACCTACCTTACTGCCTCAGTCACTTCTCTGCCAAGGTCAGAGGTATATTTTGAAAATGAAATGGGATCCTGTAAGTAAAAGTGCTTTGTAAGGGAGGTATCTTTATCTTCAGGAGGGATTAATGAGGTAATGAGATTGGTTCTTCTCCCACACAAGGAAGTCAATCTCACTCTTTGCAATCATACCTAGCAAAGGCAGCATCCACTGGGGACTTAAAGCAGTTGCATATATGCCGGGAGAAGGCAGAATGCTCCAAAAGGTTAATGGAAAAATGCTACCCTTACCTAGATTGTAGTGGGCTTCCCCCCCTCAAGCACTGGAAAATGTGTCAGCAGGTATTTTGTTAGCAATCGCACTTGCCATAGCAACAGCCACATTCTGTGTTCTTCCTGTGATAGAAAGAAGAGCACACTTAATGAATGCTTTCTTTTTTTTTTTTCCTTAAGAAGCTCGGCTCAGGAGCCCCTGTCAAAATAAAATATTCCATATTCATCTTTTAGCTCAAGTAAATCCACCTGATGAAGAGAGATTTTCTTTATTTATGGGAAATGACCTAAGACTTTGAAAATTGCAGAAAAGGAAATTGATGTTTAGGGGATTTGAAGATAGCGTAATAACCCTTCTTTGTTTCTTTAAATCTGCCAACGTTTTGGTGCCATGTATCAAACAGTGAATCAACAAACACTTATTAAGTACCTACTAAGTGACAGGTAATATGCTATGTGCTGTCAATCAAGTCATTTATTATGCATCTGCTATGAGCCAAGTACTATGCTAAGGACTGGGGATACAAAAAGAGGCAAAAGATAGTCCCTGCCCTCAAGGAGTTCACAATCTAATGGACTGGGAAAGGACAAAGAAACAATCTCTACTCACAAGAATGCAATGGGGGGAAGAGTGACATACAACAATAACTATATAAATATTTCAAGCATAAATATGAAACAAGCACTCTGGCTTTCTTCTCCTATGATGAGTCTGGCTCCATTTCCTTTTAGGGTTCTAGAGGTATTCTCTCAAGGATTGAGGTATCTCCAATGCTAATGGCTTCAGTCACGTTCTGGTGAGGTCTATCCTAGTTGGGAATGAAAAGTCTCCACTTCCACTTAACTAATTAACACTGATTAGCTTTATCAGAGGGATATTTGCATGGAAGTTTAGCAAGAACAGAATTATAAATACCTCTTTTCTGTCCCCCTAGGAAAACTGTGTACACTCTACCCCATCTCCAGCATTGGTCCCTGGGGGAGAAAGGCCTCAGACTTGAAACAGTTTTTACTTAGCATTAGTCCTATGAAGTTCATGTCTAAGTGTGATATTGCTGCTAGGTAAGCCTCTGTGGTCTACCTCTGGACTGAATCCCAAAATTTGTTACTTGTTCCTTGGGTCCACAATACTAGATTTGATGGCTGCAAAAGCCAGCACAAGTTCCATTCCTGGACCTCTTCCTTCTTTCCTCTCCTTTCAAAACTCCCGAGGCTGTAGTCTTCAATCTCCTTCTCCTAAACAAAAGAACAAACTCCTACACAAAGAAAAAATTCTTATATCCTTGGAATACATCTCCACCTTGAAAAGGGAAGGGCACAAGTCCTCTCCCTTTACAACATTGTGTCCCTTCTCTAACTAGCATGCTATCCAGCAAGAAGTCAGCTGAAGAGAAGGAAACTGTTTTGTTCAGCTAGGGGCTTCTGAATGTACCCCAGTTATGGCTACATGCTAATCAGCAATCTATCTCCTGATCATATGGTTGTCAGACTGGAACCCGCTGCAGCATGTCTATGTATGCATCCAAATCTCTCCAAGGCACGCCATAATAATCACATCTCTCTAGAAGCAGGCTAAAAAGCCCATTCCATACTGAGAATAATAACAGCTAAACACTCTGCGCATACCTGTGAGCATTAGCTGTTCCGCCAGTGCCCCATTACGAACATAAAAGGAAGAAATAAAAACTTACACATAAAAATAAGTGCAAAATAATTAACTACAATACAATTTAGGAGGGAGGGCACTGGCGGTTGGAAGAAAGGCTTCATGCAGAAGATTGTCCTTAAGCTGCATCTTAAAGAAGAGAGATTCTTTATCAAGCTGAGGTAAGAAGGAAGCAAATTCCGTACACATGGAACAATCATGGAGACTGAATCAAAGAGTGTGAGAAGGGGAATAATGTAACACAAGGTGAAAAAGATAAATTGGGGCAGGGTTGTAAAGGCTACGAGAGTTAAATATGTTACAGCAAAAGAATAAGGAAACCAAAAGAGATAAAAAATGCTAGAAGACTTAGGAAGAATAGAATTTTTTTAAGCTGAAGGGATCCAAAAAGGCTTTGGGGAAAAGAAAACATTTGAGCTGGGCTTTGATTGCTAAAAGGCACAGAAGATGGTTGTTGGATAGAGGATCTAGGTATACAGATAGCAGTGTAAGTAAAGGTATAGACGTGGAAGAGGATAATGTATGGGCATGTGCATAGAGTGTGCCTGCACATACATATATATTTATATTTTTATATGCATAAACACATACATACTATTATTATGTGTACATATGTGGCTGATAATATATAGATTAGGGAGGATATCTAAATAGAGGTAATAGTTGAAGCAGTGAAACTGGTTGATAAGACCAGGGAAGGAAAGAGAAAAGATTTAAACAGAGTTGAGAAACCATTAAGAATCCATGAGGAATGGAATATTACTATACCACAAGAAATGACAAAGAAGATAATTACAGAAAAGCAAGGAAAGAACTGATGCAGAGTAAAGTAAGCAAAGCCAAAAACAAAAACCAAACAATATAACCATGACCAACAATGTGGTCAATCTAGACAGAAGAAACTCCTGCCCCCCTACACACAAATTTAATTATTTAAAAGAAAAGTACATCAGAAGGAAGAACAGCCCACAAAGGATACAGGATAATTATTAGAGAGAAGGACAGACAAGGGCAATGACTGGAAGCCCTATGAAGGAGGTGGGCAAATTTCCAATGTGGCAAGTGACAAAGAGAAGTCAAAGGGATCATTGGCCTATAGAATATCATCCTAAAATACCGGTGCTTCGTAAATGGAAAAGTAAGGTCCTATAAGAGTTGGGGGGGTAGATGCCACAGGTAGGTGAGTTAGCCTATTTATAAGAAAGAAGAAGGAAAGAAGGAAGGAAGGAAGGAAGGAAGGAAGGAAGGAAGGAAGGAAGGAAGGGAGGGAGGAAGGAAGGAAGAAATCTATATTTTCCTTTAAAACAGGAAGGAACAGGAGAGACACTGAGTCAAGAAACCAACAAGTGCTGATAGGTAGAAAAAGCAGCTTGAGAAAGCTTACATCAATGGCCTTGATCCTCTCAGTGGGAAGCACTGAGATTGTGAGAGCAGAACAGAGATAGAAATTTGATGATAACAGCATGTGTCCCCATTAGGACCTACCTTTCTTATATTTTGAAGTCTATGGCAAATGGTACTATGTGTGTCAACAAAATATGTGTTATCATTATTTTATGCTTACAGGAAAGGCAGGAGAAGTAACCTTATTAGACAATTGGTTTTACAGTTTAATGAAACATGAAAACTCAGATCTTATTTTTCAAACCCAGCTTCTTTTTCAACACTTGATTTCTTCCAACACTTACCCTAGGAGTATTTAGCACAGGTCCTGTGGCTCAGTAACTGCAATTGATGATTTATGAGTCAAGGAACATTAGATAGGTTTGAGTTTATTCCAATGGCCCCTCTTAGTAACTATTATCCTGAAAGTCATTTTAGCTAAAGCAAAACAAAAAACATGGTGAAGCTGCCCTGTTTTCCAGCTTGTCTCTTCTCTCTCTCTGCTGCACTCGTTGGCCTGGTTCCCTTAGCAACATATTGAGTATTGAAAGCTCAGGAATGAAATTAGGGAAAACAAATGGAGGATGGGGAAGTTACCAAAGAGAGACTTGAACAGCTGTAGCAACACCTCTGGGCCTCCTTCTGACATTTTGTGACCGTCTCCTCACAGCTGAATGCTCTGTCCAATGTCCCCAGGGTAGCATCCATCAAACAAACACATTTTGAGGACGAGCCCCATGGCAAATTTTCAAGGTTGCTATCATCTAGTGATAGGTTCCTGACATGCAAAATAATATCCAGGGACTCTTCACACTGAAAAAGCACCTAGCTTTCAGTACCAAATATTGCATATCCCTGACAATCATTTTAATGCTTCTCCCGAGGCCAGACCTACATAGTCGAACAAATGGGGAGAACCAAGCAAATATGGGTTGAATGATAGCTACAGATTGGCTGCTTATGCTGCTATAGCCCTAACTAGAAACCTAGAAGTCCCCAGTGAACCCCACAGGAAGCATTGGAGGCTACATTAACTCTTTAAGACCAATTCTTTGGGAGTGGGGAAAGGTAACCTCTGGAAGAGAATCAAAAACTCCATCTAGTGGGAGAGTGTCACTCCTGTCAATGTCCTCCCCAAAGTTCATTTTGGGAGTCTACTTAAGATGGGTCTTAAGGCCTTCTTCTCTATCTCTTGATATTGTGATAATACATGTCTGTAGATCATGTGGACTTTTCTTCAATCCTTTGGTTGTGCCTTGTAACTAGATAGCTTCTTTTTGACTCAAATATTTCTTTAATAAGCATAGGTATCTAACCTGCAACCCTTACCTCTAATAACCTATTTAAATTTTTAAACATACTAATTAATAAAGTATACTTTTCCTAACTATTTCTAATTTTTTTGCTCACCCATATTTATATACACATATATATAAAACATCAATATATACATACACACATATATTTTTTCTTTGCTTAATGCTCATGCAGTGTAAATATCCTGTCAAAAATATTGTTGGGCCTCAGGCTGTATGCACAAGCTATTGTTTTCTGCATGCTTCAGGCTCATGTTGCATCTAGTAGAGATATTAATGAGCAAAAAACCACTCTAAATCTGACCCCTCTCAGCTTTGATGTCTGAAAAAATAAAATGTGTATTTCTTTTCATGGGATGGATCAGACAACATGCCTTGACATGACACAGTCTAACCAAAGACAGTGACTAATCCAATATGTCAGACAACTTTGTTGAAATTGACATGAGTACTTGTAAATTTATATTTGCCACAAAAGACTGCTTTTTCTCATTCCTTCTCATTCACTACAGTAGGATCTGACCTCTAATACCTGCATATCTTGTAAGGTTTGTGAAGAATCTACTACAAGCAGAATGGGTCTATTCTGAGAGTGTCTTACTAAGAAAAAGACTATATACCTAACTTGGGTAATCTCACAGCCATTTTCAAGAGGAAAAAAAGAGAGATGGGGGAAATGACAAGCAAACAGATATGTACAATCAAATTACACACACACGTGTGTGTGTGTGTGTGAGACAGAGAGAGAGAGAGAGAGAGAGAGAGAGAGAGAGAGAGAGAGAGAAAGAGAGAGAGAGAGAAGTAGGAAATAATTAAGAGAGGGAAGGCACAAGAACTGAGGGGCTGATAAAGACTTCTTATGCATAATGTGACCATATTGGACTTCATCCCCTTGTCTATCTCTTTGCTGGCTACATTAATGGAGATCTTAGTCATTTTATCCTGTAAACTTTCTGTTAGATTATTTTCCAAAAATACTTCCTAGTATTGTTACAATGATCTCCATGGCAACCATTTGATGAAAATTCAATGATCTTTAATAAAAGAGCTGTCAGAAGAGAAATTTCTCTGACATATTCAGAGAATCACTGCATGGAATAATGATATTAACAAGTCATTAATATATTCATTTAATGCAATCCAGCATATAGGAGTGGGAATTGTCTTTTTCAGCCTTTTATATCAATGCGCTTTTGTGACGGTGAATTAAGTGGCAACAAAGCTCTAACAGATGCCAAGGAATATCACTTTAGCAGGTGTGGAAAGGTTGAGATGTTGTGGGGAAATTATTAAGTTAGAGAAATGAAAACGTGACAAAGCCTGAACTGGGTGGTGGCTGTGTTAATAGAGAGAAGGGAACTGATGTAAGAAAAAGTTTGAATAAACCAGATTTGGCAAATCTTTAGATATATGAAGATGAGGGAGAGTGAAAATTTGAGGAAGACTATGAGGTTGAGAAACTGCATGATTGAAGGGAAAGTTTGAAAGAGGAATAGTTTTGTTTTGTTTTGTTTGAAAGATGAGTTCTGTTCTGGACATGTAGTTTGAGATGCCTGTGACATATCAATTCAAAATGTCCAAAAGTGGTTGGTGATGAGAACTAGAGGTCAGGAGAAAAGGCTCAGTCAGGGTTCCTTAACCTATGCTCCATGGACCCACAAGGGGTTTCAAGGGTCTTTGATTTTGGATTTAAAAATACATATATATATGTAATCATATTTTCATATGTTCAATTTCTTTTGTAATCCTATGTGCTTTATTTTCTGCATTTAACAACATTATTTTGAGGTATTTTGAAAACAAAGATTTTACCATAAAGATGAAATGGTCTGTGACACATTCAAAGGTTAAAATCTCCTGCTCTAGAAATGTAGATTTCTGGCAGTCATCTGCGTGGAAATGATAATGGAATCCCCATGGCAGCAGAGGAAGGCAGCAAGTGAGAGAGTGAAGACAGAGGAGACAGGGCCAAGGACAGAGGCTTGGGGCAAATCAACAGTTAAATGGGTCTCCTTATGGATGAAAAGCCAGCGAGAAATAGTGAAAAGCAGTTGTCAGATATATGGTAGAAAACTCCCTCCACTAATGTAGGGCAACACTTTCTCTACAATTTACAGCGTTAAAGGCTTTAAAGTACTGAGAGGTTTAGTGATTTGCAAAGAGCCATACAGCTAATAAGAACTGAGTCAGAATTTAGTTCTAGGTTTTTCAGGCTCCAAAGCCAGTGCTGCTCTAGCCCCTCTACAATTTTGCCTCTCACCTAGAAGAGCTATAGTTTGATAGCTTAAGGGATGAAAGAGGTGTGTGTGTGTGTGTGTGTGTGTGTGTGTGTGTGTGTGTGTGTGTGTGTGTAGGAGAGGGGAGATTTAGGGGTGTTTATAGGCATTAGGGAAAGAACCAGCACACTGAGAAAGATTAAAGATTGGAACGATTCAAAGATGTATGGCTTGAACAAGGCTTTAAAGAAGGAAATGGACTTGACTAATTGGATAATCTGATGAAAGGCATTGACTTTCCTATGTCTGTTTTCTCATCTGTGAAATGGGATTTTCAACTTTCTAATTTTTATCTTGGAGATATTCTATAATAATAAAAGAACTTTAAGCTCTATGAACTGAAAGAATAAAACAAATCCAGGTTTATATTTTGCTCGTGGTAAACCTTAAACCATGAAAAAAGTATCATTCGGGGAAATACAGAAAGGAATGCATGAATTTGTCCAAAGAAAAGCAGCAGAGGCAAATGAACTTTCCTATGCCAACATGCTTTTAACTTTTTCTCATGAAAATTTCTAGACAGAAAACCAGAGCCATATATAGTATTATTTATTTCCAGGAAAAGCACCAGTAACTGCACCCAGGAAACTCTTTTTGTGACCTCAATTCCCTGGTGTTCCAGCCCTCATCACCACTTGCCAATATTATTATAATAGCCCCATGGCTCCTTATTAATTCCAGGATCAAAGACAAACTTTTTTGTTTGTCATTTTAAAGCCTTCACTTCATAGCCCAGCTCCAACCTACTTTTCCAGTCTTATACATTTGCCCATCCGCACACTTTCAGTTCAGCCAAAGCTTCCTTCTTAATGTTTCTCACAAAGGACTTATCATCTCCCTTCTCTGACTTGGTGGAGGTTGTCTCCCATTCCTGGAAGGTTCTCACTATTGACATTCACCTCTGGTAAACCCCTTGAAAGTAGAGGCTCTTATTTTTGTTTTTGTATCTATAGGACCTAGACCTATGCCTGGCATACAGGAGGTGCTTAATAAATGTTTGCTGATTGACAGATGAAACTAATACTTCTTTGTGAGGGGGGATCCCCCCCAATGTGGGGATTAAGGGACTTTGGGAACATTCACACAAGCCTATCACTGGGGAAACTGCTATTCAGGGGGTAGGGGAGATTTTGGTGGAAGGAGAAGGGAAAGAGCTTGCCAACCTGTAAACTAATCGCTTCCTATTTTAACTTATTATACCTACTAACGATACCTACTAAGTAGGTATGACTAAGTTATACCTACTTCCTATTTTAACTTGTTATACCTACTAACTACTGCTAAGTTCTATTGTTTCTATCCTGCTGAAAGACTTTACGCGTGCTATCAATGTTCTCTAAACATGGTGCCCAGGACTATGTCCCATATCACCCCATCCTAGCTGCTCCCCAGGAAAGGCAAATTCAACTGCTTGCAAAAAGCTCTAGACACTTGAAGCCTCAGTGTTTTGTATCTTCTGCTAATTAGAATGGCTTTTCATGCCCATTTTTACATGAAACTTTTTTTAATTGATTTGTTTATTTACTTTTAGTTTACAAGATTCGGTTCCACAATCCCCTGAGTTTCTATTTAGAGTTTTTACAGAGTAGTTCATAGAAAAGCTTATCTCCCAGTAGAAAATTGTTGACATAACAATGAGGTAAAAACACATAACATATTTTCTGCAGAATTTTTGAAAAGGGAAAGTACTTCTAAATTCCCTTCTACTAACAATTATAATCATTACCCTCCTAGAACATTGTGTTCAAATCTGGTATCACCTACTCTGATGCTGAAATGGTCCCTATTTGAATTAGAACTCCCCAGGAAAAATGCCAAGTTAAGCTACTGCTCTGGGGGAATTTCTGGACGAACACATGTTTGGTGTATTTATAGGTTAAGAGGTTATTTCACATGCACCTGTAGGCAGTTAAAAGGATAAGTAATTCAATCATAGCCCATTTAAAAAATAAATCCATTGATTGACTAGGGATTTGGGTGAGCTCTTGCATCTGGGGAAAGAAAGGGCAAAGAAAAAAAAAATCCTCATATTCATTCAAAATAAATCAGCTTTTTAATCTGGGATCAGAGTGGTATTTGCTATAAAGAGGAGGACCTGTAAACGGACAATATTTTCTTAAACCTGTCATTTTCATATGTGTGTTTTATTTGAATAAGGTTGGAGTTGTATTCCTGGAAATGTGAACTTCATTCAACACAGTGTCCTTGAAAACCTAATTTCCCATAGGAACAAAAAAAAAAAATCTCATAGGAATAAATATCCTGGCAAGAGGGGTGTGGAAATAATGTTATTTAAAGTAATGTCCAAAACAGACTCTAGAACTGCTGAATGATGAAAACTGTGACAAAATATGACTTATGGTTGAAGTCAGGAAAAGTATAAAACCTAGGAGGACTTCTGAAATAAAGCTAAAGCTTTATACTTTTTTGTTGCATTTGAGATTGTGCTAAATTACCTGGGGGTTCTTTGATTAGGTGTGAGATTCCAAACTTCAGGACCCTTGAGAATTTAGCCTTTATCTCTTCTCTGAGTGCCTCTTCAGACTTTAAGCAGACCTTTTGGGAACCGGCCAGCTAAGAGTGTCCTAGGTACTGAATTGGCATTATTACTTTATCTTGTGTCATGAATTCTTTTGGCAAACTGGTTAGGATTATGGATTCTTTATCAAAATACTATTTTAATGCATAAAATATATAGTGTTACAAAGAAATTATATTGAAATAATTTTTTTTAATTAAAAGAGTTTATAGACTCAGGTTAAGAAATGTCATAAAAGTATCAGATACACACCTATATAGGCCATCTCAGAATCTTTAATACAAATACCATAATATTCCCTGGTTTAATTCCAGAAATTTTTTTTTATTTATGTTGGAAAGGAAGATTGGCCTAGTGTTTAAGGGGATATAGAGTCAGAAATATCTCGGTTCAAACCTCTCCATTGATATCTGCATTCTGTCTGACCACAGGCATTACTTAACCTCTTGGAGCCTCTCTAAAACTTTCTAAAACCATAAATTCTGATCTGGTAGTCTATAATTTACCATCTCTGTAGATGGAGGGTGTTCCTGCACTACAGAAAACTCAGATCAAGAGGTACTTGACCTTACGGTTCTGTTTTGTGATTTTTTTTTTAATATTCCCTTTTCTTCTTTGAGAGGAATTCTACTGGTGATAGACCTAGAGGAAATCAAAGGATAACAGAGAAAATATTGACTTTGGAGTCAGAGAACCAGAATTTGAATCCCAGGTTTGTTACTTGTTCTATGTTTGATCTTGAGCAAGCCATTACCTCATGGGCTTCATGTTTCATTATTTTTAAAATTAAGGGGTTTAACTGTATGATTAGATTAGCTAGGGATATTGATAGTAACATCAATTACTCTATGATTACACATTAGAGGATACAGACATGAATATTTTCAGGTTAATAGATTACAATAAAAGGGTATTAAATATAGGTCTCTATTAACTCACAGACTATTGTTTACACAGGTGAACAATTCTGTCAGTCATGCAGATGTTTGATTCTACTTGACAGACTTCCAAAAATTTTGATCCATTCAGATGACAGATTTGTCCCTTCAGTTCTGCCTATCAGCATCATGTAGCCAGACCTACAGTGATGAAATGAAATACCTATAGGGCTAGGTAGAGCAAAACCATTCCACAGCTATCAGGAAAGAGCTCATGGGAGTACATAGACCTCTCTCTTCTCCACAGCTCCAGCCTGGGCTGAGAAGTTATTGCAATAGGAAATATGCCTTGTTGGCAACTCCTCCTCCTGATCCAGGTAGGAGGTGAGTAGGGTAAGGAGGTGAGTGGATCTACTTTGGATCTAAGGTATTCTGTGGCTATACACTTCTAAAATTAGGGTTTATTTTCTTACTGTCTCTGTCATGCTACTGTCACAACATACCCTAGTATCAGCAGTAAGAGTTGCTTCATACATAGTAAAAAGACACACATATTGCCCCCAGGTACCTTACACACTGGCACTACTGACCCTGATTTCCTTTCCCTTCCCATGGTATCCTCATGCTGTTCCTCCTGGACACATCTCTTTCAGGTATGTCACTCAACAAGGCTCCATGGGCCTATTTTGTCTATGATCTGACCACTTCCTCTTTCTCCCAACTGTGGCTCTATTTCATGCTGTCCCAACCCTCTGACAAGTCCTTTGGCTTATATTTCAGTGTCACCTCTCAATGGCTCCTGTTGGATAACTCCTCACTTGTGATGGCTTCCTGTTTCTTACCACTAGCTTCCTTTCAAGATTAGGCTCAAGGGCAGAACTTGGAAACTCAGGTTAACTGTCCATCCATCAGGTCAATGCCCTCCTTGCAAGTATCTCTGCCCCTTGTGGATGTTGCCAAAATCAGGGCTACATGCGGACCACCCCTTCCATTCTACCTCCAATATTCACTCACAGGTTGGATCGCCCAATCTAGCTAATCTATTTTTAAAATATACTCTGACTCTGCACTCCTAAAACTGTATTTCATGTGCCCCAATCAGTGAATTTACTTTTAATAGTCAGCAAAAGGATTCAATTAGTTCAAAACTAAGACATTTACTGAAATGACATCAGAAGAAATTAAAGTAAAACCATTCCCCCATAATACTCCCTGTAACAAGGGATACACTCTGTAACAAATACACTCAGGGAAAGTGGGTGCACACACAGCTAAGTTAATAGAGAAGCACATGCTGAGTGCACTTGAGCAGCCAAGGTGGCTTATACCTACAATACTATAGGATCCCCAAATCCATCATCTTCTCACAGTGTCCTCATACTGGTTCTTTTGGGTACAACATCTCTGCTGCACATGTTGCTCAATTGAGAACACTGAATCTGTTCTTTTCCACAGCTCAATTCTTGATGGCCAGGGGTATCCCTCTTGACTCACAAAGCTCTTTCAGTTTTGGGTCTTGACTTACTGGACCTGCTTTCCATCAGATATGTTGTCTTCTACTGTAGATCTGCTGGAGGATGACATTACTGAGGGATCATGGAGAGAGTTTTCTTCTGCACTCCTAAATTGGCTCTCTCCTCAGCTACCAGAACTCACATTCCTCAGAAATGTCTGTTGCCTCAATTTACTCCCCGACGAGAATATTCTATCTTTTACATGGCTACCAGCATTAGGGCTGATCTTCAGGTCACCCAATAGCCAGCTAACCTCTACTTTCATCAAATCTAACAGGAAAATGTCAAGCAACCAATCGATCCAAAAGCAATTCATTAAAGATCTACTATGTACTAGGTACTGCACTAGGTCCTAGGGATAAAAAAAGTAATAACACAATCTCTACTTGTTCTCTAACAGAGAAAACATTAGTAAGTTCCACCCAGGTACTCCATTTTGGAGAGACAATCAAATGACCAACTTTTACTCCCTTTCTGACTTTTACTTCTGACTTTCTGGACTTCTTCAACCTTGTCTCAGCTGCAGTTTCACCCTGGAACTTCCCTCAGTACCTACAGCCTCCTTATCCTTAAACATCAACCCATTCTAATCGCCTTCTCACCCTAAAACTTCTCACCCACAATACCAGGCCCTTTCTTTCATTGGTGAACTTCTCCCAGGGCCTTCGTTATAAGGATAGAATCTAAGCCAACATTCCTTCTTTCCTTTTCTGCCTCTGCTTCTGTCTTTTTAGGCTTCCCTCATGTTGGAACCACCACCACCCCATCTTCATCCATGTCTTCTCTTTTGGGTAGTGTCTTCCTCATTATATCATAAATTCCTTCAGTGGAGAGTCTATCTCTCTTTTTATTCTTATTTGTATCACCACCATTTAGTACAATGCCTGGCACATAGTAATTATTTAATAAATGTGTCTTATCCTGACAATGATGGCTGATATTAGAATCCAGAAACTCTGGGTTCAAGTTTCATTTCTGACACATACCCTATGTGTTGGAACTCTGGAAAAAAAAAATGCTTGACTGCTCAATTTTTTTTGAGTGTTCTAGGCAACTCTAACACCATAAGCTTGGGAGAAGGTCCCAACCTACATTTAGAGAAGTTTCTCATCTGGAAGTTCCACATACTAATGAAGTCTGAAGTCATAAGTGTAGGCTTATATATCTACCTATCTATCTATCTATCTACCTATCTATCTATCTATCTATCTGTCTATCTACCCTCAAATAATGCAAATCAAAAATCTCTCTAAGATTCACGACATGGTAGGTGATCTTTGAAAGAAACTGTGGGCAAAAGATTTGTCACCCTGAAGCCAATAGGGTGATGACCTCTTTGAACTTAACTAAGTTGGGCATTAGAAGATAGATATGCCTTTGAGAACCCAGAATCACTTTTATTCCATGTTGAGGAATTGGAGAAGACGTTGGTGGAATATATACATGTGTGTATAAATATGAATATATCATATATATGCTATGAATGCACATGTATATAATGTGTGGTAAAATTTTAATATATACCCACACGTACTTGAAACATATAATTTGGCAGTATTACACATATTATAATACTTCACTCTGTGAATACTTCTTCTGACACAAATTCAGGCATGATATGTACATTTTCTTTTGTTTTGTCTTTCCCATTCTAATTAAATAGTTTTTCGGTATACAATCTTCCCAACATTAGATATACCTGGAATATTTCTGGAAGAATCTGAAAAACATAGCAATGTGATTTTTTTAGTATATGATCTTCCTGGAAAAATCCACCAAACACTGCATGTAATCAATTCGACTAAATCCATATACTATGTGCCTCCCACAAATCTTTGATTTAAAGTCATATTTATTATTCAGGACTTTGAAATAAATGCAATAAGTTAAATGTTGCATAAGACATCCCAAAGCTTGATTTCCTTATTCTTAGATCTAATATGTGGATTCTCTTATTCTTTAATTGCCAAATTAGAAAATATAATCCATCTTTCTCTGATATCTTCCAGTCATGAACTGAATGAATGATTTCCAAGTGTTGAAATTACCTCGGTCACTAGTGTATATTTACTGATAAGAAAGATCCCATTTTAGCAATAAAGTCATGTGAAATGTATTACAATGATGCCATTTAAGTCTAAAATTCAAAAGGTATTTATAGTAGGAGAAAAAGGAGTCCTTAAAAGGTTATTTAGATTATGGTATAAAGGCTCAATATATCCAGTGTCCCACTGGTTTGACAAGCTGCCATAACTGTCTAAAATAGCCCTAATGAGCACACAGAAAATCCATTTAGAAAACAGAATGAGGAGCCATGATGAGAAGAGTTTCACTCTTGTTTGACAACTCTCACGTAGATGTCTGTGTAATCCTCCCATAGGCCTATTGTAACAGAAAGTACATGCACCTATGGGATACCGCATAAATGTAGTTTTCAATAACATCACTGTTTTCTGAAATGATAGCTTTCCCCCATAGGAAAGAACTGTAACCTCCTGCCATTTGTCGCTGAACACAGATTTTTTTTTTTAATCATTTGTTCTATTTTATAATGGAATTCTGAGGCGAGACAAAAATGTGTCTTCCTTTTGCAATGAAATATAACAGCTCCACCTTGAGGCCAGATGGTATCATTACACTTAGAATGATTAAAAGTTGAAACTTCATTTTAGATTGTGGAACTCATAGGGAGCGCATGACCTCTTACTTTGGGGAAACAGGAAAATTTTGACATTCTATTTTACTCCTTTCTTGGTTTAAAATTTAAAATACCAGAGCACTACTCTAATGTTGAAGAAATAAGAATACCATATTTTAAAGGGATCCCAATTACATTTTCTGGCATTTTATTTAGAAATGTCAAAATGTTTCCAACTAGGCTTTAACCAATAGTCGCCTGGTCACCAGGTGAAAATGAATTTTCTCTTGTGGTTTACAGAGGAAATGGAATGGAAATCACTATATAACCTGGAATGATAAGTCTTGTTGGCAGACAGGTCTTAATAATAATTTATTTTCTAGCAAAGTTTAACTTTCTAACAAAAAAGTTTCTTTTGAATCCAGTCTGATCACTAGGATGGGATTAAAGGATTTAGAGTACAAAGGACATGACAGTTTACTCATTTTTGTAAATGAGGAAATTGAGGCCTACATAAGTGAAATGACTTACCCAAGGTCATATATGCAGAAAATAATTCATGATTGCAAATCCTGGGCACTTTCCATGCTGGCAAGATTACTTTTTAGATGATAAATTACTTACGGAAGAGACTCTTGTAGCTGCCCACTATAGTTTCTTCCATTTAAAGTTGAGTAAACTGAGACCGAGTGGATTGACATAACTTACCCAAGGTAACACAGATAGGAAATAAAGGAGTCATGATTCAAATCCAAGTTTCTCTGACTCCAGATCCAGCCACCTTTCCTCAGTGCCATAGTGCTTCCTCCCATCTCTCTCAGAGTTGTGGTACTGTCTACAGGGTAGCAGGGTATATACAGAGAGGACTGGATTTTGAATCAAAGGACCTGAAAACGAGGACCCACGTAAGATGAAGAGGTTTGACTAGACAATCTCAAGTGACCTTTTTAACTCTACATCTTACGACTATGGCTGTTCCACTATAGAACTATCTCATTTAAATTTTCCTCATCTTCTTGTGTTTATCTTTCATGAACCTGAAAGTATTATCATGTCACGGAATCTCAG
>CM053592.1:84215604-84261573 GCA_028646515.1 Pseudochirops corinnae
ATATTAAGATTCATTTTTGATCATAATTTTCAGGCAGTTTGACTATTTCTATGTTATATCTCCTTAATCTGTTCTCCAGATCAATTGTTTTTTAATGAGATGTTTCATATTCTCTTATATTTTTTATTCTTTTGATTATGCTCTATTATTTCTTATTATCTTAGAACATCATTAGTTTTCCTTTACCCAATTCTAATTTTCAAGGAATTATTTTCTTAAGTTTTTGTTTCTCTATTTCAAGTTTGTTGATTTTCTTTTTATAGTTTTCTTAATTTTATTGGATTGCTCTTATTTTTTTCCTAATTTTTTTCTTGATTTTTCTTATTTGATTTTTAAAGTCCTTTTTATGTTCTTTTGAGAAAACTTTTTTGTGCTTGGGACCATTTCACATTTGCCTTTGAAAAAGTTTTTTTTTTTTTGGTTCTATTATCTTCCTCTGAATGTGAACCCAGATCTTTTCTATCCCCTAGTGGTTATTAATGGTTAGGTTCTTTTTCTCTTGCTTTTTCATTTTCATTTTTATTTCTTTTTATTTTTTGCAGTTATTGATATGATCAAATCCTACTCCCAAGACATCAGGAGTAATGCCCTGAGCTCCAGGCCCTTTTTTACTATTATTTTCTGAGATCTGTCCTGGGACTCAACCTTGGGCTCTCCTCTCCAATCCTAAGCCGTGGTTAGAGCCCTGAATCACATTGTCCTGCAAATGATCTTACTCCATGAAATCCTGAGACCAGAGATTTTGCTCTCCTGGAGGTGCCCACAATCAGCAGGATCCCTGCCTCTCTGCTATTGCACTCACCAGGTATGTGCTAGCTGCTTCTTCTCCCAACCCTGAACAGTGGAAAGTCTTTCAGTCTTCTCTTCCTCAGTCATTAGACCCCCACACTGTGCATGAGATGAAAGTTTCTAAGGTTCTGTCTCACAACCACCGCTGTCCACAGGGCTTGTTGTTTGTAGATTTTACAGAGTTGGTCTGAAAGTGTTTGCACTTCACTCAGGCTGAACCTCTGCCCCTGGAGATCAGGTCTTTCCTGGTATCTTCTTAGATTGTCTTAGGAGAAAAACTTGCTTTACCCTGACTTGTGTTTATTTCTGCTGCTCTTCATTATCTCTGTGGCAATGTTCTGTCTTTTTCTGTGGAGGAAATTTGGAGAGCCAAAAGTTTTCTGACCTACTCTACCATCTTCCCAGAATCCTCTCAGAAGCAGACAATTTTTAGGGCAACTTTTCTAGCCATTTTCTCATGCCAGAAGATGAGTAGTGTGGTGCTTAAAAAGGCTGCTCAGACACCCAGTGGGCTGTTGAATCCCACTGCTACTTTAGTCCAGTGAGAAGACTATCGCTTCAACTACCTGTGTGCAGAATTGTGTCCCAGTGTATCCATACTTGCTGATTTGTCACTAGTCTATCACCACAGGACTTTGAGCTAGATAAAACTGTAACATAGTAAAATGAGACAATAATAAAATAGTTGAATAATAAAATAGTAAAATTACTGAATAGGAAAATAATAAAATAGTTGAATAGTGACATACATAAAATAATGAAATAATATAATAGCAAAATGGTATTTTTTTTTTACTTCCATGTAAGATTTAAGTGAAGCAGAGCTGAACAAAGTCTTCAGTCTCACTCTTTCTTCTTACAAAGTCAGCAAAGTCCAGCAGCAGAACAAAAGTCAGGATGATTGGCGATGGTCCAGGATGCAATGGATGACCTTGGAATCTTTGATGCTCTGAACAAACTCATAGTGCTCCATAGCATCTGCTTCAGCCTCCTTCATTGCTATTGGAACAAATTATTCAAACCAATTATTCTGCCTAGGAAAATCTTTGCATGCTTGGAGTAGATTATCCCCTAATTTATCAATGGGTTTGAAGCCTGTTAGTTACCACCAATCTGGATTAGCTTGCCCGCCAAGATGGTTTTACTATGGTATGTACATGCTACAGTTTCTTGGAGTCACAGGTCAGAGTTGGGTGAAGGTGGATACCAAAAGTGTCTGAACATCTCTGAAAAGGACTTGACAGGTCCTCACACTAGAGATATTGGTTTTCCCTGAGCACCCCATACACCACAATTACAATATAAACTTCTTGAAAGGAGTACTCACAGGTTTTCTGTTTTTTTAAATGGTGAACACATTATAAGCACCTAACAAATGCTTTTAAATTTATTTGTTCAGTCATTCATTTATTGAAATATGTTTATATTCATCCCCAACCGCAGCAATTAATTAGTTTACAGCAGGAAAAAAATAATATTTTCCCAGTAACTATAAAGCTTTTGATTACGTTTGTTGGTCCTTAACTCCATCTGTCTTTTTTTTTTAATTAAGACTCATAGAAAATACTATGCTAAGTGCTAGGTATATAAAGAAAGGCAAAAATAATTGCTGCATCAAGATCACAATCTAGTGGGGGAGACAACACAAATAGTTATGTACAAATGAGATATAACAGATGAATATGAAGTAATCTCAGAGGGAAGGCACTACTATTAAAGGGGACTAGAAAAGACTTCTTGTAGGAGGTAGAATGTTAGCTGAAATGTGAAGGGAACTATGAAATCCAGGAGTCAGTCAAAATGCACATGAAAAGATAGAATATCTTGTTCAAGGAACAGCAAAGAGATCAGTGTTATCTTATCCCAAAGTATATGGAAGTCAATGATCTTAAGGAAGTAGAAAATGATAGGAGTGGTCCAAATAATCAAAGGCTTTAAAAGCCAAACAGAGGATTTTATATTTTATCTTGGAGGCAGGAGCCACTAGAAATGTATTGAATTGGGGACTGACCTGCTATTTAGGAAGATAATTCTAACAGCTGAATGGGGACTTATTGGAGTAGGGAGAGATCTTAGGCAGAGAGGCGAAGAAGAAGGCTAGGGCCTGTACCAGGATGGTAGAGGTATAGCAAGAGAGATGTGGGAAAGGTAATTTAGATGAGACTTGAATATAGATTGAAAATGTGGGAGAATAAACAAGTGAAAAAATGAAATATTGTTTTGGCAAAGAACTGTGCTAAGCATTCAAGACACAAATAAGAATATGAAAACCCTTCAAGAAGCTGACATTCTAATTGATGAAGATCAGACATAGAGAGATGTAAAAGCTGGAGAGATGTATTTTGGTTTGGAAAGTCATAGGACCAGCGGGTGGTACTGCAGATGAATAGATTAACAATTCCTTTCCAGTAGAAATGGAAGTATGGATTTTATTTTGGTGCTCATGCTGGAAAGAGAGGTGAGAAGGAGTATATGACTACAATAGCAGGGCAATGTGAGAAGATGAAAACTGGGTATGGTTAGCCCAGAGAAGAAAAGATTTGAAGGTAGGAAGAGGTATGATAGAAATCTTCAAACATTTGAAGAGCAATAACATGGAAGAGACAGTACGTTTATTCTACTTTTCCTTAGAGGACAGAACTAGGGAAAATGGATAGAAGTTAGAGAGAGGTATATTCCCACTTTATGTAAGGAAAAACTTCCTAATAAACCTATTAAGAAAATGAAATGGCTCACCTTAAGGAACAATGGAGTCCTCCTCAATAGAGTTCTTCAAATAAAGGTTGAGTAACTACTTGTTGGGAGTGTTGTTGAGGAGATTGTTGTTCAGGGATGTATCACATGATTGAAGACAATTCAACAAGAATTTATAAAATATTTACAATGGACTAGGCACTAAGTGCTGGGGATACAAAGACAAGTGAAAGAAAGAAAGAAAGAAAGAAAGAAAGAAAGAAAGAAAGAAAGAAAGAAAGAAAGAAAGAAAGAAAGAAGGAAAACAGTCGCTGCCCTCAAAAAGCTTACATTCTAAATTTAGGGGAAACAGAACACATAAAAGGGACCTAAAATCAGGAAGGGAAGGGCCAGGAAGGTACCCTTTCAAGAGCATGGTGGCAAAGCCCAGAGAGTCAGAATATAACTAGGAGGGTAATAAAGCATGACTTCCTTGGACCTCTCCCCAAAATGAAGGCCCCAGAAGGAATTCAGTAGTAGGAGAAGGGAGTCAATATGATGGAGGGATGTTGCAGGGTGAGAAGACCTTGGGCAATAATAGAATTTCAAGGACAAAGAGGTATGGTGGTCAAAACAGAAGTGAACCTGGAGGAGAAATGTAGATGTGCTATAGATGGCTGCTGTGCTTCCTTACCTCTCTGTACAGTGTTCCAATGTTGTAACCTTCTTCAGGAGCATTCTCCTATCTTTCCTGCCACTCTTAAATACCACTTGTACCCAAATCAGCAGTCATATAAGAATCTACTGGACACTATTTTGGCTACAAGAGTACCATAACAATGTAGGCAAATGGGGCACAAAGTCAGGAATGTGTCAGTCAAGAATTGCCATTCAGGCAATATGAGCATAGTAGGCATCCAAGCCAACTAGTCCTAGCCACAATTACTCTCAATTATTAGCTGAACTCAAATAAAAAGTTCCCCTGTCCCTATCCCCATTTTTTTGAATGATGACAACTATATAACATGCTTCTCCCTCTGTGGCTCCCCAAAGAATATGTATAAGGTGGGGAAATTTGTGGGAAACATGATCTATTGGATATTGGAAGAGAAGTTCAAAGGGAAAATGAACACACACAAAGGTAAGTTCTTTTTCATCACAATCTTTAAGTAGCTCCATATTTTCAAAATAAATATATCAACAGAACTTCTATAAACATTTCAAGGAAGAAATGTATAATTTATCAGCCACTTGATGGTATGAATCCAGGTATTAGACTGAATGTCTTAAACGTCAGAAAGCAGTGGAGCAATCCTTAGTTTTGGAGCTCAAGAACATGGTTTTAAATCCTGGCTCTGCTGTTTACATCCTTTATGAAGAATGGCAAGTCATATACCTTCTCAGAAAGATCTTATTTTCTTTTTATGTAAAATGATGAAAATGGAATAGTTGATTTTCATTATCCCTCCCAGCATCACACCCTGTGATCTATTTTCTACATATTTAAGAATCTGCTAAAGCAGAGATTTTTAACCAGGTTTTCATGAACTTAACAAAAAACTTTAATATTAATGGTTTCCTCTGTAATCCTATTCATTTTGTCATATACATTTAAAAACATTAGTCTGAGAAAGGGGCCATAGACTTCAATAGATTTCAATGATATACAAAAAAAAAAATTAAGAAATCACGTATTAAAGGATCCCATGACGCCTGCTAATTTAAACCAATTCAGTTAGGTAGCATTTCCACACCGAATAAAGGTATTAATGTATATTAAGACAACTGTCAAGGACTAGGTAACTTCTTCCACTATCTTTCCTTTCTTCCAAGCAAAGTGAGATCTCACATGAGTAAAGCTTCAGTCTTTGGTCAAAGCTTCATCAGTTATTGATCCTATATCTTCTTGGCTCTTCCACTATTGGTTGTACTCAGACACCATCAGGGTGGTGTAATGAAACCCTACTGCCCTGAGAACCCATACAGACCTATGACCAAAGCTCCCTATTGTGTATAAGGTACACAGATTCATTTAGGGGAATTGATGGAGGGCAGAAGACAAAACACTAGTGTGAGATCAGTTTAATCCTTGTAACCCCTTTGCCTGAGATAGTCTGATAATCACTACATAAAAACTCTCTTTCCAAGCTTATTCAATGTTAGTCTCCACTGTCTACCAAAACTAAACATCTTTCTATTCCTCATTCTCAACATCATCAGTTTCCCCCACGTTCCTCCCTCTCCCAGAGAGCCATATCATAAAACAAATAGTATTCTTAAGGAAAAAAAAAAAACTGAAAAAATCAGTATAGCTGATAAATTTATTAAAAAGGTCCATATATATGTGTATATACACACACACACACACACACACACACACACACACACACACACACACATACATACGTACGCACACACAAACACACACATATATACATTCAGTGCACAATACTTGTGGACCTCCCACTCTTTAAAAGAATGAGTTGAAAAATCCTCAATCTTTTCTTTTGAGCCCTGTTTGTTCTTTATAATTTTGTGACATTCATTTTTATGGCTTTTTTTTTGGAGGGGGGAAGACAGGGCAGTTGGGGTTAAGTGACTTGCCCAAGGTCACTCAGCTAGTAAGTGTTAAGTGTCTGAGGTCACATTTGAACTCAAGTCCTCCTGACTTCGGGGCCAGTGCTATATTCACTGTGCTGCCTAGTTGTCCCCTACAACATTCATTTTTGATGTGTGTCCATGGTTATTCTTTCTATTTCCAATGTCATAGTCATTGTATGCATTGTTTTCTTGGCTCTACTTACTTCACTCTGCAGCAGTTCATGTAATTCTTTCCAAGCTTCTCTTTATTTATCACATTCATTATTTACTTGGTCTAATTCTATTTAAATTTATGTACCACAAATTGTTTAGCTGTTCTCCAATTGACAAGTATTCACTTTGTTTCTGATTTTTTGCTATGACAAAAAAGTTCTATTTTGCCTCAAGGTGCCTGGAAAGTACTCTTTCCTAAACCTTTCCTCTTAGTTACCTTCAGAGTTCAACTAATGTTCTCTTCTATGTGAGATCTTTCCTAATTCCCCCAAACTGTTATTGCTTACTTCTGGGGTGATACCTGCTCTCCCACAGAAGGCTCATTTTCTTCTCCAATGCATCATAGTATGCTTCCTAAATGACCTTTCTGGATATTGGCTCTTCTGCATAGGAGATGAGGAATCCCTTCTCCCATGGTACAGTCCTGCCAACTTTGACACTCTGTTTCCACCTCACAGCTGTTACTGTGAGGATGGGGCCTTGATTTTAATTAGCCCACCTGAATTGTAATTGCGCAGAAAAATAACGTGCTTTTCCCTGTGTTAAAATTTAACTCTTTCCTGTATTCCCAGGAAGGTCATTTTCAAGACAATACTCTGGTGCCTTGGTAGAAGAAATGAACTTTCTCTGAGAGAGCAGATCACTCCCCAGGAGGAAGCACTAAGTGTCTTTACATTTTGGCAAATTGCTTTATAATTATTTCATTACCTATTCATAGAATCTGCAAGTAATATGTACTTTGGGATTATTCCAAGGTATTTGATAAGGGCAACAGAAGCTAAATAGTGAGTTTAACACATTATTTGGGGAAGGGATTTATACTACCTGCTTAATGACACTATTTCATTTTAATAGAACAATATTAGAGCCTGTGCAAACAAAGAACTTAGGGAAATGCAGTTCAACCCTTCATTTCATCAACGAGTAAATTGAGGCCCAATGATGGGAATTTCTTTGCCCAAGGTCACACATATAGTAAAAATAGCTTGTTATAAAAAATCATAATTTTATATCTGCCTCAGACACTTAGTGGCAGCTAGGTGATGCAGTATATAAAGTACTAAGCCTGGAGTCAGGAAGACCTGAGTTCCAATTTTATTTCAGACTCTTCGTAGCTGTGTGACCCTAGGCAAGTCACTTAATCCTCTTTGCTTCAGTTTCCTCATCTGTAAAATGAGCTGGAGAAGGAAATCCAGTAAAATCCCAAATGGGGTTACATAGTCAGACACAACTGACACTTATTGCCTGTGGGTCCCCAGCAAGTGCCTTAAGCAGTCTGAGTCTAATTTTTCTCATCTGTAAAAGAAGGGGTTGGATTCCATGACCTCTCCCGTTTCTTTCATCCCTAAGCCTATGATCCTAATGCAACAAACATTTAAGATGGTCTACAATGGACAAGAAACTGTGCTAGATGCTATAAATAACCAGACAAAAATGACAATCCCTGCCCTCAAGGGGCTTATATTATTAACTGAAACTAACAAAACTACTGCAGTCCAGAATGCATCTGTCTTTCTGGGTACAGCTTTTTTAAAAATGTCTCTCTGTTCTACACACATTCGCTCTTCATGTCCAGCATTCCCATCTCCACCCCTTTTTACATGGAACACTATATACTGGAAATTACCAGCTTCCTAGCTCATTAATTCTTCTTTACTTCTGACAGCAGAGGTGGAAAGTCAATAAGACATGCCTACAGGAGACCACTGACCCTCCTTAGAGAACCCTGGCTCTTCTCCACCTATTTAAGCAACTGTTTTTATTGTTCTTGTTGTTGTTGTTGTTGTGTGTGCGTGTGTGTGTGTGTGTGTGTGTGCGTGTATGTGTGGCGGGGGGGGGGGGGGGGAGTAGCTAGAAGGTCCCACAGAGAATAAAATAGAATTATGGTAGGTTGGCCCATCCAGAATGGGAGAGGATAATGATAGACTGACAGAAGCTAGGTGCTCTGTTATGAGAGATTCTTTTTAAGGCTTTTTTCATCCCTTTCCTCCTTTTACTGTAGCCTGAAGACCATTTTACACGGGGCTGGGTGTTCCTTTGGAGAACCAGTTGTATCCTTGTCTCTCCAGTGACTGTGACTCAATAATGCCTTCACTCGTTCCTCCTAGCTTGAAAAGTTTCAAATTAAGCCACAAGGTAGAGATCATGTGTGTTTAAATTGCCAACAGCCTGCTAGTTTCAGCATTCACTAGACCTGTCTCTTCAGAGACCTCTAGTCCTCAAAACATGTGAACTAGAATACACGGGCACATGTGTAAAGGCAACAAACATGCAAAGATAAACAACTGTGAAGAAGGGCCACACTAAAGGGCAGAGAGGAAAAAAATCAGGGAAGGGTTCATGAAGGAGGTAGCACCTAAGACCAAGAAAATGAGGATTCTAAAAGGTAGAGATGATGAGAGCATTCACTTTTGGCATGTATCTGTGTTAATGTATGGAGGTAAGGGCTGGAACATTGAAATCAAGGAATAATTAGCTAGTATTTTCGTCTGGCTAAAACATAGAGTGTGTTAAGGGAAGTAATAGGCAAAAGTCTGGAAATGTGAGAGTTCAGACTCTGGAGAGCATTTCTCAGGTACATAAAGCACTTGGAAGAACTTAAAATGTTCTGTAAACATCAGCTATGATTATCTTCCCCAGACTCTGATTTTTAGAGGGCTGGATCATTTTTGTTCTTTACTACATGTTCATTGTTTTCATTTTGATCTGTTGTCATTATGAACTCTCCTGTATCTTGCAAAGTAAAATATATAAATAACTGTTTCAAGATTCTAAGAAGTGTTCTGATCCCTCTTCATTCCCTCAAGGAGGCCTATTTAGCTTTCAAAGAGATCTGGGTCAGGAGAAGATGCCCAAGTTTTTGTTTCTGTTTTAGTTTCTCTTCTTGTTTGTTTGTTTGTGGTGGGGATAATAGAAAGATAGAGGGTAGATCTGCTATTAATTTTTATGTGCATCATTGGACCCCTTTGGTGAAGTCTATGAACTCTTCCTCAGACTATTATTTTAAAATGCATAAAATAAAATACATAGGATGAAATTATATTAAATAGTTGCCAAATTATGTTAAAGTTATATTATAAATTAAATTTTATTTAAAAATCAATAATCACATCTTTAAAACAAATCACACACTTCTTCAGTCACTAGATCAAGTCCTGTTGCTCTGAATCTGGGGAGCAATTCTAAAGCAGTACATGCAAGCTGTCTGGGTTTCACAGTTTGGACCTAGAACTGACATTACATTGAATGCAGCTGTTGAGTATTCAATTATTGATGATGAATAAAGGTATCCAATAGAAAGGGAAAAATTAGTGGAAAGACACATATTTATGCGGGAGGCTGCGTGTTGAACTAGAGGAAAAAGTCAGAAGAACTAGCATTAAATCCTTTCTCACCATTTAGTGTCTGTAAGACCCTAGTATAAACTCTCAATATCTCTGTTTCCTTATCTAAAAAAGAGGAATAATGAAATTTACACTATTTAGCTCACAGTAAAGTTGTAATGACCCAATAAACTAATGTAAATAAAGTGATTTACAAAGAATATTATCTTAAAACTTATTAATGAAAGGGATAGTGACTAGACCAATTATTTTATTGGTATAGGGAACACCTAAGTGAGGAAACACCCTCTACTAAGCGAGAGCAGCAAATTCTCTTCCAGTTACAATCCCAGAAGCTTCTGAGGCCACTTGATAGGCAAAGTGACTTGCCCAGTGACAATATGTGTCAGAGCTGGGATGTCATTGTAGGTCTTCCTGTAAGGCCCGCTCTCTAGCCACTCTGTCCAGCTGCATCTCAGTAATATTTATTGCTATGTTATTAAATAATCAGATAACTGTAAGGGAGGAGTGAGAACATCAGTATAGGGAACTGAAATAAAAATTAGTGTAACTATTTCAACAACCCTAGCAGACAAGCTATTTCTTGACTCTATCTCCAGCAATTGCTTAGGTACAAACCTCATTTTAGGTCAGTTCCTTTTTTTTTTTTTTATGGGAGAGGGGAACTTAATCATACCTAAATAAATCAGTTTTCTGAGCTGGATGGGACTTTAGCAATAAGAATATAGAGAGAAGACTGTGTAATTGAAAGGGCATTAAGTTGTCAATCTGGAGTTCAGGGGTTGAATTCTGTTTGTGTTTCTTATTATCTGTATGACCTTTGAACAAGTCCCTTTATATCTCTGAGCCTCATTTTCTTCTTTGAAAAGAGAGGGTTGGACTAGATCATAGCAAAAAAAGATTTATAATGGGATGGACCCTTTCAAACGATTCCCCATTTTATAAATGACTGATTCAATGCCAAAAAAAAAAAAAATCATTAAATCTGGCACTGTGCTAAACTAAGAGTAAACTAAGGCACAGAAAGGTTAAATGAATTGCCCAGGGTTATATAGAGAGTAATTAGCAGGAGCAGGACTTGAACACAGGTTCCCTCTAACTAGATCTATTGATTTTTTTCACTGTAAGTCCTATGGTCCTACAATAAATGCATTCTCTCTGCCTTGCTTGTAGACCCATGTTTGTAGTGTCACCATTGGTTTCTGGAAGCTCATTTTTCTTCAAAGAAAGATAGTTAAAAGAGTATTAAATTTAATGTCATTTCAATCAAATATTGCAAATTGCTAACCATGTTTTGTCTTTTTAAATAGATTAAAACCACACATAGTAATATAAGTTGTCTTACAATCTATAGAGCTAAGTGTACTTATTTTTCAAAAAGAAAACTCAACAAAATGATATATGGGGCCAGTGGGGAATACCAAAAATCAAAATCATTTAAAATTGCCAATCTGGATACAGAAGATTAAATGAAGCCTGCAGCTTGAATTATCTGAGAGCTCTGAGAATCTTTCCACATTTACCTTTGCCATACCAGGAAGAATGGTTTTCATGTCTCATAAATAAGAGGTAAGCTTCTGAAATAGTTTGTTTTCATCAGAAAGTAGAAATAGGATATGGCACAAAAGTAAATCCAAATCTTTCAAACCTCAACTCTGCCTAAAGGGTTATATTAAAATTACTGTTGAGTAACGGTTAACTATGTTTGAAGTTCTGATTCTCAGATTTTACAACACAATGACAAAAAAAATCAAACCAAAAGTTCCACCACTCATAAGACTTGTCCATAGGCTATTCTCATCAGATCTATATTTTCTGTTTGTATTCAACAGCTTCCTTCCTAATAACCATGGCCAAGTCACTTAATATAGCTGAGGCCCACTCCTTACAAAAGCAAAATGGATCCAACATACTGTAAATTGTTTAATTTAACAAACATTTAGTAAATACCTACCACACAGTTAAGGCATTCTTCTAGGTGCTGGTAAGACAACGAAAAAATTTCTTCCTGAGGGATACAATATATAATAAATACAAAGTATTTGTGTAACTGGAAAGTGTTTTTAGATTGAAGAGATACTAACAACTGGGAGGAATTTTCCTTTCTGAAGAAGGAAGAACCTTGAAGGGAGTCAAAAATACCAGGAGGAAGAGGATTAGAGAAAAAACATTCTATGTCCTGGGGGCAAGTCATGAAAAGGTATGAAGACAGGAAGAGAAAGAAAGGCAATAACAATTTATATAATGCCTACTCTGTGCCTGACACTGTGCTAAGTACTTTAGATGGATTATTGTGTGGCAGGAAGATCCAATAAGCCTCTTTGTTCTGCCAATGGGTAAGACCAATCTTAATGTCACAGAAGGAGAGTGAGATATGAGGCAGATAAAAAAAAAAAGTATCCCATGATATCCAGAGTATTAGAATTAGAATTCTAGTCTTTAGATAAGCACTATTAAACATCCCCCCCTCCAAAAAAAATCATGATTTCATCTCTTAGTCATTCTTTTCACTCATAAAGATCATAAATCCCTTTGTGAGGAGTTGCCATGAACTAAAAATTAAAAAAAATAAAGTCATCACCAGGTGGCCAACATTGCAACAAGGACCCTACCAGTTTGTTTGAGCTGGTCCATAGCATTACTAGACTGTACTTAAAACTTTTCAGACTAGGTGGGATCATTCAGAACTTGTACTACATTGATATTACTTATAAGAACTCTGGGTTACCATGATCAGACATAAGAGAAGGATTTAGATAGAGTCACAATGTTCTACAATTTCTAAAATCCACAAAAGAATATCAGTGTGAACCTTTTGTAAACATTTGTTGTATACAGTTAAATGGCAAACCAGGACTTGGTATCAATGGAATACATTGCAAATATTCTACACTGATTTCTGATACTGTTAAGAAAATTAAAGTACCCCAGTATGTTGGATAGACCTACTATAGAGAATCCATGGGAGGCTGTGGACAAGAGTAGCAATGTGTAGTGTGATGCTGGAAAGAAGCTTTTGGGGACCAAGGACCTAGGTTCAAAGACTGACCCCGGTTCAAATCTTGCCCTTTATACTGGCACCTGTATAACCTTGAACAAGTCCTCCCAGGCCTAAGTTTTCTCATTTATGAAATAAAGGGGTTGGGTTTCGTGGCTTCTGAATTCCCTTCTGTCTCTCATCTTTAGCCTAAATCTAATCCTAAAACTCACATATTTCATGGGAAGACAAGGATGAACTGACAATGATGAGATCACATATCAATTAAGTCAGGTATTCGATTGTAGCAAGAATGTGGAATAGCTACAATCATGCAAGGATTCAAAGGATGATTAATATGTCAGCCCCAAAGTTATAACTCTTCTTTCCTAAAGTTTTTGTTGTTTATCTAAGGAAGCTATTTAAACTAGACTTATTGGGATCAGGATGATAAAATGGTCCCTGTATTGACATAACGCTATACTTTCTTGTCTTGCTTGCAGCTGTTAATATTTCATAATACCCTTTTTCAAAGGACAAAAGTAAAAATGAGATTTCTATGACATAGAAAATTGCTTTATTTCTCCTTTTAGACATTGGTATTGGTGTGGTAAAATGCTTTTCAAAGATATCACTTTCTCCTAATTTTTTTGTTAATGATTTAGAGCTAGAAGGAGGAGAAAAAAGTTTCTTGGTAATCTTCAAGTTCAGATCAATTCTCAGTTAGCTATGTATTTACTTTATCTTTAGTTTCTAATCTGTCACCTCTAAATTTGGAAAGAGTTGTTAGAGGTGAAAGACTGAACTGAAAGGAATTTTGGGGGAGAGTGGTATGGAGTGCATTTGGATTATCATTCTTTTTTAGTATCTATTTTGCTTAGGAAGGAAACTCCCTCAATCAAGACAGACTGGCCACTAGCTTATAACTTCTCCTCTGAGAGAGTTTCCTCGAACCCTGAGAAATCACATGATTTGTACAAGATCACACAGGCTGTGCATGTCAGAGGCCAGTCTTGAACTCAAGCCTTCCTGACTTCTAAGTGAACCCTCTATTCACAATACTATGCTGCTTCTCAAAGATTTTTTTTTAAATGCATTATAGGAAAAAAAAAAATTGAATAGCTGGCATTTAAATAGCATTTTAGGATTTACAAAGTGCTTTCTTTACATGTCTTATCACATTTAATCTTCAAAACAACCCTGAGAGGTAAATGCTATTATTATCCTCATTTTGCAAATGAAGAGGCTGAAGTTGAAAAAGGTTAAGTCACTTACCAGGGGTTGCCCAGCTAGTCAATGTCCAAGGCAAGATTGAAACTCAGATTTTCCTGCCCAGAAATCCCTTTAAAATGTAAGATTGAAAAGAGGGACTGACATCTTTTATTAATTGTATCTCGTCGATTTAGGATAGTGTATCAGAAGTACTTAAGAAATGCATTTTGGTTTGAATTGATTGTATTGACTCCTGGTCCAGGTATTTATCCCACATACAAACTAGCTGTCTTGAAAGGAGAGGAGTTAATGCATGTTCAAATAGGTTTCTCATAAAAGCTATAGAACCCATTTTTCCCACTTACATATCAATAGACTCACCTTTATAGTGTTGTGCTCTAGAAATCTCAGGGATGTTTTGTCTGGTTATTACGTATATCTGGTAGTTTCCTTGGTATTTTTTTCAACCTTTTCGGCCCTTTAGTCTCATGAACCATGTAAACACTGACTCAGAGTCAGAAAGAAACTGGTGATAACATCTCTTCTAATTCACTCATTTTACAGATATGGAAACTGAGGCCCAGAGAGGTAAAATTATTTTCCCAGGATCACAAAGACAAGCAGTAGAACCCAAATTCAAACCTATATCTTCTGTTTATGAATTGTTCCTTCTATTACATAGCATTATCTGGTATATTTACTGAAGCAATCAAGGATCCACTACATGGTAAATTACCTCAATATTTTTAAAGAATCTCTTTTTATATCATTCTCTAAGATTTTTTTTTTAATTTTGAATAGATGTCAATTGCATTCTGAAGTTCCAGAGGACTAAATTCAAATTCTGGTTTTACCATTGACTACTTTGGGAACTTGGGCAAGCTTTTTAATTAACTTCTCTAGGCCTCAGTTTCATGATTTGTTTAATGAGGGAATGTAAGCTCCTTAAATGCAGTGAAGTTTTATATTCATATTTCCAGTGCCTAGCATTAGGCTTAGAACATAGTCAGAATTTGTTGACTTATTAATTGAGTTCCTCTGATTTTCAAATCTAATATAGATTTTTTATTTAAGGAAGAAAATTAAAAGAAATTTTTTGTGCACCAAAACCAAAAATTAGCCCAATCTCTAGTTTCCCTAAAATATGCTTGTACAGTATATGACTTCCCCAATTTCCTGCTACCCTAATAGTTTTTTTTTTTAAAGTTCATATAATTGATGAGCATGAAGGTAAGATAGAAAACATAAGGCAAAGCAGTTAACACAGTGGCCAGAAATGAGAACACTTTGGATGAGAAATTGTTTTAATCACTTTTTCACAGAGATCTGAGGAAGAAAATCCCTGAGCTATTTATTGTCATAGCAACTAGATACCATGTGTCAAGAGATGAAAAAAATCCTCATGCTTTTGCTTACATTAAGAAATCTTATGGTCAGATTGTTTTCACTAATGATGTGAGGCAGAAAATTGAAGTTGCAATATAGCTAGCCAGGTGATTAAAGCAAAAATAGATTAGAGCAGGAGGGAGAGAATATAAACATCATCACTTTCTTTCTCTACTCTCCTAGATTAGAGGCAATATGACATTATAGTGTCTTTGAACTTAGAGTTGTGAAGATCCAGGATCCAATCTCACTGGTCATGAAGTTACATCTATGTGACCATAAGTAAGTCACTTAACTTCTCTAAAAGTATTTCCTCATGCAAAATTTAACTTCTAATTCCTACCTCACAGGGTTGTTGTGAGGCTCAGAGGAGATAATACATGTGCTTTGTAACCTTTAAAATGCTATCTAGAGGTCAGATAAAAATGTAATCCTGCCCTGATAGTAGAAAGAGGGGGCACACTTTGAAGTCAAGTTGTATTATTCATAAAGGATCTTCAACTATGCATTGGGGAATTGACATTGTCAGAGAATTATATCTATGCATCACCCCCAACTTCATGCACATTCTCCGCCAGATGTTTTTAGTTGTTGTCACTCAGACATATATTCAATCAACTGAATATTTTACTGACTTCTACCATCAAGATCTCATCCATACGAATGTCCTTCTCAGGGAAGATCTCAACCTGTTGTTGGACTTAAAGTTGTTGTTTTTTATTTCTGTTTTTAGGGGTATGTTTACCTTCTAATAAATACCATTAATGTGAGGGAGATCTACCCTCATAAGAAAACACAATGATAGGGTATAGGAATTAGAATACCATTGTTGAATTTTCTCTGCCATAGGTGTCCATCAAAAGAGAAAAGATTTGGATTTTTCATATTCTCTGCAGATATAAGCTCATCCAAGGCAGAAACTAGTTTTCTACTTCAATTCACTGCATTTAACAGGTGCTTTAAAAAATGCTTGCTGAATTGAAGGGAGGGGAGGCAAATTGTGATTTACATGATTTCAAAGATTTCCTTGGCTTTAACTCTCATTTACAGTTGCAACCTTCTTCCCTAATTCATTAGGGAGAAATTGATCTTGTGGGAGTTACAAGTTCAATTATATTTAATGGTATTAAAAATAATAAAAAGGGAAGCCTAACCCAGTTTTTAATGTGTTAGGGGAAGCATGACCTCAGGGTGTTCCAACACCCAGGTTTATCATGATACTACTAATTTAAGGTTATTTTTATCCTATTTGGAGCTTTATTTTCATAGAATCTTGGCAAAGATTTTGGCTCTTGATTCAATTTTTATGATGAAAAATGAAAAAATAAACATTCCATTTATAATACTTTGATTACAGTGACATACTTAACAGTCAGGTCTAACTTAAACTGCAACAGATTTCCTTTTTTAAAATGTTTTATGAATGTTTGTTTAATATCAAAATCACTCCCTAGCTCTATGTCCAAGCTCTAGTGCTGTTCATTACCACATTAAAAAAAAAAGTGCCCTAAAAACTAATGAAGCAAAAGTATCTGATACAGTGAGTACAGCTGACCTAATATGTAATATTTTACACCTTCAGGCTCTCACCTCTTTATTGACAGGAAGGAAGAATGCTTACCCATCTTGCCTCTTCTGGAACCAAAATTGGTCATTGTATGGTTTGCCATTTAATGCTGCCTTCATTTCCATTATTGTAGTTATAAATATCACTTTCCTAATTCTGCTTTCTTTGCTCTGTGTCAATTCAAATTCTTCCCATGTTTTTTTCTGATGTCTTCATAATTCGTCCAATAGTATGCAATAATATTCCATAACAATCTTTCACTGAAATTTATTGTCATTATCTTCTAGCAACTGTAAGAAAGGAAAAGTCTTAGTACATTTAGGCTTATGTATGTATGTATGCATGCACACATGTATGTATGTACATGCATACTAATATGTAGTAGTATGCCATATGCATATTTGTGTGTATGCATGTATTCACAAACCAAAATGACTGTTACAGAGCAAACCAAAAAGCACCAACAGTTTCAGGAAATCTGCTTGTAATAAATGAAAGTGCCATAGTCATATCAATTTTGTAGTAATTGTCTACCTCAGTCAGCATGTTGACTTTTTCTTAGTTGATTACATTTAAATATGCTAATGTTATTCTGTCCAAGTGTCATGGTGACCTGGGCTCTTAGCGCAGCTAAATTAAAGAGTCTAGACCATAATCTCCTAAAATTTATAAACAAAAAACTAGTCTGAATTTGTCTTACCCATTCTGACATCTGTGATTTTTCAGATTTAATTAGCTAAACCTGATATTGCAACTCTATTGTAATTTGTACTGTCAACCCAGATAGGCACAATCTTTATTTTTTATTTTGATTTTGTATTTTGAATGCTTTATGGATAGCTACGAAGTAAGAATAATGAAGGAAAGCAAGTGGAAGACCTCAGAAATCATCTCCTCCAAACTCCTTATTTTTGAGATGTGAAAGCAGGAATGGAGGTGAAATTTTTTGCCCAAAGTCACATAGAGAATACGTAAGGAAACTAGGATTTGAACCCCACCTCTCTGACTCTAAATCTACCACTCTTTCTCCTCTACCACTCTGCCTTTCTTCCGGAAAAGAAGAACACAGAAAATTCAATATTTCCCCCTATCTTTTTGCACCAATCATGATGTTTGAACAAAGCTTGCTTGGTCTTGAACACTTATTGAAGAGGACAATCATTCAAGTTGTTAAATATTATTGCTTGGTAATAACATATAAGTATATTTTACATAAATATTAATGTCATTAACATTGAGAGGCTAGGAAATTCAGATTTAATTAAGAAGATATGCAAAAGTAGCAATTTCCCTTTTCTAATTGAAGCAAAGTGTTCTAAGTTTAGATGATTTCTCAAAGGAGAATTGCTGGGTGACCATTGCTGACTAAATTGGGACAAAAACAGAAAGCTTAAATAAAGCTCATAGCAGTAGTATATGAATAATCAGATTTTTATTTCTTAGAGGCCTGTAATAGGAATTTTATAGATGAGCCATAGTGAATTAGATGGTCTAAATGTTTACTCACGTAGAGAGCCTAATGGATTAATGATTTTTTTTAAAGCATCTATTTATAGTTCACAGTTGTCAAACTTACCAGGGTTAGACACAATTTAAGAACAACAACACCCTTTTTACGGTAAGGAATATCTATTTTGGGGGGAAGCTAGGTGACACAGTGGATAGAATGCCAGACCTGGAGTCCAAAGAACTCATCTTACTAGTTCAAATCTGGCTTCTGACACTTACTGGCTTTATGAATCTGGGCAAGTAACTTAACCCTATTCGTCTCAGTTTCCTCATCTATAAAATGAGCTGGAGAAGGAAATGGCAAACCCTTCCATTATCTTGACCAAAAAAACCACAAGTGAGTTTTGAATCACAAGCTCTAGTTGGGTCACAATGAATTGGACCCAACTGAAACAATTAAGCAACAAAAACAACAGTGTCAAGCAGTACTCTGGACACTAAGAATATAAAATTACACTGATAAAATAAAAAATGTACTGATCTTGACCTAAAAAAATTCATTTCATTATAATAGGGAGAAACATCACATAAAGGAAATTAGTGACAGGGAAAAGAGTTTGGTGTGGGGAGTCAAAGGAACAAAGGATCCTTGGTCAGAGGTCACAGGGCCATTGTCATGACTTTTCCAAAAGTAATGTTAGTATTTATTTGATTACTGTGCCAAAACAAGAGATGGAGGTTGGGAGTTGAGGAGTGGAATAGGTCAAGGAATACACCTTTAGCAGGAAAATAGATGACAAGATGGCCCAAGTAAACAGATGCCTGGGTTTAGATGTGAAGCATGTTATGGTCAGGAGACAGCCAGATATCAGAGGGTCTTTTCAAGGGAACTGAGACCTGATTTAGGTTTTCTATCAGAATTTAGACACATTTTGGGCAATCCACACAATCTCTTAAGGTCAGATTCATTTTCCCCTCTGAGAAAAGACATTAGTTGATGAGATTTTCTCTTTCAGCTTTGGCATGCTATGATTACATGACTTTTTCACAGAGGATAATTAAAGGTTTTCACCTAGATAAGACCAATATAATGGATTATGATCTAAGTATACTTTATTCACAAGAAACACCACTGTGCTCTGTTGTGTTTTGGGGGAACTTTTTGACTTGAAATGAGAGTGAGAATAGAAGTAACACACTTTTGTTGTTTTTCACTATTTTGTTTTAATTTTTTTTTTCTTTTAGGTGGGGGAACTGAGAGAACCATTCCCTCAAGGCGGTGATTCACTTCTTCAGTGATGGTGTGATATCTCTACTTTGTCCAAGGCCATTATAAACAACATATACAAAGTACTTTGACAAACCTCAAACTTGCTATATCAATGCCACATCTTATTGTAAACATGCTATTTGTTGAGAGACAGAAGGGTATGGTTGATGAAAAGTTGGTGCCCTCAGAGTCAGTGAATCTGGATTCTAGACTCACATCTGGTACAAGTTGCATGACTCTGGGCAAGTTGCATAATCTTTCGGTGCTCCCCGATAATTCAGTAGGACTCTAAGTGAGAACAGTTATGCATATGCCTTGAAAAAGGAAACTCCTCACCAAGAACTGGCCGCACTAAAAAAACCACAGGTCTGATCAAAAAATCATAACTGCTGGTTAGTCCACATTTTCCCCAGTAGATTTCCCTTCAACAATATGAAGGTGGCAAATCAAATGAGATATATAAAGAAAGCTGTAAAAACGATGGATATTTTTATCCTGTGTCATGAAAGTAGAATAAAGGAAAGTAGATAAAGGAAATTATTAGCTCAAATTGCAGCCTTGTTAAAGTCTGTCAGCATGCCCACCTCTACTTTAGAATCATAGCATTTAGAATTGGAAGGAGCTTTAATGATCCATCGATTTCAATCTCTTCCCCTCCTCTACTCCCTCCCCCAGCCAACCATTTTAAATAAGAGAAAGCTGAGGCCAGTGAAGTTCATTGACTATACCAAGTCATATAACAAATTACAGACGGAAAAGACACTATAAACACAGGTTCTTGATTTTTATAATCCAAGGTAATGGCAACATGAAGCTTTTATTTATCCTTTGTGGAAAAAAAAAAAGCATGGAATCAGAGTATGTTATAGCTAGGAGAGAAAAATCAATCAATCAGCCACATTTCTGAGATGGGGAAAAATGAATCAGGCCCAAAAAGATTGTGTGGATTGTCCAACATATGAGTCTAAATTCTGATAGAAAAACTAAGTTAGTTCTCAATTCTATTGTGTAACCAACTAGTATCTGACTGACTACCGAACATGCTTCACATCCAATCCAGAAATTACCTGGGTCATCTTGCTGTCTGCCTTTCTACTAAATGTATATTATCCTGCCCTTGAACCCCCAACTTCTATCTTTTATCTGGGCAGAGTAATCAATTACATTGTTATTATTATATTGTTTCTGTAAAGAACATGACAATGGACCTACAAATCAATTCACTGGCCCTTTGAATCCCCAGATCAAACTGCCTTCTCCTGCCATTCCTTCTTAATATAATTAGCTCTCTGAATTTTGTCTATAAGAAAATGGAATTTGAATATTGAACTATACACAGTACAAGTGAACTCAGTTTTCCCCTTTCATATCTTTGCAAAAATCTTTCTCGTGATATCAAATATTCATATGCCTAAAATATTAAAAGAAAAAAATACTTCAGTTAATATTATACTAGTATGAAAGCTGCCTCAAACACTGAAATGGAACTTTTCAGTCCCACAGAGTACCAAGCAATGAAAGAGTTAATGAAGTTTCCAAATAAAGCTTATTCATGCATATGAAACTTGCACTCCTCATTTAAGGAAATCCAAGTCGTGATGTATGTCTTCCCAAATTACTTTCTGCTGATTCAATCTCCCTTTATTACCCCTGGTTTGTTCAGCAGGTTCTCACTTGTATTTTGGAGATTTGAGCTTAACTGTGCCAAAAAAAAAAAAAGAGTCAAGCAATCACAACAGTAGCTTGTTTCTATGGAAGCTAAGTGGTAATAACATGGAAAATTCCTGTTATGATTTCACAAAGGTTACTCAACCTTAGCAAGTAAATTCCATATTGAAATATTCCCTTAGTCTCAGGTCTCTTTTCAATATAAATTGCTAATATGATTGATTGATGGAAATACACACTCAAAGATTTCCCACTTGGGTAAAGCCCAACTCAGTTCTCAAGTTAGAGATCTAGATCTGTGCTTCATGAATATCAAGGTCATAGTCTAGGCAAATAACTTAGTGATCCCAGGATCATGGATTTAGATCTAGAAGAAACTTCAGAGTCCTTCTAGTCCAACCCTTGCATTTCACAAATGAGAAAAATGAGGCCTAGAAACATTAAAAGACATACCCAAGGATCACAGTAGGAAGTGGCAGAGTTGGGATTTGAACCAAGGTCCTCTTACTCAAAACCAGCCCTCTTGCCACTGCTGTGGAATACTAGTCATTGGACATGTGGACAGCTCTCAATACCTGATTCCTTGAATTACTATTACGACTGCTATTATTAACCAATATTTACATCGTCTGTTGTTCTGTCATTTCAATCATGTTTGACTCTTTGTGTCATTTGAGGTTTCCTTGGCAAGAGTACTAGAACACTGTGCCATTTTCTTCTCCAGCTCATTTACAGGTGAGGAAACTGAGACAAAAAGGATTAAGTGACTTTCCCAGGGTCACATCCCTAGTAAGTGTCTGAGGCCAGATTTAGACTCACAAAGATGAGTCTTCCTGACTGAAGGCCTGGCACTCTATCCCCTTCACTTAGCTGACCAATTCTTACATAGGGGAAAGGAAACGAGCATTTTATCACCTCCTGTATGCCAGATACTGTGCTAAATTCTTTATAAATACTATCCCATTTGATCTTCACAACAACCTTGGAAGGTGGGTATTGTTATTATTCACATTTTATGGTAGAAGAAACTGAAACAGAGTTTAATTTGTCTAGGATCACATGGTTAGTTAGTGTCTGAAGCTAGATTTGAACTCAGGTGTGCCTGAGTTCTAGACCTAGTATCCATGGCACTACCCAATTTCCCCTAAGTATTTTAAGGTTTTCAAAAGACTTTGACTTTATCTCAGTCACTTCCCAAAATAATCTTGAGAGGTCGGAGTTATAGTATGCCCATTTTACAGATAAGGAAACAAATGCTGAGCCTAAGTGATTTGTCCAGAGTCACCTAGTCAGTAAGTGGCAGAAATACAGTTTAAATTTAGGTTTTCCCAACTCCAAGTTCAGTAGTCTATCCATGATGTCAGCTAGTTCTGTAATTCAAGTTATATAATAATATTATCAGGGTAAGAGTTTCTATTCTCAGGTTAAAGTGAAAAATATACCTAATGCTGAATTTATGTACATATTGAACCATACTCTCTTAGGTCACATTAACAGAAGACCCAGGGGTGCAAAAAGGAATCAGTCAATGTATTCTCTATATGGGAGACCAAAATCTATACTTTTAATTGAGCCTAGGTTCTCCAGACCTGTCTACTGCACTATTCATGAAAGCGATCGTTTTGTCATTGTCCAGTTACAGAAAGCTAGAGCTAAAAAGTTCTGTCTGCTTCAATTTCCTCATCTATAAAATAGTCATAATAGTACTTATCCCACAGTATTGTTCTGAGGATGAAATGAGATAGTTTTATAAAATGTGTTGGAAACCTTAAAGTGCCTTTATTGTTGTTAATGTTTTTATTATTATACAACTTTGTCAATTTCTTCAAACATTCATAGAGTTCCAAGATAAGTGTCAAGTGTTAGAGGATTGCCAAGGTGATCCTGCATCTTCAGGAGATGTTTGGTCTTATTGTATCAACTGGGTATAAACTTAAGTATTGATATAAATTCCACAAATGAGATCATAGGAGAGGAATTTTAATTTCACATGTAATGGTATTCTGTTAAGTTATAACTAATCAGAACAGAGATTGAAATTATAAGCAAATCATATTCCTTTTATCACATACTGACTGCATGTAGAAAAAGACTGTGCCACCAAAAAAAAAAAGTTTTCGTAAGAGAGATAAAATCATACTAAACTTTTATTGGAGGAAAAGTACTGACAGATGACCAATCCAGATAACCAAACCAATTAAAAATTCCAAGAGCTATAGGGAGAAGGAAATAAATTCCATGCTTGGGAAACATTTTGTGGGAAGGTACAAAGGTGATGGATGAGTTTGTAGAATAGTAAATTGACCTATCTCTTTCAATGTTGAGTGTCTAAGGAGGAATAAGGTAAAATTCAGGTTGGAAAGGGAGACCAGACCAGAATATTAAGAGCTTTTAATGCCAAACTTCTAGTTTTACATGTTATCTTATGAGGAATAGGGATCCTAAATATTCTTGAGCAGGAAACTGATGTGGTCAGATATTTCTTTAAGCTTATTTTGACAATTTTTTGGTGGATAGATCAGAGTAGGGATGAAACAGGAAGAAGGTCAGGGGAGAGGTTAGCTCAAAAATCTTCTACTCAGAGAAAATAATTGAACCCATAGGAACAGATCGGTTTTCTGTGATATCTTATAAGGAATAGAGAACCTAAAGTTTCTTGAGCAAGAAACCAATATGGTCAGATTTGTCTTTAAGATTATTTTGACATTTTTTTTGGTGGATATATGTAATGGCAAGCAAAGAAGTACTTAGCACCTTGTTTCAGCTATTTAACTATTTACCACCTTGTTTCAGCTCAAGTTTTTTTTTGAGCCTAGTCCATGATTATATCAAGTCTTATTTAAGAAATAGAACTTGTGGGGGCAGAGGCCAGATGGAGGCATAGAAGCAGGAAAATTTCGTGGATCCCTCCATAATCATCTCAAATATCTATAAAATATTCACTAAAAAAAACTTTAGAGCTACAGAACCCACAAAGTAACAGAGAAATAAATCTCCTGCTGAAGACAGGCTGGAAGGCTGGCAGGAAGGGTCCATGTCACCTGGCTGGAAGCCAAGCCCAGCCCGCAATTTTTGCCCCAGGGCAGGCCCAACCAGCAGCTGCAGCAGATTTCAGGAGAGTGGATCACCAGCAGCTATGGTGGTGTCCAGAATTATCAACCAATAAATGCTGACAAAAAAAGTGACAGGTCAGTGTACAGCTCTGTTGGAATTGGAGTAGACAAGGGAGTGGGTCCAGCCTCTGGCCCCAGAGCTTGAAGTGGCAGAGGTACAGTGGCTGTGCAGCCGCCTCCATGGGGCTACCTCAGAGCTCCTAGCCTGCAGATTGTAGAGGGACCAAGCAAATTTTCAGAGGGTAATCACTCTTGCTTTGACCTGCCTAGATCTGGATTGTGGCCTTGGGTGGTGGTCCTGAGGTGTGCGACCAGTGAACCAGAGTGTGTGGGGGCTATAGACATGGCACCCTCCTAATAGCTCCAGCAGCTGTGAAAATCCCACCTATTAGGGACAAAGCTCTTCCCTCTGGAAGCAGAGTTCTACTGTTCCAAAGAGCTCAAAAGTCAAGTAATTGAGTGAAAACATGAACAAGCAAAGGAAGCAAAGCAAACACAGCAATCCAACTTTAGATTCCTTTTTTGGGGAAAAAAAGGATCAAAGCATGGAACTGGAAGAAGACAACACAGTCAGAACTCCTTCACCTAAAGCTTCCAAGAAAAATATGAACTGGTTACAGGCCACAGAGGAGCTGAAGAAGGATTTTGAAAATCAAGGAAGATAAGTAGAGGAAAAATTGGGAAGAGAAATGAGAAAGATGCAAGAAAATCACGAAAAGAGAATTAACAACCTGACTGAAGAAAATAACACCTTAAAAAATAGATTACATCAATTGGCAAAAGAGGCCTAAAAAGCCAATGAGGAGAAGAATGCCTTAAAGAGTCAAATCTGCGAGATGGAAAAAGAATTTCAAAAGCTCAATGAAGAGAATAATTCCTTCAGAATTAGATTGGAGCAAATGGAGGCTAATGACTTTATGATAAATCAAGATCCTAGTAAACAGATCTAAACAAATGGAAAAATAGAAGGCAATGAGAAATATCTCATTAGAAAAACCACTGTCCTGGAAAATAGGTCCAGGAGAGATAATTTAAAATTTATTGGACTACCTGAAAGCCCTGATCAAAAAAAAAAAAAAAAAAAAAAAAAAGAACTTAGAAAGCATCCTTCAAGAAATTCTCAAGGAAAATTGCCCTGATATTTTAGAACCAGAGGGCAAAATAGAAATTGAAAGAATTCACCAATCACCTCTTGAAAAAGATCCCAAAAAGAAAACTCCTAGGAATATTATAGCCAGGTTCCAGAGATCCCAGATCAAGAAGAAAATATTACAGGCAGCCAAGAAGAAACAATTTGAATATTGTGGAAACACAATCAGGATAAGACAGGATCTAACAGCTTCTACATTAAGGGATTAAAGGGATTGGAATATGATATTCCAAAGGTCAAAAAAGCTAGGATTAAAACCAAGAATCACCTACCCAGCAAAATTGAGTATAATGTTTCAGGGGAAAATATGGTCATTCAATGAGATGGAAGACTTTCAAGCATTCTTGGTGAAAAAAACAGAGCTGCACAGAAAATTTGAATTTCAAATACAAGAAGCAAGAAAAGCATGAGAAGATTAACAGGGAAAAGAAATCACAAGTGACTTATCAAAGTTGTACTATTTACATGCCTACATGGAAAAAACGACAACTGTAAACTTATGAAACTTTTCTCAGTATGAGGATAGTATTTTTAAAATAAATTAATTTATTTATTTTCTTGTTTATATCACTCATTTCCATGAGGTTTTGTTACATATATTCTCCCCATCTTCTCCCTACCCACCACCTCAAAACAGCTATCCCACTGTATAATCCCTCTGCCAATCTTCTCTCTCCTATGTCCTCATTCATTGCCCCTCTGACTTTCCAGTAGGGCAGGATGGGTCTGCCTACCCCAGTGCCTATATATCTTAATTCCCAGTTGCATGTAGTTAATAATAATAATAATAACAACAACAACAACAACAACAACAATATATACACATATATATTTTTTTAACATTTGATTATAGAACTTTAAATTCTAGATTCTTTCCCTTCCTCCCTTGTCCCCACCCCCACTGGAAGGACAGGTAATTCAAAACAGGCTGTACACGTGTAATTACACAGAACATCTCCACAGTGGACATATCAGTATGAGGATAGTTGAAGGGAATATAAATGTATATGTATGTATATATGTATGTATGTATGTGTGTATGTATGTATGTATGTATACATACATATATATGTCTATATAGGAGGATATATGTGCACACAAATACATATGTGCGTGTTTGTATATATGTGTACAGGTATATATAGACAGAGGGCACAGGATCAATTGAATAGGAAGGGATGATATTTAAAAGGTGAAATTGACAGATGAGAGCAGAATATAATGAGAAGAGAGAAAGTTAGACAGAATGGGGTAAACCATCTCATATGATAGGGGCAAGGGAAAACTGTTACAATGGAAGGGAAGAACAGGGAGCCAAAAGGGAATGGGTCAACTTTACTCTCCTTGAATTTGGCTTAGGGAGAGAGTGCCATACACTCAAAATTCGGTATCTTGCCCTACAGGAGAGTAGGGGGGAAGGGGATGAGATGGGGTATGATGGAGGGGAGTGCAGGTTGCGGGGAGCGTGGCTAGAAGCAAACACTTTTGCAAAGGGACAGGGTCAAAGCAGAAAATAGAATAAGTGGGGTGGGGGCGGGTTATGATGGAGGGAAATATAGTCAGTCTTTCACAATATATCACTATGGAAATGTTTTGTATGACTATATATACACAACCTATATTGAATTGTTTATCTTCCCAGTAAGGGTGGGTAAAGAGGGAAGGGAAAGAATCTGAAATCCAAAGGTGTAAAATCAAATGCTTAATATATACATATATATATATATATATATATATATATATATATTTACATGCAACTGGGAAATAAAGTATACAGGCACTGGGGTGTGGAGATCCATCTTTCCCTACCAGAAAGTTGTAGGGTGATATGAGGGAGGATATAGGAGAGAGCAGATTGGGGGATAGGCTATACAGTGGGATTGTTGTTTTGGGGAGGTGGGTAGGGGAAAGACAGGGAGAAAATTTGTAACTTAAAGAGTTGTGGAAATGAATGATGTAAACTAAAAATAAACATAAAATTTAGTTTAAAAAAAGAAAGAGAATTTGTGAAACCCACAATGTGAGGAACCTGCTGATGCAAAAGGAAGGGGTGTAAGAGGGAGGAGCTAATGACTGTATATAAGGAGAAGCCCAAGCTGGGAAAGAGCAGAATTGAGAAGGGAACATTTGTGGTGGTGGTACTTTGTTTGTCTCTTCTGTCTGTGTTGATTTTTGTTTGTAATATGTTGTACAGAAGTCCTGGGACCTTGCTGGACGCCCTGAGACAGGATTTTTTTGTTGTCTTTTTATAGAAGTCCTGGAGGAGGGTTTTGAAGGTCCTGGGACTATACTGATGATTTATGTTGAGTTCTCAAACTTTGTTTATGAGTTTGTGTCAATTTCACAAACCAAAAGTGAATTGATGATGGTGCTGGCAATGTGTGTGAATGTTATTGTGGCTCTGTTAAGCTTTGTCTTTCCAGAAACAAAAACTGTGAAGGACTTGAGGTGGACTGGACACTGTGAGCATCAATATGGAATGGGAATAGTACAAGAAACTGGATGAGGAACTGGACAAGGAGCTGAGATCTGCTTAACTTTGAATTCATGTGTAAGTTGGATAAATTCAAGCAAAAATTGGGACCATAAAAGAGAAACCATGTAATCTAAGGGCCAGCCTCAAGTCAAGATGAAAAGACCTCTCCGTGGTACTTAATGATGACTGAGAAGATCATGATTTACTGTCCCTAGTGGTGGGAGAACTGTGTACTCTGTGTCTTGTACTTCTTAAGGATGATTCAGTTAAGGATGATTGGAAACTAATCTCCAATTAAGAAGGAAGAAGATTTTTTGACTGAGAGATGAAGACAATGTGACCTAAGGGTAGAAAACTTTGACCTTTGAACTTTGGGTCCCTTAAGGAAGCTGGCTGCTTAAGCATGATTGAGTTAAGGACTTACTGAATACTATCTTTTGTTTAAAACTATGTGGCAATTTTAGTGATAAGTTGTTATATTATAACATATGAATGCCATACTTTGGCTTCTGTGAATGTTTTGCTTTAGTTTACTGCTGAATAGAGAGTTTACTATACTGTGTGATCTGAACCTTAAAGCTGTTCACACCAGCAGTCCTCTGGAAAGCTGCTCCTGCTTGGCTTCACAATGTATCAGAGTATGGATGAAATAGGACTACCAATTCAACCTGACCCTTTGATGTTTTGTATTGGAAAGTGGAGTGGAAGACATTGAAAAAAATTGTTGAAAAATATATCTTGGAACTAGGAAGTGAAAGAAGCCAAAGTTTTATATGTTATTCAGGACTGCCACATGTATATTTTGAATACACCTTTCAAGAAGGGAGGCACAAGGCACTGGACGTGGAAGTGGAACATTCCAAAAAATTTAAATCATTGTATCTTAGCAGACAGAAAGTGATAGTCACTATTGCCTCTTCATAATCCCCCGTCTATGTGAAGTCAGATCAGTGACTGAAGAGAGCAAAGCTTAAAATCAGTCTCTCTCTTTTTAAAAGCATAAAGGTTAAATGATATGCAGTGAAAATATAGCAACTCTAAATTCAATTTTTTCATCCACTAAATGAGGGAATTGGGTAAAATAATCTCATAAGATACATTCCAATTCTAAATTCCATGATCTTATTTTTAAAAGATTATGATTTTGTAAAATGGGAAATCAGTCAAAGTAAATATATTTCTTATAATTACCACCATTCTTTAAAGGAAGCCAGCAGAACCCATAAACCACTTCAGTCAACCAGCAGGTTGATTTTCCTTGCCAAGTGGAAGGAGCTAATGGCAATACCAGTTTAAATTATTAGCTCATTTGAGAAACATTGTGACAAAGGACTATTAACTTAATCATTATGATTGTAAGATTTCAAACAATGGTAAGGATAGGGAAAGGACATTTTATTTCATTGATATAGAGAATTCTTTGGTGAGGAAACTCTTTCTACAAGAGCAGTTTCTAAAGTACATGGAGATTAAGTGATTTGCCCAATATCTGTTGGAAGTTATGTTTTAAACTTGGAATCTGGTTCTGAGTTCAAATCTCTATCTACTATTTTCATTGAAAGCAATATTGATTCATAAAATAAAACAAACAAAAAAAGGCAATGGAGGTGAAAATTTTCACAGACTCCTTAGGATAAGACTCAGTTATATCCGATCATCATGAAAGCATTAATAAAGGAGATTGGAAGAGAATAGCAAATGGAAGTGAAACAGATCAGATTGACAACCTTTTATCAATGATCTTTTAATTGCCACATCTAATGGCCTTCTCTCATGTCTCAATCTTCTTGACTTCCATGTAGCCTTTGACACTGTTTAGCACTCTTTTCTCTAGCTTTACCTTGCTCTCTCCTGGTTCCTCTCCTACCCACATGATCACTCCTAAGTTTCCTTTCCTTGAGTTCATGGCTGCTAATTGTGGATATCCCCCAAATGTCTGTCCTTGGGCCTCGACTGCTCTCCATGTAGACTATCCTGAATAGTGATCTCAGTCTACTGCCATGGGTTCAATTATTTTCTCTGAGTAGAAGATCTTGAACTAACCTCTCCACTGACCTCCAGTCTAGTATTGCCAGCTACCTATAAGATATACTGAACTGGATAAACACATTTCAAAAGTAGAACTAATTATCTTTCCTCCTAATTGCTTCCCTCTTCCTGAAACCTCTGTGCCACATTCATCTCACATTCACCCCACATATCCAATATATTGTCAATTCTTTATGTTTCAACTTTCCAACCTCTCCATTCTTCTTATAATTCACTCCCTTCCACTTATTTTGCAAGCTAGCAATATCAGTTTTCTTGTTCTTCAAACAAGATCCTTTGGACTTTAGACAATTATATTAGTTGCACCAATGCATGGAATTCTCTCCCTCTTCATCTTTGTCTCATGGATTCCCTGGTTTTCTTTAAGACTTAGCTCAAATCTTGTTTTGCAGTAGGGTCTTTCCTGGATCCTCTAATGCTAGTGCCTTCCTTCTGAAACTACCTTTCATTTACACAGTGTCTTGTTGCTGTTGTTCAGTGCTTTCAGTTGTGTTTGACTCTTCATAACCCCATTGGGGGTTCTCTTGGAAAAAATACTGGAGTGGTTTGCCATTTCCTTCTCCAGATGAGGAAACTGAGGCAAACAGTTTAAGTGACTTTGCCCAGGTCACCCAGCTATTAAGTGTCTGAAGCCAATATTTGAACTGACAAAGAGGAATCTTCCCAACTCCAGGCCCTGTGCTTTATCCACTTCTTCACCTAGCTGCCCACACAGTATTTACTGAATAACTAATTATTTGCATCTTACCTCTTGCATTAAAATTATTTCTTCCATTGAGGGCAGTCTGTAACTTCACCTTTCTTTGTATCCCCAGCACTGATCATGGTACCTGATAGATAAATACTTAATAAATGCTTATCAACTGACTGACCTTTATACAGTGATTATTCTCATCATTAAGTGATAATAGGATCAATGACTCCTGACTTCCACACCTCCATGTAAAATGTGATATTTAAACAAATGTAAGTAGCAAAAAATGATTATATGAAGTGGATGCTCATTTGAAAAAAATTATTACAATAAATTATTTGTATAAATCAGTATTCAACTTAAAATCTAAAATACAGCTGCACTTAATTGCAGCAAATTCAGCAATATACAAAATAAAGAAGATATACATGATGACTACTCCATACAAACTTTCAATATAAGGTAGAATTATATATTGAGAAGAAAAGGATTTTTTTCTGGACATATGAATAATTTCCTCCATTTTCCATTAACCTATACAAATCTGTTAAATCATTTACTCTAACTGCAATGCTTGACAATAGGAGAATGTGATTCAAAGCAACTGGGACATAGAGGATTGATTCATATGAGTATTGTATCCATTTATAATTGAGTTATGGAAGTTGGCTTCACTATTTGAGGAAGGCTGGTTTAATTCATGGTAAATAGACTTACATTTCCAAAAGTTAATAACAACTACAGACCTTTGGCATTGTTGAACTACCCATTACCAGCAGGAGATAAATTTTGAATTGACATTCATCCTGAGATTTGTAATCTTTTCATGATTTTTTTTCTATGTCTACCCAGAATCCTTTTATACAAAGGGTACACAATATGAACTTAACAAAAGGTCAGTATGGACAGGAAATTATTTTGTTCAACATTGTGAAAATCTTCTATTCATCCATGTGTGTTACCCTATAATTTCAAAAAGTTCTAGTTTTTATTTTTTAGAAAGAGAATGTTTTATTCTATAAAATATCTTATTTCAGGATTCCAAGGATATTATAAGCAGGAGAAAATTACTATGACATCTTCATCATCAAAAAGCTCCTGAAGTTGGGAGTTAGGATGACTAGATTCAAACCCCACCTCTTTCATTCATTAACCAACTGACCATGGGTTAGTCATTTAATCTTTCTGAGCATAAGGCAACTCTAAAACAATAAGTTCTGAGCAAATTGAAATCTGTGGAAGGTTGTAAGTTCCTATACTAATGACAGCACAAGTCTTTGACATGTTGACATGTTAAGCAAAATAAAAATTTTAACTTTACTGGTAACAAGAGTATCCTGGGGAGAATATCCCAAAACAAGGAAGAATCCCACAGAGTAGTGAATATCTCTCCATATGTTTGCTCTATGACGATGATCTTTATTCCCTATGCATCCTACCTTCCTCTCAACTATCTAAAGTTTAAAGCCAATCTCCTTTTAGCACTACTCCAGGTAGCCAAAAGCAATTTTGACATTTGAACCCACAATTACTTCTTTGTTTGTTCTGTTTATTTGGCACTTAGCTAAAATGCATATATTGTCTATTATTTCTTTTGTATATGTATTAATTAACTCCTACAACAGGCTGTTCAAACTCACAGTGATTAGGATCCTGTCTTATATCATGTTGTATTTGCATAAAGTCTACTAAAGTTCCTTACCCATGGTAAATCCTCAGTAAACTTTCTTTAATTCTGTTTTTGATAGTAGATATTTAGGGGCTATCTCTAAAGCTGGAAAAATGATACCAAAGGAATCTTTGCCTCTATCAAGAAAGTCAAGCTGCTAACTGTGGCTCAGAAATTCCATTTGATGCAAAAATAAACTGTGGAGAATAAAGGGCTGAAGAGAAAGGGAGGCTAATTATTTCCTTCTTATTGACTCTACATGGAGTATTATATGTGTCCTATAGAATTGGAATGGGATAAGAGGGTACAGTGGAATGTAAAGTGAATAAATGTTAAAGTAGAATCTGTAGTTAAAGTAGTTAAAGTAGATCTGTAATATTTTATTTGCATACATACACACAAACATGCACACTAAAAAGTTAAAATGAAGAGTGACTTAAAAGGTCAGTAAGAGGCACATGGAAGGCATCAATAAGGTACAAATAAGATCTGTAAAAAATATGTAATATAAATGACAGTTAGCATTGATTAAGCATTTACTATGTCCCAACAAACATTGATTAAACATTTACTATGTCCCGAGCATAGTGTTAAATACTGAGATTACAAAGTGTGACAAAAATAACTCCTAACCTTCTGGAGATCACGTTCTAATGGGGAAAACAACATGCAAAAATTATGCATTTGAGATATATACAGTGTAAATGGAAGTCTTACTCACTTGTGTCCAATACCTCATGTCCCATTTTATGGTTTGTTTTATTCTTTTGCTTTTTTTTTTTTTTTTGCTTTTTTTTTTTTTTTTTGCTTTTTGTAGGGAAGAAGGCAGGGCAATTTGGGTTAAGTGACTGGCCCATGGTCACAGGGCTAGTAAGAGTTAAGTGTCTAAGGGTGGATTTGAACTCAGGTCCTCCTGACTCCAGGGCCAGTGCTCTATTCACTGTGCCACCTAGCCATCCCTTATGGTTTTCTTGGCAAAGATACTGGAGTGGTTTGCCATTTTCTTCTTCAGCTTATTTTACAGATGAGGATACTGAGGCAAGCAAGGTGAAGTGACTTGCTCAGGATCACACAGCTTAATAGGTACCAAATTAAAAAAATATATTTCTTGATCTCTAGAGCAAGAGTGTGAGGTATTATGTGTAAAATAAACTACACAGATATTAAGAGTTTGAGGTCAGATTTGAAGTGAGTGCTCCCAACTTCAGGCCCAGCACTCCACACATCAGGCTGTCTAGCACCTGAAAATGAAAGCACTTTCAGAGAAGGGGCTAACAGTTGGAGAGGGCAGGAAGGGGGAGAGGCCTCCAGCAGAAGGTGGGATTTGAACTGAGTTTTAAAGAAATCCCAGGAACTAGGAGGCAGAAATGAAGAGAAAGCATTCTAGGAATAGGAAAGAGTCACTGAAAAAGCATGAAGGCAGGAGGAGGAATATTTTTCTTTCCGTTCAAAGGGAGATCCAAAACGACATCGTGATGTCAGGATTAATGTACAATATATCCTACTGTAACTGATCATATCAATACGAACTCAGAAAGTTCTACCACAAGTTGGCCAAAAATAGTCCACATGAAAACTCTGGAGAATGTCTTTTGACTCATGTAAGTTGGATTTAAGTGAGGCAGAGTTGCACAAAGTCATCAGCCTCACTCTTTTCTTCCAGAGTTATTGGAACCCAGTGGCAAGACAAACGTGAAGATGTCTATTTATGGCTCTGGATGCAGTGGCTGACCTTGGATCCTTCAATATCTGATCAAGCTCTAAGCAATCCACAGAGCCTGCTTCAGCTGCCTTCATGGCAGCTGGAACAGGGTTTTTCATCTGCTCATTCCTCTGGGAGGTCTTTGCTTTCTTGGGGTAGGCATCATCCAACTCACTGAAAGGTTTCGATTCTGTTATTGACTCTCAACCTGGTTTAGCCCATCCGCCAAGACAGTTTTATTCGGGTGTGGCCACTATGTATTTATTGTAAAAGGAATAACAAGAAAAATCTAAAGAAGTTGGGCTGATTATGCAAGAAGAGCAAGAGACAACCCATGAGCAGCCCATGTGTTCTATCCACGCAACATCTAAAGCAATGGAGGAAGTTCATTAAGTGAAACACCTGTGCAGGATTTACAGGAGGTCATGAACAAGCCTCACCTAGGATGCAAAAGGATGGATGAATTGAAATATAAATCAGTGAGGACATGCCCATATCAATAAGATTGGAGATTCATTGAAGTATCAAGGAAAACACTCACTTGTTTAAATGTAGGAAAAAAATCCAGCCCAATGATTCATTCCTGTAAACATCGGCATAAGCGATGGATTACTCTTGCTATATGTAGGAGAATATCGCCTACATACAGTATAGTACAGGTAGAGTTTTAGACACAGATTAAGTTCTGTGGAATTTTCTTTGACAGAGCACCTTGAAATAAGTTTAGGTACACTAACGTTTCTAACTCTAAGTGACTAAGATGTGATCTTCCCCAAAGGAAGAAGTATTAAAAAAAAAAATATATATATATATATATATATATATATATATATATATATATATTAGCCTCAGGGCATTCTGTCAAGCTTTCCGCTTTTCCTTGTAGTGGTGATTAATTTGTTCATCTGTAAATAAAGAGATTTTTTTTTTCAAGGAGAGGTTTCATAAACCCTGCACCTCAGTAAACAGGAATTGACCCCCCAAAAAGTACACTAAGGAGATCGAACCCAGAAGCAAGCAGCAGAAAAAAGCTTAAAAGACACAAGACCAGTTTAGGCACCTATCCACTAGTGATCATGTGAATGCTTTTTTTCCCTCCATTTCCTTTCTTTTAAGATAACTAAAACAGAAACATGACTTCATTAATTTGATAGTCCAATCTACTTTATAAAGAATCTGTTACTTGGGTAAAATTTGTACCATTAATTTTTCCTTAAAGTAAGTTCTCTTTTCAAATTCTTTTTCATTCTCATTTCATTTAATTTACAAAATTATTTTAACTCTTTTAAAAAAAAATAAATCTTGCTTCATTCCTTTTCAGAATTCTAGTTGAATCGTGTCCAAAGCATATTTTTCTTTGAGACTGATTGTAGATATTTTGGAATCATTCTCACCTTCATTTGTACCTTCAGTGTCCTCCATCACCATATAAACTCTTCCTGATGACACTCTTTTCCTTTTCTTTTTTTGTTATTTTTTTTAATACAAATTTTTAGCTTTACTTCCCAAATTTGAATTTTATATTAGGAATAGGCTCTCTGCACTTCTGTAAGTAAAGAGTGGGCTTCATTTTGTCCTCATTTGTATTCGTTTAAGTCCTGCTTCTAATTTCTTATTGTCAAATACTGTGTTTTTCAAGGATCTCAGGGGCAGCTCAGATTAGAGACTTGTGCGTTTTCTGTGAATCCAAGGGGTCTGATTTGGATGACGTTTGATTGCTCCCTTTCTGCTCTGAACTTTGTACACTCCTGACCTGGGTTTGTGCTTGAGCAATACAAATAAATGTGTAGTTTATCCCTGGTTGCAGCATCACTCTCTGCTAGCTGAAAACTTGGAAGATTCTGAGTGACAGAACTGCTGTCCCTTCCTGGTTATTTTAGTGCAGGTTTCAAATAGAGCTAGGGAAAGGATAGAAGACCCCACATCATTTCTGAGTGTAAAACCACACAGCTATTGCTCTATTCTTCCCCTGGTCCTTGCACAGTACAAAGTCTAACAGTATGGATCCCTACCTGGAATCATCACCCCTAGACACAGTTTTCCTCAATCTGTACTGGCTTCCTATCCCAGTTATGGGGTTTAATCCACAGATTCACATCCATGCCCTCTAGTTTATATCGTGACCCTCAGGGCTGGATCATGAGCATCTTTTTACTGAATAACTCAGCTTTGGATACCCATAACCTCAAATCCCTCAGCTTCCTCTTCCTTCTGATTGGAGGGTTGGAAGGATGAAACACTAAGCCTTTCCCTAAGCTTTCCTTCATAGAAGTCTGAGATATATCATCATCTATGTTTGGTTCAGTGTCCATGGAATATGATGCCCCTGGGTCAAGTACCCCTTAGTGCCCTCCCACAACCACCCTGCCCTTCACAGCTTCCTTTTGTATTTCGTCTATCCCCATTGTATTAGTGGCTCCTTGAAGGAAGAGACTGTCTTTCTTTTTTCCTTATTTGTATTTCCTAGTGCTTAGCATAGTGCCTGCCTATTACACATTGTCAATGTTTACTGCTTTGTCTACAGTTGTTGAACATAAATGAGAAGTTTTCCCTCAACTCCAGGCTCCAGTTCTATTCTTTCACTGAAATACTCCACATAGTACTCTCTGGGCTCTGACCCATCCCTATTGTCCAAAGACCTAGTCTTTCTCCCAATGCTGACCTGAAGTAAGAAAATGACTCACTCTGATTTTTCTTTGAGTTTTACAATATTCAGTCTGGTGTGTCTCTAGGTATTTGAAAAGTAGTTCTATAGGAGATCTAGGATCTACTGCTTCCTCCTAGTCTACCATCTTGGATGGTTTTTCCAGCAGTGACAATGTAAGACTCAAAGGAAATACTATCTGGCTGAGACTCCCACCATAATCATATGTCTGGCAGAGAACAATCCACTGCTAAGTAGCAATCTTGATACATCTGCCTCTCTATTATTCTTTAACTTCCTTTTCCCTTTTAAAATAGATATTTATTGACCAACATTTTTAAAAAATACATTAATTATTTACTATTAAAATTCTCTTCCCTCATTTTTCCCTTTCACTTATTAAAATAAATAACCATGGGACTGACACAATTCCTTCACTCAGGAAATTAAGCCCCAGAGTAGGGAAGAAATGTGGAATATGACACCAGTCAAAGTTAAGGGGAAAAGTCCCAGAGCAGCATTGTTTAAAGCTTGTAAAATATCAAATTTTGTGGAGAGTGATTTTTTTCAGAAATGTGCATTTATATGCCATGAAACTTTAATAACAAACTTTCCATTTAAAGAATACTTGCAAATATCAGTCACTCTCCCTATATTCCCCTCCCTTTTGTCCTCCCTCTCCCCTCTCATTGTCCCTCTCTCACCTGTCCTTCCTAGCTTCTTTTTCCTTCCTCTTACGTGGCAGTGGGCTCTTTGCTTGTTTGTTTTCTTGCTTGCTTTTGGGGGGGGGGGGAGGAGGAGTTCCCACTGAAATAACATAGAGTCTGGTAGAGATAATAGGACTGGATATATAGATTTGAGAATCAGCTGCCTAGAGATCATAATTGAACATCCTAGAATAGAATAAAATAATCAGCATAAAAACATACTGTGAAGAGTATAAACTAGAGAAACCCTTTACTTAGTGATGTTTGTAAATCAATTAAGCTAACCTTGCACTAAGATGTACTGAGAGGATGGGAATTGGTATCAATATCAGTGGGATGGAGAGATGTTTTTTCTCTGTGCATGGTTAGGCCAAGCTTTGGGGTGGTTATAAAGTAGACTCTGTGATATTCTAGGGCCTTGTGTAATGGCAGCAAGTAGGAGAATATCTCCAAATAAGACAATTTGGAAGACTTCACTATAATAATGTTTATTATTGTTATTGTTGTTGATTCTGCTGCTATTTTATTTGCTGATGGTTATCACCCTTAATAATAATATTTGTTATATTCTTATCATATCGATTATATTAACAATGATTATTACTATTAATAATAATTAGAGCTAACACATATACACTTTAAGTCTTACAAAGATCTTTATGGATGCCTCGTTTTTCTTCACAACCCTGGAAAGTAGGTGCTATTATTATCCCATTTTTCAGGTGAGGAAACTGAGGCATACAAAGATTAAATGTATAGCTCATGATCACATGGTTTGTAGATATGTAAGTTTGGATTTGAACCCAGGTCTTCCTGATTCCAGGTCTAATATTTGAATCTTCTTCATAACAGTAGTGAACACTTGAAATATAGAGAAACAGACATATTGGTAGATGGATATGATAGATAGATAGATAGGTAGATAGATAGACAGATATACAGACAGACAGGTGGATGGTAAATGGATGTATTATAGGACATTTGTTAAGTATACTGTCATTATATGTATATATACATATATATGTATGTATATATGTATATATACATCATACTATGTGCTGTATGCTATATAGTACATGCACTACACTAATATCGGGGATGCTGATATAAACATTCAAGACAACCTTCAAAGATCTTGGTTTGTAATGGTGGAAAGACACTATATAAAGGGGTGCTAGAAGACAGATAGGAGAATATCAACTCTGTGGCATGGTAAGGAGATAGTTAAGAGGCCTGAGCCCTGGCAATATAAGGTAAAAGCTCACCTATCAGAACTGAAGGACCTAAAGGCAGGCTCCAGAAATAATACGAAAATATTTACAAAGATTTAAGGATATGTGTATAGATTGTTTTCACGAAAATATTTATTTTTATATGTAAATATGTATGCATGAAAAAGCAGAAAGAAAATAGGCATGCCAATATCTGATATTTTCTTAGTCACTTTCTAAAAAATTAAATTCTGAGATTGTTTAACCTTTTAGTATCTCGCCTAGTTATATTGGTTTACTCCCAATTATATTGAATTTTGCAAAGGTATCCTCCCTTTATACATGGCTTAATTTAGCTGTTTTTTTTTCTCTTTTTTTTTCTTTATTTCCATTTCTACTTCCCATAAGCATATCTTGGTCTCTGATGTTGGCATGTAAATATTCCTTCTCTCCTTTCCTTGATTCTGGAACAAGATTATCAGAAAAATCTTTGCACATTTTTTCCATCTTTCTTTTGTTTTCCTTCTATCCTAAAGATGACCTTGCTTATTTGAATCTCTCACCAAACTTCCTTCAAATTGCATTTGTCTTCTATTGCTTCTATTACTAAACACAATTTTTATCATCCTTTTACCACCAGAGTTATATTCTAAACTAATATTTTCATTGGCAGTCACATGTCTTAGCTAAGGTGAATAAATTAAAAGATTGATGAATGAAGTACTTTCTAACCTTTTTTGTCTTTCTGGTATGAAAATTAATATATTGTGGTCAAACTTCTCTATGAAATTATTATAGTAGATATCTATGCTCTTGCTTTAACACATATCAAATTTTTCTTAAGTAATGACTATAGAAACAGAAAACAATGAAGAAAGTTGATAATTAAATGGTAGCATGGGTAGCATGGATGATGTTCTGTTATTAATGATGACAAAAGGAAAGGCCAAGAGAGCATAGAATAGTGGGAAATGGTTGATGGAAGAGATTTCATTTGCCAATTTGAGTAATTGGAGGGAAAAGACAATTACATTGTAAGCAGGGGATGATAATAAAATGAACAAAGGTGCAAAGGGAAAACAAACCTGGATGACAAGAATGATATTTTTGTGTTCAATATCTTGGAGAAAAAAAGTATCATATATGTACCTAGTAGATAGCAGAATCCAGCAGTGATAAAAACCTAACTTTTATGACTATTTAGATTCTTTTCAGAAAATAAACATCTAATAAGTGCCTACTGTGTACACTGTGCTAAGTACTGGGGATACAAAAAGAGGCAAAGGACAGTCCCTGTTCTCAAAGGGCTCACATTCCAATGTATTACAGTGTAATACACAATACAACGTATTACAAAACTACCTGTTTTGAAAAGAGGTGGATTATGCTACTCTGGGCAAAGCAAACAGATTTAGTCAAATTCTGAGCGGATTAAAAAAATTCCAAAAGAAATAATAATTTGTTGGGTTGGAAGCAAAAAAAAAAAAAAATCCCATCATTGGCTGCCTCCTTAGGTCAGAATAGCAAGTTTATCTAGCTTTCACTTTATGATATGGCTGTCCTACAAAGGAAGATTCATATGCTTACTTCATATGCCCTGCCCTTCTAATCCAAATAACAGATGGCACTGTTATGTTTCCTAATACTTCTTCAGCAATCCACACTGTTGGCAGAGATACTTTGCCCTTCTAGCCAAATGGACTTTAAAGTCCAGACTTGCCTGTTTTCCTTTATATGCAAACTCTCTTTTTATTGTGGGACAAATCACAAATTCAGGTCTCTAAGTACCATGTGGTTTCCAGAACAAGAGCTATGAAAGGAGTCATGCTCCCCCTGGAAATGCCATTATGAGGCTGACACTTCACTTCTCAAGGGCAGGTGGTATAGTGAAGCTGGATTAAATCATGCCACCACCTGAAGGTTCAAAGACCTTGCAATGGAGCACTCCTTTCTGTTACTCTATACATATATACTATTTTCTCATTTTATTTGGATATGCCATGTGGTATTTTGAGAATATGAGATACCAAATTTGTCAGAGGAGAAAACATAGTGCTCCAAGGAAATTTGTTTGCTTTTAGCAGCTTATATACCATTAAATTGATTAACATCAGCTCCCTTAGGAATGCATTTTTCTATTTGCATGTTTCTATTTGCATGTACAATTAGTTAAACAATTGCAGTCCCAGCTTCTAGGAGTATGTTACCTGAAGGACACCTTTATTCTTTCATTCCACTAATACTTCTTAAGTATCTACATAAAATAAAAGGATTATATGTGGGTTTCTAAAAAGTAGGAGGTGTATGGTTTCTGCTCCCAAGAAATTTGCAGTCTTGTAAGAACAGATGAGATATCTGAAGGGATCATTAAAAATAAGAGAGACCTTGTAAGTGCTGAATGAGAATAATTGTTCTAGAAGTTTGGAGGAAGGAGAGGCCATTGTGAATTGTACTGGTTTGTGAAGGCTTCAAGAAAGATATGATACATAAACTGAATCTTGAAGGAATGGATGGCATTTGGATTGGAGAAGAGGAATGAGAAAGTCATTTCAAGAGTAGGATTAGAAAAGTGGTATTTCTTGATGTGCCTTTCATGATTGAATCTGTCCTTGAGCAATGGGTACATGTACAGTAGAAGTAGAATACAAAAGTAAGTTGGATCCATATTGTGGAGTATCTTGAATACTATACAGAGCTTCACCCTATAGTAAAGAAAATGAGAACCACTATTTTTTTTCACCAGAGTAGCAGTAATTTATTTTTCTTTTAATTTAAAAAAATGTACTTATTACTATGACTTGGCAAATGTCAACATGATTATTTTCCATACATCAGCTTCCATGGAAATATAATTTCTATTTGCATGCTTCCCTAGACCCAGTTAGTTAAAAGAACAGAAATTGAGAACTGCATATAAATCTGAGGTATTTTTGGAAAGTACATTTTAAATGTAATATGTACAAGCCCTACTCTGGTTCTGTGTGCACTTCTGAACTTCCTTCTGCTCTATTCTGTACATTTGTAATACTAATAATAATAACAGCTGATGATGTATGCAAAATATTTTTTTCAGTTCATCCTCACAACTTGAGAAAGAGATGGTATTATTATTCCTATTTTACAGATGAGAGAACTGAGGTAAATACAGAATAAATGACTTTCCCTCATCCATACTGCTAGAGGCAGCTTGAACAAATTTCATTATGTCACTTCATTGCCTAAATGATGCATTGACTTTCCTTTTTTTTCCTATCATATCATAACTCCCTTCCGACTTTTTCCATTACTCTTGATCCCTGAAAGCAAATCCTCTCTTTACAAAAAAAATAGGCACAGTTTTTTGTTTTTAAATCACATGTTTTCTGTGTCTGAAAAGATATATCTCATTTTGTACTTCTAGCCCAAGACCTCTTAGACATAAAGTGGGAGGTATGATTCATCATCAGGATTTTAGAGTCATGATTACTCAGATCACAGTTCTTAAGTTTTCCATAATGACTTTCCTTTCAAAAGTAATTTTCTCCTGGTTTTACTCACTATACTCTCAGTCAATTCATTCATTTCTGTTGTCCTTGCTCCCAGTTGATGTCCAACAACTTTTATTTTTCTTGTAGTTCTTGGCTACAACAAAAGTGTCTCTTTGAATATTCTTGTTTATTTGTCTCCTTTCCTTCTTTCTTTGAGCTCTATGGGCTATACATCTACTATTGGGGTGTTGCTTTGTCAAATGATCTGATGTTTCATATCTAGCTTTTATATTTAATTGGAGCTTATTGTAAAATGTTCTCTGACTGGGTGACTTCTCCAGCACTCCCCATTTCAAGGAAATGGACAGATCAGGTATATTTTCGTCCTTCTCTGGATTTGACTCTCAAGATTTTCTCTACTTTAACCCTAGGGATGCCTTCTCCCTCCACTGTCTTTTCAGACTCTTTTTTTTGGTTAAACGTGGTCTTCACCCATTAGAATATAAATTCTTTGAGGGGAAGGACTATCTTTCTTTTGCTTGTAGGAACTACAAATATTCCTAGCACTTACCACAGCATCAGGCACACAGTAAGCATTTAATAAATGTTCCTTGTTGTCTTTCTCTCTCTGAGCCTCCTCTGGTTTCTGGTCATCATTGCGTGTGTGTGTGTGTGTGTGTGTGTGTGTGTGTGTGTGTGTGTGAAATTCTGGACTGGGTGAAGGAAATTATTTCTGTTTTCCTTTACTTTCCTTTATGATTGCTCTATCTGAGGCTTTTTTCAAGAATTTCCCAGGGCTTCTGTGGGAGAACTACTACCTTTTACATCATTATCTTAACCTTAAATGTCCTAAAAGATTTTGAGGAGGAAAGTAACATGATGCAAACGTTATTTAGGAAGGTTGATCTGGTGATTTGGTGAAGAATTAATCAACAAAATAGTAGAATAATCTGAGTACTAAATTAAAAGGGCTTTGAGTAAGGTCATAGTAAAGAGGGACTTTAGGGGAAGTAATAAGAATGACAAACACAAATGGAAAATAAACAGCATGTGTCAACTAATTTGACAATGACCTATAAGTAAGATGCTGTGGCGAATTTTTTTTTTTTAAAGTCTCCATTACTTTGAATCAGAAGAGGGGGAAAATGTTGATCCTTTATTTTGAAGCAAGAGAGCATGTTAGGACAAGTTGGTGAGCTCTATTTTGAATGTTTTGTGTTTCTGATATTGATGAGACATCTAAGTAGAACCATTTAATAGTTCCCTGGAAGTAACAGAAATGGAATTTAGGAAATTGACTGAGAATGAAGATAAATGTCAAGACATCTTGTTTATGTTCAATTGCTCTATTTTGTTATACTATTGCTTAACACTTGGAAATAATAACAATAGTTATTATTCTTATTAAAGATAATAAATTGATCTAGTTACTTAAGTAGTTGGGTTGTAAAATGCTAAGAAAAAATCTTCTCAAATGAGGTATCTTTCATGGATATATATGATAGTCATATGATATTTCATGATAGATACAGATCTTACTGATCCACTGAGTAGACAGTAGCAATGGACTTCTTAGATGTCCTATGGCAGTGGAGGGACATCTTGGACAATATTCAGATAGACATAGTATTCCTTCTGGTTCTGTTTTGGATAACATTTTGCTTATTGCAGGAACATAATGTTCATTGTCAGATGTGTAAGTTGTCTTGGTTGCTTTCCTTGTCAGTTTCTCTTTATCATATGAGGTAACGTTCATTGATTGGGTGGTAAGATAAAGAAGAGTGAAGGAAAGTATGTATTCAGAAATGATTGCAATATAAAAAAGACATTGATAAAAAAATTTTCCAAAGAAAAAACAAGTTGAAATTGGGAACCAAGGCCTTTAAAACTTCTTCCCCTCCATGTTCTACTCTGGAATTTACAACTCAAGTGAATTCTTCCTCAATGTGCCCCATCTTATTCCCCTCACGCTTGGTATTAGCCTCCCTTGAGGTATCCTCTGATGTTCTGTAGTCTCTACTGATGTTGGCCTACATGATCTGGTCTCTATTTCCCTTATGAACTTAGGACCCCAAACTGAATTTTTCTTTTAAGGTTGACTCGATCAAAACACGCCAAAATTTCATCTCACACAGCTAATTGATAGAGTTGATAATGCCAGTGTTGGAGGTTTTGGGGGAAAGAAAAACATACTAAGGCATTGTTTGTGGGACTCTGAATTAGTATTACCATTCTTTTAAGAAATTTGGAATTATACAAATAAAGCTATTTGATACATCTATAACATTTGAACCAGGTATTCCACTATCAGTCATATAACATATGTTATGCCACAGAAGTGATTGACAAGAAAAAAGCTATGATATACAATGAAATATTTATAGCATCACTTTTTGGAATAGCAGAAAATTAGAAACAAATTTGATGCCAAATACCTGGAGATTAGATAAACAAATTGTGACAGATTAATGCAATTAAATATTGTTATTATGTTGTAAAAACCAATGCATTAAAGACTACACAGAAGCATAGAAAAACTTAAATGAACTAATTGATGCAAAGTGAAGTAAGTAAAGCATATAAAGCAATATGTATAATACCTACAACAATGTAAATGGAAAGGATAACAACCATGAAATGGTTTTTTAACGAATGCTGCAAATTTTATAAAGAACCAGCATGGAACAAAAGGAGAGATATTAGAATACATGTACCTAACCCACTGAATATGTGGTAGATCTCTGTTTAACTAAAACATTACGTTTTTCATCCCAGGGGCATGCTGAAGCTAACTTGTACTGGCTCATGAGGGCCAATGTTAAATTTCCAGCGTTAGCCTATGTGCCTCAGAAACTGGCAAACACTACAAAATCAACACTTAATTTATTGGTTTTTAAAATTTGTATACACTTAAGAAAATAATGAAGATAACGCTAATATTTCAGATTAAACTTAAAAGTGTGTCATGTACAGTTTTCCCAAATACCCAGTTGTTAAACATTTACCAGCGTATCTCTACCTCAGACACTATGGCATCACATGTGATTTTTATCAATCCAGAAAAACAAGAAAGAAAACAAAAGTTAGGTTGTTTTATTTTAAGAGTGACCATTAAGGAAGAAATTTGGGTTGTATCAAAGCATTTCATAATTTCCCAAAAGCAATATAATCTAATTTCCAATGTTTATTCAATTCTGCAGTTGTTTAATTGGGCAACCAGAGAATCTGTCTGAGATATCACTGGACAATCTCTAAGTATCTTCCATACAACTGCGCATCACATACTGTACAATAGGAATTCTGTATTTACATTTTTCTCTGTGTAGATGATTAGGAAAAAATGATTGAGTGCTTACTGAGCTCTTTAAAGAGTTCTGTGTATCCAAACTGGATGTTATAATGATGACAATGTCATTCACAAAGAAGTGCATTTGGAGGGTCTTACCAACTATAGGGAATTTCATTTCCATTTGGACTCTATTTTAGGCATCATTCATTATAGTTGTAAATACTTTTTAATGTAAATAGATCTAAATGTTTTAAAAGAAAATGATAAGAAGGCAAAACTTTTCAGTTATGTCCTTTAAAGAACTTTCTATGATTTTTAACATATGTTTAGTAAATATTTTGTTGAAGAACCTCTTAGTAAGCAACTTTTTCTTAAGCAACTAGATACCTTTTTATGGTAGTGCAATAATTTTTAAGTTGTCTCTCCTGGATCTGTTTTCCAGGTCAGTGGTTTTTTCAAGGAGATATTTCACATTGCCCTCTATTTTTTCATTTGTTTGGATCTGTTTGATAGTATCTTGATTTCTCATGAAGTCATTTGCTTCCATTTGCTCCACTCTAATTTTGACAGAATTATTCTCTTCAGAGTGCTTTTGAGATTCTTTCTCCATCTGGCAAAGGCGACTTTTGAAGGCATTCTTCTCCTCATT
>CM053592.1:84262073-84291899 GCA_028646515.1 Pseudochirops corinnae
AGGCTATACCTTCTTTGGATCCCATTATGTCTATGTTTCTTTCTATAACATGGTCTCTCCATTCAATGAAAACAATCAAGTGTCAGAAGGTTGTTTGGCCTTTATTTTCAGGCTGTGTTACCACTCTAGGCTTACAGGTAGCCAAATGAAGGAAGGCTCCCTATTCAGCTATCACGGGTCTATGGGGCCACTTACTAATATAAACAAGTTGTTTCAAGAAACAAGGCTAAAATTCTCAGGTATTATGGAGAATGGGGAAATTCTGCAGTGACTTGCACCAATTGTATATGATGTATGTATAAATGGATGGTTTCCACCCTCCTCTTCCCCGACAGTCTGTTATCTTTGTTTCTATTATAGGCTGACCTTGCTCCTGGAGAAGGTTAAGGGACTGGAAGAATGCTTCTTCCCATTCCAGGTTGTGAGGGAGAATAAAGGATTATTAAAGGAAATTGAAATAAGAGTTCAAGGGGGAAAAGAGGAAAAGAAATTTGAGCCTAAATTTGCCCTAATGATGGAGAATTGAAGAGTCTTTCACAGAAAAGAAAAGGAAGAAAAAAAAAAACGGTATACTTACATCTTAAAATTTAATCTGAAAATCTTTCTGAAGAGAAGAAAGCTGGATGATATAAGATAAAAGAAACTGCCTGTTCTCTAAAGAATGATTTTGTAGAACCAGAGAAGCTCTCAGTGAGAGACCCTCCACTAGAGGGTGGAGAAGAAAAGAAGAGTGGTAATACTTGATGAATCCTTATTTGGTATAACAATGAAGCTATCTGTTGATTTGATAACAACAACAGAGAGGTCTGTTGTCTTCTTGAGGCAATAATACAAGACATAACATCCTAATTATAACAACAATAAAAAATTAATAACAACTAACCACTTGTGATGTGTCACATGGACCCAAAAGACATGGGTGTAAGGAACCTAAAAAATATTTTCAATAATCATGGAGTCTTGAGGAAGCAACCAAAGACTATAGAGACACAGGTTACAATGGGGGCAAGTAGATAGGATGATAGAAAATTTAACCTTTAATAATGTGATTGGCAAATTTTTCTACTCTAAATAAGCATTTCAGGTTTTAGTCCATTGATATGGAATAATGATTAAATCCAATGTTATTTCGATGAACCTAGAAGGAATTGATCCAAATCCATATAAGTAGAACAAGGCCGAGAGTGTAGACAATGACTCTAATAATGTACATGAAAAGAAATCCAAGGGGAAACCAAACTCAAAGTGTCATGCATGGTTAGCGGCTGTATGGTTTTACACTAGGGGAGAAAAATGAAAGTGGTGTGACAGGCATGGTGACACTGACCTTGATGCGGTGTAGTTGGGAGTGGGAATGGGCCTGAAGAAGAATGGTTGAAGATAGAGCCTAGAGAAGATTCTGCTGATCCCCACTTTCTTTCTCTGATATACATACATACATACATGCACACATACATGTGTATATATGTATATACACAATACATACATATAGATATAGATATATAGATATATACATATTCCCTATCTCTCCACTAAATTGCCAGTATAAAACCACAACATAGAAATTCATCTAAGGCAACAGACAGTGTCATTGAAGATATAAAGCAGAATGAGGCAATGGAAAGAGCAGTGAATTGGGGAGTGCCACTTCCTACCTGTGTGACCTCGAGTAAGTCATTTAACTTCTCTGGGCCTCACTTTCTTCATCTCTAAACAGAAAAAGAATTCAATTTAAATGAATTGTAAGGTCATTTCTAGGTCTAAAATTTTTGTAATGTACCAATCTACGTAAAATAGATTCAAGGGACCTTGAATCTACTCAATCCTGAGTAGATGAGATAAGCTTAATTACAGAGGATGGTCAAATTTCTTTTGAGTCAAGGCTGATTTAATGGATATTAATCAACCACTCTAGCTGTTTCAATCTCCTTTTTCTTCCTCATCTTAGCAAAGGGGCTTAATTTAACCTTCCTGAATCACATACTTCTTCTTCTTCTTCTTTTTTCCACCCTGGAGAGCAAGGACAAATGACAGAGTGGATGATTTTTTCTTCCTCATTGAGTTCATTGTCCTTCTCCATTTTAAGGCACTAAAACAATAAATTGTTTCCATATTTCACCAATCTTCTATTATATAATGAGGCAACTCTTTGACTCATAGGTCAGATAACTACCTGGATATGCTTTGGGATGAAATATCTTTAGGAGGTAGGAGCAAATACTTCCTGCTGCATATGAGCCAAGCATTGTTGCAGATGACATTTTGGTTCATAGGATTCTTGGGTTACTCAAACTCCCTTTGAAGTCCTTAATCTAACACAAGGACAACTTGGCACAAATTTACTAGGGGTGCAGCAATAGGTCACACACCATTGCTTTGACACTTTTCTAAATTCCAAGGTGGCATGGAGCTGGCAATAGTTCAAGCTGACAACTGCAGAAGAGTGTTTGTCTCCTTGAAAAGGGAGTCACAAATTCAGTTTAAGTGAATGAGTGCAATGAGTCTGGTGGCTACTTTTTTTTTTTTTAGAATTTCCACATCTTTATGGGTTTTCAAAGCTTGGATTGTTAGTTCTGCCTTCTTTTTAAACATCTCAAAAGCAGAGGTATCATGGGGTAGTGAGAAAAACACTTAGAACTAGATTTGAAGCTCAGTTCTGTGATTAACTACTTATATATCTGTGAACAGTTCACATTATATGAAAATTGGTTTCATTATCCACAAACAAAAGAGGTAATCAACCATCTATATCCCATACTTATGAGCACCAAATGAGATAAAGTACATAAAGCACTTTGCAAACAATAATAAGTGATATAAATGCCAGTTATTGTTTCATAGTGCTTAGAGAGTTAATGTTGAAGCCAAGAAGAACTAGGTTCAAATTCTGCCTGTGGCACGCACTAGATATGTTATCCTGGGCATGTCACAATCTCCCCATGCTCTATGCAACTCTTAAAAACTAGAAATTTGTGATTTTACAGGTCTATATGTCCACAAAAATAGAAAACGAGACCTTTTCTCTGATCCTCAACGTTTCTCAAAATTTCCTCAAATGATAATGTGTAAATAGTAAAGCAATTGCAACTGTTTTCAATGATTAAGAGATCAAGAATCTCAGCAAGGCATCACCCTTGTAAATTAACCACTGAGAAAGCTAATCTCTAATCCCCTGAGAACTAATTTAGTTACTCTTTTTCCTACACCCTAGCAAGATGACAATATGTCCTTGGATCCATTCAACAATTCTTTTGTTTGCCTATGACAGCAAACCTATCTTCGACCCTTAGGAGAGTATTCTGGGGCAATAAACAACAGAACTCACTCATTTCCTCAGTTGCAGAGGAGGTGGAGGCACAGAGAAATGGGATAGAACACTGTATTACGTCAATGCCCAGCTGGAGAACTTGAATAGAGAAGAAGGGGGTAGGGCACCAGCATCTGTCTGGGACTGTGCTAGGCCTCAAGAAAAGTAACTGGCTACCCAGGTAAGGACTAAAGCTGGTGAAAAGTCAATTTGGGGTGTTAACTGATGCAGATTTGAGTTTCATCTCTTAGGGAATCCCCAATCAAAGAGGAAGAAGTCAGAAAACGAGCAAGAGGGGAACATAAGGAAAATAGACTGAAATTGGTAAAGCCCTCATGAGGAAGAAAACTTAGTTAAAAATCTTGAACAGGACATCTAAATGAGCTCAGACACTTCTGCATTTCAGGACAAAGGAAAATGAATCAACATTTGATGAATCAGAGTATCCCGTATGTTCGCTGAGAGAGAATGGAACCCTAATTAGATGTTCCCAAATGGGTCAAGAGGAATAAGAATCATGAAAATAGATTTTATGGAATTATCAGAATAAAAAAAAAAACTTGAATCTACAGTCTTGAGTCTTTACAAAGAAATAAAAAAGAGAACAGTTGATTGAGAATGCAAATATGCAGTGGTAATGGAAAATCTGGAAAAGGAGAAGCAAAAAGCAAAAATGTTATCTCAATGTAACCAAAACATTGATCTGAAAGACAGGCTACAGAGAGAAAAGTTAAGGATCATAAATTTTCCAAAAGAAAGTGAAAAGTCATAAAATTTGAATGTCATGTTACAAGAAATAATAATGAAAACTACCTTGAACTTCTGAACACAGAAAACAAAGTGCCAACCAAAAGAATACACAGATTGCTTTTAAAAAGACAAAAATATAATAAAATGAAAAGAAGTTGAGAACTTTCATTGGCAGAGGACATCTCTATATCAATGGAAGTACAGGTCTAATCTATATACGTGTGTGTGTGTGTGTCTATGTGTGTGTTTGTATGTGTGTAATGAGAAGCATATTGGCATGATAGTGGAAAAGATTGACCTTGGAATCAAGTGTGTTCAATTCCTGTTTCTGACACATACTAGCTATGACCATGGACAGGTCACTTAATATTTCAGTGTTCCAGGATGCTCTTTAAGACTATATTTCATAAAAGCTTAAGTGCTTTGCATAAGTAAATTAAAATCCTTTTATTGATAAATTGAATATCACAGACCAAAATATATATATGTTTGTATATGTGATCCTCTCAGTAAATACTCCTTTATAAAAGCTAATTGATTATAATTAGTTAAATGATACTGTGACACTAATCACTGGCAACTGATATTAGAGAGAACAGCCTGAAACGGGGGCTCAAACTGATAACCTATTTCCCATCAGGGTTATCTCCCAAACCCTGAGGAGGAGGATGTGGCTAATCTTGCTCTGGGAACCTGATCTGTTCATTCATTTGGGGATAACAAGAGCAGGTTCAGAGTCTTACTATACTCAAGTAGAATATGATTATGTAAGAAAAAAAGAGGAAAATCACACTGGGAAAAACAAAACAAACAAAAAACCAACAACAATCATTTACTTTGTGCTTAGATTCCTAGACAGACTATGTGTAAGTCAAACAAATGTTACTGGTGTTCATCTAGGTAACACAATAACATCTGTGAGATTCACAGAACAAAACTTTTGGGACTCCTAACTTTGCTACCAAGTGAGAGCTGATTCTACGGCACATTCATATTTCTCACCATCCCTACTAGTGCATTCCCCACTGAGAATATGTTATTTGGCTCCATGAAACATTTTAAGTAGAAAACTTTGTAGCTACCACAACTGGCTTGAGTGTTTCCTCTGTCCCATTACCATGAAAATGATAAAAACTAATCTCAGTGTATATTGGAGAAATTGGAAATAAATATTTTAAGTAGAGAAGGAGATTCTTATTATCTAGTGGTTTGTCCAAATATACCCAAGGTTCAACTTTTTTTATTCACTCATAAGCAAGGTTATCCTTAATTGTTTTTTTTACTGGTAATGGACATTTGCCCTTAGATAGGTTTTGAAATTGCAAATTCATAGAGTTCTTTGCTAAAAAACCTGCTGAATGCCACAGGGTTTATGAAAATATTTATCAATGCCAACAATATTATTATGAGATGGTGCCAACTATAGGTATCTGCAGTGAAGTTCTCTGCTTTTAGTAGGCTTTGTTTGGGTACACACTGGTATCCTTGGATGAGAGATTTTATATCCTGTGATCTTCACAAGTTATTGCTCCATATATGAATTCATAACTCATATTCTAACTACACTGTTGTAACTAGGTGGATTGAATACATCTTAAACTCACACAAAAAAATAGCACCTTGGAGTTTAAGAGAAATAAAGGAAGAGATAAAATGTTTGCTGTTAATGTCTGTTTATTTTCCCCAAAGAAATAAAACATGGCATTGCTTCTAAACAAAGCCCCTTCTCTGCTATTTATGTTCCTTATGTGACCTTGGAGAGCCTGCTAACAAACAGATAAATATTCAGTTCTTCAAGTTTTCCTATTATACTTGGTAAAAAGTTTTCCCTCCGTTGATGAAAACTTCAACCCCTCTATATGTTTAAAGAGGTTCTTTATGAGAGGCTGAAGCCACAAGAAATTATCAGTGTATTGCCAATATTTTGGTAATTAACTTCTCTGAAAGGGACAAGTCTAGTCTTTGTGCAACAGATACACATCCTGTTACTGGACCTAGAACTGAGAACTTCCCTGCCATGCCAGAGTTTGTGCCCTGTTAGCATAGCCTTCAAGAACCCAGGGTAGTAACAAGGTTATAATTCAATTCTATAGTACCTGCTATGTGCTGGGAGTTTGCAAAAGAAAATGGATGTGCCCATAAGCCCTATTCACAAGGCATTTAGTAAAAGTCAATGAAGAGGAGTCATGCAACTAGTATATATCAGAGGCAAAAATTGAATTTAGGTCTTCCTTATTCCATGGCCAATCCTTTCACTACCATGTCAATTTGTTTTTCATTATGTGTAGCACCAAACACACACACATAAATACCTATGTGTGTATATACGTATGTAGGTATCCATGGAAGTAGACTAAGACTTATGCTTCCACTGATATAGTGATCACCTCTACCAAAGAAGGTTGATAAATTATTTGCTTGTTTTAATAGCTGATAAAAGGGAGAATGAGAAAAGTGTAAAGGAAAGATAAAGAAAATAAATTCTATAAAAAAATTTGCAGAGTAACAAAGATATCACTCTTATTTTGTTGGGTTGAGGAGTTATGAAGAAAGAAGGAAGTGCTTTCCAAAAACTGGAAAAGCAGGGCAGGAGAAAAGCAGGTAAGGCTAGTTTGAGTAACAAAAGGGAGGCAGAGGGCAGATCAAAGACAGTGGATAAAGAGTGGCCCAGTTTGAGGGGAACATAGAGTATATGATATTAATAGCTAAAAAATCCCTCAAAAACAAACAAACTAAAAACTTATCAAGCATAAGTTGCTTATTACGTGCCAGGTACTGTGCTGAGCACTGGAAAAACAAATGCAAGCAGAAAGAAGCCAAGGCTTTCCATTTGAATGGAGGAAGACCACACATAAAAGGAAGCTGAAAAGCTGGGTTTAGTATGGGGACATACCAATGGAGGACATGCTAAAGAAAGTTCAGAGACTCAGTAGAGCAAATAAGTCACAAGAGGAATGAAGACATTGTGTGCTTTCCTTAAAATGGAGGTTTGGAGAGGAACAAGACAATCAGAGGATTTGGCCACAGGAATGGAGTATATTTCCAGTGTGACAAGAATGAGTGTGCTTTCAGGGTTAAAGAGGCTCCTGTGGCATGATAGAGAAAGTCCAGAGACTCAGGAGTGGGATATGGAGAGTAAAGAAAGGAAGTCATATAAGGTAAGGCTGACAGGTGGGACAAGATTATGGATAAATCAATATAAACATATAAATGTAGCCCTACCTTCAATGTTCCAGGGAGGAATTCAAATACACCTGAGGAGAGACTCATTTTATCTTGATGTTGGAAAAGGATGAGAGCTAGGGCCATACGAAACGCTAAAGGGTACTTACAGAGTGGAGATAGTTCAAAGGGAGGGGGAATAAACATCTCAAAAATAAAACAAAGCAGAAAGATCATTCTGTTCCACCTCACCCCAGCTTCTTTTTTTCTCCAGCCTTTTTCTCTGCATTTAATGAGACAGAGACTTACTATGTCTTATTTTTGCTACTGATGTTGATATTTTTAAAATCAAATTGTCTTATGGTAAATGACTTGAGATCTGTACTGGTCTTGCAGACTAAATTCCATCCAAAATGAGGAAAATACAGACTCCATGGTGACAAGTGCTGTTATATAAATATAATTTCCAGTTCTTTAAGTGGAAATGTGGGAAGTTATTCATGAGAGAAAGTACTAAATAACCCCAAAGTTAACTATTTACTTTTTTCATATGTAAGCGATGCTTATCTCTTTCTTGCTAACTCTGGTATCCGTTCAAGTACAAAGCTTCAATGACTTAAAAGAAAATGGCATCATTTGGACTAGCTACCCAGCAACAGATTGTGATGAGAATTAGACCAACAATATATATTGGAATTGTTGTTTTTTTTTGTTGCTCCGCCGTCACAAATTTTAACCTCTATGCACAAGATCACAGACTCATGGGTTTAAAGCTAGGAGGGAACTCAGAGGCCACTTATTCCAACTCCTACTTTTACAGACGTGGAGACTGAGGATCAGACAGTTTAAGTAAAAATGACAGAAGAACTATTTGGATCCATGTCTTTGGACTCCAAAGTTAATACTCTTTCCTTTCTACAACAATCTCTGCCCTCCAGTCTTTAATCCTCTCGGTTAAACATCCCCAGTTCCTTCAATTGTCTTATATGTGAAATGTGCGCAAGACTCTTCATCATCCTGGTGTAGCAGCAATGCAATATTCACAGCGCCTATGGCAGCTATGAGCATGCAGGCATAATTCTGAGTTGCAAAATATAACAGACTTGCTACATGGAAGATAGAACCAAAACATTTATTGAAAAACCAGAAAGTCAAATCCCATTATTGAAACACCAGAAAGCCAAATCCCAACACCAGAAACACCAATGTGTCATAGTGACAAAGAAATCTATTTACACAACAACAATGCTGGGGGGAACCACCATCCCAAAGCCTTCTGCTTTCTAGGGCCTTTCCACAAATGAAAACTCACAGCTTGCTGCCTGCTTCCTCTCTCTCCCTCAGTTCTAACTTCTCCCACCAACTTCATCTCAGCTCTGCTCCACCCTTCCTGCTCCATCCCTTCCTTCTGAACCTGTTCAGTGATTCAGGCTTCCATAAAAATCAAGCAGGTCACATGGGTCTTTTAATGAATGGGAAAGATCTTCCCATTGAACAAAAATACCTTACCATTACACTCGGACACTCTCCTTAGGAAACTCTTATCATTTACTTTTTAAACTGTGGTGTTTAGCACCAAACATAATCAATACTCCACATATGAGTTGATCAGAGCAGAGGACAATGGGACTATCTCTTCCTTTTTCTTAAAGCTCCATCTTTCTTACCTGCCTAATTGTTGTTATTTTCCCCCTGAAATTTCTCTAATATTAATTTCTGATATATGGACTATACAAAAAGAACAGAAAAGAATGAACAAAATCACTTTGGAAACCATTCCAAAAAAGGATATGAACTTTCCAGAGAACAACATAATACTTTCAGGGCTCCAAAAATAATGAAATCTTTACAATCTTGCAGTTGGTTTAAATACTTTTTTTGGATGTTGAAATGCTACAAATTGTATGCAAGTTCACAGCATCCCACCATCCCACATAATCCCACAGAGAATATCATAAAAAAAATTGTTTTTCTATTACACCTTTGGATCCATAAAACACCTAGGAAATTGGAAATCCTCTTCTGGCTATTACAAAGTCAATAGGTTTTCTTATCCTGAGATTCTGTCTATATAGTGACAAAAAGAACTGTCCAACTTGTTCTGTTGATACCAACAAGAGAAGAAAATCAATCAAACTAGTTGTTTAACTGAGTTGGATGGTCACTTCAGTCTAAGTGTACTAAATACTAATTTGTAGATAAAATCTGAATAAATACATCATAAACATTATTTAATGTTTATCTATTCAAATACAAATGTTTTAGAAAATATGAAAGCAATAACAAGAAGAAGCTTGGAATATGATGTGCCCAGCCAAATAGCAGAATAGTGGTTTGTTTTTTTTTTAATTCTCCAACCCTAAGAGTATCAGAAGAAAGAATAATGTACTTGATATAGAATATTTGCAACTGAATCCACAAGATAAGAAGATGATAGCACAAGCTGAAAAGCTCATGGATTAACACCCGAGAACTTGAAGACTTGTAGGTCCAGTTCAACATCCTTACATTAACTTAACCCATTCCATCTGCCTAATGTAGTAAGCTCACAGGCTAATGGCTAAAGTTCTGCCTGTAAACATCCCCAGTGTGAGCAAATCCTTCTAAATCCTCCTGAAACTGCAAGTGATCTGACCATCTATATTATGGGAAAAACAAAAAAGCAAATCCAATAGTTCAGAAGATGCATATAATACTTAGAAGGCTTTAGGTCTCTTTAATATAAAGGCTTTAGGTCTTTTTTATTGTATATAAGAAAAAAATATTAGAAATAAATTAGGTCTAAGGAAATTTTATATATGCATACATATATACATATACATACATACATACATACATAAGTGTGTTTGTGTTATATAAGGAAAAGGACACTAGAAATTAATCTGGCACTAGTTCTATCCTCAGGAGCTTACTCAGAACAGAACATTAAGCTTATCCAACTCTCACCTGCTTCAATATAAGGATGCTGAAGCTACTTGGAAGTCCAATTTTGGGGTTCAATGTAGCAATAAAGGGGGAGAATCCAATGAGTAAGCAGGGTCCCCAAAGACTAGTGATGGAGAAGACATGATAAAAACTTAAACATCAAAATACCAAAAGAGAAAACTTTGACAAAAATTTAGCACATTTTTTGTAGATTTGTAGACAGAAGACCCTAAAAACAAAAGGAAGAGTAAAAACTATGAGAAAAACCTAAACACAGCACTTTGAACAATTGTGATAAGAGAAACTAGGGCAGCTAGGTGGCGCAGTGGATAGAATGACAGGTCTGGATTCAGGAAGACTCATCTTCCTCAGTTCAAGTCTGACTTTAGATACTTACTAACTGTGGGACCCTGGGGAAGTCACTTAACCCTCTTTGCCTCAGTTTCCTCATCTGTAAAATGAGCTGGAGGAGGAAATAGCAAACAACTCCAGTGTCTTTGCCAAGAAAATCTAGAGTGGTTATGAAAAATTGAATACAACTGAATAACGACAAATTTTATTTTAGGCACTGCGCTGAGTACTAGAAATACGAAAATAAGCAGAAAGAAAGACAGTTCTTGTCCTCAGGGGACTTATATTCTAATGACAGAAGATAACACATTTAAGGGAACTGAAAAGGGAGTTAAAAGAGGCGAAATGAAGTTACCTGGTCTAGGGGCATTTTAGAGAAAGTCCATCAGAGTCTAGATTGTAACCTGGAGAAGAAGGAAGACACAGGCTAGTCTGGATCTCCTCCTTAAAATGAAGGTTATGGCAATACTCCAGGGAATCAGAGGGTGAGACTCTATGGGCAGGGGATACATTTAATATGTGAAGTTCAGTAGAGAAAAGAGCATGCAGGGTGAAGAGGTTTCTAGTGCATTATAGAGAAAGATCAGATGAATCCACAGTATAGCCTAGAAAGGGTTGGCAGTGGTGAATGACAGCTGTCTTTAAGTATTTGAAGGACTGACTGTGCCTTGAAGCAGTGATTAGACTTGTTCTTCTTCATCCCAGAGATAGATTTTTATCTCTAAGTAATGGAAAAATCTTTCTAAGAATTAGAGTCCCCCAGGCCCTGGAATCTGGAGGACCTAAATTCAAATCTGTCTTCAGGCGTTTACTTGCTAGGTAACCCTGGGCAAGTCACTTAACTCCAACTGCCTCCTCATCCCCCCAAATAGGTAGAATGGACAGCCTTGGGAGATAGTGGATTTCCTTTCATGAGATGTAGTGCATAAAAGGTCAGATAACCCTTTGGTTTTAATGTAGAAATTGTTCTTATTCATTACAGGATGAATTAACCAGCCTCTGAAATCCTTTCTCACTCGGAGCTTCTGGGATTCTGTGATGGTATTCTCATATATAAACAAGCAGTAGATCATGGATTCTGAAGAAAGGAAAATGAAACATGTTCATAGGTGAAAAAGACCTTAGGGATCATGTAGTTCAGGTCCTTGTTTCATAGATGAGGAGTCTGAGGCTCCAGAGAGATTAATCAGTTGACCCAGATATTCACAGCTCGTTAGAGGAAGAGCCAAAATCTGTTAGCACAGTAGTCTTTCATATTGCTGTTCAGTCACTCAGTCCTGTCTGACTCTTTTTGATCCTATGGATCATAGCGCACCAAAGCTGTTCATGGAGTTTTCTTGGCAAAGATATTGGAGCAGTTTGCTATTTCCCGCTCCAGTGGATTAAGACAAACAGAAGTTAAATGACTTTCCTTAAGGTTGCACTGTTAATGTCCAAATCCAGATTTGAACTCAGATCTTCCTGACTCTAGAGCCAGTACTCTATTCACTAAGCCACCTAGCTGCCTCCACTCAAACATATAGGAGGCACTAAATAAATACTTTGACTTTTCTTGAGAGCCAGGACTAGAATCTAGACGTGACTCAAGTAATTTTTCTATTATACAACCCAAAAGCAAGACTTTATTCCTTGTTTTAGTTGTTATTCTATATACATAAGTACATATTCAGAAATTGACACATGTATACATATGCATACGCTTTACCTATGTGTATATATGCATTATAGTAAGCTAGACAAATGCATGAAGAGTGTGAAGTTTATATTCAATGTCCTCTTACCTAAACTTTGAGAATGCTTCACTCTCCACCTCTTGACCTTCTCATTGCTTTCCCACATTTTGATCTCCCCTCTATTTCACTCCATTACTCTTCATTTATTTATTCATTTAACAAATATCTACAAAGGACCTAATATGCACAAGATGTTGTGGCAGGTGGCAGGGAAAATATAAAGGTCAGTAAAGGAGGTAGGTTTGGAGTGAGCATAGCTGATGGATGGCCTGTGGGTTCCTTTGGTATTTATGTGATGTTAACATAGAAGGAAAGAAAGAAGGAAGGAAGGAAGGAAGGTAGGAAGGAAGGAAGGAAGGAAGGAGGAAGGAAGGAGGGAAGGAAGGAAGGAAGAAAAAAAAGAAAGGAGGGATTTGTCAAGTGCCTATTACATGTCAGGTACTATACTAAGGGATTTCCAAATATTTTCACGTTTGATCTTCACAACAACCCTGGAAGGCAGGTGCTATTATTTTAACCATTTGATAGATGAGAAAATGGAGGCAGAGATTAAGTGATTTATTTGTCCAGGGTCACAAAGCTAGTAAATATCAGAGGCTGGATTTGAACTCATGCCTTCCTAACTCTAGGCCCAGTATTCTTTTTACTGCTCTAGCTGGTAGCCTATGAAAAAGACCCTCAGTGTGCCCTCTTGTGTAGAATATACAGGAGGATATGGACAAGAGTCCTACAGGATAAGAAGGTATATATAGTTTGAAATCATCATGGTTTGAGGGAAATACCCACTTTGACAAGATCACAGATCTATCAAAATATCACAGTAAGTGTAATTTTAAATGTATGGGGCAGCTAGGTGGCTCGGTGGATACAGTCCTGAGCCTGGTGTTAGGAAGACTCACCTTCTTGAGTTCAAATCCAACCTTAAACACTTTCTAGCTTTGTGACTCTGGGCAAGTCACTTAACCCTATTTGCCTTTATTTCCTCACTCATAATGTCAGTTGCAGAAAGAAATGGTAAATCACTCCAGTGTTTTTGTCAAGAAAACCCCAAATGGGGTCATGGAGAGTCAGACACAGCTGAAAAGACTGAACAACAAAAATCTTAAATGTAGAGAGTTTTTAATATTTCTCTATTTTAGATAGAGGTTGCATGTAAAAGTAGAGTTTTCATGGAATATATTAATATATATTTATGTATATTTTTTCTTGCATTTTAGAGATACATTTGTATTATTTTTGCATTATAAATTATAATATTTTGTGTCAATATTGAAATGGTTTCTAAAGTCTCTTCCAACTCTTAATCTGTGAAAACACTTCACTGAGAAAGAAACATCGACATTAAGAGGAAAATGAGGGCTTTTCAATGCTATTAAAGGGGGAAAACATAATTTGATGAGTCAGATGGTCCAGACTAATGGAGCACTAAAAGTGAAATACTTGATAAATATAAAGAATTATGGAGATAAAATGAAAATGCACAAAGAACCAGGATAGAATAAGCAAGAAAAATTACCATAAAAAAGGCATTTTAAAATTGTGTCTAAAAAACGATAGGAAGAGGAAAAGATTAAAAACATTCATGTTGCATCTCTGACTAGTAAGTTAATTTGGGTCCATCATCCTGGACAGGAAATCGAAAAAAAATAGGATTTTGGATAACTCAAAAGGAAGGAATTGAAGTAATCAAGGTAGATGACTTAGATTGTAAATGCTTCTGTGGAATGAAAGGTAATCTACCTAAGAGACTGATTTACATATAGAATATCCAAAAAGAAAAAGTAAGAATTGAAGTTGTTGATTTGACTGATGTGCAAAGATAGTCATTGAAAAGAGAGAAAAAAAAAATCTTTCTACTCTGGAACATTCTAGAAATATGATTGTAAGTACATCACAGTTATCTTTTTTTACAACAGTAAAAATTGCTCAATTCTTTGGCATACTTTAATTTCTGAGCCACAGGGGTACCAAGTCAAACTAGGTGGCAATGAACTATGCAGTAGGTTACAGAGAAAGATAAAAACAGTCATTTTCTTCAAGCTATTTACATTCTAACAAAAAACACAAGTGAACAACTAAGTAGGATCAGTTTAAGTCTTAGACACATATAATCCCAACTGCTGATGAGACTTTGGCTGGTGAACATTTTGAATTCTGGTAGTTCTAAACTGCAGTTGGCTAATCTGATAGTGTGTTCACACTAAATCAGGTGCCTGTCTGGAGAGGAGGACGACCAGGCTGCCTTTCTTGTTGTTGTTCAGTTGTTTTAGTGTCTGACTCTTCATGGCCCCATTGGGAATTTTCTTGGCCAAGATACTGGAATGATTTGCCATTTCCTTCTCCAGCTCATCCTCACAGATGAGGAAACTGAGGCAAATAGGGTTAAGTGACTTCCCCAGGGTCATACAGCTAGTAAGTATCTGAGACCACTTTTAAATTCAAGGAGATGAATCTTCCTCATTCCAGGCCTGACACTCTATGCACTATGGCACCCCCTAGCCGCGCACAAAGTTGCTTAAGAAGAGGCAAGCCTACTGAGGTTGTAAACTTAGCAGTTCAAAGCCTGATGTCTATCAGTACTGCTAACAGGGGTCTATCAATAGTCCCTGAACTTCTACACACACACACACACACACACACACACACACACACACACACACACACACACAGAACTACATGATAAATACATGGCAAATTAGAAGTAATCTTTGAGACGAGGTGCTAGGGATACAATGCTAGCTCTGCCTTCCAGTTCTAAATCCTCCCATCTGTTCCCTTAATCTTAGTTTTATTTTTTCTCATTGTGAAAGCAGTGGTATTCATGACCCCCCAAAGAGAAAAACAATAGATGGGAATGTGGCAAAAACCAAGAAATATTCTGGAAAAGTACTACTAAAAGGGGGATGTGAGGTAAAGATATATGGTGCTGACTGTGGTGACCTTTCCATTGGAATGTTGTTCTATAATGAGGAACAGAAGCTCTCTCACTGCTTAGTGGAATAGATGAGTGAAGATCCTTCTCTTTTGGATTCCACAGAAGTCTTCATTCAATGTCTCATCATATTAAAGAGTGACCCTGAATTCCTGAAGGCTGTGCAGGCAAAATATAAGTTCTGCAAAGGTGGAAAAGTTCAGCATACAGGTGTAGCCTTTGATTGTGTTCTTTGAGGATAAGCCTGTTTTATAAGAAGTAATTTTTTAACCTAATAGACAAAGGCACACATTCCATCCTCAATTCATTTGTTGAGGGGAGGTGGCAGAGATCCAGAGTCATGATGGGGCTACGGCTAAGGAGTCTGAAAATAGGGTTAGGAAACTGGGGCCAGAAGGAGCTCTCTTGGGTAGCCTGCAGAGGAAGATTATTTTGGTAATGATGGGAAGGATGAATTAGAGAGGAGAGGAAAGATTATATACAGAAAGTAAGCATTTTATATTAGGTCCAGTTAGAAATGTGTTAGACTGCAGTGAAAGCAAATTTGTCAAGCATTTAGGGTCTTATCTCTTCCTTCCCCGTTGCTGGAGCAAAGTTACAAGAAAAAATAATGTAAGAGTTAGGAACAATTACGCCAGGAAAGACAGGTTGGGAAAGGACCTTAGATTTCACTGAATAATTTTGTTACTAGCATCATATACCCATAGCAATTCAGTGTTTTCTTAGAAAAAGTAATTTTTCTTCTGTGCCCCATGACTAACTTTGTCCTACAAAGGTAACTGCTTGACTTTGTGTCATTCTGAGATTAAACATTATCATTCTCATATCCTGTCATGCTACTTTGTTATTTCCAACATTTGTCTCTGCTCGATTCCTCGTTTGTTTTGTAAAATGTCTACCCAGACTCACTGAGGTAGAAGACACCTTACAACTCAGATTACAGAAGTGAAATATTATTTGTTGTCCAAACTAATTAGCTTTTAAAGGCTACAATGCAATCTTCTTGCCATATTAAGCTATACCCACCCCTGGCCACAGCTAGGCTGAAACCATGGGAAAATACATTTTCTGGCTGATACATATAATTTCTTTTTTAACTTAATTTAAAATCTAGGTCTTCTCAGATGATGACACTGCAGCATTTTTAGATTAACGCATTTGTCACTTTTGTATTGCTTGTCATAATTAACCACTAGCCTATGAGGTTAAAAATTTCCATTTGTGGGTATCAAGAATTCCTTACTTGATAATTCTGTGTATTCTCAAACTCTTCTATCCTCTCACCTCACCAACTCCAAAAGCCCATGGAGAATACAGTTCTAATTAAGCTATAATTATCACTTGCTATTTCAAAGCATTTCTAATCCAAAGTATTCCCTTCAGGAGCAATTGTTTTCTGGCTAGTATCTATAGTGTAGGTTGGATGTTCCTTTGATGTGGGTGGCCAATTTACATATAGAGATGTCCCAAGGTGTCATTTTTCACACTCTTCAATCTTAATTGTATGGGTAGGGTACAGTTGTCAGTCTAACTTTTGTGTAAGAATAAGAGAGAGCAGAGCTCCCTTCTTCAATATCAGTAGAGCTTTTACAAATATCCTATTTAATTTATGATGGTAGAATATTATTAGTATCTAGCCTTTCAAAGGGGAAGATGCATCCTACTATCAAACTGTTTTTCTTTCCATTTTTGGTTGTACTTTCACTTCCTCATTTCCCATTGGCATAGGCCAATGGTTTTCAATCTTCCTAATGCTGCCACCCTTTAATACAGTTCCTCATGTTGTGGTGACCCCCACACCCCCCAACCATAAAATTATTTTTGTTGCTACTTCATAAATGTAATTTTGCTACTGTTATGAATTGTAATGTAAATATCTGATATGCAGGATGTATTTAAATTGAACATAACCCACAGGTTGAGAACTGCTGGCTTAGGCAGAATGTCCTTAAGAAAAAAACACCAGCTTTGGGCAACTCTTAAAATGATGGTCACTGGGTTACAGAGATGTAACTAGAGGAGGACAATCAGAGTTTTGTTTCAGGATTCTTAAATCATAGTATGCCATATTTAATGGGCACTGATACTGTTGTAGTATTTCAATAGCATAAATAGAATAGACTTTGAAAACACATTATCAAGGAGAAGAAGAAGCTGGTGATGCAGAAAAACTTGAAAGGGCAAAAACTCTGTAGGTCCTAAAAAGCAGTAAAGAGAAAGTAGTCAGATCTTTGCTATCTGGGCTGATGATTATAATGTTTACCAGGTTATAACCGTACAATTTTATTTATTTTCATCTTGCATATTTGATTTGAACTGTAAGACTTTTCTGTTTTAAGGAGAAGCTAATTTTATGTGATTGGGAAGTTATAATTAAGTAGGAAAATATTAAGCCTTTATTTTCCCATTAATCACAACTAGGGGCAGCTTCATGTTCAGTTAATATCATAATTCAAATCAATCCCGATTTACTCCTTAAACATTTATTTAGCACCTTTTATCAAATGTGTCAAACACTTTACCAGGCACTTGTGATAAGAAAGTGAAGGAGAGAAAGGAAAAGAAGAAAAAGAGAGAGAGAGAGAGAGAGAGAGAGAGAGAGAGAGAGAGAGAGAGTGTGTGTGTGTGTGTGTGTGTGTGTGTGTGTGTGTGTGTGTGTGTGTGTGTAATGGTAATTAATTTAGCAGGTACTTATCCCTTAGTAACTAAGGGTTAAGTACTTCTGTGAAAGAAACAGAAGGTGTGAACTCTATCTCCCTTGCTGACATAACAGGAAGGTGTTGGCCTAGACAGGAAGCCAATGTGTGTGTGTGTGTGCGTGTGTGTGTGTGTGTGTGTGTGTGTGTGTGTGTGTGCGCGTGTGTGTGTGTGTGTGTGCGTGTGTGTGTGTGTGTGTGTGTGTGTGTGTGTGTGTGTGTGTGTGTGTTTAAGAAGAGCTCTAGAGGAGAGACAGTCAGAATCAAGAATTTTTACTCCTGGTAGAGGAAGCAGAATTGTTCCAGCATCTGGGAGCTGGGCTGCTACTAGACTGAGAACTGAGTTGGAGTTCTCTATGAGACCAGAATCTGGTGTGTGTTGAAGTTACTGTTGCCTCCTGGAAGGTTGAAATTTCTTCTGGGTCCTAGGGCCAGCTGAATTGCTGGAGGACTGAAGAAGCATGACATGATGGGGATAAGGCTTTGTTTGTTTGTGGCTTGGTTGATCCTTGAGTTCCTGGCAACAAAGTTGTGAAGGTTGTGAAATGTGCTGGACCCTGTGAACTTCAGTGTGTACCAGGATTGCCTGGAGGACTGGACAAGGACCTGGGAGCTGTCTGCCTCTGAATCCAGGTAACTGTTTGGTGGATTCAGATAGGATCTGGGACCATGAAAGGGGATCCAGTGAGTCTGAGAGACCATCCTGAGTCAAAATGAAGAAAAGGCCTCTCCTTGAATATTGAACATGTGATGAAATTGAAGTTTACTAGACACTGAGGGGTGGAGGGTTTGTGTAATTTTCTAATTATTGTATTTAGTGATTAATGATACTTAGTAATTGTGAATCTGGATAAGTGACTAATGAAGTTAATTTATGATTGCCCCTTAAGTGGAAGACTGACTTGTATTGTGCAGTGATTCAATGATTAAGTAAAGAGGGTTCCCCCCTTAGGGAAAGCAGATGATTATTCTTTTGTTCTTTGTTCTAAAAATGGTGGCCACTTTGGTGAAAACTATGTAGCCATTCTAATGTTAGGCTATTGTGAACAGTATATTGTAGTTTTTTGTGATAAGATGTATTGTTGTGAATATTATACTGTACCTTGATTTTTTGAGAAAGTTTGCCTTGATTTGTTATGGAATAAATGGAGTGTTCACTATATGGAATAATCAGAACCTTAAAAGCTGTTCACAGTAGCATTCTTTTGGGAAGCTGCTCTTGCATAGCATTACAGAGAGAAAGAAAGAAGAAAAGGAAAGAAGAAAAGAAGGAAGGAAAGGAAGGAAGGAAAGAAGGAAGGAAGGAAGGAAGGAAGAAAGAAAGAAAGGAAGAAAGAAAGAAAGAAAGAAAGAAAGAAAGAAAGAAAAAAGGAAGAGAGGAAGAAAATGTTGCTTTTATGAACAAATGTATTCCAGTGGTACAATCTGGTATAGTTATGTTAGAGTCAGAGGACCTGGGCTTGAATCCAAGCTCCAAAATATTACCTTAATCTCCCTGGGCCTCAGTTTCTTCATCCATAATATGAATGAGTCAGATTATATGGACTCTAAGATTCCATTCTATATCTATAATGCTATGAATATAAAAACAGATGAATAAATAATATACATATATCTAATGTTTAAAATATAAAGAAGGTCAAAGAAGAAGATGAAAAGAGAAGAGAGGAACAGAGGGTGAGAGAAGGGGAAGGAAAGGGGGAGAGAGACAGAAACAGAGACAAAGACAGAGAGGTAAGAGAGAGAAGAGGGAGGGAGACAGAGAGAAGAGAGATAGAGGTAGAGACAGAAAGAAACAGAGAAGCAGCAACAGACAGAGACAGAGACAGAGAGATGAGCCTTGAATAGTTAGGATTACTGTGGAGGCAGGAATGAGGACGAAGAAACTCTAGGCATGATAGTCTATTTAAAGACAGGAAAATTGGAGATGGATGATTGTGTAAGTTGGTCTATTTAGCTAGAATATTTGTATGAGACAGGACAATATGAAATCAGTCTGAAAAGACAGGATAGAGTCAGTTTATTAAGGCCTTTACATGACAGAGTAGTTTTTCTTTTATTCTAGAGAAAAAGGATCCATTGGAATTTCTTGAGTGGTGGAGAGACTTGGTTAGACCTATGCTTCAGAAATAGACATTTTGCCGCTATGTGGAGAATGGATTGGGGAGGAGAGATATTGTAAGCAGGGAAACCAATATCAAATTCTATAGACAGATAAAGATTGAGAAAATAAATCATGAAATCTGGCAATTTAGGAGAAAACTGGCAGCCTGGTGTTGGAGGGGCATGGTTGAAATCTATCACACCAGGGAAATCTAGGCTGGTGGATCTCTTGATCTTGGAATTTATGAGTGGCAGTGGACTATGTAGATCAGATATCTGCATTACGTTTTCCACCAATAAGGCAAGCCCCCTGGGAGTGGTAAACCACTGGGATGCATAACAAGAGTGAGCTGGTCTTGCTCAGTGCTATAACAATTTAAAGCTTTTGTGCTGATCATTAGTTAGATCAGGCATATCAATCAGTGGATTCTATACTTCTAGGCTGGAAACTGGGAGAACCAATTTAAGAAAAGGGGAGAGGATAAGGGGGGGTAATTAGTAACTTTTATTCAAATATTTGAGTGGTGGGGTCAGAAGTCAGACTGAAGTGGGTTGAGAAGTGAATGGTATGGGAAGTGGCAGTAATGTATAGAGAATTTAGCTTTTCCTAAGTGTTTGACTGTGAATGGAAGGAGAAATACAGTATTAGAGAACAGTTTGAGGGGATGGCAGAGTCAAATAAAAAAATTTTAGGGATCATGGGGGATTTGTACATATTTATAGGTAGGAGGAGAAGGTCCTGGGAATAAGGAAAGATTGAAGAATAGAAAGAAAAAGATAAAGTAAAATTAAATGGTAGGATATAGTTCCCCTGGAAAGAAAATCTTTGCTAAAAATACCCTTATTCTTTAAGATACTGTGAATACTATATATAAAGAACTGTGCTGGATGTTGTGAGGAATACAAAGATGAATTAGACATGGCCTCTACTCTCAAGAAATTTAGTCTGGCGAGAAAGAAAAAATAGGCACAAAAAGAATTGAAATCCACAATAATTGTATGAAAACTATTTAGAAATTATGGTATTTGAAACTCAAGGGATTGTGGAACCAAATCTTGTAAATTACAAGTAAATAAACAAATCAATTTTATAAAAGTAGACAGGAGTACATCATAGACCCTCAATAAATATGGGTTGAAGAAATTTAAAAAATAAAAATAAAAAAGAAATTATTGTAAGAAATGTATTTCCCTTTTGTATTAAATAACTAATTATTAAATCAAAACCAAGGTTTTTTCACTTTTCTAATTCCTCATCCACAAACCAACCTGTTCAAGAATACTCTTTAAAATTTACCTAAGCCAAGATCTACTCAGTAAAAGAATTTCTGACTTTGGGCTAAAGGATTGCTGCTCATTGTGAGTGTTTAGATAGGTCTGAGGAAGGATTGATTATCCCTTTTGTCAAGACAGGTGATATGGAAATTGACCATATCCTCTTTGACCAGGATTTGAACAACCCAAGTCACCTACCCCAAGACTCTTGTTTTAATATAGCCCCCCTCACCTTTTTTTAACCACTCAGAGTTAGTTAATTACTGTTCCCTCAGGAACACATACTCTTCAAACGGCATATAAATTGTGAGCCCACCATTTTGAGGGATCTTTGGTCTAAGGGAGATGGTCTTTTGAGACTATCTTTTATGGTCTCATATGATCATACTTTTAGTAACAAATACACTGGCCTCATTAATAAAATGATCAACTTATCCAGAAAGTTTGTTTCTCAAACCATTTTAATAGCCACATTATGTCAGACACTAAACATTTATTAAGCACCTACTATGTGCCAGGCACTGTTCTAAGTGATAGAAATATAATTAGAAATAAAAACAAAGACAGTCCTTGCCCTCAAGGGACTTACAATTTAATGAGGAAAGACAGCATATAAATGGAAGCTGAAAGGGGAGGGGAAGGTACTCTTAGCAGGGACTAGGTAGGAGTATAAAGAAATTCAAAAGCAATGTGGCTTATGGGAAATGTGGGAAAGACTGCTGAGTACCCCATTCACCTTAAACAAAGACTTGGAGCCTTTGATCCTTATCCTTCCTACAGAGGATTCAATCAGAGGGGCAGAAGATACTGATGAAGTTAGTTAGATGAGCTAGGCAAATTCTATCTTGCAAAATAATGAGATTTCCTAATGATAAATTTCCTGGGGAAGGAAGGCATGTCAGAAAGTGACACAGGAATCCAAAAGCAATGTGTGGCTAGTGGGAAATGGGAGATGAGAGGGTTAAAGGGGTAAAAAATACTTAGGCTTGGAGTTTGTGCATTTCTTCCTTGATGCTTCAAAGCTCTCTACAAAGTCTTAGTTGAGTTTTCCCATTATATGGAGGGTGTGCCCCTTTGGGACTATGGGAGTGTTTGTTAGGATTACCACTTACCTGAATCACTTCTTTGTGTAGAAACTTTCTGCTCCTCTCTCAAGTATAACACAACTTCCCCCTATCTCACCCTCTCATATATTCTCCTGGTACAGATCCTTTCCTGTGCCACCCACTGCTTTATCTATTTCCAGCTACTCCTTTTCCCCACCTCTTCATCAGATACTTTGAGCTAAGAGAAGAAACCAGAAATAGCAGAAACCATGTCCTGCCCTTTTAAAATAGTATTTTAAAACTTTCAAAATATTTTACAAAATTATTTCACTGTAGCCTCATAAAACACCTTACAAAATAAATACCATAGGTGTTTATTATCTACCTTTTACAGATACATAAACTGAGACTCAGAGAGGTTAAGGGACTTGTCCATGGACACACAGCAAGTAAGTCCCAATGGCAGAATTCAAAATAGTTATTCGTGATCCACGTTCAATGCACATTTTGAAGGTTTGTAACTGTCAGTAGTGTGATTACCCTTTTACAAATAGCAATATCTGTGTTCCATTTTAATTGAGCAATTCAGCATGAAGTATCTATCAAGGCCCTTGTATATCTGCTAGTGACTATACTAGACACTGGGTATACAAAGACAAAAATGAAATATTCTCTTGTCCTCAAGGTGCTTATGAGAGAGGGAGAGAGAGAGACAGAGAGAGAAAAAGAGAGAGAAAGAGAGAGGCAGACAGACAGACGGACAGAGACAGAGAGACAGAGACAGACAGAGACAGACACAGAGAGGCATTAACAGAGGGAGACAGACAGAGAGAAGCATACAATTCAGTTATTCCCACATGGGAACTTAATCTTTTTCTCTCTAGGGAATCACTTTAGTGGTTCATAATGCACATCATGACCAGCTAATAAGTTATAATGGATTAATTGGTAGACCATAGACCTCATACCATAGTCCACATACCACATCCAACTTGCTTAGAACTTATGTTTGCTCTGTGGATTTTTTTTTGTATTCAGACTAATATACTCTGACTTATTTTTGTTATAATTTTCCAAATTATTCTCTCTTGATTAACTTTGTTGAGGTTATTTTTAGTATTGCTTTTCCCTTGAAAATCATCTCCCAATTACATGCAACTAGTACTGACTAAAGTGGGAATATTAATGATGACATTGATATTTTATAGTAATATAGAAGTCAAATTCTATTCCATGATATATCATGCAGACCAGGGAAAAGGATGCTGTTCTGACAAATCCAGTCTGTTATCTGCAGATGGGAAGCTGTAGGAAGACATGAGAAGCATCATCTACTGAGATAGCATGAATTAAGCTTCAGGGAATTAATAGGCAGAGAGACTTTTCATTCAGCAACTTGAACTGAATCCCTTTACAGCATGGAGAAGACTTTGAGCTTTAATTCAATTTGTCAATTGCAAACCCTTCCCTTATTGAGCATGTGACTGTTTAATTCCGTCCTCTGGGAATACCAGCTCAATGACCTTTGTTAGGTCTATGGTTCTTAATTCTTAAAGATTCATGTGGATATTTAATATCTTTCCTTGGGTTTAGAATAGTCTACTCCATGTTACTAAGGAAAAATTTCATTAATATTTCTCTAAAGAACACTTCCTAGCAGCCAGGTCTTTACTACTTCTTATTTAATACTATTCCATTATTAATTATTGTTTTGTTCCTGTTATAGCCATTTGTCACTTATTTTTAAAGTTTATGTACTCACATAGCGTGGACTTTCACTTGTAGCCCAAAGAGTGTTCTTGTGTGCTAATAAAAAATTCACAGAATCTCACAATCAAACACGGAGAGAAGGATGAGACATAAAAGTTCAACCCCTATCCCTCCACACAATTTTGTAGACGAGGCAGGAAACTTAGGCATGAATCAAGCATTGTATGTATGCTCTGAGCTGTGGTCTGACATAATTTCTACCGAACATACTGCTTCTCATGTTAAAGCAAAGATTTGTAAACAAAGTAGATGTTTATTGATTAGGGAACAACTAAATAAGTTATTTTACATGACTGTAATGCAATATGACTGTGCCATATAAAATGACTATAGGGAAGAATGAGCAGGCTATGTCAACTGATAGGTAATGATGTAAGCAGAATAATAATTAAAAAAACACCTACAACAAACCATGAGATTCTTAATACCTACAATAATATGAACAGAATGATAACTTGCACACTTGAAATTGAATACTTGATAAATATAACCACTAATATGGCCCTGAAGAGATGAGAAAATGTAACCATCTCCCTTCTTTGGAGAGGGGAGGCCATGGGTGAAAAACTAACACATTGGTTAGTTTTTCTGAATTTTAAAGAAAAATAAAATGCTATAAGGGATGATTTGTTGAGTAAGAGAAAGGGGGGGGGGGATATCCAAGAATAAAAGTGAAAATATATGTATGAAAGTTAAAAGTAAAAAGAAAATGTTTATTAAATTATCTATCTATCTATCTATCCATCTTATAAACATATGGGGAGTCTAATTCTCTGCTTATGAAATGAATGCACCTTCATAGGGAGAATATCCCCATTCCTTGATGAAACAGGAAAGAAACTAGATCTACATTTAGCAAATTCAGTGGCTAGTGCTCTCTATCCTCATATTTCTAGGACAGATTAGGGCTATTTCAGAGTTTATATAAGGATAGGGAGAGTTGGGGTGGCTGGAATGTGACTGTGGTGAAGGTACACTGGACTGTGTAGGCTGTCCTCTTGTACGGCCATTTGTTTTGTTTTTTTTTTTTGGAGAAAACAGCTCTAACAGAGTACGCCATGTCCAGACTAGAATGATGACTGACCACTCTGAAGAACCCTGAGGAAAGAGTTTAAAAAACCTTATCTTTCCTCTCTGTCCCTAAGGGATGATGATGGTAATAATAACTTACCCTCATATCACACTTTTAATTTAGTTAATGAGCTTTACTTTGTTTATTCTCATAACTATTCTGCCATTCTGGAAGGAAAGTAATAAAGGTACTGCTATTTCTATTTTATAGACTTATTATACCCTACAAAAAAGAGAAAAGGAGGAAATCAAAAAGTTTCTTAATACTGGCACATTATCCTACTTCCTCACAGGAGCTTTCCCCTCGCTCAGATTCATGTGGCACTTTCTCTTGTACCTTTCTAATGAACTGAATATATATCTACATCTATATCTATATCTATATATACATACATACATATATATTCAATTGTGCTTGTCATATCAACATGTGAAGTTGGGGTGTAGGTTCTGTCTTCTCCCTTAATTTTGGATCACTTACCGTACCTAATAACAGTGCTTACACACTGTATATGTAGCACATGTTTTTTCAATCAGTCCACCATTCAATGAGCACTTATGCTACTATTTGGTGCCAGATAAACATTTCCTCACCTCAAAGAGATTAAATTCTCCCAGTAGGTACAATATATTCATCAATAGGTAAATACAGTATACATACAAACTATGCATACGTACACACATCTCTCTCTCTCTGTCTCTCATAATATATGTGTATTCAAGAGAGAGAGAGAGAGAAGGAGAGAGACAGAGAGAGAAAGAGAGAGAGAGAGAAAGAGAGAGAGAGAGAGAGAGAGAGAGAGAGAAAGAGAGAGAGAGAGAGAGAGAGAGAGAGAAGAGCATAAGGTGGATCCCGCGGGGGAAAAGCTACCTCAAATTCAAAGTGCTCTTGTAAATCCTCACATCCTAAAATCATAGCTTACAAACCTGCACCCATCTATTTACTTTATACACAAGAGACAAGAATTTGTTCAGAGAGAAAATTTCCCCCCTGAATTTGGGGTGCTCTTTCCTACATGTATATAAAATCTCAGTAAGAAGAGTAGACTCACATGGGGAACAATGGACACAAATGAGAAACAAAAGACTCCAGAGTGCACATATAGAGGGTTAGCTCTGATGCTACTGGGTCACTGATGCCTTCTAGTGATGTTATCATGTTGCTCCCAACAGATTTGCTTCTTGAGAATCTCCTCATCTCCATTAGACATTGCTCTTCTGGACTCCATCAAAAACTGATTTGCTGAATACAGTCAAATTTGGGGATACATCCTTACATGCTTCTCTCTCAATCCTGTGAGGAAGGTATAACAGACATTATTGTTCTGATTTTAGATATGAGAAAATATATTCAAAAAGGTTAAATGACTCGCCCAGTGGGTCAGATAGCATCAGAAGGACTTGAACCCAGATTTTCTTGCTTTCACTTTGAGCCCTTTATTATTCCCCAGTGTTTCTTTAATCAGCCCACCCCATTTGTTTGCCTATCTTTATCTACCTTAACTTCAAAAGACAGAATGAAAGAAAGATGACAAATATACTTAGTCCCTCAAAGTCTAATGAAAAATTAGGGCTTTTTAAAAAATGAAGATTGGGCTAAATAAAAGATTGATGGTTGGTGAAGTTCATTCATTTTTATTATTATCACACCAGATAGAAAGGAGAAAAGCAAGACTGAGAGAAGAGTTGTGTCATTCTCATTGCATGAAATATTCTCCAATTGGGCTACTTGATGACTTCTCTGCAATACTGAATAGAATGAATCATCACTAAGGGGCTACATTTTACTTGGGATAGCCTAGGCTATATTGTCCCAACTCCCAACTTATCAACATGTTCCTTATCTAATTGCAGTGACCCAAAATTCTGGGAATAATGACAGCACCCCAAGTATTCATCTTGCAATTCCGTAGTAACCACTGACTTTTCTTAGCTATTTTTTATTCATACTTCTATCTACCCTTCATTTCATTATATATTTTGAAACATTTCCCAATTATATTTTACATAGTATTTTGTTCATTCCAATTGCATGTGAAGATAGTTTCCAACATTATTTTTTAATAAGATTTTGAGTTTCAAATTTTTCTCCCTTTCCTTCTCCCTCCCCTAGAGGGTAAGCAATATGATAAATAGGTTATACATCTGCAATGGTGTTAAACATATTTGCACATTAGTCATGTTGTGAAAGAAGAAAAAACAAATGAAAAAAACCTACAAAAAGTGAAAGTTTGCTTCAATCTGTATTTAGACTCTCACATTTCTTTCTCTGTATGTGAAGAGCATTTTCCATCATGAGTCTATTGTAATTTTCTTGGATCATTGTATTGCTGTGAAGATCTAAGTCTATCATCTGCTTTTACTGTGTACAATGTACTCCTGGTTCTTCTAACTTTACTCAGTATCATTTCATATAAGTCTTTTAAAGTTTTTCTGAAATTGCCTACTCATCATTTCATATAGCACAATACCATTCCATTACAATCATATACGACAACTTGTTTGGTCGTTCCCCAATTCTTTTCTACCACAAAAAAGCTGCTATAAATATTTTTGTAAGGTAGGTACTTTTCCTTTTTTTATGATCTCTTTGGAATACAGACCTAACAGTGTCTAACCTTCATTAAAAAAAAATCCTAAGTACAATTGGGTTTCTTAAGCTCTATTCTGTCTAAAAAAGCTAGGGGCCTGAAGAAGTTGGATCTCCTTAGTCAAAAAGAACCATAAAATGGAGTCAATTTTCAAAAAACAAAATGTCTCATTTAATTTCATTCAGAATTTACAAACTTTTATTTTTTGTGACAGAGCTCTAAGAAGACTAATATTTTAAAATTTGGGGGATGGCTAGGTGGAGCAGTGAATAGAGCACCGGCCCTGGAGTCAGGAAGACCTGAGTTCAAATCCAGCCTCAGACATTTAACACAAAACCTAGCCATATGACCTTGGGCAAGCAGCTTAACCCCAACTGCCCTCCAAAAAAAACCAAAGCAAAACAAATAAATAAAATAAAATTTTAGCTTAAAATCGGGTAATTACACACTTGTAATGGTTCACTGAAATGTTTCTGTAATGAATAATGTTTGTGTTGCACAAATAGCTGGATTTTTTTTTAACAGAGAAACTGAAGGTTTGCGTAAATTAACAATTACATCGTTGACTTTTTATAAGAAAAGAATTTCTCTTGGTCATCTTTATTGTTGCATCATTTTTCTGTCTAGGATCTCCTAACCAATAAATTACAGCTGATGAATATTAATTTAGAAGACTTTCTAGTTTCCTTGACTTTTTTTTCCTTACCCGTTTCTGAACCTACACTCAATTATGGTTTCTCTTACTCCTGTAAATAGTTTTCCTGATTTCTGTATCACTCTTAAGTATGTTTTATTTGATAGAAAATTTGTACATGCTAAAGACTTCAAGCAGATGGTGCCATGTATGAGTCACTGATCATTTTCTTTCAACTTTTGCAATGTTCAAGAAACTAAATGGCCTTAACATATTGAGTATGTGAGGTCTATGTTTGTGGGAGATAATGACCACAATAAAATAAATAGATAAGATAAAAACCACAGAGAAAACACAGAATTCACCGATCACCTCCTGAGAAGGACCCCCAAAAGAAAACTCCTAGAAATGTTATAGCCAGGTTCCGGCATCCCCAGATCAAGGAGAAGGTATTGCAAGCTTCCAGGAAGAAACAATTTGAATATTGTGGAAACACAATTAGGATAACCCAGGATCTGGCAGCTGCTACATTAAGGGATCGAAGGGCCTGGAATATGATATTCCGGAGATCAAGGGAGCTTGGATTAAAACCAAGAGGGGTACTACAGAGAAATAGATTTCATATTTTTTTTTGTTTTGAGCAATATTTCATATCAGTACCTACCTATATCCGCAAAGTTGAGAGCAAAAATTAAAAAGGTTCCATGCCACTAGTTTTGAATTGAGTCACTAAAGGAATGAAGAGGAATCCTATACATTTGGAAGTTGAAAACTTCTGGTGTCAAGAGTGGGTACTGTAGGGGAGGAGCCAAGATGGCAGTGTAGCAGCAGCAACATATTGCAGCTCTCACATAGCCACCCCAAAATACCCATGGAATAGGACTCTGGACCAATCCTAGAACTTCAAAATGCACACAAAGATACTTCCCACTAAAGTCAGCTCGGCTACGAGGAACCATATCAGCACTGCGAACCGAAACCAGCCTGGCCTGAAGCCCCGGCTGTGCCCCGGGGGCGGCTGGGCGGGAGGTGCAGAAAAGCCTCTGAGGTGAGTGTGATTAGCAACGCTGCGAGTGGTGATTGTGAAAGGGGGAGATAAGCATCCGGCCAAAAAGCAAAAGGCGGAGGTTTTGCACCTGCCTCCACGTTGTAGCTTCCCCCCCTCGGCCTGCAAAAAGCAGGGGGACTGAGCAATTGTTTTCAGACCAGTGCTCTCGCGTTGAGCGGCCTGGATCCGGATCGTCGTCTTGGGCCTCGGTCTTGGAGTCGTCATTATCCAGTCAGCCGGAAGTCTACGGCAGCCAGGAGGACCCCAGCGATTTGGGACAGAGCTTTCCCTTCTGGAAGCAGAGCCCCACAGAGATTGTAAAAAAAAATTCATGGTCTGAAGAACCATGAGTAAGAATAAGCATAAGAAGCTAAGTAAGAACAGCTCCCAAACCCTAGACTCCTTCTTTCGGAAAAAGAAAGATCATGGGAG
>CM053592.1:84292399-84311042 GCA_028646515.1 Pseudochirops corinnae
CTTTATTTTTCAATTATATATGTAATATTGGACTTAATTTTTTTGAATATTTGATAGAATTCAATGTTGAAACCATCTAGTTGTTTTTGTTGTTTCCTTTGGGAGTCTGTTTATGGTTTGTTCGATTTCAGACAATTAGACTTTGTAACAGATAGAATGCTCTAGAGAGCGCTCTTTCTCTAGCTATACCCTTTCAAATTTGATAAATATATCTTCTATATCTTCTTTCATGTTGTCAATAGACTTTGCTACACAGAGCAAGAGTCAAGATTCTTTGGCACATCATTACAGACTCTCCTCCAGTTTCATATCAACATTAAACAGAAATAGCTTGAAGGCATAGTGAATAGAGTATTGGATTTGAAGTCAATGATATCTAAGTCTGACTCCTGCTTACTTACAAGTTATGGCATCTTGAGCAAGTCCTCTTATTTCTCTCAGTCTCAGTTCCCCTTCTGATAAAAATGAGGGTCAAAATAACACCTGACTCCCGGGGTTGTTATGACGATCCAATGAGATGACAGATGTATTTTGCAGACCTTAGAAGTTTATGTAAATACTAAACATTATTACCATGGATACAGTCACTCAATGAGCTCTGGATAATATTTCTAATAATTGCATAATACAGTCTTTATTTCTCCATTTTGCTCATATGAATATTACTAAATAACATATCAACTGCCTTGCTAAAATCAAGAGAAATTATGTATACCAGCTTCATTTCATCTAGCAATTTCATAGGTCAAAGAAAAAACTAATTTAACTTGGCATAACTTTTCATTTGTGAACCTATGCCAGCTATTAGGGACCATCAAATTTTCTTATTGGTGCTCTGACATGATAAGTTTAAATTAGCATTATAAAATTTTGGAGATCAATATTTAGTAATCTGACCTAGAGTTTCCATAATCTAGTTTTACACTTTCTTGAAAACTGGAAAATATACCCATATCTAATCTTTTATTATTTCCCTCATTCTCCATTCAGAAATGAATGCTTATGGTTCTGTGATCTCATTGTTACTGAAACCACACAATTTTCTTCTACTATTTGATTGCCATAGTTTTATAGAATTTTAAGTTGAAGGGGTTTTCTTGGCTTTCTTGTCCATGTCTGTAAAAAGGAACCTTTCCATAGCATAATTCCACTTTCAAGATAATAGGGAACCGCTAATAGCTATAGGTAGAGATAATAGGAATATTACTAATAAGTATAGGTATAGATAATAGGAATCCAACATTACTTTCTGCTTAAGAATTATCTTACATTATTCCCCTTTATTCATTTACTGTTCCAGTCAAACTTGTAACATAGTCAATATTCAGCTTTTGCTTGAAGACCTCTTAATACAGAGAATGCCTTGCTTCCTGAGGCTTCTCATTTTTACCTTTTTATAGCTCCATTTGTTGGGAGGATTTTCTTACATCAAGCCTAAGTTTGACTTTTTGCAACTTCTATTCATTCCTCTTATCTGTACACTTCTATGTCGATTAGTAGTAAGACTGCAACAGCCCAAATTATTTGAGGGAAAGTGTATTGAAAAAGACCACAAATTTTGACTGAGGGATATTTAATAGGACCCACCAAGTGAATGGACTACTATCAGGGCATAATTACTTATGCAGTACACATATTAAAGTCTATAAAAATGACTAATGTAATCCTTAAGAATAATGTTAGAATTATGTCATACACATTTCTGAAAGAAAGCAACATTGGATACTTCTAAGCTTAGTTAAAATGACCTTAAAATAAGGTCATGTAGACTTCTCAGTTCTGAACATAGATGGGGAAAATTGAAATGTAAGAGGGAAAATGACTTTTAAGTTTTAAGAAAAAATTAAATATCTTTATCTGTTCTTTCTAAAATGAATTTTTCTACCAGAAGTGCAGCTTTCTTTTCTTTGCTGTCCACAAGGAATGTGAAAAGACATGATGCTCTCTAAAAGAGACAAAGCATTGAGAGGAGCCAAAATTCTTCTGCTCTCTTATATGGTTGGAAAGAAAAATTGAGGGAAAACCTAGAAATGCCTGCTGTTCCTTAATTCAACTACATAAAGGCAACAAGATCAAAAATAAAACTCAGGAGACTTGTATCTTCATGCCCCACCTCCTGCTTCAAGGGAGGGCACATCTGTCTTCCTCATCCTTATCCTTTCCAGGTCTAGACCTCATGCATCTATATTATCTTGGGAAATAGAAATAACACCTTGTTTTCTATATTTCAAGCTCTTCCATATATGAAAGTCAGTGGATGGAGGTAGGGAACATTTCCTACAGAAGAAATCAATTTTGAATCAAAGGAGTTTGTGGGCTTGTCAAAAATAGGAAACCATCTCCTCAGTCTTTCAACTTAAAACCATAGTGGACCACTCTTTCCCATGACTTTTTGCTCTATTAGAAATTAAGGGAGAATGACAAGGTATTACACTCATTTTCTTTTCAAACAGTTGGAATTGGATGTCAGCTAATAACTTATATCTGATACAATATTGTCAAAGGTGGCCTAGCAGTCAGGATCCTAACAACATCTGGATCTCGAAACATTAGGATATAAATCATCTGGGCTCAAAACTCAAGCTTATTTAATGTGGTCATGTGCTCTCTTACTATCACCATATTTATCTTGGCCTTCAATTCCTTCTTTTAGCAGTAAAATCTACCTCTTCTACTTTGAAGATCATTCCTCTTTATTAGAAAAGATGGAAGCAAGATAGCAAGAGAGTATTTATACTAGTTTTCTGTTATATGTTGCCCCTATACCATCCTCAACCTATGGTCCTCTCTCCCTTTCTTGTTTCTCTTTTTGAGGAAAACCATCTATAATATCCATTTTTTTGTTGTTGTTGCTGTATTTTTTTTTTTATAAGCTTTAGCTCTTTTCAAGCTTTATTTTTGTTTCTTCCTCTTCTGCTGTGGCATCATATTCTTTGAAAATCTCATCTTTTCCAAACACCTCATTGCTTAGTAGTGTTGATTTTTTTAGATGCCTCCATGTAATTAGAATTAGAATTATATGATTAGAATTGCTTCTCATTCTTCAAAATTTCCAACATTAGATTTTTCAATTCTAGTTGAACCATATTACCTTGTAGAATTTCTTTCCCTTCCAATCTGTTCTCTGAAGGCTTAAAATTCCATTTTTTAAAGTCTAAAAATGTGTGATTTTTGCAGCTTGTTCTTCATTTGCAACTTGGAACTCTTAGAAATGATCTCAGTCCACCTTAACAAGTTTTCTCTGGTTGCTTAGAATTAATGTCATAGTGTCATGAACGAGAGCTGAGTAATTGTTATACAAGTGCCTAATTCAATAATTATATATTGTTGTAGTCATCTCAGAGAACTGTAGCAACTTTATTATTAAATACTGAAACAAGTAATTTTAAGAAAAATAGCTAAAAAATCAAGAACTCATTAATTTCAGGAAAATGATCTATAAAGGCACCTTTTATCATGTTCTGAATTGCTAGGAAAGATTGACATCAGGGCTAAAATTCGGATGAGGAAAGACCTAGGGTTATCTTGGAGCCTAGAAACCAGGGCATCACATTGAAAAAGGTAGACTTTGAAATCATAATGAATCCCCCTTAAAGGGTCTCCATCCTTGCCTTCTTCATCCCTCTAACATATTTGACATCACACACACATACACACACACATGCACATAAAAAAAAATAGAGAGATCTGAAAGAATAGGGAAGTAAACTCAGTAAAGTGAGGTTCTGGATGGGTGGGAAGGAAGTGGTAAAAATTCTATCCTGCCAATTACAGAGAAGGTATTCTGAATAGACAACAACATTTAAAGACTTCAGAACTCCAGTCACCACAATGGTCAATTGTGGTTTAAAGGCACTGATCATGGAACATATCTTCCCTTATTTATCAGAGAGATTGCCATACTGGTAGAGAATTTTTTTTTAAAATGTCTTTTAAAACATGTCCAATGTGTTGATTTGTTTCACTGGATTGGTGAGAATAATAGCCTAACCACCCCCCATGCTAATTTTTCTTTAAAAGGTATTTAAATAGTTCTTGGAATTTGATTGCCTCAGGGGACTAAGGCTTAGGCTATAGGTGTAGCTTTATGACTACCTGAGTACAAAACGGGTGGTACATTAGGGTCTAGGGCATTTTCCCTGAGACTTTAGATCATAGAACAGTCATATTAATAAGTCTAGAAATCTGTGCTCAAGTAAGTCAATATTTTATCCTAAAAAAGCATCTTGGTCCTGCTCTGGTTAGACAGATTATATGCCCCCCCATTTTTTTTTTTTCAGTTTTAGACCTAAATTACCAGAAAGCTGTCGTGAGTCAGGTCTAGCTCATTACAATGGGATTTATTTATTACAAAGACGACTTGAATTGGTGGGTAAATGTGTGTATAGTGGGGAAAGTCATTAGGTGACAGAAAGAAAAGAGCACCAATAAAGTAATCAGAAAGAAAAAAATGGAAGACATATGAATCAACGGAGATCAAATTAAGCAGAATCAAGAAGAATTTACACAACAGTCACAAAGAAATACAACACTGGAACACATCAGAATTCTCATAAATTTTTACTTTTCTTGACATCAGAGAACTGACTGTGAAATATATTTCTTTGCTTTCAGCAACAGAAAAATTGTGGACTATGGTTATAGGATGAGACATATTGTAAGAAAAAACTAATGTGTTGATTTCTAGGACTTAACTGTATTTGTTTCTTTCAAAAAGAATTATACTGGTAGAAAGGAAAAGCATTGTTTTTTAAAATTTAATTTTCTTTATTTTTGCTATATTTTAAGTTCCAAACTCTCTCCCTCCCTTCCTATCTCTCCCCACATTAAAGAAGATAACATTTGACACAGATATGCATTTGTGTAAAACTGCACAATGTATACTTCTATTTATCAGTTTTTTTCTCTGAAGGTGGATAGCATCTTTCTTCATAGGTCCTTTGTAGTTCATTTCAGTATTTATAATACTCAGAATACCTTAGTCTTTCACACTTAATCTTTTAAAAATCTTTTTAAATTTTATTTATTTATTTTTAGTTTACAACATTTAACTCCACAAACTTTTGAGTTCCAAATTTTCTCCCCCTCTCCTACTTTGGCAGAATGCAATTTGATATAGTTTCTATAAATACCTTCTCATTACACGTTAGCCAAATTGGGAAGAAAGATTATAACCAATGGAATGAACAACAAAAAGAAGGAACAAAACAAAACAAAAAAGAGAGAAAGAAAGGAGTTTGCTTCAATCTACATTCAGACTCCATAATTCTTTCTCTGGATGTGGATACCCCTTTTTCCTTCATGGGTCTTTTAGAATTGTCTTATAATCTTACATTGCTGATATGATATGATGTGTCTGTAACTGTGTATAATCACACTTAATCTTCAAACAATATTGTTGTTGCTCTGTACATTGTTCTCTTGGTTCTACACATTGCACTCACCATTATTTCAGGAAAGGCTTTCCATTTTTTTTAAGTCAACCTGTTCATTCTTTCTTACAGCACAGTAGTATTCCACCACAATCATATACTACAGCTTGTTTAGATGTAATAGGAAGCACCCTAGCACACCTAGGATGGTCTGGTAGTGCAGGTCCTTTGATCTGTTCTTAAAGGAAAGACTTCTCAAAAAGGGATAAACAATCCTACTTTTAATTACATTCAGGGAAAGGTCAGCACCCTGAACTTGGGAAAAATGCAAACAGAAAATACAAGCAGAGAAATCAGCACAAAGACCAACAGACAGGACTCCAACTGTCCAAATAAAGCAATATTGCTACCCACATTTCATATGTCACTCAATAGAGGGAACACAGACAGTATCTCAGTAGTTAGGGGACTCTTAACAAATGGCTACTCAGAATCTTGACCAGGAAATCAAAAGGTCCTTCTCATGAGCAAACCCCCAAAGCGAAATACCAACTCAGAGTATACATAGACTTCTCAGAGCCAGAAGTCATCACAAACTTCATGACTCAGTGCCTAATTAGATTAGTACCAAAAGATGTGAAAGCCTTCCTGCAAGCAAACCTCTCCTAAACAAACTTCTCTTTAAGCAACTTCCTCCCCCAATGGGCTATATGTGATTCAGGATATATCCCAGCTGGGCACATAGGCCTATTAATGGGTGGGGAATACCTTATATCTCATTAACCTTACATTAGGCATTCCCCAACTGATGGGCATCTCCTCAATTTCCAGTTCTTTGCTACCAAGAAAAGAATTGCTACAAATATTTTAGAATATATACTTTCTTTTCCTTTTACTCTAATCACCTTGGGAAAGAAACCTAATAAACCCTCTCTTTTCAAAGGGAAAAGAGAGAATTCAGAGAAGAAAGAGAAGAGGAAACAGGTCAGAATTTTCAATCACAGTTCAAGGATGAGACATAGATGTTGACGCAATAAAACATACTGAGGAGGAATGGCCAGAAAAGTAGAAGAACCAACATGAAGCAATATAATTAAACCCTATGAAATAAAGATTATTCAGAAGGAGTATTCAATAAGGTATTTAGTAGAGTAGAAAGGTAAAGAAAGGACAAGAAAGATGAAGACTGACCAAAGACCATTGCATTTGGCACGAAAAATATCATCTATAACTTTGGAGAGAGCAGTTTCAGTAGAGTGATGAAGTCTGAAACTAGGTTGTGAGGTAGGGGGGCTATTTTAGATTATAAATTATTTTGAAAAATGATATGAATGAGGATGTTGAGATTAGGCAATTTAAGGAAAAGCTCAGAAAAGATTTCTGTGAAGGTTTGCAATCTTACAATTCTCAATGAATCTTTTCACCCTCCTCCTATAGTGACTAGTCACTCCTTTATTCTCTTTACTTACCCTTACCTTTGTTCTCTTTGTGGAAGAAAATTACATACTTTACATGATAAGCACAAGCCTGCCAGAAATACCTTTTTTTTTTTTTTTTTTAGTAATTTGTGATTATTCTCAATCTAAGCACTTCTCTGCTTAAAGAAATGTTCAAACTGGCAAAGACTCTTCATATTCTTGAATATCACTAAACATGTCATTTTGAAATCGCAAGTTTTAGAATCCTTGAACAAGGAATGTTTTAAAGGCAAGATTGAGCAAGTGTCTAGACTTTAGGTAACAGTTCAGTTTGCTTCATCAATCAGAGGAATAGCCACAGCTTTCAGTATAATCTGAGAGAATAATTTTGCCTACAACAATTCAAAGTTTCTTTTCAGAATTCTCCTCTCTAGGTGGAGAAAAAGAGATCCCAAGAGTTATTTTATTAACTAAACTAATCAAAGAGATTTCTTTCTGATAATTAGCATAATCGCATTAGGGCATTAGGAAAGGCAATGGTCTTAACTAGCTATGAGTTATTTCCTTCTTGAAGTCTGGTTAACACCTTTATACATTTTCTGGGAACTTAGTTCACACTTTTACACTTTTACAAACTTCTAAAAATTATTTTAAACTTGGATAATTTTTAAAAAGTTATTTTTAAATATTTCTAAAATAGGAAGCAAGGGCATTTTTGTTTTCACATCCCCTTCTCTCTCACCTCATCCTTCTTTTTCCAGCTACAATATTACTTTTTTCTCCGCTCTCACTTCTCATTACAGCTCCTAAGAAATATCAACAAATAAGAAAAATAAATCAAGATAAGGATAGCATTCATTTGAAAATTACATTTTTTTATATTACATTTCTCAATTCATGCCTGCTCATGTTTTTCTCCCAAAAAGCCATTCCTTATGACAAACAGTTAAAGAAATAAGAGGCAGGGGGAAATGAAGTTTAGCAGAACTGACAAACATATGTGATATTATATTCATTGTTCCATATCCATAGTCTTCCATCACTACAAAACAGCAGAGGGAGGTGCTTTCTCATGTTTCTTCTTTGTGGTTAAGCTTGGGCATTATAATTGTTAAACACTAAGTTAGTATTGTTTTGTTGTTATTCTTTCAATTGTTATTATTGTAATCATTGCATTGTTGTTTGCTTTGTCCCAATTACTGTTTTGCATCAGTTCACATGTCTTCTCATTCATATTCACTTGTTCCTGCACAACTAATATCTTAAATTCAAGTACTACAACTTGTTTAGACATTCCCCAACAATGGGCATCGACTTTGTTTCCAGTTCTTTACTACTGCAAATAGTGCTGCTATAAATATCTTGGTATATGTAGCCTTTATGAAAAAAAATGCATGGTATGCTGTTATAGAAATTTAGAGATGAATGGGACTTTGGAAATCATTCTTATTTTGGTAAAACAGGGCCCAAAAGTTTAAATGAGTGCTTCAAGGTAGCAAGTTTAGAAAGTAGAGAGTCAAAGGAATTTTGATTTTCTGGTGCCTACTTAATTCAGGGCTATCCCACTGTGCCATTTATATTTTTAAAAATTTTATGCCCAAACAGTTTTTTAGCTAAAAAGGATTCTTAAAAATCAGCGGGTTTTATAAAAAAAAAATCAAATATGTGCCAATTTACAAAGAAAACCATTAATCAGTTTTGATTTTTAATTACATTTTGGGTAAGACAACATTAGAATCATTCTAGTTTGAGAAAGCTGGACTTTCTGTACATATATTTTGTTATGCTATTTTAAAAATGTGTATTTAAAGCAATATGCTGTTTTAGTTTGTAAGCCCTTTGGATAAATAAAAGAAAAGAAGATGAAGAAGAGGACTTTTCGATCCTTTTAGATTCATGAGACTATCTCTGAATATCAACAATTAATTTGACATCACTCTTACATTAATCCATGCATGACTTGAGGTGCATAAAGAGTGAGATCAAACAAATTCTAGTTTCTTTTGAAGAGCTTAAATCTCTTTTCACCTCTTTGAAGTCAGTGAAAACACCTTCTACAGATCTTTCTGTTTCTCTAACCTTGACCTATCTCTATTCTTTTTTTTTCCTCTTTCATCTCTCTTTCTTTTCCTCAGACCTATGAGATCATCAGTAAAGTCTGCCCCATGTTCTTCTTTGCTTTCTCTCCTTTTCTCACATGTGGGGAAATATGTTATCTTGAGGATTCTGGGTTCAGAAATAACTGGGCTGCCTATGTTTTATACTACCGACAGATAGCATCATGAGTTTGATCTTACGGAAGGGAAGTTAGGTAAACAAGTTTGACCCAATATATAATCCCTCTGAGGGTGATGTAGGAAACTAAGTCATTTAGAGGATGTTGAGCTTGAGGTTAGTAAGAAGAAAACTATTCCACTCTTACACCTCGATCTGTTTTTTCAGAATATTTCAAGTTGAGTTCACATGAAAGAAAATATAACCTTATGCCAAGAGCTTACTGTAAGTAGAAAATAATACGTACTAGATGATTTTGGGTCCATTCTCTTCACTGTGGGCTATAGGTTGGAGAGAAATAAAGAAATCATCTACCCAAGTCTTTAAACACTTTAAACAATTTATTTTTTCCATTTCTGAGAATTCTGTAATCCATGCCATCAAACTTACCACTTTGTCAGTAATCTTTGAGACCTCCTGCTTAACAGCCCTTTTAATGGCGGAAAATATTATATTCAACTCATTTATTAAGAATTATTGAATGTTCCCACATTGGGGCAAAATCTTCTCACAGAGACTAGCCTCAGCAATCTGAACTTACTTTGCCTACTTTCATTTCCTCTCACCTTTCCACACTTTCTTCCCACAGTGTTAGGAAAAAAGCACTGGTGGCGTACACCAGTCCTTCCTGCACCAAGCCTTTCATAGGCAATAACTGTAAGTCAATGCTAAGAATGGGCCCAATAAGCTAACATATATTTATTTATCCAAGACTTGTCCTTTACTAGGAATAGCTCATATTTCTTGAAGGAGGAGGAAATGGTTATCAATGCTTTTTTGAATCTTTAATTTTTTTATATTTTGGATTCTCATTCTAGCCTCCATAAAACAACAACAACAACAACAACATTGTACTAACAAATGTTGTGAATGAGTATGTGATACTTTTCTTCTTTTTTTTGGTTTTGTAATTAATTTTTTTAAAAATTGAAATCTATTTTCTTCTCTTCTGCCCCATTGAAAGAAGTGGGGGGGAGAGGTCATAATTGGCCATATCCAAAAAAAAGTCTCATTCTACACCCTGCATCCATCACCTCTCTGTCAATATGCAGGTAGTAGGCTTCTAATTAAACATCTGAAATTGTGAACAAGTCTTTAATCAAATTGAGAGAAGTGACTCTCTTTGATCAATGGATGATGACATATGATGCCACACAAGAAATGTCTTTTTATTGACTGAAAGAATTTTAGATCTGTTAGACTTTAGAAGTCATCTAGCTCTATCTGTTGCTTTTATAAGGACAAAATTATGTCCCAGGGAGGTTGTGATAAATAAGACTGGATTTGAATTCAAGTCTTCTAATTCTAAATCTTATATTCTTTCCTTTGGGGTTGTTCCCTGCCATAGAATTGCTGTTTGTGAAGAGAGGTGGAGGAAAAGGATATGATTTCTCTTCTCTCCACCCCCATGGATTGGGTAATTATCCCCTAGTAACACTGAGCAAAGGCAACTTCCAAGGTTCAGAATACCAGCATAGTACCTCTATTTTAATTAGTGACAAATTAAGGCAAAAACATTTCACAGAACAGAGAAAATCAAAATACATTTTGTAACTCATTCATTTAGCAAGTTCAAAGTACCCCACCCCTGGGCAATACATTCATTTAGTCAGTCAACAAAGTCTCCCTTCTCAAGTGGAGATTTGTTTCCAATCATAAACAAAGTACATTTGTTTGGTCAGTCACAGAGTAGAAAAAGTCAAAAGTTTCCCACCCCTAGATCACAACTGAATTAAAATACCATCCACTAATGCCAAGTACTTTTCTCAAAAGGGGGAGTGGAGAGCAGGAAAAGCCATCTACCCTTAAGCTACAAGAAGATTACGATGTCATCACTGCATTTAATACCATCAGGTCATCTTGACCTGAGTAAAGTTCTCAGCAATCTCTATTCCTGGGGAGACAAAACTTAACAAAGCCACAAGATACATTGCCAGTGTCCACATCAATCCACTATCTGCCTGCCGAACAGTTCCAGAACCCCTGAAAACATCAGCAAGACCCTTTTCCAGGATTTCTGTACACATCCGACAAAAAAATCCTTCTTCAGGGCTTCTGAACTGACAGCAAGTTTCCAGGACCTCTGCAACAACAGCACTGTACTTCACCAGCAGATGAATCTGTCAAAACAACACCAAAACAGACAGGCAAAATACTATTATCACAGCTATGTCTCCTCAGTCCTCAGAAACTCCAGGTGCCAGTTCTCAAAAGTCCTGGGCAGCTCCAACTGGCCCTCAGCAGTCTCTCTCAGCAATTCTGACCCCCAGCAATTCTCCTCTCTCTCTCTACTTCTATGATACTGCTCCCCCAAAATATATTCTGGCCTCCTCTGCTTAGGCCTTCTCTCTGCTTTGGGCCTCTCTCTAGATCCATGGCACCAACTTCTCCCAGTTCAGCTCTCTCTCTTTACAGCAACAAGTCCATCCCACAAGTGGGATTCACAATCTGAAAACCGAGACAATACAGGAGGATCTTTAAATTCCATTACCATTACACCCCTGAACTCCAAAATGATGGGAGATATGAAAGACCCATTAAACCACCAGAGATGTTCCTGAAGCAATAGCTGAGGAAAGCGTCTGCATGGAGAGCTCAGAGGCACATTAAGGACAAATGAGGCACATAGAGGAAGATGGCATCAGGACTGTATAAGAACACTGGCTCTTAGAGCCCAGCAGAAAACTTAACCAAAAGAGGTTTCACCAGGACTCCATGAAAGGATTAATTAGTAACCAAAAATTGTGGATTTCCTCTTGAGTGGGGTACACTCTCTCCACCCTCTGTGAAGACTCCTCAGAATGAGAAGGGAGAGAAACTATCTGGAAACCAGAGATAGACTTTTGTAAGACTGGACAGGCCTGAGTCCTGGGTTTACACAATCTAAGATCCTTACCCCCTTCCCTTCTTGTCATCAGCATTAAGCCCCTTTCAGGAGCTTTAGATCTCCACTCTTGTATACCACACCCTTAAAAGCTTTAGGCCCTTTTCCAGGAATTTTTGACCTCCACCCTTGCTTGTGACCTTTTCCCCTCCCTTTCTTTGGAGTTTACCAAATAAGACCATGGATGATACCTTGGGTTCCTGTCCCCTCTCCCTGCCAATAGGAGATAGGAGAGGACTTCTTTGTTATCTGCCATTGGGTTAAATTTCCCACCAAGGCTGAGAGCCCACCTCCCAGCCAATGGGAGAAGGGACAGCCAGGGGGAGGGGGCTTGACTACCTTAGGGTATAAATTCTTATTCTGTCTTTTGTAACATGCCCCCTCTCCTTGTACCTGCCATGGAGAGAACTGCCCTATTCCTGTGGGGGAAGAGAATAAAACTTCCTGTTCCTTCATCAAGATACCTGACTTTTGATTTTTCTCGGGTAGGGGATTTTTGGGGTCCCCATACCCCACACACTCTTTTACAGCATGTGCTCTCCCCAAGGTCCTTGTATGTGATGTTTCTGTAACCATTACTCTTGCTATATTTTGTGAAGCAATAAAGCAACTGAGGCCAGGAAAGTCAAACCATTACCACTACTTCCCCTGAGACCCACCAGATCACTTGTCCCATTTCCAGTGATTTCTTCCCCTTTCTTACCTCATCATCAGCATCCCTAATAGAAATGTGACTCAGACACTTCTTCAACTGCTACAGGTCTTACATCCCCATCAGTCACTGCTATGGATCATTTGGAAAAAAAACAAAAATCAAAACCAAAACCAAAAACAAAAACAAAACTCTTATCAGCAAAATACTTGAGTTGTCAAATGGTTCAATATCAGAACAGAGAAGATTTATATAAGTGGAAATTACATTAAAGATTAATTTTTATATGTACCATCTCAGACCTGAAACTTATATGTATTTTTTTTCTCCCTATTAGAGTGTGAGGGGCAGCTAGGTGGCACAGTGAATAGAGCACCAGCCCTGGAATCAGGAGGACCCGAGTTCAAATTCGGCCTTTGAGACTTGACACTTACTAGCTATGTGACCTCGGCAAGTGACTTAACCCCAATTGTGTTGCTTTGCCCCCTCAAAAAAAAAAGAACATGATCTTCTTGAGAGCAAGGACTATGTTGTTTTTCTACTTGTATGCAACTTAGCACTAATAGTAAATAATTGAGAATTTTTTTCATTAATTAATTTTCAGTCCTTAACTTAAGAAAGATTTTCCATCATACCAGCACCTTGATGATAAGTTGTTTGGGTTTTGTTTGATTTGTTCTCTGCTGTATGTGAAATAGCATGTATGCATGTGAGCATTCATGTGTGTATGCATGTTATTTCTCTTGTTTTTCAAAATGAACATCACCAAAATGTCTATCAGAAAACCCAATGAATGTTAAGTCAATGATTTGAAACCAAGGGCCATATAAAAGAAGGGTTTTGCTCCTTGATGTCTTGGAGATAAAATATAGAATGATCTTGCAAAAAGTAATTTCATGAGTTTCAACTAATTACTTCCTTTCCCCTTTTCTCAAAATTAGGCCAATTGCATTATCATATTCAAAACCTCTGTAAAACCAGCTACTCTGTTTTTCTCATATGTTAATTTTCTTTCATCATTAGCTTTTTAGAGGATTATAGGGTATACCCAGATCCCTGCAAGTTTGGATTTGCATAGCATAGCAGAAGGAACATTGGAATAGGAGTCTAAAGTCCTGGATTTGAATCCCATCTCTGCTAATCCTCTGTGTATCCTTGTGCAAGGCATTGAAACTCATCGGGCCTCAGTTTCTTCATCTATGAAATGAGTGAATTATACTAGATCTTCCAGCTTTAGATTGCTAATGTTAGAAACTGATGCAGTGGCTATAGGCCTCAGATATATCACAGTTTTATGCTGGGTTTAAGCTATCACAAGTCAATAGTCATCTCTTTGTATTTATAGTCTTTCCCTATCAAAACCCACATTGCTGAGGAGCAACTGATATGGATTTGTTGTTTTCCTTCAGTTGTGTAGCAGACCAAACTGAGAGCATTATGTTGGGGTCAAGGTATAGTGTATCCAACTATGACTGATTAGAACAATAATAAACTTGGAAGGCTCTACCACAGGTTGGGCACAAATAGTCCATATGGACATTTGTAGTGGAGCTGTCTCTAAATTTGCACATTCCAAATTTCTTTTGAGCTACTGCAAGTCTGTCTTGCATAGAGCACAGTGCCTTATTTGATGCAGGCACTCCATGCTGGGCAGTTCTGTGCCAGTATCTCTTAAGTCTCACCATCAATTCCAAAGTTCTTTAGAGACACTTGAGAGTGTCCTTGTAACATTTCTTCTGACCTCTGTGTAATCACTTGTTTTGTTTGAGTTTTGTGTAAAATATCATTTTAGACAAATATACATTTGTCATTTGAACAACATGTCCAGCTGACTGGAGTTGCACTCATCAATAGAGTTTGAATGCTTGACAGTTAAGTTCAAGAAAGAACCTCAGTGTCCAGCACCTTACCTTGCCAGGAAATCTTCAGATTTTCTTAAGACAATTTAAATCAAAATCGTTCAGTTTTTTGGCATGGTACTGGTAGAATGTCCAAGTTTTGCATGTTTACAACAATGAAGTCAGCACAACTATGTAGACCTGTTGTAGGCAGTCTAATACCTCCTTTTCCCAACACTTCCCTTTGGAGTTTGCCAAACTCCACACTAGCTCTGGAAATCAATCTCATGATCTAAGTGTATATCTCTGGAAAGTATACTGCTAAGATAAGTGAACTTATCAACCACCTTCAAAATTTCTCCATTTGCTGTAACCAGTAGTTCCACATATGGATGGTGTGATGCTGACTGCTAAACAGAGCTCTGTTCTGCTCCTGGCATTTCTCCTGGAGATTTTGGGCAGCAAATACTATATTGGTAATTCCTTAGTCCTTTCTGGAGTCATGCAAGCTCTTGGGTAGGTGACCATTTTCCACATAAAAGATCAGCCTACTGAGGAGGACTCTGGTAAGTATCTTGCCAGCAATGATTAGGACTGAGATCCCCTATGATTGCCACATGACAACCTATTTCCTTTACCTTTATAGAAATGGACAATGGAAGCATCCCTGATCCCCTGGGGGATAATTTCCCCTTGCCAATATTATCTGTAAGATTTCAGTTAGCTTTTGCAAGAGCAGTGAATGTCCTGCATTGTAAATCACAGGAATAGAATCAGCACCAGGCACTTTGCCATGGGATAGGAGCCCAAGGGCATTCAAAACCTCTTCTTCAGTGGAAGTTTAGCTAAGAGAGATTGACTTAAATCTGAAGTATATGGACAATGGCTTCAGCATCAATGGATGATTGTTAGAAAATTATGGAAGTGTTGAGCTCTTCTCTCAGTGTCCTTATCACTAATCAATGTTGTTCTATAAGCATTGAATAGTTGATTTGCACCATAGGTTTTGGTCCATAAATAACCTTTAGGCCATTATAAAAGCACTTTGAATTGTTAGTACCAGTGCAAAACTGAATTCCATCTTCCTTCTTAACTAACCCAAGAATCCTGTCTTTCTCCAAGCTTCACTTGTACTTTGCTTTTGATGGGGTTAGAAGCTGCCTTCTTAGAGACAGATAAATTATCCTGCTGTTAAACCCCATGGAATTCTCAGTTTTTGTTTAGCAGCCTCTAAATTCCCTCACTATTTTCATTGAGTTACTCTTGATATTTGTGAGTTTTCAGGCCCAGATGAATAAATTCAATGTTGCATACCAAAGCTCTGAAAGCTCCCAACTCCTTTTCTGCCCCTCTTGCCAACTATGGATGTTTCAGCTTTCTCTCCAAGTCAGCAAGAAGCTGTCCAAGTTGGGAGATAAGCTCTGATCTATAGACATTAAGTCTTCTAGTAGTCATCTTGCCTTGGGGCCAACACTTTTTTTGAATGCAAATATTTAGCGTGAATAGGGTAAGTCTATGATCTGTCCAGCATTGTAGCCATCACACATTGTATTAGTTATTCTCACATCTTGTCTGTCTCTCCTCCTTACATTGACATAGTAAATTAAATGCCAATGTTTTCAGTGAGGGTACATCCATGAAGTTTTATTGCGTTCAGATAAATGGAAGACAGTGTTGGTGATGAGGTCATGAGATGCACACATCCTCAGTAGGTCATTGCTGTTGCTATTTGCAACTCTACTCCTTCCAAGGACTCCTTGCCTTGTCTGATAGTCTTTGCCTTCTCTGGTGTTAAAGGCATCCAGAATTACAAGCTTACAATTACAAGTACTCTTTCCTCAAATTAATGATGGGGATATCCAGGTCTTCATAAATTTTTTTCCTTGGCCTCACAAGAGTTCATCATGATAAGAACATGCATACTGATATTTAAAAAATTAACTTTTGTGTTTATTTTAATTTTACGTCATTCATTTCCACAAGATTTTGAGTTGCAAATTTTCTCCCCATCTATCCTCTTCCTACCACCCTAAAACAGCAATCCTATTGAATATCGTCTCCCCCAATCTGCTCTCTTCTATATCCTCCCCCATACCCCATCTACCTTTCTGGTAGGGCAAGATGGATCTCCATACCCCAGTATAACCCATACACACACACACACACACACACACACACACACACACACACACACACATGCACACATACACACACACATATATATATATACATATACACACACACAAATACACACACATATATATATATATATACATATACACACAAATATATATAATTTATAAATGTTATTCCCAGTTGCATGTAAATAATAATAATAATAATAATAATAATATTTTTAAAACATTTGATTTTAAAACTTTAAATTCCAGATTCTTTCCTTCCTCCCTCATTTCCCACCCTTACTGGGAAGATAAGCAATTCAATATAGATTGCACATGTATAGTTATGCAAAATATTTCCATAGTGGATATTGTGAAAGACTGACTATATTTCCCTCCATCCTATCTGCCCCCCCAACTTGTTCTGTTCCCTATTTTGTCCCTGCCCCTTAACAAACGTGTGTGCTTCTAACTACCTTCCCCAAAAAACTGCCCTCTCTTCCATCATCCCCCCTCTTATCCCCTCCCCCCTACTCTCCTATAGGGCAAGATATCCAGTTCAGAGTATATGTCCTACCCTCCCTAAGCCAAATTCAATGAGAGTAAGATTGACCCATTCCCTTTTGCATTCCTGTTCTTCCCCTCCATTGTAACAGTTATCCCTTGTCTCTTCTATATGAGATAATTTACCACATTCTATCTCTCCCCATTTTCTCTCATCATATTCCTCTCCCACCTCTCAATTTTACCCACCTTTTAACTATCATCCCTTACTATAAAGTTGATCCTGTTCCCTCTGTCTGTGTTTTGGTGTACACATATATACAAACACACTCGCATATGTATTGATATGCACACTACATATACATATACACACATATATACACAAATATACATATATACATATACACACAAAAACACACACATGTATATGTGTATATATATATATATATATGTACACACACACACATTTATATTCCCTTCAGCTGTCTCATACTAAGAAAAGTTTCATAAGTTACAATTATCATTTTTCCATGTAGGCATGTAAATAGTTCAACTTTGATAAGTTCCATATGATTTCTTTTCCATGTTTACCTTCTCATGCTTCTCTTGCTTCTTGTATTTGAATGTCATTTTTTCTATTCAGTTCTGGTTTTTTCATCAAGAATGCTTGAAAGTGGCAGGGGGGAAGAGCCAAGATGACAGCATAGAAGCAATAAGGTTCTGCAGCTCCTACATAGCCACCTCAAATACCCATAAAATATGACCCTAAACAATTTTAGGACTTTCAAACTCACAAAAATACAGAAAATCACATCTCCTGCTGAAGGCAATTCAGCAGGAAGGGCTCACAGAAAGTGTGTGGGGAGCCGAAACAAGCCCAGCCTGAAACTGAAGCTTGGCCCTGGGGTGGCCAATACCAGCTGCAGCTGGAGCCTTCAGGAGAGTGGATCAGCAGCAGCTTGGGCAGTTTCCAGAATTATCAAGGCATAAGAAACAAGGACAAAGTGAAAGGTCAGTGGAACTCAGCTAAATTTGGGAGAGAAAAGTGATCTGGCCAAACCGCCTCAAGGGCAAGGAAGTGGCAGAAGATGGAGATGTTCTGTGTAATTACACATGAAAAGCCTGTTTTCAATTGCTTGTCCTTCCAGTGGGGGTGGGTGATGAGTGAGGAAGGTAAAGAATCTAGAATTTAAAGTTCTACAATCAAATGTTAAATATATGTGTGTGTGTATTATTATTATTATTATTATTATTATTATTATTATTATTATTAACTACGTCCAACTGGGAATTAAGATGTACAGGCACTGTGGTAGGGAGATCCATCCTGCCCTACCAGAAAGTCAGAGTGGTGAGGGGGAGGACATAAGAGAGAGAAGATTGGGAGAGGGGTTACACAGTGGGATGGCTGTTTTGAGGTGCTGGGTAGGGGAAAGATGCAGAGAAAGTTTGTAACTCAAAATTTCATGGAAATGAATGATGTAAACAAGAAAATAAATAAATAAATTTATTATTTTTTTTTAAAAAAAGAATGCTTGAAAGTCCTCCACCTCATTGGATGACAACATTTTCCCCTGAAAC
>CM053592.1:84311542-84326755 GCA_028646515.1 Pseudochirops corinnae
GGGGGAAGGGAGGGGAGAAAATCTGAAACTCAAGTGATTGTGGAACTGAATCTTGTCCCTTGTAAATAAAAAGTAAATGAGCAAATTAAAAAAAAAAGTATTGGTATATGTGCATGTTTCCCTAAATTAATAAAAAGCATTTATCCAAAATCATCAGCAAGCATTATTTGTAATGGGAATAAACTCGAAGCCTTCCCAGTAAGATCAGGTGTGAAACTAGGATGCACATTGTCACCAATATTATTTAATACACCTAATAAACAAACCCAGAAGCTATATAGACAAGATTATATATATATATATATATATATATATGTATATATATATATATATATATATATATATATATATATTAGGAAAAAATAAAAAACATTCATTTGGAAAAACCAAAAATCAAGAGTATCAAAGGAAATACTGAAAAAAAAGTATAAAAGAAGAAGATTTAGCAGTACTATATCTTTAACTGTATTATAAGGCAGCAACTCAAAACTATCTAGTACTGGCTAAGAAATAGAAAGGTAGATCAATGAAGTAGAGTGGACATGAAATTTACAGTAACAAATAAATATAATTACCTTGTATTTGACAAGTGTAAAGACTTGTGATTTTGGATAAAAATTCATTATTTGGTAAAAATTGTTGGGAAAAATGGAAAATAATATGGCAGAAACTGGGCATGGACCAATACCCCACACCATTTATCAAGATAAAGTAGAAATGGATATATGACCTAGATAAAAACAGAAATTTTTTAAAAATTAGAACATAGAACATGTCATTTATCCGACTTAAAGACAGGTGAAAATTTTATGAATAAGCAAGAGATGGAGAGCAAAATGAGGAGTAAAATGGATAATTTTGATTACATTAAATTAAAAATGTTTTTTTACAAGTAAAATGAATGAAGTCAGGATTAGAAGGAAAGCAAAAAATTGGGGTGGGGGATTTTAGATCATTTATCAGATCAAGGTCTCATAGCTAAAAATACATAAAGAAGTTTGTCAAATATGTAAAAATACAAGTCGTTTCCCAGTTGCTAAATGGTTAAAGGATATAAACAGGTACTTTTCCAATAAAGAAAATCAAAATAATTTATAATCATATAGAAACTTCTAAATCATTATTGATTAGAGAACTGCCTACTAAGACAACGTTTTGAGCTGTCATTTTATATCTACCAGATTGGCTAAAATGATAGAACGGAAAAGTGGCAAATGTTGGATAGGATGTGGGGGAAAAAATGGAACACTTTTTCTTGATTGAATTGTGAAATATTAAAAGCAAAAAATAAAAATTTAAGTATTTAGGGGGCATCTCAGTGGTGCAATTAGTAGAACACCAGCCCTAGAGTCAGGAGGACTTGAGTTCAAATGCAGCCTCAGACACTTAACTCTTACTAGCTGTGAGACCTTGGGCAAGTCACTTAACCCCAATTGCCCTGCCCTCCCAGCACCAAAAAACAAAAAATAAAAAAAATATGAAGGATAAGAATTATCATTTCACAGAGTTATAGTAAACACACAAGAAAATGTATATACATTTGGCCTTATCAAATGTACCAATATCACTATCTCTGGATGGAGCTTTTGAAATGGCTGATATTCCAGAATAGAGCAAAACCACTTCCCCCAATCTATAGTCACATGAATTCACCAAGAATATGTTGCTAAAATAAAACTTCAACTAAATGATTGAATTAAGGAGAGGACTTGTTTATACAAAAAGAGGCATTTATGATTGCTACTATTTTGCTAACATAAATTATAGAAGACTCTTTCTTAAGAAGCCTGGACTTACTGATTGATGCAGATCTTTCAAGGTATTGGTAAAAACCATGACATATCATTTCAAGTTCCAAAAATTTAGAATCAAGTGAATCTCTAAAAAATATGATCAAGTGACCAGAATTGCACAGAAGAAATTCTCTGTTTCAGTTACTAATAGTCAGCAAACTCCAGCATAAATAATACACATAGCATAATATTCTTGAGAAATCAATAAACTTTTCCACAATAAGAATGAGTGACAAAACTGTTCTGTACAGTAACCTAGTCCCATATTGACCCATACAAATTTAAGAATAACATTTTAATAGATTTTGCCAAACCAAATACTTTTAAACTTCATCATACAGGGAACTTGTGGGGCAGGGGGAAGGAGTCAGTCAGATGGCTCAATGAATAGAGCTCTAGGCCTGGAGCCAGTAAAGACTTGAGTTCAATCTGGCCTTAGACACTTACTAGCTGTGTTACCTTAGGCAAGTCACTTAACCCATGTTTATCTTAATCCACTGGAGAAGAAAATTACAAACCACTCCAATTCTTTGCCAAGCAAACCCCATGGACAGTAGGGTCACAAAGAATCAGACATGTGACAACTAAGAGAGCTACTGAAGATTGGTATGCGCACACACACACACACACACACACACACACAGAGCATTGAAAAATATATCAATATCTAGGAGGCATCTACAATACCTGAACATCAAAATAGAAGAAAAAATCAAGACTATTTGAGAACAGGATAAGGTACATATCAATAATATCTTGTTAACTATTAGAATTATTTTGAAGATGCATTTCATAAGCCTAAACAAGATGAGATCAGATCCCATTACTTTTATTCAATTTCTGAAAGCAGTTATTTTATTTACCCAAATATCAGTCTACCAAAAATTGCCATAAAATAACATTAAACATGAAATAGAAGTAATTAGATAATTACTTGTTCAAGGAAAATTTCTCTCTGAGTTCCATTGAATATGAGATGAGTAGAATAATATTAATTATCATAATAATAACAATATAAAGGTTTATAATTAGTTGTATCATTGTTACTATTGCTATGCATCATTTAACCCAATATTCATGGTGGAGATGGGGCAGAAATGGGGAATATTCATAAGAAAATGGAATAAGGCTTGATAGGCCCTGAGACCATCACAATAGCAGTAAAAACCAGGCAGAAACCCTGAAATTCTAGCAAACAAAACTCTGGTGACAATATTAGAATAAGTATGCACTCTGGTAAGTGTGATATAACTGCTCTAAAATTCAAAGGAATAAATTGCCTAGCAAATACTTGTAGATTGGCTCTGTTAAAAACTATTTTGATAGTAAGTTTGACATGGAGGTTAGTGAAGCTAGTGGTATTCCTTCATGTTCTGTTACTACAAAGAAATTATACCAGTTATAAACTAAATATGTGGCATGCAAATTAAAAATACCAATGCCTCAGTGAAGGTATTGGAAACCACTAAAAAAAACACATCATAAATATGTATAAAATATAGTTAAGGCAATAATACTTTAATTTTCACCAGTTATATTGATATATAATAAATACAATAAAATATGATTAAAAATAATAAAATTTAGACTAGATCTTACCAATTATAAGCAACTACTTCACATTAAATCACATACAAATATATTTCAGACCAGTACAATCATATAAAATCACCTAATCCCTAATCATAAATTAGCTGAATTCAGAGATAAATTTACAGGGCTACCAAAATTGAATGATGGACAAATTAAGGAGCCTAAGGTTATTAAAAATCTCCAAAAACCTAATAATGGTGGCAGAAAAAAAGTCATTATTACAAACAATTTTGAAAAGGAAATTGGCATACCTAGATTTAAATTTCATAAAAAGCCCTTTTCAGTTTGACAGCATTTATCCAAAAGCAGTGTAAGTTATAAACCAAGATGATGTAATTCACAAAACTTGCCATTTGCTGTTAACTATTATGAATGAATGCATTCTCCCACATTATATGACAAAAAAAACAAAAACTTTTCTTAGGAATTAAATACAATAATGTATGGAGTAACTGTTGCCAAAATAAGGATCACTGAAGGAAAGATATGCCTTTAAGGACAGTTGCCAAAGACCAAACCTAAGAGAGGTATTAAAGATTGGCACACACATACGCGTGCATGCTCACACACACACACACACACACATATACACACACACACACGCACGTGTGCGCACCACTGAAAAATATATCCATATCTAGAAGGCATCTACAATAATAAACTTGAACTCCATGTTGCCCCAAACATGAAGAACAAAATCTGAAGAACAAAAACACATTAAGGGTTCAAGAGTCTTTTCATCAGTAACTGAAAGCAAATATCAAGTTTAAGACCTTATAAGGAGTTACGTAGTGAAAATAAGAAAGAAAACAATTCAATATCAATCTAAAATTTTCTTACAGAGAATTAAGAAACAAAAAAAAAAATCACAGGGGAGATAAAATACCCACCAAAATATGAAGACAATCCTTGGCGATCTATGATGGCTTAAAGAAGGAAAATACTACAGAAATGCAATTTGAAACAAATGAGATGAAAAAAGCTTGAGCACTATTGCTATAATGACTGATTAAATAGTTGCTTCAATACACATCCACAGCTTGTGTTTTTCAAACACGCACAAACACATACTCTATATAACTATAAACACTTAGAAGACAAAATAAGTTTGCTGAAAAACAAAAATGATAGAACAAAAGGTCCCAGAAATGTCAAGAGCCACTCATTGATTCAGTAACTACTCAACAATCTATCCTAAAGCACCACAATTTGTATATTACTGCTACTGATGATCACAAAGCCTTTGATTTAGTTCCACATTCATAGTATTTTCATTTACTGGAAATAAATAAAACAGAGCCAGGAATAGTAATACATGCTCAAGTATTTGATTTCACATACAAAATTAGTGTCTATTTTACTATGCTACCAACACAATGTCAAGAACAATAGCTAAATTAGATTATTTTTAGGGGGATAGATTAAGCCCATTATGCTTGTCTAACTTTAAATCCCATTTTCATCTCTCTGGAAGAGAAATGTTTGGCTTCCAAATTAAAAATGAATTCAAACCCAAACATTTTATTAATTACTTGACATCCACCTATATATATATCTTTCTACCAAAATGAACAAAAACTATTAAACACTCCTTCAATTTATTGAAACTTTATATAACAACTATTATTTGGACTTTATATAGGTAAAATTCTTAACTTATTCTAAGGAAATATAGCCACTAAAGACTTTGAACTTGAATCTAGAAGTGAAATTGTAACAAAGAATGAAGGCAACGTTTACAAATTTCTTGGTCTCTTTTAGGCAAAATATCATAACCTAAAACTATTAAGTAGAAAACTGTCTAAATATTTTAAAATACTGACTGATATTCTGAAATCAAAGTTCAACGGGATTAACAAATATCAAACAATAAACACCTATGCAACAACAGTCAATGCCCACTTCCCAAACTCTGAAATGGATCAAAACAATTTTGAAAGCTTCTTTACAAAAGCCCAAACAATAGTTTTCTTTTAAAAATATAAGTTGCCTTACTCTAACGCTATAAAAAGTTATTGTCTCTTCACCAAGAAAGAGGAAAGGGACTGGTAAACATTCTCAAAATACATCATAAACAGGTCAAATATCTACAGAAACCTTTTCAAACAGATATCACTTTGCCAAGTTATAGTGAAGACTGATTAACAAATAAAAAAAAATTATAACCAAAAGCACTGTAAGAAATGATTTTTATACAGAATTCAGAGAAGAATGCTAAGATTTATAGGAAATGAAGTAAGCAAACCTAGGGAAATGATATACACAATGATTAAAGTATAAATGAAAATAACAAGAAGAAAATAAAATTTAATGGAGTAAATTAATAATGACCAAGAGCAAAATCTCTTCATCTGACTGATATCACTTTATAGAGGTATAGGAAACAAAATATGTATGCCATTGATCTTATGAAATATAATCAACTAGTTCCTGAAGAAAGAGTGAGAAAAGATATCTCTTCCTTTCAATGAAGACATAAAGAATTAGAGCCTTTAAATACTCACGTATTTTCAGACTTATTTAATGTGTTGGATAGTTTTGCTGACCTGCTTTTCCTACCTCCCAAAGACTGTTCAAAAAAAAAAAAATCACTTAATAAAAAGCTTGACTCTCTAGGCAAAGGAGGCAGGAAGAATGTATTTGGAAATGAAAGTGATTTAAATATATGATATCAATAAAAGTTAATTTAAAAAAAATTATAATAATGATTTTTCTAATCATTTTAATAGAAATACAATGTTTTAAAATTTAGGGATTTTACTATACACCCAAAAATTGTAAAATATGTCAAAAGATGTAAGTTTTAAAGGGAATGGGTTAAGCAGGAACACTGATCCTCTGTTGCTGGGACTGTCAACTGGTCCATCCATTCTGTAATAACGATTTGATGTTGCATAGAAATTATGACTATTCTATAAAGAATTAATTATTCTGTAATAATAAATTCTATAAAGAATTAATAACATTTGCTCTAGGCATTCCACAACTAGACTTATATTTCCACAGAAATCAAATGCAGAACCAATTTCCACGTGTAACAGAACTTCTTATGTCAGCGAACAACTAGAAACAAAATGTGTCCCCAGTGATTGGAGAATGGCTCAAATATGGAGCATGAATATGATGTAACATGATCTTGCTAAGAAAGTCAATGGATTCTGAGACATGTGAGTAGGATTGAAAGTATATGATATATAATAAACTGATTAGAAAAACAATAATAACGACGACACATATAACCACCTATTATGTTCTAAAGACTGTACTAAGGTGCTCTACAATTATTATCTCATTTGATCACAACAACCCTGTAAGGTAGGTGCTATTAGTACCTCCATTTTACAGGTGAGGAAACTGAGGTAAACACAGCTTAAGTTACTTGTCCAGCGTCACACAATTAGTGACTAAAGTTGGATTAGAACTTAAGTCTTCCCAACTCCAGGCCTAGCACCCTAACCTCTGGCCCACTTAGCTACATCACCTGGCTGTGCATACAACAACCAAAGTAAAGGAACAATGAAACATTACTAAATGTTGCGTGGTCATAATAACTAATCTTAGTCTCACACGAGAGACAGCCAGAGAGGTGAGGACTAAGATCATGGAATGTTGTATATGCTTCCATCTGTTCTATGTGTTGACTAGTTTTGCTTAACTGTTTTTTGTCTTGTTATGATTGAAGGCTAATTAGGGGACGGAAGGAGGGATATATAAAGAAATTATCAATGATATACAAATAAAAGGCATTGATAAAACCTAAAAGCTAAAACAATTAAAAGGTAATATTTCATTTTGGTGTTGCTTGATATGTGGGTCATGTTCCCACAGTACTGGTAACATATATTACTTGAATTTTAAATTTAAAAAGTACTTTACTTTAGGATATGTACTGCTTTTGTTAAAGGGAAAAGCAAAAGCTCCTTGAGCTTACTGGATTATTTTAAGGCCACATAGTTTATAAATATATGATTAAGGTTAACTAGTCCCAAATGTAGGGTTTTGTTTTGTTTGTTTCTCATTACACCAAGGTACCTCTCGTTTTGTCCACATTATATTTACTGCTGCATATAGGGCACAGGCTTGAGAACGAGATTTGTGAACAAACATAATGCTAGTTATATTAATGGACTGTTTGTTTGGCAATATATATGTACCACTTTCAGGTGCTTACATCAGTTCATTTCATTATTATCATGTTTATGCATGTGAAGGAATAAAATCAATATCCCTGGTTTACATCACGCTTTGTTACTACTAGATTAGTAATAATTTCTCCTCGTCGTACTGCTAATAAAAATCCACACTGGAATGAAATATCAGACTCCTCTAGCCTTACACCTCTCCCCCCCAAATTATTACTCTTCTCTATATTATAAAGAGATATATAATTCCTTTTGTAATTAATTATGGGTTTACAGAGATGCAAAATGTAAAAAAGAAAAAAAAACACCCATAATAACCATTGTAAATAAATACTAAAGAAAAAAAGAAAAAGTTAAACATCTAATCTTAGAACAACCAAAAGAAAATCCCCTTAGGGTTAGAAACCTAAAATTGTTGCAAAGTCCCGTTCCATTTTCAACAGTTTCAGCTGAGAAAATTTGGGGATGTTGTACCACACTCATGCTAGGATTTCAAAGACCAATCTGTTAAGCCTAGAGAAATTTGATGTTAGCAATGATTCATCTCTAGACTCTTTGTTACCCCAATAGTAATCTCTCTGTGATTTATTGTGGCAATATATTTCTTTCTACAGAGATCATTGAGAAGTGGCACTTCAGAAAATCAGATGTTTCCTGGAAATTCACCATTTTTCATCAATACTAATGAAGCAAAAGACTTTCAAGTAACAATAACTCATGGGTTCTTAGGACTTTTCATTTGGTCACAGCTTTGTCTAAAATAGTATGGTTATTATTAAATTATGTAGCAGAAAAAAAAGAACTTTTGATTTGCAATCACAGCTTTGCTGCTTGTTACATCTGTGTCCATGGGCAAGTCACTTCATCCTGGAAAACAGTTTCCTCATGGGGAAAAATGAGTGACTTCATAGTATTATAAAGTTTGAGCTAGAAAAGAACTCAGAGGACATCCAATTCATCCTTCTTATCTTCCAGATGAGGAAACTGAAGCAAGAGAAGTTTAAGCAACTTGTCAGTGTAATCAATTTCAGTAGCAGAATGACTGAGATTTGTGCCTTGTTTCTCTGGCTCTAAAACTAATCTTCATTCCACTATACAATTGGGTTGTAGAGGCAGCTGGGAGGTACAGTTAACCTGGAGTCAAGGTTTGAATTCTAATACAACTTAAGACACTTACCCACTATGTGACCCTGAGGAAATCTGTTAACCTCTTGGTGTTTCTTTATCTGTAAAATGGGAATAATAGTTCCTAACTCAGCAGGTGGTTGTGAGGATAAAATATCATAATGTTGGTAAAGTGTTTACAAAACATAAAGTAATATATAAATATGATTAAGTCAATTAATTGCAAATATAAGTGTTTTTTTTTTCATTACACCAAGGTACCTCTCAGTTTGTCCACATTATATTTACTGCTGCATATAGGGCACAGGCTTGTGAATGAGATTTATAAACGAATATAATGCTAGTTATATTAATGGGCTGTTAGTTTGGCAATGCATATGTACCACTTATACTAAACTGGTGCTTACATTAGTTCATTTCATTGCTATCATGTTTATGTATGTGAAGGAATAAAATCAATATCCCTAGTTTATACCATCCTTTGTTACTACTAGATTAGGAATAATTTCTCTTTGTCCTACTGCTGCTAAAAATACACACTGGAAGAAGACTCCTCAAACCCTACACCCCCCCAAAATTATTACTCTTCTCTATACTATGGAGAGATATATAATTCTTTTTATAATTAATTCTGGGTTTACAGAACATAAATTAATATACAAATGCTAACTATCATTATTATTAATAGTTGGACTAGGTATACTTCAGGATCCTTCCAATGCTATAATATTGATATCAAATAATATTTTAATTGTTCTGTGATATCATTGATCTGTATACTCCTTTCAAGGGCATAAACAACAACCCACGATATATGCTTTCACACACTCTTGTCCATTTTCTTCCATAGTACCTACAGATACATACATATGTACATAGTAATGGAAGTCTTCCATGAGATATTATAATTAATCACTATTTTTGTCATTGTTCTTGTTATTTCCATTTCAATAGTATCACATCTGAAAATAAAAGAAAGGAATAAACAAGCTTTTTACTCTTGGTTTTCTTTTGCCAAACACATTTTTATAAGTCACAAAATTGATTGAAAGATGCAGAGATTAGAATGCAAGATCCCAAATTTATTATTTATTGATTACAAAAACATGATTTAGTAGAGTGAAGTACAGTCTCAAAGTTTGTCTTTGAACAAGCAGCTTCTTATATTAAGATCATACAGAATTTTTTTTTTTAATACATACAACCAAAGAAAACTGGTCAGTGGCACTGATAATTGACACCATGCCAAGTGTATAGAGAAAAGCAGCATAACCAATGGTGTTTACCATTGTCTTGGAGATCGAGTTGTGATAGGTGCAAATTGAAGAAATGTTCCCTATTGATGCTGTAGTAGATATTCCTCTCTGTGCTGATTCACACATTATAGAAATCAAACATTATAGGAGCTACTCTAACGAGGCCTATGAATATTTTTAATAGTCTAAATACCTATGTAGGCATGAATTAATTCCTATTTTCTAGATTATTTCAAACAACTGGTCGGCCAATTCATTAAGTTAAAATCTATGCCTCTATGAACAAGTGTTGTTAAGATTTTAAGAAAGATGAGTTGGAGTTCTTATTTTTTCATTTGAATTTGAAACAAATTTATATACTAATTATTGCTTATGTGGAAAAATATATTATGGATAAATCTCTAAATAAAATTTCATAAGCTTAGTGTAAAAAAAAATTCATTACACATATTAAGTAAAAAAAACAGATTACTCCCTTCAGAGGCAATATGCTTCAAAGGTAGAACTTGAAGTCAGATCTTCCTGGTTATGGGAGTATTGTGTATTCAGAGGAAGTTTCCTCATCTGTTCCACCTGCCTCTATCATATTCTTTTAAAAACTATTACTGTATATGTTTTAAGATGCTGCTCTAAACTTTTTTGGAAGATGGAGGGAAGCAAAATGCTTTCCATTGTCCCCTTGATTTTTTATACAATAAAAAACCTCTTCCAAGAATTTATGTTCTCAGGTTGATTTAATACTAAGTTATTATAGTTGTTTGTTATTGATTCTTTCTTAACTAGCCTATTCCACTCACCTACTTTTCTATTTTCATCTAGAATAAACTTATTTTGATTATTTCTGCTGTATGATATACTATTTTCTGCTTTTATTCCCTTGGCTTTTTCTTGTTTCCCTTGAAATTTTAAAACTTTTGCTTCTGCAAATAGATTTTATTGTTATTTTATCTGACTTTACAAAATAATCCCTTGTCATTTAGATTGCCGTAGCACTTAATCTATTGTTTAAAAGAAGGAGTACTTTATTTTAATATATCAGCATGAACAAGTAATGAGTAAATGTGTAACCTGCCGGGTAAATCTACTTTTATTTCTATAAAGAATGTTTTGTAATTTTATGTGTGTATACATATATGGACATATATATTTACATATAGACATCTATCATTCATATATGTGTATTATACAAACATACATATATAGTCTTTCAAAATGTCTTTGATTGATTTCTGGAGATTTTGTGTATTTTAGAGCTATTTGGATAGGATATATCTTTTTAACATCATATTACTATATAGAAATGCAAATAATCTCTGTGGATTTATTTTGCATAATGTTATGCTACTAAAGCTATTTATTTTCTGTTTCTTCAATGATTCTCTGATATTTCCTGAATAAACCATCACAAAATCTTCAAATAAGCATAGTTTAATCTTTTGAAAAATAGTTTCTAAGACTGAAATGAACAGAATGAAGAGAATGTTGGACATAGTAACAATAATATTATTATAAGAACAATTTTGAATAACTAAATTATTTTGAATATTATAAATATTCCAAGCAACTAAAATATACCTATAAAGGAAGATGCCATCTACCTCCAGAGAAAGAACTAATAAATAGAAGTATATGTAGTATGGTTTTACATATATATGCACATTTGTGTCTAATGGTAGCCCTCTCTAGGACAGAGTGGATAGAGAGAAAAAAGTAGTGTGTTGTTTTGGTTTTTTTTTTATGTAAATACAGCAGAGAAAAAAAGAAGACTTAGAAGGAAGCACAAAAAAGTAGGGTAGCTTTAAAATGATGTATGATACTTATTATGTGGTTTTACCAAAAGAAGTAAACTGTGAAATTGAAATTCATGGTTTTATATAAAATCTTCTTTTTATGTTGTGCTATATATATGGAAATGTTCTTTGTCTGTGGTTTTGTATTTAAGTTCAAAATGAATTATTTAAAAATAATTTATTATTTTTATTTTTCAAATTATCATCATTTGTATTAATCTGGTTTTTCCACTGTATTCTTAGGCTAAGCAAATTGAAAGGAAGGAAGGAAAGAAGGAAGGAAGGAAGGAAGGAAGGAAGGAAGGAAGGAAGGAAGGAAGGGAGGGAGGGAGGAAGGAAAGAAAGAAGGAAGAAAGGAAGGAAGGAAGGATGATAAGAGTAGGCTTACAGTTGACTTAATGTTCACTTATACAATTATTAGTAATGTAGAGCATTTTATGATTGCTAATAGTTTGGATTTCTTCATTTGAAATGTTCCTATTCATATCCGTTGACTATTTATTTATTGGTAAATGACTTATTCTACTAAATTTGAATCTGCTTTTCTAAATCTTCTAAATGAGACTTTTATCAGAGAAAACCACTGCAAAGACTTTTTTTTTTGCAATTACTTATTTTCTTTTGAATTTTTTTTAGTACATTAGTTTTGTGCAAAAATTTTCTGATTTTGCATCAACAAATTTTACCATTATTATCTTATGTGAGCCTCTTCATCACTTTTGTATCATGAATTCTTGCCCTTTTTTTGTGCTTTTTGGAGGAGGATAGGCAGGGAAGTTGGTGTTAAGAGACTTGCCCAAGATCACACAGCTAGTAAGTGTTAAGTGTCTGAGACTAGATTTGAACTCAGGTCCTACTGACTCCAGGACTAGAGCTGCATTCACTGTGACACCCAACTGCCCCTAATTCTTCCCCTTTTTTAAACTCTTCTCCTACCTAAATGTAATTTCTTCCTTACTTCTTTAATTTGTTTATGGTGTGATTCTCTCATATATGGGTGATGAATATATTTTCAGCTTGTCTTGGTATATGATGTGAGCTATTGATCTAAAGCTATTTTTTTCCAGACTGCTGTCTGTATCGCCCCAATATTTTCCATCAGAGAATGAGTTATAATGAGAAACTAGTGAGTAAAGAAAACCGTTGTAGAGATGGAGGTCAATAACTTCTCTACAACTTTTTTTTTTTTACTTTTGTTTATTTTTTAGTTTACATCATTCTTTTCCATGAGGTTTTCAGTTACAAATTTTTTCCAAGTCTTTCCCCTACCAACCCCAAAACAGCGATTTCACTGTAAAACCCCTCCCCAAATCTGCTCTCTCATTTATCCTCCCCCATACCCCACTGATATTTTGGTAGGGCAAGGTGGATCTCCCTACCCCAGTACCTGTTTTACCAGTTGCATGTAAAGAATAATAATAATTACATATATATTTAAAATTTGGTTTTAGAGCTTTCAATTCTAGATTCCTTCCCTTCCTCCATAATCACCCAACCCCAATGGAAAGACAAGCAATTCAGGACAGGCCATACATGTGTAGTTATGTAGAACATCTCCATAATGGACATATTGTGAAAGACTGACTATATTTCCCTCCTTCATATCCTGCCCCCCACTTGTTCTCCTCTCTGCTTTGTCCCTGTCCCTTTACAAATGTGTGTACTTCTAACAAACCCCCCCAACCTGCCCTCCCCTCCCTCATCCTACCTTCCCCCCATTGTCCTGTAGGGCAAGATACCCAGTTTAAAGAGTGCTTCATTCCTTCCCTAAGCCAAATTCAATGAGAGTAAGGTTGACCCATTCCCTTTTGCTTTCTTGTTCTTCCCCTCCATTGTAATGGTTATCCCTTGTTTCTTCTTTATGAGATGATTAACTTTTTCTGTCTCTCCCTGTCTCCTCTCATTCTATTCCTCTCCCACCTCTAAATTGCACCTTTTAAAACATCATCCCTTCCTATTTAATTGATCCTGTGCCCTCTGTCCATGTACATATATATACACACACTCCCATATGTATTCACATGCACATATGTCCTCCCATATGTATAAGTATACATATATATATATATATATATATATATATATATATATATATATATATATACATTTATATTCCCTTCACCTCTCTTCATACTGAGAAAAGTTTCATAAGTCACAATTATCATTGTTCCATGTTGGCATGTAAATAGTTCAACTTTGATAAGTTCCTTATGATTTATTTTCCATGTTAACCTTCTCATGCTTCTTGTATTTGAGTATCAAATTTTCTATTCAGTTCTGGTTTTTTCTTCAAGAATGATTGAAAGTCCTCCACCTCACTGAATGATGATATTTTCCCCTGAACATTATACTCAATTTTGCGGGGTAGGTGATTCTTGGTTTTAATCCTAGCTCCCTTGATCTCCAGAATATCATATTCCAAGCCCTTTGATCCCTTAATGTAGAAGCTGCTAGATCCTGCATTATTTTGATCGTTTCTTCTTGGCAGCTTGTACGATTTTCTCCTTGATCTGAGCACTCCAGAAGAAGGCTATAACATTCCTAGGAGTTGTCTTTTCGGGATATTTTTCAAGATGTGATCAGTGATTTCTTTCAAGTTCTATTTTGCCCTTTGATTCTAAAATATCAGGGCAATTTTCCTTGTGAATTTCTTGAAAGATGATTTCTAGTTTCTTTTCCTGATAATGGCTTTCAGGTAGTCCAATAATTTTTAAATAGTCTCTCCTGGATCTATTTTCAGGTCAGTGGTTTTTTTCAAGGAGATATTTCACATTGCCTTCTATTTTTTCATTTGTTTGGATCTGTTTAGTAGTATCTTCACTTCTCATAAAGTCATTTGCTTCCGTTTGCTCTACTCTAATTCTGAAGTTATTATTCTCTTCAGTGACCTTTTGAGATTGTTTTTTCCATATGGAAAATTGAACTTTTTAAGGCATTCTTCTCCTTACTGGTGTTTTGGACCTCTTTTGCCATTTGAGTTAATCTTTTGTTTTTTTTAAGGTGTTATTTTCATCAGTCAGATTGTTGACTTTTTTGATGATTATCTTACATCATTCTCATTTCTCTTCCAATTTTTTCCTCCACTTCTCTTATTTGCTTTTCAAAATCCTTCTTAAGCTCTTCTAAGGCCTGTATCCACTTTACATTTTTTCTTTTTTTTCTTTTTTTTTTAAATGACTTGTTTATTTACTTTTAGTTTACAAGATTCAGTTCCACAATCACTTGAGTTTCAGATTTTCTCCCCTCCCTTCCCCCACGCCGCCATGGTGGCATGCAGTCATGTATAGGATCTGCAAATACTTTCACATTGTACAATAGTTTGGTTATACAGAAGGGTTGTAACCTATGAGTGACCACTGGGAAACAAAAGCAAAACCAAATATGAAAAAGAACGATAGCATGTTATGCTTCAGTCTCCGTTTAAACTATACTCTTTCTATATCTTTCTCTGAGTTTAGATTTCTCCTTCCATCCTGAGGATTGCATATTTGTCTTTTAGCTGTGCGTTGTTGTG
>CM053592.1:84327255-84339755 GCA_028646515.1 Pseudochirops corinnae
GCATTTTGTAATGCTCTCCAATTCTTCTTTGGTCATAAAGTTCTTCCTCTTCCATAAATATGACAAGTAAACTATTCCTTGCTTCCCCAGATTATTTACAGTATCAGCCTTTATACCTAGATCATGCACCCATTTAGACTTGACTTTGGTGTATGGCGTTATACCAATACTTTCAAGTGCTTTTTTTTTTTTAACAGAATCTGAAATTACACCCCCCAAAATATTAAACTATTGTAATGGTAATTTGAAGATCTTCCCTGCCTCTTAATAGGCCAAATATAATCATATGGAGCCTGTGGTGGAAGGAGTTTACTGAAGGCGTGGAGCAAAGGCCAGAGTAAACTGGGAGTCAGAACAGTTAGAGCTGGAGGGAGGAGAGGATGAAGCCAAGGAGACAGCTAGGTATGGTCTGGCTCCCTGTTGTGTTATGGAGTATTACCTTCTTTGTTGCTATGATGTATTCAGTTTTCTGGTGTTGGGATTTGAATTTCTGGTGTCTGAATAAATGTTTTCCTTTTGTCTTCTACATAGAGAATGTTATATTTTGTGAATCATACCTATGAAGGCATATTCATAGTCACCATTAGTGCTATAAACATTGTGTTGACATTAGAGCTACTTAGCCTTTGGACACAGCAATACCATTACTTGATCAATTTCCAAAGCTGTTTAGGGAAAACGGTAAATTATCAATATGTTCTAGAATGTTTATTGGAGTTATCTGAGTGCTGGCAAAGAAATGAAAATTGCAGGGATGCCAATCAATTGGGGAATGACTGAACAAATTGTGGTATATGATTGTGATAGAAGAAAACTGTGCTATAAGAAATGATGAGCCCAATGATTTTAGAAAAGACATGGAAAGAGTTGCACAAAATGATGAAGATTTCAATGAGCAGAATCAAAAGAACAATGTATAGTGAAATAGCAATATTATTTTAAGAATGTCTTTGAGTTAATATGGGATTTTATCTATTATAAATACCCAGATTTAATATAAAGGACATATGAAGAAAGATGCTATCTACATTCAGAAAAAGAACTGATAAATAGAAATATCTACAGAAATTTTGTATCTATCCATCTATACGGATTTGTATGTAGTGGTAGCCATCTCTAAAAAAAGGAGGAGAAGGAAGAAAAAAAAAAGGAAAAAAAAAAACCATGATAATTTTGTTGTATATTTGAAAGGAATAACAAGTTGTGCGTGATTTGCAGCTTCATGTGCAATTATCTTTTTATTGTATTATGTTATGGAAATGCTTGTTTTCTGCCATAAATAAAAAAAATTTTAAAACATCATCAAACTTGAAAATACCTACAAATTCTTTTCATCTTTTCAGATGATGAGCTCTTAATTTTTCAATAATGTGCTGGAGTGGTAGGATGTGTACTTTTAGTGTCTTAAAGTATTTTATTGCTTTTATTTTTATACTTTCTAAATTCCTTGTTATTTTATAATTCCAAAAATGTATGTGAAGATGGATTGCATTGATGGTGATGGTGTGATGATAAGTTGACAGAATAAGTTAATATCATAGTAAAGACTTGAACTTGGGGCTCTTGATTCTTAATCCAATGTTCTTTTTATTATATTCCCTATAACACAACTAAAGCCTTGGCAACAGATAGAGACTTTGTAATATCATGCCAAGCCAAATAGTTGGTTGAGTTCCATTTAGTAGAAGAAATAATTTGAATCAGTTGTTTGGCTTCTGGTTGATGGAATGAAAATTTCACTTTCCAAGTAGTTGCCTTAGAGAAATAAAGGCTAAGCTTTTTGACCGGGCTTTAAACCCAGGATCTAGAATCAATGATCTTTATTGTAGGGATAATAAGGTGCCAGAAATTTAAAAAAAAATCAAAATACTCACATATTACTGGTAGTAAATTTCTCAAGGGGGCAAATAGCTAGTTGAAACAATTGCCAGTTGCAAATAAATATCAAAAGAGAATCAGATTGAAAGAGGTCAGTAAAATAAATATTGAATAAGAGATAGGAAGGGTTTGAATATCACTATTTTATTGAGCCAAGGAAATTGGGCTTGAATAATTTTCAAAATGCCTATGAATTTAATTTTAACATTCATTTAAAACCCATCATTGGTTACTCATCCTTTTAAAAGTTATAAAATCATGAAAGGGAAAAAAAAAATCTGTGCCGAACATGATTTTCTATGAGCAATTTTTGTTCTATCTAGACATTGCAAAGAACAAAATGTTGGAATAGCAAGTAGGTCTAGAACCCTGAAAGAATTATCCTTTCCCTGTGGGGAAAAGTTCATGAACTGACACCAATATTTACTTTGCTCTTTGTGTACATATGCACTTGTACACGTACAGTCTTATTGGGAAATTCTGATATGGTTATGATCCATTTTCTCTTGCTCAGGTTTACAAATTCTGCTTTCAGCATTTCGGATGAATTTACTATGGAGATTTTATTTTGTGTTATTTTTTTAGGAGGATGTGAACAGGAGTCAAGCAGAATGGACAGACATGTATGGATTGGAACTTGCATTTCTAAGAGGAGTACCCACTTTGATGAGATCACAAGTTCATAAACTGATTAAGCCAAAGCGTTTGCCATCACTCAACACTGAAGGGCAATTCCGATATGTAATATAAAGTGGAAAATATTGGAGAGCAGAGGGATTAAATTAAATAACAAGACATTTTTTAAAATGAATTTTTTGACTCATCTTAAAATGTTCATAAGTCGGCACTTTTTCATCATTGGGTGACATTTTGGGAGGACACAAGATTGATACCTTTTTATACAGACTCTCATTTTTCTTATGATTGATTCTCTGCATGCTGCTTAGGCATTCTTGAATAGGCCCCCAAATATTTTCATATTCTCGTGTTTCCTTTCAACTTTTCCCTTGGCACGTTGCGGTGTATCATCCTGTTCTCCAGATGGCGTGTGCTTGCCTGTGATCCATGGCTCAAATATTCCAATATTAATTTTTCTAGATCTTCCACAATAATAAATACTCTCATCTACAATGTTTTATTGCACACACTCTGAGTTTTGTTGTTTCCATGACACTGGAAGTCTGGAGATATCATTGCACTTCAAAGACTTCAATCAATTCCTTTCTCTTTTGCTGGCTTCAAGATTGTATTTTCAAAGTCCTACTGAGTAAGAGGTCAAATCAATAATTTCAATGATTTTACCATTCCAAATTTTTTCTGACACTCACATTCACTTCAATGAGTTTTTAATGGGTCTAAGTACCAACTAGATCTTTACTATTTTTTCTCCACATTTGTCTAGTCAAATTTCTATCAAATTGCATTAAAAAGCATTCACTTATCTTTGTCCATATTTTAAAAATCTGTCTGTACACATTCCACATGGCTAAATTAGGTTAAAAATATTGAATTAAATAAAATAATGAAATAAAGTTCATCCAGCTGTTCTCACACCAAGTAAACAGGCTTTAATATTTTTCTGCCTTTTCATTTTTTTCTTCATTTTGCAACCCTTATTTTTTGAACTCAAAGAAAAAACCTCCAATACTATTTTGAATTAGTTAGAAGTCTATGCACCTGTACTGGCATGTACCATTGTAAGTTGTAAGAGATTCTTTCTTTGTAAGGGTGGAACTAGATGATTTTTGAAGTACCTTCTGATATTACAATTCTATGATTCACTTTTCAGTTTTTGAGATCGAATTTGTTTGTTTTGTCCTTATTTTGCCTATTTTCCTCATGGAACAAAGACTTAGGGAAAGGAGACAGCAAGTGTACTTAGTCAAAGATCCATGGCAAAAATCCTTGTCTTATGCCTTAATGCACAGGTATTTCTTCCTCTCTGCATCCTATCATCTCTGTTAAACACACTCCAGTATACAGGAAATTTTTTGTTGTCCATCAGATTTATTTTGAGACTGGCTACAGGCAGATGCAATTGATTTCCCTATGTAATCTGATAGAATATGGAAGGGGATCCTTTATCTATAACTGAAAAAAACATTTTAGTTCCTAGAATAAAGGGGAAAATTGGTCCCATTAAAATATTTTTATTTGATTGAAATTTTTAAGTAAATAAATAATAACATGGTTATAAATTATTAATTGTCCTTTTTTTTCTAATGGATATTGGAAAATATAACGCCTTATTTCACTGCTCTAGTGCTGGAAGACTACATCCTTTTTCTGTTTTTCTCATTGAACCAAACCTATATTTAGTTCAACAGAGAAAATCACTCAGGTTTTCTACTTTTCAGCCAGTGGCATTTGCAGCTGCCAACTAACACACTGAGAGATTTCATTTTAAGTCTTTATGGGCATCAAGTAAGCGATGCAAAGAAAGGAGAATTGGCTCATTCTGGTTTAAATAGAACATATTTGTCCCTCTAGTTCTATAGTTGCTTGTGACATAGGTCAAAGCCACTTCCTTGATGATGAGCAATGAGAACAATGAAATAGGTCCTCAAGATAAGAGGCTGTACCCTAGTATAAATTAATAAATTGAAAAGCAATCTTTAGGGTACCATAGTGGTATTTCAGAAGCCCAGACATTCCAGAACAAAAAAAATGACCCATAATAATTCACACACAGCAATCATTTGTAACCCCTAGTGAATAAGAGTTTGGCTCTCCTCTATAGTACTTGTCTTTTGGGTAAAGTGTCTTCCAAGAGCATAAGAAATACAGTTTCAGAGACGGAGAAAAGATAAGGGAGAAAATAGTAATAATTTGACTTTTGGGGGACATTTCAAAAGAAAAGACAAAAAAACACTTGTCAGGTATGTAATAGTGGATAATCCTTTCTGGTGTTGATTGGATTAGATTGTCATCAGAGGCTAAAACTTTGATCTTGTGATTCTCTGAACTGTTTGCTGTATAATAGTCTATAACTTTTCTAGGAGGTATGAGCTAGGTTTACTTTTGAATATTTCTTTTTTCATTGATGAAAACATCCTATTTTAAGCATTATTCTTCTGCCATGGGCCTATACTATTTGTCCTGATCATTTATATTCAGAGAAAAAAAAAATGACTCAAAATTTCACAATCAAAAGCAGCCATTTTTAAAAGAGCTTCCATGGATTTATTGTGGAAGAAAAATCAAGGCCTTTTTTAACATTCTACAAAATGTTTGGCACATTTTCAGGTTGCCAAATGTTCATCAAGGGACTTTCATGTGGGTGAAGATGGAGTGAGGGTAATAGAATACATTTAAATATGTGAGCTATATTTTTTTTTTCCTTTACAGATGATACTCTGTTGATTAAGGGCTCATGGGATTTTGTTCAAGAAAGAAATGGAAACAGAAACATTGCTCATAAATGTCACAGGGTTGAGTTCGTTAATGATCACTTCTTAGAATTTTGATTTCTTTCAACTGTATAATTTGTTTCTTTTTGATTATTTAAACATGGTTCTTTAATCCTTAAAAACAAAACCAGAGCATACATAGTAAATCATAAGGAAACTCCTTAAACTTTTGTTGCTTTAAAATTTACATTACTGGTCACAGAAAGCATGATTCTATTCTTTGGTCTGGGGAATACACATTCCCTTTGTACAGAACAGATGAGAATCTTCTCTTCCACCTCTTAGTGTATTTTATTCATCCCTCTGGGCTATGCCAAAGGAAGATTTAACTGCCTGGGCAGGGCAGGTATTAAGCATTCATGGTGTTTAGAATATTCTACAAGGTAAGGAGGGGGATTGACCCTGATGCCTGATGGCATATTTAAGGACTTCAGCCATGGAAAAGTAGAAGTGAAAAGCTTGGAATTCTCTTGTAAGGATTTTAACCTGCACTGTATTTTTCTGGTATATAATTTATAGGTCATGTGTATAAACAGGCACATTTGTAGAGAGGCATGTCTAAGGAGAGAATTAGAGGAAATATTTGGTGAGACAGGTTTCAGTATATAGGCCATAATGTAATATACAAATATAGTCATATTTTAAAAAATAATTTTAAGTCAAATTACTAGTAATCAGATCCAGACCATACCTTTATTCTAATGTATTCTTATCCTTCTATTCTATTCTTGCTTTTCTTTTTTTTTTGTAGGGTGGAAGATAGGGCAGTTGGGGTTAAGTGATTTTCCCAAGGTCACACACACAAGGTCACATGGCTAGTTTTTGTGTTAAGTGTCTGAGACTGGAATTGAACTCAGGTCCTCCTGACTCCAGGGCCAGTATTCTATTCACTGCGCCACCTAGCTGCCCCTCTATTCTGTTCTCACAATATCAAAGAAAAAAATCTATCAGTGAGTTCCATTTCTGTTGTTCCACTGTAATCAACCATTCCATCTGAGAATCTGTGATTATTAAAATTTGAGTGGTTATTTGAAAGCATATTTTTAGTACCACTATCAGTTATTGTTCAAAAATTTCTATTTCAGAAAGCAACATCATGGTGAGGGAATTGCCACTTAGAGTGAAGATCAGGGCTACTTGTTTCAGTAGTCCATTTTGGTACTTTCTTAGTTTAGGTGATTCAGTATATAGTATTTTGGGAGTTTATAATAAAGGCCTCCAGTAATGTCTTTGGATTGAATCAAATTTGATATATATAATGGTCCAATGCCAAAACCACAGAGAATACATTTTACAGAAATTGATAAATCTGCTTTTAATTTTTTTTTTCCAAAAAAATATCGTTGTGTGTCATCTTCAGAAGGCTGATGACAGAGTAACTCTCCTCAGACTCCTTGGTATGTTGATCCATTGTCAATATTGATTTGGCTGTAATATATTCTGCACAATTACATATAGGTATTTTCAGAAGTTATGGAATTCAATTACTTTCAAATCAATAAACATTTATTAAGCATCTACAATTCTGCAGGAAATTTGCTAAGTCCTGGTGATACAAAAAAAAGGCAAAAAGTAATCCTTTTCCTCAAGATGTTTACAATATAATGGGGAGACAACATACAAAAAATATACAAAATAAGTAGGAAATATTAACAGATGGGATGCATTAACATTAACGAGAGTGAAGTATGGCTTCCTGTAGGAGATCAAATTTATTTGGGACTTGAAGGAATCCAGGGAGGTCAGTAGCTGGAGCTGAAAAGGAAGAACATTTCAGGCATGAGAGACAACCAGAGAGAATGCCTGGAGTCGAGGAGTGACATGGAACAGTCAGGTGGCCTGTATTACTGCATCAGAATGTGTGTAGGGAAGTAAGGTATAAGAAGACTGGAAACATTGGAGGGAGCTAAGTTTTGAAGGGGTCTGAAGGCAAAACAGGGCATTTTGTATTTTTATCTGGAAGTAATAGGAAGTCACTGGAGTTTATTGAGCAGGGAGGTGATTTGATTAGACTTGTGTTTTAGGAAGATCATTTTAGTGACTGAGTGGAGAATGATTTCGGGTGGGGAGAGACTCGAGGTAGGTAGACCCAAAATCAACTAGTGCAGTAATTGAGGTGAGAAATGATGAGGAAGAAATGCACTAGAGTGTTGGCAGTGATAGAGCAGAGAAGGGGAATATTTAGGTATGTAATGGTAATGCAATTTTAATTTGAAGATCCCTTTGTGTTGGCAAAGATAGCAGGTACTTATCACTTAGTAAACGATCAAGCTTCTCTTGGGGAAACAGAAGGTATGAACTCCTATCTCCTGTTGCTGACATAACAGGAAGAGGTTGGCTGAAACAGGAAGCCACTGATGTTGTGTGTATATAAGGAAAAGCCCTAGAGAGGGACAGTCAGAATTTCTTGGGACCAGCATCTGGAGGCAGAGCAGCTGCAGCAGAGAATTGAGAATTGAGAACTTAGGGAGATCTTCTTCTTGGAGCAGGCTCCACGGAGACTTAAGAGAAGCTGAGGAGGCTGAAGAGGAAAGCCTGCCTCCCCTCCCCCAGGCTGAAGGGAATGGTTTTGATTTTGAAAACCTGGATAGAATGATTTTGTTTCTGGGAGCCAGCTGAGACTTCTTTTGGGTCCAAGGGCCAGCTAGAGCTGCCAAGGGACTGAGGACGCATGACTGTGGTGCTGAGACTTTATTTGTAGCTTTGTTGGGCCTTGATCTCCTGGGATTGGAGATGATGAGGGATTTGAGATGGACTGGACACTGAATTTCAATGTGGAACAGGAACCACCTGTAGAACTGGATAAGGACCTAGGAGTTGTCTGCCTTTGAATCCAGGTGATAGTTTGGTGAATCCAGGTAGGATCTGGGACTATGGAAGGGGATCCAGGGAATCTGAAAAACTACCCCTAGTTAAGCTGAAAGAAGACATTACTTGGATACTGTGTTCTGAATAAGAAGATTATAATTTACTAGTGACCTAGGGGTACAGGATCTGTGTATTTTCTGATGATTGAATAGTGAATAATGAAGGATGATTGATTGACTAAAAGATTGTACTTAGTGATTGATGACTGAATAAGTAATTGTTTTGTAACCTAATATGCCCCATGAGTGGAAAACTTTAACTATTGTACTTTGTGATTGAATTAAGGATTTTGTGAATTCTTGAGTTACTAAATGATTGTTCTTTGTTCAAAACTCTGTGAACATTGTAGTGGAAACTATGTGGCCATTTTCTGTGATAAGTTCTTGTGAATGCTGTATTTTGATTATCTGTAATAAGTTATAATATTGTGAATGCTGTACGTTGATATTTGTTAATGTTTTGCTTTAATTTGTTATGGAATAAAGAGAGTGTTCACTATACTGTGTAATCAGAACCTTAAAAGCTAGTCATAATAGCATTCTTCTGAAAAGCTGCTAGGGCTTGGTTTTACAAGGTGAAAGTGGCAGACCTTAGCAATAGTTTAAAAATGGGGGGTTAGGGATAGTGAGGAATTCAGGATGACTCCTAGGTTTTGAGCTTGAGAGAATGGGAGGATGGTGTTGCTTTTTATAGTAAATAGGAAGAGGGGAGAGTTTAGGAGGAAAGATAATAAATTCTGTTTTAGATGGGATGAATTTTAGGTGTCTACTGGACATCCAGTTAGAGACGTCTGAAAGGCAGTTAGAGAAGTGAGATATATAATTTACAAGCTATTACATGTACCTAGATCTATATTTAGAAAGGATCTCAGAAATCATTTCATTCAATCCACTCAATTGACAGATAAAGGAACAGAATTTCTTCTAAGGCCTAGGAAGTTTAAATGCCCTAACCAAGGTCATACAAGTAGCAAGTATCAATGGTAGGATTTTAACCAGAAGTTCAGTTTCTAAATTTCATGCTCTAGTATACATGCTATCAAGTGCTCTTAGATTCTTGCTAACGTTTTATAAATGCAAAAGCTGCTTCATTTTATTGACCTACTGGATAATAATAAAGGAATCACATGGCATTGAGAATAAAAAGCTGAGTGTAAAAATTCAATAGAATGAACTTTTGAAGATTGCTAATGCTACTAACATTTCACTTTTTGGTGCTGGAACTCTACTTTGCTCTGTGTGTGTGTATGTGTGTGTGTGTGTTTGTGTGTGTGTGTATGTATGTGTGTGTGTGCATGTGTGTTTGTGTGTATATCTACACACAAACAAGACTGACTCTAAATGTTTTACATTTAAATACAATAAAATCAAAAGAACAGAAATTGACTAAGAACTTTTGTTGTTAGCTACCTCTATAATTCTGATTAGGGATAATGACTGGACCTGAGATTTCCCTGGTATAGGGAAGTCCTGGATGAGGAAATTCAGTTTACTAATGAACACCAGCACCTCTACTACAATTTATAGTCTTAACTTATCAATGCTTAAAGCACTGATTGGTTAAGGCAACTAGGTTGCACAGTGGATAAAGTGCTGGGTCTGGAGTCTGGAAAACTTGCCTTCCTGAGTTGAAATCTAACCTCATACACTTACTAGCTGTGTGACCCTGGGCAAGTAATTTAATCCTGTTTGCTGAAGTTCCCCATCTGTCTCTCTGCCAAAAAAACTCCAAATGGGATCATGAAGAGTTGTATCAGATTGATACAACTGAACAAGAAGGACCACATAGTCAATAGGTTTCAGAGTTGGAACTTGCACACCCAACACTTCCTGATTCCAAGGCCAGCCTGCTGTCTACTCTGTCATTCTACTCTCAATCTCTATGGTTTTTTTTTAAATTTATATTGATCACAAGCTTCTTTTGGCTCACTTCCCCACCACCCAAAGTGTCTTTATCTGAGCATGAGAAATGAGATTTCCTATGTAATCACTCCCAGAACATTGGTTCAATATGGATAAGACCCTGCCACCAGATGGTCCACAGATTTTAGGAGGTATGCTGTTTTTTTTTTTTTTTTCGTTGTTGATGTTATTCTTTCTTTCTTTCTTTTTGTTTCACTGTGTTAGAAAAAGGGAAATGGGACCTTCTTTCAAGTGCATTAATCCAGAGTGAGACAGACAAAGGCAAATTTAGGAACTAGTAAAATTCCTTCCAAGCCAGGGGCTCATACTCATACATATTCATCAGTCACCCTTTAAGTTTCTGTTTGCATAATTTCCCTTCCTCCTGAAGAAGACTGATCTAACTGACCTGCTTTACTCATTGCTGCCAATGGCTTTGCATTAGGCTTAGTTGAAGAATTTGAAGAAAGAAAAAAAAAATTGAACTGTCAGAAACATAATTCATCAACTTCAAAGAAATGAGGAGTGAAGACAGGCTTACCATCATAGGGCAAGTACCAGAGTAAACCAATGCCTAACAGGAACCTGGAGGTCTTCAAAACATCCTATTCCAATGCCTCATCATGGTGTGGAGATGATCCTTGATTCCTAGACACTAGACCAGTGAAACATAAGCCCAGCCACTTTCAGTGATGCTAGAAAGGTTTCTAATAGAATCCTTGTGGCAGAGTGGGCCAGCTGTCTAAGCTGTAAGTCCTATAATTGGAGGGCAGGACACTAGAGGATGATTTATCTAGCTATCATCACTAATGAAGTGAACAAGCCCAAAATACAAAATGGCCTTGAGTTTGATGTGGTTCTCCTTTCATTTCTGAAACAACAGTCATGGAGTGATGGAAAAGGAAATAAAAGTGTTAAAAATCACAATTTTTAGACTTGCTATAAACTTTAACTTAACTGTGGATACTTTAAATGTGAAATCTCTGTCCAAATGTCAATCAGTTGATATTCTACTATGGGAAATGAACTTTATTAATAATAACATTCTCACTATACTTGAAAGCAGTCAACATAGGCGAGTTTCAGTTAAATGGCAGCCAAGTGAGGTTCTCCATAGATAGGTCCATCCAGGGGACTGCAGATAAAAAGAAAAAAGTACCAAAGTCTTGGACACCAAGGATTTTGTGTTCTTTGTCTACCCTTAGGCAAAGAATGATTTTATAGAATTATAGAAGATTCTTCAAATTTAGAAAGGATCTTAGAGATCATTAAGTCTAGAAGTTCTTAACTTTTTTGTGTCATAGATTCCCCTGTCAGTCTGGTGAAGGTGATCAAGTCATTCTCAGAAGAAAAGTTTTAAGTTCATAAAATAAAAATACAGACATTTTTTTTTAATTGGAAGTAAAATTACACCTAGGAGGCAGAACCAACACTGCAGCAACCCAGCAGAACTCTTGAAATACCACCCTCTGAAGAACTTTAAAATAGTTTCTAAAAATAAAATTTTGGAGTATCATAGCCCATAATAGGTCAGAGTAAGACTTTTTTTAGCCTCAGTCAACTTAGGAGGTTGACAGTAGAGGTCTGTCACCCCCAGGTCAGCCCAGAATGCACATGGAAGCAACAGCAACTGTGGGTCTTGGAGGCAGCTAGGATAGTGGCATCAGTAGCTTCAGGAGTTCTCAGTCCAGATACATTAAGGGGTTCAAACAACTGATAAGAAAGAGATTACTTTTTACAGAAAGCATGACTTTTTTTTTTTTTTGCTGGCATTGGGTGTAGTTGCCACTGATCGACAGCTCTATTGTCCACATGAAGTTCTGGGTCAGAGATTCAGGGCAGAGAGGAGTGCTTATGGTTATTCACAAGGGAGCAATGGCCATAGTCATAGTTCCTAGGCAGAGAGGACAGTTAGCTCTTGTGGCTGCAGGGGAACAGATGACTTGGTCAGGGTTCCAAACCAAAGAGGATCACTAACCCTTGCAACTGCAGGAGAAGGGGGGATTCTTCCTGGGTAAAGACCAGAGCATAGTTCAGCAAAGTGATTCTACAACTCTTTCTAGATCATACTCTTTTGGAAGCCAAAAAATTGCAGATCCATAGAATTAGCTCTGAAAACAGCATCACAAAAGAACCTGGAACTTGGGACAATGCCTCCCCATCCCAAGGTATGCAGAGCTCAACTTGAACATAAAATTTAAAGTCATGAAGAAGGCTGGAAAAATGAGCAAGCAACAATGACTATAAAATGCTAATACTGTGGCAGGGAAGACCAAGACACACATTCAAGGGAAGATAGTGGGTGGAGTAGGTGTGACAAACAGGGAGAGAATTTAAAACAGAAGATTTTAAAAAATGTTTAAATATAAATACTAAAATTTTTAAAAATTGCATTGAAATCCAGATAGCAGAATACATATAAATACATATTTTATCTATATCT
>CM053592.1:84342255-84352054 GCA_028646515.1 Pseudochirops corinnae
TCATCACTGTACTAGTCACTGTATTAGGTTCTGGGAAGGGTCACTATACTAGGTTTTGGGGAGACAAAGCCAAAAATGTAACAGACCTTGCCTTCAAGGAATTTATATATATTCTATTGAAGGTAGATGTACACATATAAGCATATTCTAAGTACACACAAAATAAACATAGTTTCCTTTCTTAGAGGAAAAAGAGAAAAATAACCTGTTACCAATGTGGGAATCATTTCTGAATAAGAAATCTTTGTTCAGTTATATTATCATCACCATCATCATCAAAATCAATATCAAATTTGGATAAAAATGAAGACATATCTTGAAAACTGTTTACCACATCTACAAATTACTTTTTAAAAATGTTATTGAGACTAATTAGTGATGAGAAATAGATAGAAAAATACACTATCGTATTTTCTATGAAAATTTGAACAACATAAAGAAACCACCAAAATGAGGAGGCCAGAAATGACTTCAGTCAGAAAGCCATCTCTTTAGCAAGTTGAAACACATTTTTAGAATATCAACTCATTTATAAAATCATATGGTTGAAGATTATGAGTATTATTGCCTTATGAAACCAAAAGAAGTATTTGAGGGATAAATGGGTTTGAAGAAATCTTGGTGTGAGATCCAGTTAATAAGTCTAATGATTCCAAATGCCTTTGAAGTTTAAACAGGACAATAGTCAAACAGTGAAATATATATGCCAGAATTTCTTTAACAAATTATTTTCGTCTGAGAAAGCATCTCTTCCAGTGGATGCAATACACATATAGATGAAATCAGATGAAAACTAATTGACATGGAATGGAAAATATTATAGTACTAGGCTGAAAGCTTTGATACTGTTGATGTGTTTATTCCTCATATAAGCCAAGTGGCATTTTGCCAATTATGAGTTCCTATCTTCCCGCATTCATATCATGGGCTTTAGCCTAAAGAAATTGTATAACACTAAAATGATTGTTATGTAAAACTGTTTAGTATTCAGTGCAGAACTCATTAGCTCACTAAACGAATTTGCCATGATAAGAGGTAGGTAGCTCTATGTAGGGACTATAGAACATAAATAAAAATTGTTGGTCATTTCATAACTTTTTGGTGTAATAAGTTGCTTTCTATTCCCTTCTGTCTTTAACTTTCTTTTCTGGCTTTGAAAGATTATTATTTCAACATTTAAAAAAAAAATTGTTACTCACCTCAACCTTTAGATCTATATTTTCATTGATGTTCTGTCACCTCCAAATGCTATATTACTTTTTCTTGATGCAGGTGGATATAGGCTGACAAGTCTGGCTAGGGATATCATTCATAACTTCCACATAGTAGCAAAATGATAGAAAAATAGATTATTGATTACTTCTGCATTCCTTATAACACTAAATAAAACAGATCTTCAGAAACTAGGTTGTATCTATTACTGCCTATTTTCTCAAAATTAATAAGATTAGAATATGAAGAGATTCATGTTAAATTACACTCTGTAGGACTGAAATGATAAAAGTATTGTCCCAGTGTGCCTTATTTACTAACCAGAAGGCCTTCACCATCTCATACTTACTAACTCCAACTTCTTTTCCCTTTTCTGTCTTCTAATTTTAGACAGATGTAACAGGTTAAGAGGAAAGAATGAAAAAACAAGAAAGCTGAATTCCCTAACTTATTAAATAATTTGTCTTCAGATTCATTTTTAATTTTTTTGCCAAACAGGACCAAATCTTAGATAGATTGAACATAAGGCATGAGAAATAGGTAGACAGCACTATTGCTGTGACCTAGTACAGAAAAGTAGATTTCCTAATTGCAACTCAGTGATTTTGATCATTGTGGACAGTTTGAATGAATTTGCTTTCCTTAATTCCACATCTTCCTTAGTGCTTGTGTTTTGTTTGGGTTTTCCTCAAGATTGAATTGTTCAGATACCAGCCTCTTGAATTCCCCATTTTTCTCCTTGTTCTATTGGTCAGACATATGGTTTCAGAAAATATTATGAACTCATTGTTTCCAAAGCATTTATTGAACATACTATGAGTCATCATAACTGTGGTTTTAAGTAGATGAGGGGAAAGAAGTAAAGATTTGAATTCTTATCAGAGATTATTCAGACAGTAAGTGAAATCTGAAAAACAGATGGCAAACATAAATGAGAAAGGAGTAAAATTTTATCTTCAGAGTCTTTAAAAATATTTAAACAGTCACCACATTAACTAGTATTCCAAGAGCACTAAGGGTTTTAGGTCATGTATCACAATTGTCTCTAATCTGAATGAGATTACATGTATAGTCTGGTTAAGACAAAAATGAGCTCAAGAATGAAGAACTATTGTATACCTTGTGTGGTAGTGTTTACTTCCCCTTGCTGTTTGCAACTGTAAAATTTTTTTTTTAATGAACTCTGTCCCTTACTGGGCATTTTTTTGCAAGGAGGTCACCCCCTCCATACATGATGATTTTCTCATAATTATGATAAATTACCACTAAGCTTTTCTAGTAACTTATCATGATATGGAGACGACTGTGAGTTCTCAATGGGGATGGAGAGACTGATGGTCCCAGTAACAGATTGTAGGTCTGTTGTCAGAGAGCTTACCTAAGTTTAAAGTTTAAAGAGACTCATCAAAACAATGGCCACTGCATATTACTTTTTGAGGCCCAATATGCCATAAGAATTATTTATTAAGATATGAAGGGTTCAGATCTACTTTAGAAGTTGGACTATCCATATGAATGAAAACACATGTTATTGGAAGCTCAAAAGATATAATGTTGATAGTGTTTCAAATAATTTCAAATGTTATATGACCATCATTTAAATCAATTTGTCATTTAGTAAGAAAAAATATTATATAATTTTATATCCTTCAAAATTTTCTTAAAAAACTCTCTACAATTATTGTTTCTATTTCTTTACCTGATTCGCACCCCAAACCTTTGCAATATTGTTGAGGTTTAGAGGTGCTTGAGACCCCAAATATCAACATGCTGGGTCTGGCTGGATGAATTTGACTCAGGTCTTTTCTCAGCCAAAGTAAAGCAAAATCTATTAAGCATTTGCCATAATGAGTAGACTCTTAAGGAATGTAAGTATCTGTGATGCTTGTATTGGACAAGCAGGCCAGAATAATCTGACAGAGAGTCAGTCTGTGCTAGATTGAATTCTCAATCCCATCATGGAAGCAAGATGAATCTTAAATACAGAAAGAGTGTGGGAAGATTTAGGGGTGGTCTAGAGGAGAGGTTTGAGGAGGGTCTTGAGGAGGAATATAAGGAAGATCTTGAGGGGACTGAGGTCAGACTCCAGTAATGAGATTAAGGGTGGGAGATAGCTGAAGGCTACCTGGAGATGACAGACAATGGAGGGCTAGGCTAGTTTAAGGGTAACAGATTTGGGCATAGATACTTTCATAGGATCAAGAATGGGAAGTAGTTGGATAGTAGAGGGAGGGCTAGGCTAGGTTGGGCCTAGGATAATGAAAGACTTATGGTTTCAGGCAAATGCCGCATCAAGTAGGAAGATTAAATTAGAGTTCAAGGGATTTCTTAGAGCCTATATCCCATCAATATGGCTCTACCAATGGACTGAAATGACTCTTTCCAAATTTATTAAAGATCTCTTAATTGCCATATCCAGTGATATTTTCTCAGTCTTCATGATATTTCTAGAGTTTCTGACACTGCCAACCACCTGTGTTTCCTGAATACTTTCTCTTCTTATGGCTTTCCTAATAATTTTCCTTTTCTCTCTCTGATTCTTCTCGGTTTCCTTTTTTTTTCTGATCATACTTCTCTCAATCACTAAGTATGACCATCCCTAGTGGCTCTACTCCTTGTTTTCTTACATGTTCTTTTAGTGATCTCACCAGCTCCCATGTGCTCCATTAATAGCTCTAAATAAATTACTTCCAGAGTTACAAATCCGGTTCCAGTTTTCTTCTGTGCTCAAGTCTTTCATTTCCAAATGATTTCTAGACTTCTAAACTTGAATATCTCCCACTCAATCTAGAGGAGATTCAGTCTGACCAACTTGTCAATAAAGTCTTGTCAAAACAAACATCATTAATACTTAGGCTTCTTAAGAATCTACCCATTATAACTAGTCTTTAATAAACTTTGTTTTACTTTGGCTGAGAGAAGGCTTGAGTTGAATCCATTTGGCAGGACCCAGCATGTTGGTAATTTGGGATCTCTAGCATCCCTGAGCCCCAAACCTCAGCACTTGCACAGCGCCCTCACTCAAATCAAAGTCAACTGCAGGTCAAGTCATCATTTCCCTGATGTCATAGTCCTCTTCAAAAATGTACAAACGCAATAACCTGATTTATTACAATATTTCATAATTGTTTTTATACTTTCAGAATCTATTTTCTCTGGTCCTTTCTCCCAATAAAACTGCAAAATAATCTTTAAGAACAAGTTTGATTATTTTACCTCACTGCTCAAAATTTTTTAGTGCTTCCCTATTATCTCTAAGGTAAAATACAAACTTCAGCAAGATATTTAAAATCCTCACAATCTGGTGCTAGCCAACCTTTATACACTTATTTCATATTACTCCACTTTAATCACTTTCTAGTTCATGTGAAGTAGACTACCTATTTTTTCTTGAACATCTTCTGCTTTCATGCTACTGCAGAGGCTTTCCCCTACTCCTATTTCCCCTATTCCTCTTTCCTGACTTCTGAATTTTAAAATCCTTAACTATCTTCAGGTCCCAATTCTGGTGCTACTTTTTAGAGGTAGCCTTTCCTGGTGCTCCTAATCATTAATTTTCTCTTTCTCTGTTTTCAAATTATATTCTACAAGAAAGTATATTCCTCATTTGTTAATGAGCTAACAAGGCACCCCAAATTATCTATAACTATTTCTCAAGGTACTAGGTGAAATTATTCAAATCATTCAAAGTTAATAAGAATGTCTCAGTCCTAAGTGGTAGGCTAATGGAAGAGATGGGGTCTTCAGGAATGTTGTATTCTCTCAGAGAACACCAATCATTCTAGGAGATAGGAAGATATAGAGATCTCAGAACAGTATGAAGGATTTCTATAGCTGCCTGACAGAATAAAAATATAGTTTTAATTTTTTTTTTTGCTTTTTCAAGGGCAATTGGGGTTAAGAGACTTGCCCAAGGTCACACAGCTAGGTTTTTGTGTGTGTGTATGTGTGTTTGTATGTGTGTGTTTGTGTGTGTGTGTTAATTGTGTGAGGTGGGATTTGAACTCAGGTACTCCTGACTCTAGGGCCAGTGGTCTATTCACTGTGCCACCTAACCGCCCCAAAAAAATACTTTTAGATTTATGCATGTACTCTGTTTTTAGTAGGTTTTAACCTACTGCATATATGAGTATAGTCAAGGTATTTACTTACTATGAATTCTTATTTACTCTTCATGTAAAAGGAGAACATAATGCTAACACAGGCTTGTTATTGAGTTGTTATAAGTGTGGTGCTCTTTAAACTTTAAAATATTATGCAAATATGAGTTACTGTTACATAAACTATCCTTTTTACAGAATGAAATATGAAAAGTTTTGAGAGTAGAGGATTCTGGGAAGATGGAGGAATATGTCAGAAAATTTCAAGTTCTCAAGATTGTCCTCCACAAAAGATATAAAATGGTGCCTCTCAGCAAACATAGAGATGTGAAAACAAATAAGAGTAAGGGCATAACAGGTTGAAGGGTTTCTCTTGGGACAATAGAAGACCTGAAGAAAAATTGCTGGATGAGATTTCTTACCAGTAAAGAGTGAACACCTTCAGACAAGGGTACACTTCAACAGCAAGTGGCAAGCCCTGGAGTAAATTGGTTTGAGAGGCTGCCTCAGCCCCAGTCACAGAAATTCCTCCACCCTCCCCACCACATACTTTCAGATAGAACATAATTTAAAAAGAGAGAAAGAGAAAGTTAATGATTAGGGACACCAGGAAAGGTTACCTCTAAAAAGTAGAATCAGAATTGGGACCTGAAGGTACCTAAGAATTTTAAAGCTCAGCAGTGAGGAAAGAGACCATTTTAGAAATAGGGGAAAGCCTATGCATTAATATGAAGGCAGAAGATGTTCAAGGAAAAGTAGGTGGGCTAGTTTAGGTGAAGTAGAAAGTGGAATAATATCTTAGCTGTCACTGTCCTGGGAATAAAAGGTGGCTGCCTGAGCCAGGGAAGATCCAGGGAATCTCTGCTAACAAAGAATGCCAGACTCAGCTGTGCTGCAGAGAGCAACAGGGGTGAGAAGGAACCAGCACACACCTGGTGAGTGCAGAAGCAGTGGGGCAGAAAGCCCCTGGCTGTGTAGGTGCTTATAGAATGCTGGAAGTATTGCTTTGAGTTCAAGGTCAGAGGGGAGAAATGATGAGGAAAAGAGGAACCATTCCCCACACCCCAAGACTAGAGGTGATGAAAACAAAATTATTATTATTTGTAATAAATTTATTTATTTATTTTTAGCTTTCAACGTTCATTTCCACAAGATTTTGAGTTACAAATTTTCTCCCCACCTCTTCCCTACCCCACACCCCAAGTTGTCAAGCATACTGAACACCTCTTCCCCCAATAGGCCCTCTCTTACATCCCTCCCATCCCCCACCCTTACTTTCTTGTAGGGCAAGATAGATTTCTATACCCTATTGCCTGTACATCTAATGAAAACTAAATTATTACAAAAAATTCACAGGCACAGGAGAAAGTATCCAACCATAGAGAGCTTCTATGGGAATAGAGAAGACTGGGCTTCATCTTCAGAGGAGGATACTGAAGCAAAGTAACCCTCTTGTACTCCAAAGAGTAATGTCAAATGGTCACCTGCCCAAGAAGAATTCATTGAAGAACTTTAAAAAGACTTTAAATGTCAAATGAAAGAGATGGAAGAAAAATTAAAAAGAAAAATAAGAATAATACAAGAAAAATAAGAAGATTATGACAAGAAAGTCAACCAATAAGAAAAGAGGATCAAGAATCTTAAGGGAGAAAATGACTCCTTGAAAGTCAGAATTGGGCAAGGGGAAGCCAGCAAAGTTATGACATGAAGGAAGTATATACATGTAACTATATCTATATATCTATGTAATGAAAAAAAAATATAAGAGACTGTGAAGCATCTCATAAGAAAAACAATAGAACCAGAGAACAGAGAAAATATAAGAATAATTGAACTACCTGAAATTTCTTTTTTTTTAAATTAATTTATTTTCTTGTTTACATAATTCATTTTCACGAGATTTTGAGTTACAAATTTTTTCTCCATCTTTCCCCTAAACAACACCTCAAAACAGCCATCCCACTGTATAACCCCTCCCCCAATCTTCTCTCCTGTGTCCTCCCCTTTGCCCCTCTGACTTTCCAGTAGGGCAGGACGAATCTCCCTACCACAGTGCCTGTGTATCTTACTTCCCAGTTGGATGTAGTTAATAATAACAATAATAATTGTATAACTATCTATCTATAATCAAATGTTAAAAATAGATGTGTGTGTATATATGTATATATACACACACACATATATTTTTTACATTCGATTATAGAACTTTAAATTCTAGATTCTTTCCCTTCCTCCCTCATCACCCACCCCCACTGGAAGGACAAGCAATTAAATACAGGCTGTAGAAGTGTTATTATGCAGAACATGTCCACAGTGGGCATATTGTGAGAGACCAATTATATGTCCCTCCTTCCTATCACACCCCCACTCTCTTGTTCTATTCTCTACCCTGTCCCTGTCCCTTTACAGAAGTGTGTACTTCCATCAACCCTCCCCCCTACCCAGCACTCCCCTACAACATCCCACCTCTCATTCCCATCCCCCCTACTCTTTTGTGTGGCAAGATATCCAGTTTAGAGTTTATGTCATTACTTCCCTTAGCCAAGTTCAATGAGAGTAAGGTTGACCCTTACCCTTTTGCCTTCCTGTTCTTCCCCTCCATTGTAACAATTATCCTTTGCCTCTTCTATGAGATTATTAACCCCATTCGATCTCTCCCTATCTCCTCTCATTGTAATCCTCTCCCACCTCAGAATTTCACCTTTTAGAGCATTGTCCCTTCCTGTTCAATTGATCTTGTGCCCTCTATGTATTCATATATACACATACTCAGATATGTGTTTGTATGCATATATAAACCCTTCTATATAGACATATGTGTATGTATATATATACATTTGTATTCCCTTCACCAATACTCATACTGAGAAAAGTTTCATAAGTTACAATTATCACTTTTCCATGTTGGCATGTAAATAGTTCAACTTTGGTAAGTTCCTTACGATTTCTTTTCCATGTTTACCTTCTCATGCTTCTTGTATTTGAGTGTCAAAGTTTCTTTTCAGTTGTTGTTTTTCAGCCAGAATGTTTAAAAGTCTTCCACCTCCCTGAATGACCATGTTTTCCCCTGGAACACTATACTCAATTTTGCTGGGTAGGTGATTCTTGGTTTTAATGCTAGCTCACTTGATCTCCAAAATATCATATTTTAGGCCCGTCGATCCCTTAATGTAGAAGCTGCTACATCCTGGGTTATCTTAATTGTGTTTCCACGGTCTTCAAATTGTTTCTTCTTGACAACTTGTAATATTTTCTCCTTGATCTGGGGACTCTGGAACCTGGCTATAATATTCCTAGGAGTTTTCTTTTGGGGATCTTTTTCAAGAGGAGATTGGTGAATTCTGTCAAGTTCTATTTTGCCCTCTGGTTCTAAAATATCAGTCAATTTTCCTTGAGAATTTCTTGAAGGATGCTTTCCAAGTTCTTTTTTTGATCATGGCTTTCAAATAGTCCAATAATTATTAAATTGTCTCTCCTGGATCTATTTTCCAGGTCAATGGTTTTTTTCAAGGAGATATTTCACATTGTCTTCTATTTTTTCACTTGTTTGGATCTGTTTAATAGTATCTTGATTTCTCATAAAGTTATTTGCTTCCATTTGCTCCACTCTAATTCTGAAGGAATTATTCTCTCCATAATGCTTTTGAGATTCTTTTTTTATCTGGCAAATTCGACTTTTGAAGGCATTCTTCTCCTCATTGGCTTTTTGTGCCTCTTTTGCCATTTGAGTTAATCTATTTTTTAAGGTGTTATTTTCTTCAGTCAGGTTGTTGACTCTCTTTTCATGATTTTCTTGCATCATTTTTATTTCTTTTCCCAATTTTTCCTCCACTTCTCTCATTTGGTTTTCAAAATCCTTCTCAAGCTGATCTATGTCTTTTAGGAAGTCTTCATGTTTCTTGGAATTTTTTGGTGTGGGAGTTATGACTGTGTTGTCTTCTTTTTGTTCCCTGCTTTGATCCTTCTTTTCCCAAAAGAAGGAATCTACAGTTTGGTTGCTGTTCTTACTTTGCTTCCTTTGCCTGCTCATGTTGGCCAGTCAATGATTTTTTAGCTCTGTGGAACTCTACTTCCTGTAATGCCATGCACCGGCAGATTCCCAAAGGAATGCTACTGTGAACAGCTTTTAGAGTTCAGATTACAAAATATAGTGAACACTCTGTTTATTCCATTACAAATCAAGACAAACATTCAAAACATTATAATATTCACAATGTTACATCTTATCACAGAAAATGGCCACACAGTTTTCACTACAGTGGCCACAGTATTCAGAACAAGGAACAATAGAATACTCAACCTTCCACTCATGGGGCAACTCAATTATTAACAAGAAACAACAAAATACTCAAACTTCCACTCATGGGACAACTCAATCATTAGTCATTCAATCAATTCACAATAGAACACTTAAACTTCCACTCGTGAGGCAACCATTAACTTAATCAGTAACTAATCTAGATTTACAATTACTAAATATCTTGATC
>CM053592.1:84352554-84375972 GCA_028646515.1 Pseudochirops corinnae
AAATATATCTATCTATCAATCTATCTATCTATATGCAATTATTATTATCATTATTATTAACTACATCCAACTGGAACTTGAAATACACAGGCACTGTGGTTGGGAGATCCATCCTGCCCTACCAAAAAGTCAGAGGGGTGAGGGGGGAAGACATAGGAAAGAATAGACTGGGAGAGGGGGGATACACTGGGATGGCTATTTTGGAGTGGTGGGTAGGGGAAAGATGGGGAGAAAATATGTAATTCAAAATCTTGTGGAAATGAATGATGCAAACTAAAATAAAATTAAAAAAAAAGAAATTTAATAGAAACAAAGAATTTTAAGAAGTGTAATTCAAGTACTCATATAATCCAGGCAGAAGTGACTGCCTGTGCAAAGAAGACATGGAATTGGGTATTGGAGAATCATATCTGATAAAGAGTAATAAACCTTATTTGATTGGACAGCAGAATACATGAAGAGATGGAGATGTACAGGTAAGCTGGAGTCAGGTTGTAAAGAGTTTTGAGTGCTCAACAGAGAGGTTTGTGTTGGATTCTACTGACAAAATAGAACCTCTGAAGTTTATTGACCATGGGATTAACTTTATCAGAACTATGCTTTAGGAAAATTATTTTGGTAGCTATGCAAAACATGGATTGGTGAAGGGAAGAAATTTGAGGCAAGGAGATCAGTTTGGAAGTGATTGTAATAGTCTGTAAGAGGTAATGAGAGCCTGGATTAAGGTAGTCGTCATGAAAATAGAAAGAAGGGAATAAATATGAGATATTTACCTTGGTTGTAATGCTGAAGTTGTCTTTGTTTCTTCCTTCTTCTTTTCATCCAATTAGTTAATATTCATTTTATTCATTTATTTAGTTCAATTTATGAAGTAGCTACTATGCTCCAGTCAATGAACAAATATTTGTTAGGCATGTACTATGCGCTAGATACTGGTCCATATGCTAGAGATACAAAAAGACAAATGTGAGTCAGTTGCTATTGGATTTCTTCTCAAGGAATTTGTAAAGGACCTTGGCCAAGTCTTCCCATTTCCATTCTGTTCACCCTTTCTTTCCTATCCAATACATTATCGATGCACCCATCCTCCTTTTTTTCTTGTTCTAAACTGGTGTAATCAGTATAAGGAATTCCATCTACCAATATAGATCAGCAAAATTCAGCAACATATACTTTTTTACCCATATATATATATATATATATACAATTCTGATTGTATATAAACTGTTCTTTCAAAATGCAAAGGCAAAGTTTCTAGAATCAACAGAGTGTTCAATTGTTGGTACTTTGTAACACTTAATTTTAATTGAATTTTTCTTATTTGTATGTAAACGAGATTTTTAACATTTGGGTTTTGTGTGTGTGTGTGTGTGTGTGTGTGTGTGTGTTCCACATATCACAATTTTTTTTCAGCCCTTCTCAAATTGATGAGCATCGTCTCAGTTTCTAGTTCTTTGTCACCACAAAAAGGGCTGCTATAAATATTTTTGTACAGATATGACTTTTCTTATTTATTTGATCTTTTTGGGATATAGACCTAACAGTGGTTTTACTGTGTCAAAATATATGCACAGTGTTATAGTCATTGAGGAATAATTCCAAATTGCTCTCCAGAATGCTTGAATCAGTTGGATCACTCTTACCTGTAGGGCATTCATGTCCCTATTTCCCCACACCCATTCCAAAATTTACTATTTTCTTTTTTTTTTTCAAATTAGCCAATTGGATAGGTATGAGGTGGTGCCTCAGAGTTCTTTCAGTCTGCATTTCTCTATTTTTTAGTGATTTAGAGCATTTTATGTGACCATTGATAGCTTTGATTTCTTCTGAAAACTGCCTACTCATGTCATTTAACTATTTATAAATTGAGAAATAATACAGATTTTCATAAATTTGACTCAATTCTCTATGTATTTGGGAAAAGAGGCCTTTATCAAAGAGACTTGATATATTTTTTCCAACTTTCTTACTTCTTTCTAATTTTGCTTATATTAGTCTTATTTCTGCAAAATATTTAATTTTGTATAATCAAAATTGTTTATTTTACATTCCATAATGTTCTGTATCTGTTGACTAGTTATATATTATTTATTTACAAATGTAACAAGTAAAATAACCCACGCTCTCCTAATTTGCTTATGATATTACCATTTATGTCTAAATCATGTACACAGTTTTACTTTTTCTCCATATGTTGCAAGATGTTGGTCTTTTTCAACTTTCTGCCAATCTGCTTTCCTGTTTTCCCAGTACTTTTTGTCAAATAATGATTTCTTCTCCTAAAACCTTGGATTCCTGGTTATGTCAAACACTAGGTTATTTTGATCGCTTATTACTATGTGTTGTGTACATAAGCTATCCCATTGATCCACCATTCTATTTCTTAGCCATTACCAGATTATTTTGAGATTATATCAAAGGTAAAGCTGTGAGATTTGAACTATATGGAAAGTTTTGCACCACTGAATTGATGCTTTCAAGTTATGGTTCTGAAAAACTTTTTACAGGTCTTTGAATGGCAAGGAGATGAAATTAGTTGATACTTAAAGAAATACATTTTGACTATTCATTAGGACAGCTACTGAAACTGAAGCTTAAATACTTTGACCACTTAATAAGAAGGCAAGACTCATTGGAAAGGAGTCTAATGCTGGGGGAAAAAATAAAGGCAAAATGAGAAAGGGATGGAAGTGGATGGGACAAATTGATAGTGTCATGAAAGCAATAAGCATGAGATTGGACAGACTTTGGGAGATAGTGGAGGACAGAAGGGCCTGATGTGCTGTGGTGCATAGGGACATGAAGAGTCAGATATGAATGAATAAATGAATGGCAACAAAGAACAATGCATTTCAAGAAGTTGCATTGCTAAGACACTTTCCTTCACATTTTCATTGATTCTCTTGATATTCTTGATCTTTGTTGTTCTAGATAATTTTTGTTATTATTTTTCTTTTTTTTTCGGCAAAAGAAAAACAAAGTTTATTAAAAATTCACCTTCATGGGTAGACTCTTAATGAGCTTAAGTATTCATGACACTTGCATTGAACAAGCAGGCCAGAATAATCTGACACAGAGTGAGTCTGTGCTAGATTAATCTCAACCTATTTTTCTTCCTCTATAAAATAATTCTTTGATAATTTAAGTAACGACATTGAATGAATAAAATAAGTTGGGTAGAGCTGCCATTTTATTATATTTTTTCATATTATAACATTGTTATATATAATATATATTATGTATATTATAAATATATATATATTATGCCAATGAGCAATTAATATTTCTCCAGTTTTTTAAGATCTGACTTTTTTGTGTGAAAGCATTTTGTGATGGTGTTCATATAGTTCCTGGATTTGACTTGCAGGGAGACTGTCAAGTATTTTATATTGTCAAGTTATTTTTAAATGTAATTCCTTTTCTCCATCTTACTGCAGGGCTTTTGTGAGCAATATAGAACAATGCTGATGATTCATTTTGTTTTATAGCCCCCAGCTTTGCTTGTTTCATCTATTTTTCAATTGATTCTTTAGTATTCTCTAAATATGCCATCATATCCTCTGCAAAGTGTGATTCTTTTGTTTACTCACTCCATTGCCTATTCTAATTTCTACTTTTTTTTTCTTTTTTGCTATAACTAATGTTTCTAGTACAATGTTGAATAATAGTTGTGATAATGGGCATGTTTGCTTCATCATTGATCTTAGCTTATCCCTGTTATAGATGTTTACTCCTGGTTTTACATAGATGCTACTTTATCATTTTAAGAGAAGCTCCATTTATTCTTATGTTTTACATTGTTTTGGGTTTCTTTTTTTAATAGGAAGAAGTACTATATTCTGTCAAAATCTTTTTCTGGATCTATTTAGATAATTATATGATTCTTGTTGTTTTTGTTACTAATATGGTCAATTTTGTTAATAGATTTCCTAATGCTGAAACACCCATACATTCATGGTATAAATTTCTCCTGGTCAAAAAGAATGATCTTTGTGATATCTTGCTATAATATTTTACTATTTGATTGCTATCATTTTATTTAAAAGTTTCGCATCAATTTCCATTGGGGAATTTTTTTAAATTTTTCTTTCTCCATATTAGTTCTTCATGTTTTGGTTATCAGCACCATATCAGCACAGTGGAGCACTCTGCCTATTTTTCCAAATAATTTAATATAGTAACAGAATTAATTGTTTTTTAATTGTTTGGTAGAATTAATTTCTAAATCATTTTATTCCTGGGGATTTTCCCTTAGTTCATGATGGTTTGTTCAATTTCTTTTCCTAAGATAAAGTTATTTGCATATTCTATTTCCTTTTCTGCTAGTTCAGTGATTTTCCTGCTTTCAACTTTATAAATTTCTGTTTTGATTTTCAGGATTTCAGCATCAGTTTTCAACTGGAAATTTTTCATTTCTTCTTCTTCTTCTTCTTTTTTTTTCTTCTTCTTCTTCTTCTTCTTCTTCTTCTTCTTCTTCTTCTTCTTCTTCTTGTTCTATGCTCTATTTGTTGATCTGCTCTTTCTCTGTTTTATTGATATAAGCACTTAGACATACAAATTTTCTCTCAAATAATGTTTTGACTGTATCTCATGAATTTTACATATTGTTTAATTGTTATTGTTCTTTTTTAGTAAATTGTTGTTCTATGATTCATTCTTTGACCTACTCATTTTCATTGTTAGATTATTTAGTTTCCAATTAATTTTAATATATATTTCATAATTTTATTGAATAAAGTTTTTATTACATTATGGTCTGAAGAGGATATCTTTAATATTTCTACTTTTTCTGAATTTGGTTGTGAGGTTTTTGTGCCATAATAAATGGTCAGTTTTTGTGAGGCTCCATAAGCAGCTGAGAAAAAAAAAACACACTCATTTCTATTTGCATTCAGTTTCCTCCATAGGTCTTTTAGGTCTAACTTTTCTAAAATTTCATCTAAGGACAGCTGAGGAGATGTGCTTACCTCCCCGCTTGTATATTTTTGGTTAGATATATCTAGTTCTCAGTGAGGAAAGTTGAGATCCCTCACTGGTATAGGTTTATTGTTTAATTCCTGTTGTAATTCATTAAATTTTTCCTTTAAGTGTTTGGATGTTGGGGGTGGAGCCAAGATGGCAGCATAGAAGCAGGAAAATTTCATGCCCCCCCATGACCACCTAAAATACCTATAAATATTATTCTAAACAAATTTTAGATCTACAGAACCCACAAAGTCACAGAGAGAAACAAATTTCCCATGGATGGCAGTATTGGCAGGCTGACAGGAAGGGTTCATTGCAACAGCACATTAGGAGCCTCATACAGGCCCTATGACCCCGCAGTTTTAGCCCCAGCACAACCCCAACCAGCAGCTGCAGGGGACTTAAGGAGAGTGAATCACCAGCAGCAGCGGCAATTTCCCAATTTTTCAACCCATAAAATCCAAAGAAAAAGTGAGAGGACAGTGAAAAACTCTTTTGGAATGGGGGGGGGACAAAGAGGAGCATGGCTAGCCCTGCCCTCAGAGCTAGACATGGCAGAGGTTCAGTGGCCCCAGCCACCTCGATGAGGCTGCTTCAGAGCTCCTGGCCTGCAGATTGTAGGGCAGCCAAGCAAACATTCATAGGGTAATTACTCTTGCTTTAACCTGCCTGGATATGGATCATGGTCTTGGGAGATGGCCCTGAGGTGTGTGACCAATGAGCCAGAGTTAGTGGGGGCTGCAGAGAAGGTACCCTCCTCATAGCTCTGGCAGCTATAAAAACTCCAGCAATTTGGGACAAAGCTCTCCCTTCCAGAAGCAGAGTTCTACTGTGGCAAAGAGCTCAAAATCAAGTAATTGAATGGCAAAATAAGCAAGCAAAGGAAGCAAAGCAAGGACAGCAGCCCAAATTTAGATTGCTTTTGGGGGGACAAAAACCTTCCAAGGAAAATATGAACTGGTTACAAGCCTTCACATGAAGGAGCTCAAGAAGGATTTTGAAAATCAAGTAAGAGAAGTGGAGGAAAAATTGGGAAGAGAAATGAGAATGATGCAAGAAAATCATGAAAAGAGAGTCAACAACCTGACTGAAGAAAATAACACCTTAAAAAATAGATTAACTCAAATGGCAAACAAGGTCCAAAAATCCAATGAGGAGAAGAATGCCTTAAAAAGACCAATTTTCCAGAAGAAAAAATGAATTTTAAAAGCTCACTGAAGAGAATATTTCCTTCAAAATTATATTGGAGCAAATGGAAGCTAATGACTTTATGAGAAATCAAGATTCTAGTAAGCAGATCCAAACAAATGGAAAAATAGAAGGCAATGTGAAATATCTCATTGGAAAATCCACTGACATGGAAAATAAATCCAGGAGAAATAATTTAAGAATTATTGGTCTACCTGAAAGCCATGATAAAAAATAAGAACCTAGAAATCTTCTTTCAAGAAATTCTCAAGAAAAATTACCCTGATATTTTAGAACCAGAGGGGAAAATAGAAATTGAAATAATTCACCAATCACATTTTGAGAAAGATGCCCTCTAGAAAACTCCTAGGAATATTATAGCCTGATTCTGGAGTTCCCAGATCAAGGAGAAAATATTACAAGCAGCCAAGAAGAAACAATTCAAATATTATGGAAACACAATCAGGATAACACAGGATCTAGCAGCTTCTACATTAAGGGATCAAAGGGCTTCGAATATGATATTCTGGAGGTCAAAGAGCTAGGATTAAAACTAAGATTTTGATAAGATATTTGATAAGATATTTCAAATATGATATTCTGGAGGTCAAAGAGCTAGGATTAAAACTAACACCTACCCATCAAAACTGAATATGTTTCAGGGGAAAATATGGTCATTCAATGAAATAGAGGACTTTCAAGAATTCTTGATGAAAAAACCAGAGTTGAATAGAAAATATGACAGTCAAATACAAGAAGTAAGAAAAATATGAGAAGGTAAACTGGTAAAGAAATCATAAGGAACTTATCAAAGTTGAAATATTTAAATGCCTGGGTGGAAAAATGATAATTGTAACTTATGAAACTTTTCTCAGTATGAGGAAGGCTGAAGGGAATATAAATGGTTGTGTGTGTATATACGTATGTATGTACATGCGTGTGCATATATGTATACACATATGTCTACATAGTAGGGTATATGTGTATATGAATACATATGTGAGTGTGTGTATATATGTGTGTACAGGTATACATAGACAGAGGTCACAGGATCAATTGAATAGGAAAGGGTTATATCTAAAAATTAAATTAAGAAACGAGAGAGGAAAATAATGAGAGGAGAGGGGGAGAGACAGAAAGGAGTAAATTATCTCATTTAGAAGAGGCAAGGGAGAACTGTTACAATGAAGGGAAGGCAAAAGGGAATGCATCAATTGTACTCTCATTAAATTTGACTTAGGCAGGAAATAAAATCCACTCTAAATTGGGTGTCTTGCCCTACAGGAGAGTAAGGGGGAAGGGAATGAAAGGGGGAATGATGGAGGTGAGGGCAAAATGGGGGGGAGGGTAGTTAGAAGCACATGCTTTTGAAAAGGGACAGGGTCAAAGTAGAGATTAGAACAAGTTGGGGGGTAGGATAGGATACAGGGAAATATAGTCAGTCTTTCACAATATATCCACTCTGGAAATGTTTTGCAGAACTACAAATGTACAACCTATATTGAATTGCTTATCTCTCCAGTAAGGGTGGGTGACAAAGGAGGAAGGGAAAGAATCTGGAATTCAAAGTTGTAAGATGAAATGTTTAAAAATTATTATTATTATTATGTTTCTTTTACATGCAACTGGGAAATAAGTTATACAGGCATTGGGGTATGGAGATCCATCTTGCCCTACTGGAAAGTGGGAAGACAGATGGGGGAGGATATTGGAGAGAGCAGATTGGAGGAGGTGGTATACAGTGGGATAGCTGTTTTGGGGTGATGGGTAGGGGAGAGTAGTGGAGAAAATTTGTAACTCAAAATCTTGTGGAAACGAATGATGTAAACTGAAAATAAAAATAAAATTTAATTTAAAAAAAGAATTTGGATGTTGTACCATTTGAGGCATATGTGTTTAGTACTGATATTAATTTATTGTTTATGGCACTTTTAAACAAAATATAGTTTCCCTGTTTATCTCCTTTAATTAGTTTTATATTTTGTTTTTACTTTGTCTGAGATCATGATTACTTCCTCAGCCTTATTTTTTTTAAACCTCAATTAAACCTTAATAGTTTTTGCTGCAGCCCCTTAACTTTTACTGTATGGGTGTTTCTTGTAAACAACATATTGTTACATTCTGAATTCTGATTCTTAATTGAATCTGCTAACCTCTTTTGTTTTATGGGTGAGAGCATTCCATTCATATTCACAGTTATGATTACTAACTTCTTTCTTGCTGCCTTCAATACTTCCTCCTTTATCTGGGAACTCTAGAGTTTGCCTATAATATTACTGGGAGTTTTCATTTTGGGTTCTCTCTCAGGAGTTGATCAGTGGACTATTTCAATAACTATCTTAGCTTCTAGTTCAAGGATATCAGGGAAGTTTTCTTTTACAAGTTCTTGAAATATGATGTCTAGGTTCTTTTTTTTTTTTTTTTAGTCATAGCTTTCAGGAAGCCCAATAAATCTTAGATTTTCTCTCCTCAAAATATTTTTCAAACTTAATTGTTTTCCAATAAGGTATTTCACATTTTTCCTATTTTTTTTTCATTTTTTGATTTTGTTTTATTGTTTGTTGGTATCTCATGAAGTCATTAACTTCTACTTGCCCAATTCTAATTTTTTATATTATTTTCTTCAGCAAACTTTTGTCCTTTTTTCCCACTTGATCAATCATACTTCTTAAAGAGTTGTTGTCTCTAGTGGATTTTTCTACCTCTTTTAACATTTGGTGAATTTTGTTTTTTAAGATGTTATTTTCTTCAAGTTTTTTTTTATTACTCTTTTGCCAAACTGTTGATGTTTCATAATTTTCTTGTACCACTCATTTCTTTTCCCAATTTTTCCTCTACCTCTCTTACTTGATTTTCAAAATCCTTTTTTGAGTTTTTCTAACAATTCTATTTGACTTGTGACTAATGCATATACATACACACATACATATATACATATATAGTGTGTATGTATATATGTGTACATATGGATATGTGTGTATATGAATTATGTGTGTATGTACCATAATCACACACATATGTAAACACACATAAATAAGATTTTAAAATAGTTTTCATTGATTTGTTTTGCTTGCTCCAAAATTTTCCCCAGAATCTCTCCTTCCTAGAGGGTCATTTCATATAATAAAAAGTATTTTCAAAGAAAATGGAGTGGAATAATAATAAAAAATCAGCAAAATTTGCAAAACTTAAAAAGAGGTCTGAATATGTATGCAAAATTCCACACATAGTTACTTTCCATCTCTGCAAACAGCAGAATCAGGGTATCTTCCCATATCTCTTCACTGGAGTCATGTTTCATCAATTTATTTATTTGTTGGTTTGGTTGGTTGGTTGGTTTTCAATCTATAACATGCAGTTCTGCAAACTTTTGAGTATTAAATTTTCTCCCCTTCTTTTTCTTCCCCCCTCCTGAAGACAGCATACATTCTGATATTGGCTCTACATATACATTCATACTAAACATATTTTCACATTAGTCAAGTTGTAAAGAATTATAACCAGTGGAATGAACCACAAGAAAGAAGAAACAAAGAAAGACAAAACAAAAAAGGGAGAGAGCAAATAGTATGCTTCAATGTGCATTCAGACTGTGTTATTTTTTCTCTGAATTTGGATAGCATTTTTTATTGTGAGCCTTTTGGAGTTTTCTTAGAACCTTATATTGCTGAGAAGAGCCAAGTCTATCAAAGTTAGTCACATAGTGTGGCTGTTACTGTGTACAATGTTCTTGTTTTGCTCACTTCACTCAACATCAGTTCAGATAAGTCATTTCAGGTTTTTCCAAAGTCTATCTGCTCATCATTTCTTATAGCACAATAGTATTCCATTATATTCATATACCACGACTTGTTCAGTCATTGCCCAATTGATGGGCATCCCCTCAGTTTCCACGTCTTTGCCACCATAAAAAGAGCTGCTATAAATGATTCTGTACATGTGGTCCTTTTCCTGTTTGTATGATCCCTTTGGGATACAGTCCTAGAAGTGGTTCAAAGGGTATGCACATTTTTATAGCCCTTTAGGCATCGTTCCAAATTGCTCTCCAAAACCGTTGGATCAGTTCACAATTCCACCAACAGTGCATTAGTGTTCCAATTTTCCCACATCTCCAGCATTTATAGTTTCCTGTTTTGTTATTTTGGCCAATTTGACTGGTAAGATGTGGTATCTAAGAGTTATTTCAATTTGCATTTCTCTAATCATTAGTGATTCAGAGCATTTTTTCATGTTACTATAGATATTTTTAATTTCTTTCTCTGAGAACTGCCTGTTTATATCCTTTGTCCATTTGTCAATTGGGGGATGACTTGTATTCTTATAAATTTTACCTAGTTCTCTATGTTTTAGAAATGAGGACTTTATCAGAGATACTGGTTGCAAAAATTCTTTCCCAGTTTTCTGTTTCCCTGCAATTCACATGTTTGAGTGTTTGCGTCCATATGCTTTGACATCATTGTCTTCTGGGTTTGTCTCTTAGTCTTCCCCGTTATCATAGTAACTTGCTATGGCCAAGTTATTTTTGGTTTTTGCTCATTTCTCTGATCTATTTCTTGACTTTGAACTTTATATTAAAGTTATACTCTGTTTCTGGGATAAAGGGGGCATTGTCACAAGCTTCAAGCCTTTCTTGCTGCTATTTTCAGAGTCATCTCTGGGATCTGTAGGTTTTTTGTTCTTCCAAGGTAATATGATCTTTCCTGCCTTATGCTCTGGTCTTTATCCGAGAAGGGAAATTGTTCCTTTGTACCCATCTTCTCTAGAATACTCCCTGGACTTGGGACTGTGACCTGGTTCCCAGCCTCAAATGCTAGCATTTCCCCACGTCTTGGAATTGAGACCAGGTTACCTATTCCACTGTGAGTGACCATAAGCACTCCTCTCTGTCCTATAACCCCAACCAGAGCCATAGCTCCTCTGTGCCTATGTGAGCAATTCAACATGGTCTACAACTCAGGAACAGCAAAAGGTCCCCTGCAATCTCCTTCAGACCAGTTATTTGACCCTGAAAAAAGCTGCTACTGCCACCAATTTAGGCACCTCTAAGGTACACTGCTGATGCAGCCAGCAGGGTCTGTCCATGCTCTGCCCTGTGCCCCAGGACCAGCCACCATCACAATGAGACAAATCTTTTCTGATGATCTCCTCAAACATCTTAGGCCATATTTTTTCTCACCTGCCCTTTTGTTGGTTCTGCTGCTCCAGAATTTGATTTGTAATGTTGTTTTTTTTGTTTGGAGGTAAATTTTGGAGAATGCAGATGTGTATTTTTCTACTCTGCCATGAATCCATATACAAAGTTTCTAATTTATTCATTAGGATACCAGCTGATGTCAAATCCAAGATGAGATGGTGTGAGAGTATACATAACTGTCTCATTGAGCTGATGCCCCAGGGCATGAGACCAGCTGGCACATGAAAACTGAGTTCTCTGACTTCATGAGTGAACAGGTCACATGTCTTTTCTCTAATGTCTAGTCAGCTACTCTAATTTAGTGTTAATTCCATCAGCTGATTGGATCCTGAAGGCCTGCTTCCCTACTAACTTTACTTTTCAAGTTCATCATGAACTCTGTTCTCAATAACACTACTTTCTAGATACTTCTTTCCTTATGTTCATTCTACCATCCTAGCCCCAACTCCATGTATATGTAGCAAGCTATTTTGAATATGAACACTCAAGATTCCTGTTCAACTTCTGTGCTGTATGTTTTGAAGAACTTATATTGAAGCCTTTGGAATCAGAAGATCTGAATATTGACCCTGATACTTGTTACCTGTGTGACCTTGGAAAAACTGTTTGAGTTTTTGGATTTCTGTTTCCTTGTATGTAAAATGAAGAGATTGATTTAGGCGATCTCTATTATCTGTTCTAATTCTTAATCTTATTACAATAATTTGGAAATGACTTTTCTATGCAAACTACAACAGCAAATTGGTTTTCTCTAAATCCTCTGCCACCAGGGTTATCCATTCAATTGTTGAGCAAAACTGGTAGAAAATAATCTACTCTTAGCCCATCATGGAAGCAGAAAATTTACTAAGACGATTCCTGGGAAGTTTAGCCCAGACGTGGGCTACTCTTTGTTGGAAATTTCTTGGAAGTCTGCTCAGTTCCAGGGATGACATTGTTTATTTTACTCCAGGTTGACCCCAGGACTTCATCTGGAACAAAACCATCAGATGGTCTCCAGAACCAACCAGAACTCCTTCTTGGTAAGTCTTTTGAAACTGAACCACTGAAGTCAAACCCAGACATATACAAGCCAACTCTGAGGCTGAGGTATAGTTGACCCAGTCTCTTTCCACTGTGGAACAAGACACTCTCATGCCATCTGTTCCCTATGTATTTATAGTGACTTAGGAATTAACATTTAATAATGTTAATTTAATAATTCAATAAGTTACAATACAGGGTGTGTGTGGGGGGGGAGATTGAGATGCAATAGGGAATTCTAGATTCTTTTAAAATTATATTCTCCAAGTATAGATCCTATTCATCTGGGTATAGGATGAATAAACAGATCCAGAGAGGGCCTAAAGTTACACATGTTCCCTCTTATAGAGAAGAAAAACATGTTTATTAATAGTAAATTATATGTTTTGCTGTATAGGAGGTGCAGGCAGATCAATGGCCCCAGGTGATTGCTGGTAATCACAGCTCTAGGGGAATAAATACAAGATACACAAAAACACAGCTAGAAGTTCAAAACTACTGATGATCTTCAGTCTGCATTGTTTCTGGATGTGCCAGAGCAATCATATGGTGTCATGAAGGGCATTTTGTGGTTAAAATGGAGCGCAAGAATCAGTCAGCATAGCATCTATCCCATCAGTGGTATTGGCCTTGATCTCCCCTTTTACCTTCTGCGTTGCTTATATTTGGCTCCCTGTGGTTTTTTTCAATCAATCTCAGGGGACAGATCCTAATTGTGTATTCTTTGGAAGACTGAGGATTTCTGGGGAGGCTTACTCAATCAATGCAGGAATTCTTCTGTTGGGACATTCAGCCCCAGGCTTAGGTTATCCTAGAGAACTCTACCTGGAACATTTTCTGTACCTGAATTAGGGACTGATGATAAGAGAAAACACAATAACAGATTGCGATCAGTTTGGGTAGAGTAATTTAATCGACTGTTCTTAAACACCTGTATTTTCCAGCAAGTTTTCAAAGTCCTTTAGCATTAGACACACTTTCTCTGGTTGAAAGTCCTTACGGTTAATTTTTTCACAAATTATTATTACATCTATCTATGCACAGATTAGCAAAGTAATGTAGAAAGTAGAAAGGAGAATTGATTCCAATACATAAAAATGGAGGAAATATATGTGTATATATACATACATATATGTATGTGTGTATAGATGTCTGTATATATTTACATTTATCTGTATGTATTCTATTTTCTGGAATTAATTTAATCTATGCATAAGCACATATTAACATCATCGGTCTCTATCCCTTCAAAGAAAAGAGAGAAAAATGGGTGTCAGGAAATCAGTATGTTTATGATTTATTAGGCGTGTACACACTCAACATGCTTTAACACACATCCACACAGACATACAGACACACAGACACACAGACACGCACAGACACACACAGACACACACACACACACACACACACACACACACACACACACACACCCTGAGGTTAAAAACCTTTGCTGTAAAATATATTGTCAATATTCAAACTGTAGAGTAGGGGCTATCTAACAGTTAAGAAACTCTTACCAGAGGGAATTTTGCATGGACCACAGATTACAGATAAGAATAAGGTCTCTTCTTTTTCATTCTCCAACAATATGTAAAAGACTCCCTATCGCCTGACATACGCGCTTGCTATGGGGCCTCTCCACTATGGAGTTAAAGCTTCCTTTCTCTGTGCATTCACTGCCTAAAGCTTCTATATATAGAACTAAAGAGAAGCTATTAAAGTTGGATTGGAAAAGCAGGATAGAATTGAAACAGACCTTACAGAGCATCTTATTAGCATCATTTGCAGATAAGGAAACTGAGTTCCAGAGAGGGAAAATTGTTCAATGTCATATAGGTTAAAAGTGGCAGGATCATGATTTGAGACCAAGTCTTAAATCTTAGTCAAGTGCTCCATAAATATTGAGGCAATAAATGTCTGTGAGGTGAAAATTAACAAGTGGAGCAATGTGTGATTGCTAGCAAATGTGGGCATACAAATTGCTTCAAGTGCTCCTCACTAGCTTGAATTAACATAAATTATCTTGGGAAATTCTAGGTCACTTTCAGAAAACTAAATTTTGGAATCTTTACTCAATTCAAAAGATGTAACATGATAATGTGAGAGAAAAAAGCATGTTATTAAGGAAAAGAGTTCTCATTTTGGTTTTGGTGGGGAAACTTTGGAAGTGAAATTGATATAATTACCTGACTATATTGATTTAATTATTTTGAAAATTATGTGATTCCTAGTGTTAGTTTTGCTATACTCCATCTTTTTTTATTAATTACATTTTTGTAAAACTTTCAAAATAAACTTAATTGTATTTAAATATATGTACTTATATTTATACATACATACCTACATATATATGTGTATGCTACACTCCCCTTTTTTTATTAATTACAAGGAGTTCTATGTAACTTTCAAAATCAATGCAATTATATTTAAATATATGTATTTGTAATTATACCTATATAATATACAGGTATTTTTATGGGCATATATATGTTTGTATATATGTGAGTGTGTACACACATACACACACGTATATGAATGAATAAACACTGGGTCTAGAATCAGGATTTGAGTTTAAATTATACCTCAGACGTTTCATAGTAGTGTGACCCCAAGCATGTGATTTAACCTCTCCTAGACTTACTTTCTTTATCTACAAAATAGTTGTATCTACCTCTCAGAGTTGGTTTAAAAATCAAATGATACACAAACACATGCGCACGCACACACACACATACACACATTCATATACATGTGTATAAAGTGTTTTTGCACATTTTAAAATGCTATATAAATTTTAGTTATTGTTTGTTATTATTACTTAACAGTTTGGAGTTGAATTATGTAACTCCAGAACACTGAACAATGAAAGAACACTCCAATTCTGAGAAGCTTAGAGATTGTCAGTGCAATGGCGATAGCCTTCAGACAAAACAAAGGTGTATATTATATACTGAGAAGAGTCCTCAGAGATTGGTCCAATTATTATTTTACAGAAAAGGAAACAGAAGCTCAGAGAGATAATGTGACTTGTCTGAGTCACCCAGATAGAAAATAATAGAGTTGAGATTTCAACCATTGTCCTCTGATTCCATATCTATTGGTCTTTTTCCATTAGGTTGCCCTTCTGTTTCCCTGTGGATAAAATCTAAAAGGCACACTAGAGTTTGTCTTGAGGAGATCTTGAAATATAAGAATTACTGACTTCATTGTTTTGGACAAAGAAAATAGTCACAATACTCTTCACTTTAACAACCCCCAACACTCTGTTAGATTTTTAAATAGTAACTTAAAAATCTCAAATGAACATCCATTTAATCAAACTTTCTCTAGACGCTGCTTTTTTTAAGGCAACTTAAAGAGTTCTCAATTTATTCTAGTATAGTTCTCTCTTTGGTGCCTTTTATAATGGATGCACAATGAAGGGTTTATTTCATTTTGGAAGAAGTGTTTTCCTTTTCTAAGTACAGCAAATAGGATGAATGATTGTTAAAAATAAAAAAGTGGCAAAAATGTGCATTAAAAAAGCATTTCTGGACTCATTAAGGACCAAAAGAAACACAAACCCTTTCTTTTAGGTAGCATGTGCCCTATGCCACACTTGTTTTTAATAGCAAATGAGAAACTTGTTATGTTTGGTTTCCTGTTTTGTTTCGATTAGGTAACTTTTGGTTGGAATTTGTTATGAAAGAATATCTATCCTGAAAATCCAGTAAATATTTGCCCAACATCTCTGCCAGCTTTCCTGGTTTTTTATTTCCTTTAAAAAATGCTTTCTCTTGCTGTAATAAAACAGTGGGCTGTGTGCGAATATGTATAGAAATGCATTTGTACATATATGTGAATATACACATGTATATATATGTGTGTATTCATACACATGCATATATGTATGTTTGTGTATAATTTGTGGTCAGGAAAACACACTATCATGTAACTTAGCCTATATGTACAGTATTGTTCCAAATGAGACCAAGAACTTACCAAGCTTTCCCACATTGAATTTACAGTTTTATTAAATTTTTATGTGTCTGGATCCTTCCAAGTATCATGTGGTGACTGTTGTTCCCAGACAACTGTCTATTGCTAGTCTCCACAAAGATAAAAATGCAGCTTCACTGAAACCATTGGAGAGATATCCTTTTCTCTAACTCTTCTCTTGCATAAAAAAGCAAAATGGAAACTTTCAAATAAAGTTTTGTTTACGTAAGTAATCAAATTATGGTCAGACAATGAAGACCCTGCCTTCACAAATAAGGCATGTTTTGCAAATCTCCTTCTACTAAGCAATGGTTTTAAGGAAATACAAGAAATCATTTGTGCAGTCTATTGTCTATGAATCTTAGTGAAATTATTACCATGATAACAAATGGAGCTCAATTTAAGAAGTTTCATAATATTCTCTTGTGAGAGGAATTCAGTGCCTCAGCTTGAATAATTCCTACGAGATTGTTTATAAAAGCAAAAGGTTGGCTAAAATCACATTTTTGCATCATTCCCCACATCCTTTATATGTTGGGTGGACCCATTGTTGGTATTTATGGGATAACTTCGCAAAGAACTATACAAGATTAGGTTTGAATGTGTTGAAAATATATTATTTAGAAGAAGCACCTATATGAGTTGGGTCACAGATTCTTTAATATAAAGTAAAACTTTCATATAGCAAGGACTCAACAAATGACTGTGGAACTAATTCCTTACGATAATCTGTAACTAAGGGCTTATAAACATTCCAAAAAATGTCTGCCTGACCTTGCCTTTGCTTTTGCCTCACTTTCCTCTCTTTTTCCCTTCCCTTTCTCCTTACCATCCCTTTCAAATTTCTATATATCGACCTAATCTCTCCTCTTTTGAGGTTGAGTATCATAAAGTGTCTGTTAGGTATCTCCACCTTTAAAAACTTTAAGCACCTTAAATTCAGTATAAAACAAATTGATTTCAACAACCTCCATATTGCCACTACAATCTTTCTAGTCACCCAGGCTCTGCTATCACTATGTAGGGAGTGGGTGTGGGTATAAAAATAACAAAGTTATGTAATTTCAACTGGCTTTTATGGATAGAATGCTGAGCCTAGCGCCAGGAAATCCTGACTTCAAATGCTGCCTCTGACACATACCAGCTGTGTGGTCCTTAGTTATTGATTGTCTGCCTCAGTTTTTACAACTGTAAAATGGGAATAATAACATCATCTACTTTCTTGGGTTATTATGAAGATAAAATATTTGTAAATCACTTCTACTCTTTCTCCATCAGGCTGCCCTTCAATTTCCCTGTGGACAATATCTAAAATGCACATTAGAATTTGTGCAGAGTTTTCCTTTTGAATTATATGACATTAAACTGAAGAGTGACTGACTTTGTTGTTTTGGACAAGGAAAACAGTCACAATTTACTTTGCCACAGTGCCTGTACCTGGCACATAGTAGGAGCTTGATATGTTCTTGCTTGCCTCCTCCCTTCCTTTTTTCTTTCCTTCCTTCCTTTCTTTATCTTTCCCTTCTTTTTTTATTAATACAAGCTTATAAGCAATTATCATTGTATTAAACTAATATACTGGATTCCTCTCATTTTATGAATTTATAAAAATTCATAAATTGGGTTCCACTTGTCATCATGGCAATATTATCATTGGCTGAGATTCCTAGCCAATAAAAGAACATAAAACATGGCTTGTCTTCTCTTAAAACCATTACATAATAGAAGGAGATTTAGGAGGGAAGAACTACAGGGTCATCTTTGAACTTTTCCTTCCTATCACCTCATTTTACTACAATAATGATATCAGTTACGGCCACTATCTTTCATCAACCCTGGCATCTTTGGATTCACATCGCCTCCACCATAATTCAAGTCATCAATATCTCTTTATGAGCCTATTGGCGTCTCTTACTCTTATTTCTCCCCTCTACAATTGATCTTTCACATGGCTCACCCAAATGTCTGACCATGTCACTTACTGAACAACCTACAGAGCTATAATTTTGCCTTCAGGATGAGATACCAATGTCTTACCATGGTATTTAAGAAGTTCAGCAATTGTGTCTCATTTTACCTGATTTTTCTATATTTGCCAATTTAAACTCCACATTCCAGGCTCATTGAACTACTGGTAATTTCCTGATCTCTATTATTATTCTAATTTTAGAGATAAAATAAATGGTTTAATGAGTGTTGGGATGTGGATTTAAATTTCAATTGCTACTACCTTCAAATCTAATTATTTTTCCAATATATCACATCAATAAATGCATATTTCAAAGAATGATTGAATATGGCAGGAAAGAGGAGGAGTGTTACTGAAAACAACCACACAGAATTCCTCCATCACTTTTATATCCCCCATGCAAATTGGCAATAACATCCGTGGTGACCTAGTCATACCTTCAGGGATCTATGCCAATGATTGCTACTCTAATAGTCAGATCTTTGAACCAGATTCCAATTTATTTTCCCTCTTGTTTTTGTTAAGCTTTCTTTAGAATTTGTGATTCAGTCTTCTGTGCATGGTGACTTTGAGAATTTATGCTAGTCCCCACTCTTGAAGACTGTCCTTCCTTCTCTAAATCATTACACACTCAGAGTCAGAATAGCCTAGTCTGAAGCTATGTCTGCTTTATATTACCCATTACTAAATGGTTTCCTCCTCATAAAGCACCAAAAATCTCCAGTATGATACATAAATCACTTTTAAGCAAGACTCCAGGAGAAAAAATAGAGAGAAAGAGAAATCAATGAAGAATGGAACTTCCTATTTTGAGCTTGAACTCAGGAGATTGTTCCCTAGAGCTCTGAAATGTCATTTTTAGCTTAAAGCCAATTGAGTCTCCATTTGTTTCTTTAGAGTCGTGCTATCTGTGTTCATGCACCTGTGCTGCCTTCCCCCCCCCCCCCCACCGATTCTTCTAAAAGAAGAGGCAAGGTTTAAATGGAGGGAAGACAATATCACTTTTATTCCCTAGAGAAAATGTTGATTTGTTTGAAAATGGCTTATGTATATTTTTGGAACTTTTTGGTATTTTATGAGGAAGAGAAATTTTAGAACAGAGTAACATAAAATAGGAATACCACACTTTGAACCACAGCACATTAGTCAGAATTCTTTAGACTTCCATTTGGTCATTGAATATACATGCACATATGATGACTTAATATAAACTTAGAATGCGATGACCTTGTACTTAAAAACAATGCAGAATATTTCAGTGGATTCCCCATAAGTGATTGTTGACTAATAAGAACCTCTTTGGTTCCCTGTTGTTTATAGATTGACACTTTTCTGATTTTTAATGTCAACCTTATTATTTGTGTAACTGTGGGTGTAATTAAGATTCTGTATTTATATTTCTGAGAATTTACAGACAGAAATAAAAAAAAAAACACTATTCCAAGGTACCATTTAAATTAACAAATGTAAGATTCAAAACTACATATAGTAGGACAACAAAAATAGAGTTATATGATTTATAAGTTTTGATAACTATAAGCAGCCAGTCCAGATTGGCAGGGCAGGTGAAGCACTTTTTTTTTTCCCCTTTCAATAGCAGACTTTGTATACTGAATTCTCCAAATGATCATCTCCTTTTTCCATTTTACTTTATTTTTGTGAACATGAAATTAGAGACTTGTTGAGACAACCAGAAATACGGTTAAAGGGAAAATTAAGTTACCAATTTTTTTTTTATATTCCCAAAGACCAGATCTCCTGGGATCTAGGGATTGATTTCAGAAATTTCATGAAATTCAATGCAGAAAAAGATTACAGCTTTATTTTCACTAATCTCTAACAGAAATTTACTATTTCATTCAAGTATTTAAAAATATTATTTTGAGAAGGGTTTCAGAATCTTCAAGTGACTGTCAAATCATTGTACACACACATTAAGAACTGTTATAGAAAAAAAGAAGTGAGGACTATTTAATTAATTCTATAAGTTTTTATTATTTCTTTAAAAGATGGTTCATTTGTCAAATGTATTTTAAAAAATAAAATTGGGTTAAAATAGCAAGTGTAATTAAATGCAACAAATTAACATTATTTATTTGTTTTGTTACTTGTTATGTTATCCATTCATTTATTTATTTATTTTAATGCAGGTGACACAGAAATTAACTAGAGCTCTGGACTTGCTGTCAAGAAACCCACATCTGACATGTTCTTGTTTATGTGATCAGTTCACTGGTGCTAAGGAAATACTTCTGACAATTTATGAATTTCATTTTTGAAATTGAGTCACTTAACATCTATGTCCCTTCAACAACTCTCTAAGACTAACGCACTTGGCCATGGATAGAGTTGTGATGTACATTCTCCTTTCTCCCAGCCCCACAAATCAGCTTCTCTATGTAGACATAATTGGTTAGCCATCACTAAGCCTAATATCTAGTATTTTTTTCCTTTCCCTAAACTAACTAGAATAAATATTTGCAATATATTATTTTTTCACATCTAAGACCTGCATTTTGTATTCAACCTTCAGTAATGAATTTAGTAGAAAGATTTCTTTAAATAAGCAACCCTAAATTACTTTTCTTCACCCCACGTCAGATAATTTGTCATATGAGTTCTTGCCCATTACCAGGAGCTATGTTTTGCTTCCAATAATTACAGTCTGAGGAAATTATCTTAGGCTATCTTTAAATATCATATGTTTTGTGCTGATAATACATGGGTTTTGAATTGACAGATAGAATTGACAGATATATGAGATTTACTAGGTCCAGAAAGCTTCTTAAACTTTCCTGTGGCATGGAGCCTTTTGGCTTCATTCCAGACAATCCTTCTCAGATTAAGGTATTTCAATGCGTAAAGTCAAATGGTGTATGTAACATTATAAAGGAAACAAATTATGTCTAAAAAAAACCCAAATTTTTGAAATGAAATATAAAATTTCAGAGACTTCAGGTTAAGGACTCTTAAATCTAGACATTTGCTGAGAAAGTGAAAAACTTACCAGGTCAATAAGGCTCTTTTAAACTGGAAGAGATCTTAGGGCTTCTCCTAATATCTTTATTGTTAAACCCTGTACTCATTTTACAGATGAGAAAACAGGTGCTATGAGAGGAAGTGACTTGCCCAAAGTCACAAATCAAATTAGTGGCAGAACTGTAATTCGTATCTGGATGTCCAAACTAAAAGGGTAATAGCCCTTTTGACCCCAGCAGTATTATGTTTAGTCATTTCCCCCCATTGATTTTCACTTCAATCAATTCAAAGCATTCATTAATGTGTCCATGTGCCTATGCTAAGTGCTCAGGATGCAAAGAAAGAAAAATCAGGCCTGGTTTCATTTTTGAATGAAGGCCAAAACAAACAAATAGCTAGGTACATATAACATGTATACAGAGTATACAGAGTAGTCACAGAATCCTCCAGTTTAATATTGATATTCAGTAAGCATAGCTAATTAAAGAATCACTAAAGTCTGTAATGTTTTTAAACTGTTTCTTGGCCATGTTACTATTTATTCAAAGGTAATTTTCCCTTCGTCTAAGATAAATTTTATTTCTTATACTATGAGAAATATACTATAATTATATACTATTATAATTATGTACTATAATCTCTTCCACTACCTGGATGGTCTGTAATAAAATAGCATGTTTATTCATGTCAACAAAGTTAACATTTGAAACCATCAAGACTGTCTTGGAAAAGAGGAAAGATTCACATTTTCTGAATTTCTCATTTAAAGATAAAGCTGACAGTAGGGGCGTAAGAACTTGCCTGGCAAAAACACAGATCTGACAAGGTGCTGGTTTCTGTCCCAACCTGTATAAAGTCACGGGGCTCGTGGTCTTGAAGAGCTAGTGGTAGTTTCCCTGTAGGGATTTGGGAGGTCCAGAGAAATATCTCATTGTATCCCTCCCAGCTCCAGTTCCTGCAAAGTCCATAAAACACAGGAGAAAGAAGGCAATCAGCTATCAAGATCCAAATGAGAGGTATGATGTAGGGTGAATACACAGAGTAAAAAGCCAGGGCAAGATAATCCATCTGAGCTCACAAAGCAAAGTGGAAGGTATTCCCCCAAAGCTTTGTAGCTCTACAGTTCTTTTTTCAAACATTTCCACCCTAAATTAAATTCAGCAAATATATGTTAAGTGCCTATTGTGACCAAGACACTATGCTATACACTGGGATGCAAAGACAACAAGTTTTAATCTCTGTCCCTCAGGAGCAGAGAGTGAAACTCAGACAAATATTATAATACAAAATATGGAATTACGCGAACAAAAAAGAGATAAAGACAAAATACTCTATAAATGTTTGAAAAAAGAGGTGGTAAAAATAACTGAAAAGAACAAAGGAATTTCTTTGGAGGATGTAGGCCCTGAAACGATCTCTGAAAAACTCAATGAAATCTGAAAGGTGAAGAGTAAGAAAGACTGGATTCCCGAAAACTGGAGAGAAATGGGAGATGGCATGCTTGATATGGGGAATATATTTTGTTGGACCACAAAATGGGTGAAAGGGAGGAATATAAAATGAGACTAAAAAAGTAGGTTAGATATATGTTGCAAATACCCTTCAATACCAGAATTGTTTTGTTTTGTTTTGTTTGTTCTAGACTCAATAAGGAATAAACGAAACTTTCTGAGTAAGGGATATGGTCAGACTTGTGCCTAAAGAAATTTACTTTGGCAACTTGGTGTATGATCGAGTGGAGAGGGGAGAGACTGAAGTCAGGGAAACCATTATAAAGTGGAGTAAAAATCTATTCCTCTTTCCTTCAAAGTGGCATGAGATTTAGCTTACTTTAAAACTTGTGGCTCCCATAGGGAAGGTATAGGCAGTCTCAAGTAGTCTAAATTTGCTTCCAGATGAGTTCCAGTCCCTACAATACCAGTCAAAAGATATACCTGGGCAAAACTGATTGATTACTGGGTATTCTTGAATAAACATATGCTACTTTGTAATTGATAGAAATTACATATGCTTGTAAACATCTTACAGGACTAATAAAAACTAATGTTCATTCCATTGCACCATGACTTCTTCCACTATTGTGAGACTTCCATAAGGATACAAGAAGGATCAGATAACA
>CM053592.1:84376072-84409915 GCA_028646515.1 Pseudochirops corinnae
TATATATATATATATATATATATATATATATATATATATATATATATATGAAAATCCATATTAACATCTATAATCATCTTTTATGGGAGAACCCAGCATTTTTTAGCTGTATTTAATTGCATCTAATAAGTTGTATCAATTCTTCCAAATTTCTTTTATGAGTCTTAGAAATTAATATATAATTCTCTTGGCTGTTGCTTTTCCTTTTTAAAAATATAGACAATGTGGCAAATCTTTTCCAGTTCTCTAAAACCTCTGCAACCCAGTTTTGAGTTCAGAAGACTTAGGTTTGAATTTTTCTTCATATACTAGCTATGTAATCCTGGGAAAGACATTTAATATTTCTCAACCCCAAGTTCCTCAACTACAAAATGGGAACAATAATAATAATCAAAGATTTATTTGAGGATCAAATGAGTATATATATATATATATGTATATGTATAATATATATGCATATATCATATATATGTGCATATATATGTAATTATATTAAAAGAGCTTTTTAAACCTAGACTCACTTATTAGTCACTTATGGTTGAAATTATTTATTACTTGATAAATTCTTCATACAAAAGGAAATGACCTCACCTCACCTTTTATTAGTTTCTCAACATTTAGAATACAAGTGATAAAAGAAGATAGATACTATGTAGTTCATTCAAAAGGTAACTGGTCTTTCAGTGAAGAGATGTGGGTTTATGCTCTGGCGGATCATACTTCCCAGCTATGTAGCTGAGGGCAAATTACTGGCAAAGGGGGAAAGAAAGAGGGAGCTTAGAAGACATCTTTTTTTTTTTCCAATTTGCAGTTTTATCTTGGGGCTGACCTTAGACGAGCCATTATGAGGGCACTGGATAGCTTAGGGGAACTGGGGGCTTTAACTAGAAAAGATTTGTACAATGGGGTAGTTGGGTTACAAGCACAACCAGATATGTACCACGCATTCTCTAATTTTGTAAATGGGACTAGACTTTTCTATGTAATTTTGTTGACAATCAGAGTATGTTCTTTAAAATGGCATTTCCAGAATAGTTATTTCCAACAGAAAGATATAAATAAACAAATGATATTCTCTTACAAGTATTGCTGTGAAAACAAATATTCCCAGAGAATTATCAGCTTGGAAAAAACATGTTCCTACTTTTGTCTGTGAAACTCACTAGCATTCATGTGGAGGCTCTAACGAAGCCAAGTTTTTCTGGAAATAATATTCAAATTGCTAAGAATTTCAATAGGCTGTTAGGTTGCACTGTGAATGGACCACCAGGTCAGAAGTCAAGAAGACCTTGGTTCAAATCCATTCTCACTCACTTATTAGCTGTGTGACTCTGGCCAAGTCACTGAACTCTGTTTGCCTCAGTTTCCTCAACTATACATTGAGCTGGAGAAGAAAATGGCAAACCACTCCAATATATTTGCCAAGAAGACACCAACTGGGGTCATGAAAAGTTGACATGACTGAGCAACAATGAAAAAAGAATTACAAATCTCCAAGGAGTGACTTGTGATTTTTTTTTTTTTGCTTTATCATCTAAGTGAGCATGCTTTCCTCCTCTCCTCTCACACCAGGAAGGCTTTTCCAAGATTCTTTTCTCACACATCTGTCCTTTTTTAGAGTCCTTCAGGACTCTATTAGCTGCACATCAGATGAAAACTTCTGCTCCTGACTCTCAAAGCTCTTCATCAACAACGAACCTTTACCTTGTTGTTTGGTGTTTCGTAACCATGTTGAGAGAACAAAAGATGGCATGAGTTATGGTTATACCCTGGAGTAGGTTTGAAAGTATATACTTAGCTGTTAGTTATTATACTTGAAGGTGATTTAAGATGTACACTGTGTTACAACTACTTTTGGATTTTCTTTGACTTGCTTTCAAATTGGGGGTGATTCTCATTACTAAATCACTTTTCTAGATTTTTTCCATCCATTAGAAAACTGAGAAATTTGAAAGTTAACTCTTATTCAATATTCCCAAAAGAGGAAAAAAAATAGTTGGTATACAAGTGAATAGTAATGTGTGCGTGCGCACACACGCACACACACACACACACACGCAAACATATCCCCCCTCAAAATTATCACAATTGTGAATTGAAAATACTTGCCTTCTTGCTATTCCTTTCACACAATACTTTATAACTATAAATAACTGTAAGGTTTTAATGTCCAGATGTATTTACACAACTTCAAAACTGTTTAAAGTCAATCAATTGTTTTTTACCATGGCATGTATAAATTTTTTTTAGTTACTATAAAGTATCATAGTCTCTCATCCCATAGTATTAACTTATAGTTATTTTTTTTTCTGTTTTTGTTCTTCTGTCCACAGGGCTATATATGGTTTATGTTCTAAATCTCAGTATGATCAGAACTGGACTTTCAATTTCATTGGCATAGGGAATTCTGATACAGGTCAGAACCTTTGGAAAAACTTTTGTTCTAAAATTAAATTCCTAAAGCAGAGACAGACTAAGTGACTTCCCCAGAGTCATATGCTCAGTATATGTCAGAAACAGGTCTTGAACACAGATCCTTATGATTTCAAGGCCAGCTTTCTATTCACTACCCCATGATCAGACACCCAAGATTGAATAACAAATAAGAGAAAAACAAAAATTTTACCTGTACTTTTTAGCATTGACTCTTTAAAGTGTTGTAAAAGATATAATGAATTTTATGTAATACAAACACTAAATTCTCAGTATTCTTCTCTTTCTTAAGAAGTTTCTCTGATGATAATCAAGAAACTATTTTACTGATACTGTTATATTTTTATATTCTCATATATGTTTGACATGGAGGCAGTTACGTGATTCAGTGAATAGAATACTGGACTTGAAATCAGGAAGACCTGAATGCAAATCTGGCCTCAGACCCTTACTACCTATGTGTCCTTGGGCAAGTGACTTTACCTCTATTTAACTTAATACACTGAGGAAGGCTATGGCAAACTACTTTAGGATCTTTGCCAAGAAAACCCCATACAGGGTTACAAAGAGTTGGACATGACTGGATGAACAACAAATATATTTGATATATATATGCATATATACATACATATCACATACAGATGTATATTTGCATTCTCATCTAAAAACAGTCCCAAAAAGGGAGTAGAAAAGGAATATAATTAGAGTAATCTTTGGACATTTATAATAGGATGTCATGTCAGTATCTACTTATCCTCTTACTTAAACCTTATGTTTTTTCTTCCTCCTTTTCCTTTTATTTTCTCTTTTTTTTTTTTTTTATCAAAGAAGGTCTTCCCTTCATCATTCCAGGTTTTAACCTGTTAGTGTCTTCTCATACTCTGTACTTCTTGTCCATTTTTACACATAAAATTTCAAAGCCCTAATAATCTTCCTTTGCTCCAACTTTCCAGGTGTGTATTGATTGACATGCTCCCCCAACAGTTACTTATATGCTTGTTAATCTAATTCTAAACTTTCTCATATAATACTTTAAAATGTAATGTGTGGTTGGCTAGGTGGCACAGTGAATAGAGCACTGGCCCTGGAGTCAGAAGGACCTGAATTCAAATCTGGCCTCAGATACTTAATACAAAACTAGCCATGTGACTTTGGGCAAATCACTTAACCCTAATTTCCCTACCTCCCTCCCCCCTCCAAAAAGCAAAAACTTTAAAAATTCAAAAAATAAAATAAAATGTAATGTGATTACATTCCATTAAAAGGGGAAAGAAGGATATGGCAATAACCGTAGTCAAAGAGTTTGCTGTAACCATGACATTCACACACACACACACACACACACACACACACACACACACACACACACCAGTTGTCAGTATTCTGGTAATGATATTAACTGAGATAAGCTCTTGGATGGCAGACACACAGTTCATTGGCAGCTCCATTTCTGAAGCCCTTCCAGCTTAATAGGACCTACAAAAGCTTGAATTTCATGGAAATAAGGTTTGAGAAAGCCATGAACTAAATTTCAGCAAATATTCTTTTATTTGAACTTTATGATGGCAAGCAAAATGAAAATGTTTTATTTATGGATTCTAATTCTAGCAATAATATATTGAAACATATCAAAAATGTTATGGTTGCACTAAATATATATGTACTAGGCAATTGAGATATTTATGCAGAGTAAATCAAGAAAAATATTTGTTTTTTTTTCTTTAAATTCATAAAATCAGAAGCCCATAAATTTAAATTTGGATTATTGAAGTGATAATATTTAGACCTCCATTTTCTTTTCAGACTTTGTTGTCTGAGGCATATAAACAGAACCTTAGTCTCACATTTCTATCCATGGTATAGTCCTAAAAATTTTCCTTTGGATGATTATCTTAACTACCAATTATATCTAAAGGTCATTGGTTTTATCTTTCTTCTACTAAATTCCTACTTTGATGTCTCATGATGATATGGAATTTACCCAGCTTTCTTGAACGCTCTACTAATATAGCACAGACTTTGGCAGATACTACCCATTTTGAAAGTCTTTAAGTATGATCTGAATAACAGAATGAAGATCTCTTTTCTAAAAATAATACCAAGCTATGTTCAGAGGACTCCACCATCAGGTGGTCCAAATGGCAATGGGATACGTATCTATACATATTTATAAAGATATGTTATTACGTATTGATCACTATATCCATAAATAGTTTATATATTTGAATTATTCCATCTATACATTTACATATATTTCGTATTTTGATATAAATATCATTACATAAATCTGCATATATGTGTGTTTACATACATGTATACACACATATCATTATCATGTAGATCACCTGCTGGTGGATCTTTCTGAATACAACTTGACATTTTCTCATATAAAAGATATTTAATCTGTTATTCAGTTCAAATTTAAAAACATAGATGATAGATAATTACATACCCATAATATACTTATTTGCATGTACAAACTATATATGCATATATATTTTCTCAACATTTTCTAGTCACTGTGTAACAAATAACAAAGGAACTAGAGAACAATAAAGGCATTATCTACACAAATAAAATAAGGGAGTGCCATATTATACCTTAATGTTACCCATATGGTTTGCTTCTGTAATAGTCAAGGGGTAAGCTAAAGAACTTTTGAAGTGATAGGAAGGATAGTTAAAAATGGATCTTCAACGTGTCTGTTCAGACTTATTACACATCACTGTTTTTTCATACACTCCATTCAAGTCAAATAGACCTCTTTGATGTATCTCAAATATTCCTTCTCATCTTCCACCTTCAGACCTTTTCGTATCTCTATCACTTAAATGAAACTTGAATACAAGACCTTTCCCAATCCTTCCAGCAGTTAATTCTTCCTCATCCCAAATTTACTTTATATTTAGTTATCTGTCCAGTTTTGCTTCTATCCCATTAGAAAGTAAACTCACTGAGATCAAAGAAGGTTTTCATTTGTTTTCTTTATGCCCCAAGGATCTACTAAGTCTGTGACAGATGTTTAATAAATGCTTCTTAAATTGTCCTTTACTAGACCTGCTGTTATTAAGATTAAGGTCAAAGGAAGAGACGATAGGTATTTTTTTTTATTTAAGAAGCTAGAAAGTATCATTAGAGAACATCTAACCAAATCAAAAACAGGAAAAAATATGATTATCTTTGACCAAAAAATAAAGATATTTTGATGGGGAAATTAAGAAAAAAGAAAGAAAAAAATCTACACTAAAAATCATTGCAAAAAGAAAGTGCTCACCTATTATGGCAGATTGATAAATCTTTAGTATAAAAGGACCAAACACAGAATCAGAAGCAGGCACACACACATACAGAATATCCATTTGAAGCATGCTGTTTTTAACATATTTACATTGTGTAAATACATTTTAGACAAGCTAACTGAACTATTACAAATTGCATTAATCAGAAATGAAGCCCACAAGAACCCACAACTCTCCATCCCCTCATTTTTTACCCACTCATTCATTCATTCTTACAAAAAAAAATTGTTCAGTACTTACAGTGTGCAGAATATTGTACTTATATTTGAGAAAGGTACATTTAATTAGAATAGGTCCCTCTCCTCAAGCAATTAAAAATGTAGTGAGATGAGGACACAAATACAGTTAACTCTAATACATAATATTTCAAAAGGTATACATTTTAGAGATTCTAAGCAAGGTGTAGTATAGTTTGGGAGTTACATGGTCAGAATCAGGAAAAACTGGGTCCAAATCCTGCCTCTGAAGTATATCACCTGGGTGACCAACGAAAAATCACTTAACCCTAAAGTGCCTCCAGGGAAATCTTTCATGCTATCTGTTACTGAAGAATAACTGATTTGAACTGATGGAGGCAGTTTCCACATGGGAATTTCCCCACTCTAATGAAATTGCAGGTTTAGATCTTCCCTACAACTTCTCCTTCTCTTCCTCCTCCTCCAAAATGGTACAATGTGAGATCATGAGTGGGGAAGAGAGAGGATTCTTTAATGATGAGGGAGATCATTTAAAAAGAAACTACTTGAGTTGGGCATTTAATGGATGGGTAAAATTTCAACAGGCAAACAAGAGCTAGGACAAACAAGAGATGACATTCCAGGAATAGGAAACAGTATAAAGAAAGGCATGAGACCTGTATCTGTTCCAAGGACAAGGAGCTATCTGGAGCCTAAAATGCATGGAGAAAAAAAAGTATGAGATAAAACTGGAAAGGAAAGTCAGTTGTAGATTGTTGAAGGGCTTTGAGCACCAAAGGAGTCTGAATTTCATTCCATAGATATTGAATGTATAATACTTAGACCAGAGGTTCTCAACCTGTGGGTTGCGCTCCCTTTGGGGCAGAACAACCCTGTCACAGGGGTATCCTAAGACCATTGGAAAACACACATTTCCGATGGTCTTAGGAGCCTCCTCTATCCATCTCTAGGTGGGTCTGCCCACATGCAGACATGCCCACATACAACTATTAAAGGGTTGCTGCATTAGGAAGGTTGAGAACCACTGACTTAGACCATAAACTCTAACTAGTGCTGCTATTCTATACTCAGCAATTAAGCTCATTTATGGAATATTTTTGAGGTGAAAAATGTTTGTATATGGTCCAAAGTTTTCCCCAAAAGTAAGAGATGTGAGTAAATATTTATTATACATTATCTCATGGATAAGATGCAGCAAGGTGTAGAAATACAGGTGGAGGTCACATCTTCACCTAAGAGTTCCCTACATCAATGAAATCACAGATACATCAGTTATTGGCTACTCTTGGTCTTTATCCATGGACATTAAGTTATTATGAGCTCAGAAAAACTATTAAGGTGATTTTTTTCAATATATCTGAAAATCTTGCATGTAGAGAACTAATATATTTATATGGCACCGATAAGGAAGATCTAGGACCTTTAAATATGTGAACTAAGCTTCCTCTGGGCTTTCCTTGGGTTAATTATTCCACTATTACAGTATAGAATTTAACAAATTGCAACTAGTAGAGGGATTTTTTTTTTCAATTTGAACTCTGGAGTCTCAAAAAACTCTAATGATGAAAAAAATATTCTGTAGGGTTCTGATTATCTCCAGAGAATTTCTGAGGAATCCAGACCAAGACTGGGATCCCTTGGGATAACATAGATGTAAACTCCCTAGGACAACCTTAAAACTGAGGGTCCTTGCTGTGAGAGCTATACTGTTGTTGTTAGTCCTTCATCTTGACTTGGGCTTGAATTACATTTAAGTAAGGCAGCCTCACTTAAATGTCTTCAGCCTCACTCTCTCCCAGAGTCATCAAAGTCCAGTGGCAAGACAAAAATCAATATGATTGGTGATGTTCTTAGATGCGTTGGATGACCTTGGCATCTTCAATGTCTGACCAAGCTCTAAGGGCTCCACAATACATACTTTAGCCACCTTTATGGCCCTTGGAACAAATTATTCCCATCTGCCCAGGAGAGGGGAAGTCTTCATGTGCTTAGGATAAACATCCTAACCACCAACAATGGTTTTGGTGCCTGTCAGTTAAACTCAACCTGGGTTAGCCTATCTGCCAAGATGGCTTTACTGGGGTGTGGCCACTGTGCATACTACAGCTTCTTGGAGCCAGAGATGAGAGCTGGATTGCAAATGGACTACCCTAGACTTTGAGTGGAGTCTTAGAGTAGTTTCCTAAAATGTTTTTTGAACAGGCTCCCTTCCAGCTGATATAAATATTCATTAGTTCAGTGTGGTTTTTCTGGGTGTGAGGGGTGGGAGCTTTATTTACATTCTTCTTCTGGAAAAGATGTAATTCTGGGCACCACAATCATTTTCCCTTGACCTTTCATGCCTTTTGCCTCCAAAAAATTTTTGTATTGGGCTTTCCCTTGTAAGAAAGTAAAATCAACTGTTCTAAGGCACTGGGTCTGGCAGGATTTATTGCATTCCATGTCCATAGTCCTCTACTTCTCTTTTGAGAGATTAGTATTTTTCATTATAATTTATCTGTAATCAATTTATTATAATTTATTTCTGTTTAAGTTTATTTTAATGTTATTATCATTTTAATACTATTAGTCATTATGTATATTGTTCTCTCTTGTTTCTGTTCTTCATTCTAAATTTCTTCATGTAAGAGAACTTCACGTAGAAACATTGCTTCATTACATTGACATACTGTACTTTGTTCTCCCATTCATGCATCAGGAGGTACCTACTTCTGTTTTAAAGTTGTTTTGTCTTTTGCTGTTATAAGGAGTGCTGCTATGAATATTGTTTTGCATATAGGAACTTCTTTTCTGTCTCATATCCTAGGAATAAATGCTCAATCGTGTAATTTTTGGTCAAAGATTATCAAGTTATATGACTTTCTCTAATAATTCCCAATTGTTTCCCAGAATTATTCATATGATTCACAGCATCTCTAACAATATATTTGAATGACTATCTTCCCAGAGCCTCCAACATCGTCTGCTTCCATTTATCACTTTAGCCATTCAGCATTTATCAAACATCTTCTATGAAGCAGGCACCATGACAGATTTTGTAGGAATATGAAGGTATTTAAACTACTAGCCCTGCCCCAAAGAAATTTATTGCCTCATAGGAATGATAAAACATTTACAGAGATTACTAAAAAATCTAAGTGAGTGTATGACAAGTGTCATATGAGTGTTATAGACAGTAAGTGCTTGAGGACTCAATGGAAAAGGAGTTAATTTCCAATTTAAGTGGTCAGGGATACTTCATGATACAAGGCTCACTTGAGCATGACCTTGAAAGATGAATAGGATTTAGGGTAATAGGAGAAGAGAAACAGAAGGCACAATGTGAGCAAAGATATAAAAATGTTGAAGTGAAAGATCATTTATTAAGGGCTCACTATGTATCAGGCGCTGTGCTAAGGACTGGGGCTATAAAGAAAAGCAAAAGTCAATCCCTGCTCTCAAGGAGTTTACAATCTAATGAGAGAGCCAACATGTAAACAACTATTTGCAAAATGGTACTACTCATGGTAAGTAGGAAATGATCAATAGAGGAAGCCATTACCATTAAAGGTGATTAATCAAGAAAGTCTTCTATAAAAGGCGACATTACAGCTGTGATTTAAAGGAAGCCAGACAAGCCAGGAGGTGAAGATGAGAAGAAAGAATTCCAGACTTGGGGTATTTAAGGCAACAGTAATCAGTCTAGTTTAATTCAAGTAAAAGGTTTGTATAAGTGAGAGAAAGTCATACAATAACCAGGGTACCCCCACATTCTTGGAAAGAACCAGAATCATTATTAGTTCTGAGATTTATTGGGTTGAAGACATAAAGGCAAAATTTCTTTGAATTGTAAAGAATATACAAAGGTCTAATAATATTTCCCCTGAAGGGTTATTATGAAGAAGGTACTTTCAAGAAACCACCTAAATGTGAGTTTTTGTTGTTATCATTAGATATGATCATAAGATTCATACTCACAACCTCAAAAAAATGACACTGAGTAGGTGTTGGTAGAAAACGCATTGGACATACCTGGATGGTCAGTGACCTATTGGCACCACACTTTATGATAGTGCTGCCTTTAATCTTTATATTATTACTCAGTTGTACATTGCATATATGTATGCACACATGCAGCATCCACTGTGTCCTCTTACACGGCTTGGTGCTAAAAGGAATAGATGATGCTATCATAAAATTTTAAGTTTTTATTGGGAACCCATACACATTTACAGTCTAAGTGGGTTTATAAATCCTCAAAGATGAGAAAACGTTACTCTAGTCATCATAAATATAAATGACAAGACCAGCCAATACAATATATCACCAGAGTCCTTGGAGCAGAATTGGGCACCAGATAAAGATTGTGTGATGAACCCTCAGGTAGCCTTTTACAACAAGCAGATATTGGATCTACAAAAAATAAATCACTACAGCTGTCCTATATCATTTTGCTTTCATGGGTAAAGATTTCTTTAAGAGAGTATGTATTATAGTTCACATTTATATGACACTTTACCATTTACGAAGCTCATTCTTCAAAACTCTAGGAGGTAGGCAGCATGTGTATACCTGTCCTCATTTTCTAAAAAGATAAAGAATACTTTATTGTTTCTTGGCTATATATAAAAAGCACTTGATCAAATGCCATCCTAACGGCTGTTTTTCAATAAGGTACTTCCCAAGCATGTGTCAAAACCATATAAGATTTCTCTAAAGATGTAACAGCAATTATAACAGCATTCACTGAACCTCTGATCATCCTATCAATCATGACCTAAACAGGAAGACACATTGTCACCAGAGGATTTTTCCACTATTTTGGATCCTAACTTATAGAATGCCCAATAAATGGTAAGGTCCTCCAGATGTATTGGGCCAGAAGTGTCAAACATACCTGAATGCAACCCAAACCAGATAAAAATGTAATTAATAAATATTTAACAAAATAAAATAAAACATAAATAAAATTTAAAGTTAAGTCAATACATAGCCCACAGGCATCCTTATAATAGTTTGGTGGTCCCCATTTCTATTTGAGTTTGATATGACTACTTTAGATCATCTGCAAAATATATTGATGGTTTAAATCTTAATCTTCTATACAAATTAAATAACTAAAACTCTTCAGTTGTCTTTTAGAAAAAGAAAAAAAAAACTAGCCAACTTGAAATAGATGTCACTCCTACCACAGACTGGGTGGCTACAGAGTGTCCGTGAAAAATAATTGATATACAACCTAAAGGTTCCCTTTGTATACATGTCATGTTGTAATATCTAGATCAGGGATTTTTCATCTGGGCTTGAATAATTAAAAACATATAATTGATTTACTTTGTAAGTCTATATAATTTATTTTAGTTATTTAAAAATATTCTGAGAAACGATCCATAGGATTCACCAGACTAAAGAAGGGGTTCACACATGCACACACACACACAAACACAACAAAAAAATTAAGAACTTCTTGATCTAAAACCATGGTTCTCAAACTTTTTGTTCTTGGGACCCCTTTAAAATTATTGAGGATCTCCTCCAAAGAGCTTTGTTTATGTGTCTATCTATTGGTATTTACTATATTGGAAATTAAACATATTTATATTATTATGAAAATAGTTTTGACCTTGTGAACTCTCTGAAAAGGTTCATAGACCACACTTTGAGAACCTATAAATTATAGGAAGGTCCTCAGCATGCTCAGTAGATACCCTATGGAAGGTTTACAACCCAAAGTAACTACAAAAGACATATGAAGAAAAGTACTACTTTCATCCAGAGAAAGAAATGATAAATTTAGGCATGTATAGAATAATTTTACATATGCATAGGTATATATACACATGTGTGCATTATATGTGTGTGTGTCTGTGCTTGTGTGTGTCTTTATGTCTGTGTCTTTATGTTTAATGGTAACCATCTCTAGGACAAGGGGAGAGAGAAGAAAAAAAGAAATTTACAGGATAACTTTATTACACATTTTAGAGGAATATCAAGTTGCACATAATAAATTTGCAGTTTTGTATGAAATGATCTTTTTTAATTATACTATACTACAGAAATATTTGGGTTTTTTCCATTAATTGAATTTTTTAGAAATCACACGAACAAGAACCATAAAGTAAGGGTAGACACAAGTGGGTTATAATCTGCATTGTACAAGGAAATATTCATGCATTAAGTTACAAAGCAGTTGAAGAAGTAATCCTTCCTATGAGGCTTCATGGCTGTGTATCAGAAAAAAAAATCTCCAAAGAATCGATTTTCACATATATAAAGCCACACAGAACAACAGTCAGGACTTCTGTCTGAGAAAGTAACACAGATCAACAGACAAAGTATCAACATCAAAAACATTCTCTCAGTTCTGCCTGCTCCCAGCTCTGCTTGTGCTCTTATCTGCTCCTTCCTGTTCTACTCTCTTTGTAAGCTCCTACCACTGTGGACTCCCATGTGATTATATTTGACCTATTAAGAGGCAGTGGAGCTCTTCAAATTCTCATAGACCTATAAAGAGTAATACAATGTATACTGCTTCCAATCAAAGATTCAATACAATCAAAGGCCCTATCCTCAAGAGGCACTTGATTGGCTGAAATTCAATGCAGAAAAACAGCAAAAAAAAAAAATTCTATTTTGTTTGCCATTACAACATAACCAAAGGTTAATGTAGAGATACAGAGGTAGGTATAAGTAGGGTCTAATATATTAGCAATAAGAAATGTACAGGGGAATAAGTACATCATCAAAATATTACTGGAAAAAAGGAGAAGAGTAATCATATAGCCAAAGTGAGGTATGGATAGTCCCTGTACTCCACTGGTATATGTATACACCCAATGACAAGAGATCTAGGGAGTTCCTTTCCAACCTTATCCTCTACATAGTGATTATACACCCTTGTGGTGGATTTGTAAGGTACTTGGTCCTTAGTTACTAAGGGCTAAGTACTTCTGTGAAAGAGGGAGAGGGTGTGAACTCTGTCTCCTGTGCAAACTCTATCTCCTGTGTGAAAGAGACAGAGGGCATGAACTCTGTCTCTTGTTGCTGATGTGGCAGGAGGGAGTTGGCTGAGACAGGAAGTCAATGTGTGTGTGTGTGTATGTGTGTGAGTGTGTGTGTGTGTGTATAAGAAGAGTTTGAGAGATGGAGAAACAGAATCAAGAATTTTCCTCCTCGTGGCTCCTGGTGAAGGGAGCAGAATTGTCCCAGTATTTGGGAGCTGGGCTGCTGGACTGAGAACTGAGTTGGAGTTTTCTATGAGACCAGAATCTGGTGAAGGCTGAAATTGCTTCCTCCTGGAAGGCTGAGATTTATTCTGGGTCCTAGGGCCAGCAAAACTGCTGGAAGACTGAAGAAGCATGACCAGGATAAGACTTTGTTTGTTTGTGTCTTGGATGATCCTTGAGTTCTGGCAACAGAAGTTGTGAAGGTTTTGAGACGTACTGGACCCTGTGAACTTCAGTGTGTAGCTAGGGCTGCCTGGAGGACTAGACAAGAATCTGGGAGCTGTCTGCCTCTGAATCCAGGTGACTGGTGGATTCAGTTAGGAACTGGGACCATGGAAGGGGATCCAGGGAATCTGAGAGGCCACTGCAAGTCAAGATGAAGAAAAGGCCTCCCCTTGGATGCATGATGAAATTGAAGTTTGCTGGACATCAAAGGCTGGAGGGTTTGTGTAATTTTCTAATGATTGTATTTAGTGACTGATTGCGAGGTAAGTGACTGATTAAGTTATTTTATGATTGCCCCATCAATGGAAAATTGATTATTGTATTGTGAGATGACTGAATGACTGAATGAGGAGGCAAACCTCCTTAGGGAAACCAGATGATTTTTTTTTTGTTCTTTGTTCTTAATACTGTGGCCAGTTTGGTGAAAACTATGTGGCCATTTTAAATGTTAAGCTGTTGTGCACACTATATTGTGATTTTTCTGTGATAAGACATAATGTTGTGAATATTATATTGTGATTTGTTGTGAATGTTTGCCTTGATTTGTAATGGAATAAATGGAGTGTTCACTATACTGTGTGATCAGAACTTTAAACGCTGTTCACAGTAGCATTCTTTTGGGAAGCTGCTCATGTATAGTGTTACAGGATTCAAGGTAGAACATGAGAAAGAATTCTGGGTAGGATAGAATCTTTTCATCACTAGAAATATTGAGATTAATACTCCCTTATTTTAATATTCTACTATTTCAATCATTAGACTGATATTTTTCTCTATAGCTACACAAATTGAAATAAGGTTTTTGAATAACTATGGATATTTTAAATTCTTTTTTATTTATATTTATATTTAAAGAGGGATATCCTATAAGTTGATTGGCTCAATAAAAATTTTAATTGGTTTAATTATTAGTATGCTGCCCGTTTGCCTTCCAAAACATTTATACCACTTTTCAATCTTATTAATAATTTATCAGTGTGATTATCTTCCTGTAACTATGGCCGCACTAAACTTTTCTGAATTTTTTTTTTTGGAGGGGAATCATTATATACTAGAGTACATAAGATGATATCTTAAGTTTATCTTGATGTGAATTCGTTTGATCATTAGAGCAACCTGATTATATCTTCAAGTGACTGTTGGAAAGTCATCTTTTTATGTCATTTCTCCATTGTTCTATTGGAAAATTGAGTGATCTTATGGTTATGTATTAATTCTTTATAGAATCTTGATGTCAGATTATGCTCTGATAGAATCCTGGCTAGTGTTTTCTTCCATTTTACTTTATTTAGTTTAATTTTAGAGATAATGTTTTTGTTTTGTTTTGTCAATTTTTTTATTTACATAGATTTAAAAGACTTTGCCTATATTTTTTTCAATTTTGTTGATAATTTTTACCATCCAAGAATATTTTCCAGATTGTCTTGCTTGACTTCTCATTCTACATGTATTTTATCCATCACTTTATCTAATTCAATTGATCCTTTGTCTTTTTTTAAAATGATATATTAGTTTTTTCTCCAATTTTAACTTTTTTTCTAATATATGTATGTTTATAATACTTATTCATCACATTTCTTCCCCATCATATTACTTCTGTTGTTATTTTTAAGGAGTATATGAGGAATCTCTCTAATATCTTGACTAAAAAGCTTCTCCCTTCTATTAGTGTTTCTTATGCATATGCTTTTTCATCTCTTCATTGGGACAGACTTTAAATTCTTTGGAGGCAGAGTGTATCTTTATCTTTTCATTCCCAGTAGTAAACTAACCAGAGCTTTGCCTATTGTAGATTCTCAATAATCTTTTTTGGATTAATTAATGAGAGACTGACAATTCAAGTGTCTACATTTACTTATATTATGGAATTGAATTATTATAATTATATAATTTAATAATTTGGCTAAAGATAGCCAGGATGATGATGATGACAATGATGGTGATGCTTAGAAAATTTGGTCTTAAATTCAGAGAAGCCTGGATTCTAAATTCAAAGAAGCCCTGACATACTAGTTGCATGGTCCTGGACAGGCTGTTTAATTCCTTAGTGACCCCATGAATGTGCCACTATGAAATAGCAGAGTTTCCTCATCCAGTATTCCCTATGCCAAGGAAATTATAGGCCCAATCCAAAAATAATAGTAATGGAAACAATAATTGACATTTTAATAATTAATTTAACATTTGCAAAGAGATTTCCACTTGGATCTCAGTGCCTCTGCTTTCTTTATTTTCCCCGTTGTAAAGCTTTTCATTGGAATTTTAAGGTCCACTATCTCTCTCTGGAGAGAGATAAAAATAGAAGCTAATACATGGGTGATACATGTAGCTTAATGTTTGCGTTCATCTCAGTTATTTTAATCTGTAGAGGTTTTAAGCGGTTCTGGGAATAATTCATACAAATAAGAGAGGAAAAAGAAAAACCAGCTGTGACACCAAGTGACTCACATATTATTTATTCATTGTTTCATTTCACCCTTTTAATGATTTGAGGTTAGGTCCTGTAAGTCTTCTAACTCTCATTTTATGTATGAGGAAACTGAGACTCAAGGGAAGTAAATGATTTGACCCTGGCCCCAAAGCTCTCAAGTGACAGAGAAAGCATTGTAACCCAGGCCTTCCTGACTTTAAGGCCAACAATTTAGCTATTATTCCACATCATCTTTTTATAACAATGTAATGTTGTCTTCATGACTGCATGTGAGGTTTTTATGACAAAGATGCTAAAGCAATTGACATTTGCTTCTCCAGCTCCTTTTCCAGATGAAGAAACTGAGGCAGAGTTAAGTGACTGATCCAGGGTCACCCAGCCTGTAAGTGTCTGAGGCCAGATTTGAACTCATGAAGATGAGACTTCCCAACTCCAGGTCTAGTGCTCTGTGCACTGTGATGCCATGTACCTTCCCAATCTACCTAAAAATAAAAGCAGCTTTTAATATAGTGTTTTAATGTTCACAGATACTTTACTTATGTTATCACATTTGATCCTCCCAAATTCCCACGAGGCGATTGTTATTATTGTTCCAGTTCTTTCATTGTTCTTTAATCATTTTTCAGTTTTGTCTGAATCATCACGACCCCTTTGGGGTTTTCTTGGCAAAGGTACTGGAGTGGTTTGCCATTTCCTTCTCTAGTTCATTTTACACATGAGGAAACTGAAGCAAATGAGGTTAAGCAACTTTCCCAAGGTTCCAGAGGTATTAAATGTCTGAAGCAGTGTTTGAAATCAGGTATTCCTTACTCCAGACCTGTTACTCTATCCATTGTGCCACTAGCTACCCTAACATAAAAATGGTAAGTAATAAATGATTCATAATAAATAATTTGTAAAATTATTTCAAATAAATAATATATAAAAAAGCAAAATGTATAGGTGAATACTGAGCATATCTTCTTGTAAAATGATTGAAACCGACTCTGAGAATGGAACCTTTTCCCTACCCAAGACCAGTTCTTTCTGCCTTTTACTTCAGTTGACTCTTATTTATATGGTTGATATATTTATACATTCCCCAAACTGCTCATAGCTATAAAAGGTATATAACACAGAGGGGGGAAAAGCATGGTTTCAAATGCATTGTTATAGTCATCTTTTCCTAGCATTTCTCTTGTTTTTCCTCCCAAGAGTGTGGTTTGTTTATTGTTATTGTTGTTGTTTTCTTGCTCAGTTAATATGTATGTGTCCTGGGCTTTGCCTAGCCAAAAATGATATTCGAACATAGACATTAAATAATTTTGTGATTATCATATGAATAATACAGATGGATAACACAGGAGTCTCAAGAGCCACAAAACTGACAAAATTTGAAACTAAATCATGTTATTTTATTGTCATCGTAGGAAAACATTTATTATGTGTTTCACTGTGTGCTGCTGTGCTTGGACCTGTTCAAATAAAGCTTACAAACATTTTCTCTATCCAATTATTGTGTTAAATGCTAGCCCTGCTGTTTAGAGCAGGATGTTGATGAGCAAAGGGTCACAGGTCTGACCCCTTTCTGGCCATTTAGTTTAGCTCCCTTCCAGGTCCACATGCTAGGTCACTGAGACCAATAGTTTACTTTCAGATTTCCAAAATGTTTAAGAAAAAATATGATTTGTGCGCAAGAAGAATGTGAAGATGGATTGAGATAAACCCAGCATTCTTCATCAAAGTATTCAAAGAATGTGGCAGTTCTCCCTTCCATAGACCAGAGGATCAGAAGACTGTAGATTGGAATCCATTAGCAACTTTATAAGGGACCTCATCATGTTCTGCAGTATCAAACATACAAGGCTTGGCCCAACTGCTGGGAACTACATTAAAATGTATTTGGGAAATATTTAACAAAATAGAATAAAACAAAAATAAAATTACATTTTAAAAATAAGTCAAAAATGCAAACAGGAGTTCTTGTATATGGATTAGTTGCTTTGTTTCCATTTGAGGTTGACTCTACTGACCTAATCCAATTCTTATTTCACAAATGAGGAAACTTAAATCCACAGCGGACCAAAGTCATATAGGTAGTAATTGTTTAGAACCAATTATCAATTGGTTTTATGATTCCAGTCAATCAGTTTTTTTATTCCAAATCAGGAACTTTTCACTGCTTCACTTACGTCAGAAATAGCTGTAACTTTTCCAGAGACATACTATCCAGTAGTAAGTATCCAAGCTTAGATTTAACCATAGGTTTTCCTGACCCCTAGTTGAGCCCCATGTAGTAAATCACAGCAGCTCTCCTGAGGACTGCTGTTGTGAATAACTTTAAGGGTCTAATCACATAGTATAATGAACTCTCTATTCATTCAGCAATACACTAAAACATAACATTTAAGAAACTAAAGCATAACATTCACAACAACATAACAATAATTTATTACTAAGGTGGTCACATGGTCTTAAAAAAACACACGATGCAATGTATCTTATAGTCATCTTTATGGGTAACAGGAAATACAAACACTATCTACCCCAGGTCACAGTAAGTTACAATCTCCTCAGTCAATACAGAGTATCCAAGTAAAGTCCTCTTTCACCTTGACTAGAGGCTGGCTTCCAAACCTCATACTTCATTCTCCACTAACTGACCACTTCCAACTCTTGCCTGAATTCACATGTAGGCAACTCTCAGCTCCTATTCCTTGTCCCAGCTTGCAGGGACTGCTCCACTCCAAGCTCTTCAAAGTTTCTGTTTCTAGGAAAACAAAATTCTGTTAACAGGGCTATAACACTATTCACACACATTGCCAGCACTATCGTTTCAAATAATTTTCTGTCTGAGAAACCAATACAGAACAACAGACAGGACTTCCATCTGAGAAAATAACACAGACCAACAGACAGAATGCCAACATCACAGAAATTCTCTCTCCCTCTCTCAGTTCTGCCTACTCCGAGCTCTGCTTGTTCTCTTATCTGCTCCTTCCTGTTCCACCCTTTTCACAAGTTCCTCCCACCATAAGCTCTAGTGTGATTACATTCAGTTTATTAAGGGGCAGGGGAGATCTTCAAATTCCTCAGGACTATTAAGGCCAAATATAATGTATACTCTTTCCAATCAAAGACTCTTGATACGATCAGAGGCCAGGCTCAAAGGCACTTAATTACTAAAACTCAGTCCTAACAGCAAAAACTCCTATTTTCCTTGCCATTATATCTCATCGTGCCAGTCACCTACATCTCAATTGCAAGGTTCAAATAACACTTTGGAATGATTATCAACTATCTGTGTGACCATGGAAAAACCATGTAAATGTTACCTGCCTCAATTTCCTCAACTATAAAATGGAGGAGATAATAATAGCACCAACCTCACAGAGTTGCTAGCATTGTACCTAACACATAGTACACAATTATAGGCTTGCCTACCTACAATCAACATCTAGGAAAGCAAAATTTTTAGTTACCTTACCAGATAACTCCTTTTTAAAAGTATTACAATCTCTATTTCCTTAGTTTAGCAAAAGTTTTAAGTCTATGAAAAACTTATGAAATAGAATAACCTAGGAAAAGGAAAGATTAAAAAAAGTTTGCTTCTCATTTCATATTAGGTCTTTTCCCATCTTTGACCAATATCCTAAGGATGCCAAAACTGAAATTTACTCCTAAAAAGCTTCCATTTTTCTTGTGTTCAGATTTTAGGGACTAAAAAGTGAATGAATATGCCTCAGTGTTCATTTTATTCCTTTATATATCTTCATTAAAAAAAAGATGACTATGAAAGAATTATTCCTATCACTTTAAAACATGCCCTCATTCTCCTTTTTCAATTTACTTAGCTGGCCTTTTTTATCTAACTTTTTGTCTAAACACAAAGAGCATATGTTTAAAGTGACAGGCCTAAGAACCTTCTAAATGAAACTATTATCTTGAGGATTGGACTTAATGCCACAGTACCTTACAGCATCAAATCTTTCCCACTAAGTCTCCCTCAATCAATTTTCCAAAGTCTTAAGGCCTAGTCTAGGGGAAAAAAAAAAGTCATGTCTTGAGGCAGTCTTTGAATGGAAGGAGATGTGAAGACAAAACATGAATGGGCAAAATTTAAATCAAACAGAAAACAAAACTGACTTGGAATCTCTTTTGTCTCAAGAGCAGACAACCAAATGCTTTTTAAGTGATGGGGGGCTTGTTCTCAGAATTACAGAAATAAGTTTTGAATTTCAGTACTTAAACCCAGTGTTGTCGTTGTTCAGTTGTTTTTCAATCACATCCAACTCTTCATGGAACCAGTTGGGGTTTTCTTAAGAAAGGTACTGTAGTGGTTTGCCACTTCCTTCTCCACCTCATTTTATGCATAAGGAAAATGAGCCCAATAGTGACTTGCTCCAGGGTCATACAGCTAGTGTCTGAGGCTGGATTTGAACTAAGGGCTTCCTGACTCCAAGTTCAGTACTCTATCCACTGCGCCCTTGAATGCTATAATTTTCACTTTTTTCCACTATGCGTCATTAGCCTTCCACCCATATTTGCCTGCCCTACCCAATTCATATCTATGGCAAGAGGAGAGATTCTAAAACTTACTAGCATTCCACATTCAAGCAATAGTCATATGGAGATGAGCTAGCTATTTCTATACTTAAAAAAAAGAGAGAGAGAGAGAGAGAGAGAGAGAGAGAGAGAGAGAGAGAGAGTTTCATGGATTTGAGAGAAAATTGCTATAGTAACAACAGATGTTTTCCTTCTCCACCCTCCCATTGCCCCATTTTTGGTCACTCATATTCGGAGAAACAAGTATGTGTTAAAACTTTGTGGTAACTTTTATAGTCCTTTAAATTTGTTTCCTTGCCCAAGGAGCAGGGTCTATTGTTCAGTAGCAACAAATATTAATCAAGCGTTTACTATTTATAGCTTATTATGACCAATGCTGGCAAAGACAAGGAGTTGAATTAAGAAGTGGCCCATTATGTCATTGGCTTCATAGTGTAATAAGATGCTTGGATATGGTAAGGACATTAGAGAGCTGCAAAACAAAATAGCATTTGAACTGTAAGTAACTCTCATTATTCCCCCACATACACATACACACAGATATAACCTACATGGAGCACAGTAGAGCTAAACTGGCCCACTTTGCTATTCCATGGGTCTCACATTGCATCTCTCACCTCTGAGACTCTGCTCATCTGTCCCCCATGCCTGATATTCTATCTCTACTCATTTCCACAACACGCAACCCTTAACTCCCTTTGAACCTAAGGTTAAATTCTAGCTCTTGAAGGGAACTTTCCTGGTTCCTCCATTATTTGTGCCTCCTCTACAAACTACTTTGCATATAAATCTGTTGATATTTTGCATCTACTTCTCTATATCCCCCAGTAGAATATCAAGTCTTTGAGTGTAGAAATTATTTCTTTTTTCTTTTACATTTTTATCTTTTTATCCTCAGCACTTAGCACATAAATACATCTTTTCTGAACTGAATCCCTAAGTTCTAAGGGAGAAGATCCTCACTCTAACCTGAGAGCTCAGGGAAAGTTTGTTTTTTTGTTTTGTTTTGTTTTTTTTAAGAAATAGCAGTTGACTTTAATTTAAATGATGGACAAGGGAAAAGGGAAAGGAAAGAAAGCAAAAAGAAAAGAAAAAATGGCATATGATTTTCTAAACCCTGGGTTTTTTTTTTTGGTTGTTCTTTAATTCATAAGATTTCATACTTATATGTAGAGTAGCATTTTAATGTTTCACTACACTAAGGAAGAGAGGTAGCTGTGCTTGTTTGATTTTCTGGGGAAATAAGAGTTTTCAAAGCATCCTACAAACTGAAGTCTCAAACTGCTGGTTCTCAAACCCTGGAACAAGCATGTTGTCATTGCTGCTGGAATTCTGGTGCTTCCCGTGGTTAGCCCTTGGCATCCACAGTTATGGAAACACTGAAGTCCTTCTAGTTTTGGAAAGCATGGGTGGAACATTTCAGTCTAGTTTTGAAAGGCAATATTTTTTTTTCTCCCTCAAAGATTCATTCCCCTTTGCAACAGGAGTCAGGCAAAAAAAAAAAAATCTAATGGAGGGCAGAAATGGTGGTAAGCTTCAAAGAAATGGTAGGAAAATAAAAGGTTTTACACCTTTACTCTTCTTTTACCCAGTTAATTACATTGGAAACCAAAACACCATAAGTCCAATTTTCCTCTTAACAACGGAGAGAAGAAAGAAGCTTTCTCCGTTCTCCTCTCATACGTGGCCTCCAAACCTCTATAATCATCTGTACAGTCAAGTCACTGTCCCCATCATTGGTAGTTTATGGAACCTATAAACTTTTTCAAATAATTTTATAAGAGTCATTCAAAAAGCAACATAGTTTCCTGATATTCTATGATGGACAGATATCCAGAGCAATGCATAGAAAACTGATTCAGATCATCCCTTGACAAAGAAGACTTACTGTGTATCCACTTGTGTGGAATACATTTGCAGAGGACTTCCCTACTTTACAATTAATGGGTTGGAGAATTAGTCAACACAGAAACAAAATGGGGTAATGGAGAGAGCAGAGCACTGTACTACTTACCACATGTGTCCACTTGACAAGTCATTTAACATCAGTTTCCCTACCTGTCATAGGAGGAGGCTGGACCGGAAGTTCATTGAGATCCATTTTAGCAATAAATCTATGAGGTCATTAATTGATAAAAAGTGTTACCAAATTTAAGGGTTAATTCACAGAATTTATAATATGAGTTGTCTCTTCACTGTAATAGCTAATTGTGAAGTTCGTCTCCAACACAAACGCAATTATATTTATCCTCAGATGCTGCCCTCTTCCAGCTCTGTCTTTCTTTTGTATAAACTTCCAACTCTCCACCTGCTTTTGAGCTAAATATCATCTCTTTGGGGTACTTATGACCTAAATAAGTAATACCTAAAGGAGCTCTCTAGGTACCATTGGGAAAATTTTATAGCTGCTTTATTATGGACTTCATTCTCCTCCCCTCCCTTCCCCTCCCTTTCCCTTTCTTCTTCTTCCCTCCTCTCCTCTCTCTTTCCTTCCTTTCCTTCTCTCCTTTCCCCTCCTCTACCCTTCTCTTCCCTTCTCTTCCTTTCTCACCCAGAATGGAAGTGCAGCAGCCATTCATAAGCCATCCCCACTATAGATCAGCACAAGAGCTTTGGCCTGCTACTTTCTTCACATCTCAGTTCACCACTTCTTAATTAGCCTGGTGACTAAAGGCTCATCATATTGGTCCTGAATGTAGTGAACGTCTAATCAGCTTTATCCACGAGCCTCACCCTTCCCAATAACAGGAAAATAGGCATATACCACCATGCCCAGCTACTATCCACATTTGTATTGACCTTTGGTGACCATTTTATCTCTGCATCTCAGGATCTTCTTCTTAAAATGAGATTATTAGAGTGGATGACCTCTAAAGTCACTTCCATCTGTCTGTATATGGTCTATGACTCTACTCTAAATATATAGATAAGTAATCTGGGGATCAGTGATAATAAATAACTTACTCCAAAGTCTTAGGATTTCTATTACAAGGGTGGGGAGCCTGAGACTTTGAGGCCACATGTGACCTTTTGGTCCTTGGATGGAGCCTTTTGACTGAGTCCAAATTTTATAGAACAAATCCATTTATTAAGCGAATTTGTTCTGTGAAGTTTGAATTCAGTCAAATGACTGTACTTGAGGACCTAGAGGGTCATGTGTGGCCTTGGGGTCACAGGTTCCCCAACCATATCATGCCATACCACCCCACATAAGTAAAATGCCCACCATATGTATTACTATATTGTCTGTCTAACAGACCTATATTCTCTACCTTTTCTATTCAGGATCCTTATTTCATTTATTGTAGATACTCAAAAAAGGCTGAGGAAATGACTAATATTACATAGATGTTTTGTCAACTCTCCAATTGTGCATAATTAGCAGTACAAAAATTACTTCCATGGCTTGGCTCAGATTGCATGATGATATTTACAGAAATCAATATGTAATAAAGAAGACAGATGAGCCTTGTAACTCTCAAATAGGTTTTTAAAAGTTGCTGTGGATTAAAATTGACAACCTCACAATAAGGAGGTATTTGACCACATTCATGAGCAAGATGCCATGGACATAAACATTGATACCGTGTTCTTCTTTAGATCATGAATCATCAAAATGTGTTATAGATGAGAAACGTCTCTTATATTTTCCACAGTGGCATTTTAGTTTTAATAGTGCCCCATATATTCCTTAATGTGGATAAAAATAGTTTGAAGAAGTAGCTTGTTAAGGTTGAATGGGGCTCTAAAAAAAAGTTGTATATTGGTTAAGAAAATAGTGGTATAATGAACATAATCTCTGGCTGGATGTTTATAAACCATGTGCACATAGATTTATTAAAGAGATCATATTCCAAGAATCTTTCACATACAATCCACTCAACTATCATTCCCACTTCTTTAAGCACCCTTTTTAAGCCCCCCTCCCTTAATCTATTACTCTTAGCTTCTAATCTTTTTTTTTTAATCTTTCTTTCATACCATGTTACATTACTTCACTGTTCAAAACCCTCTACCATCTTTCCACTGTCTACCAAATAATAGCCACACTCTGTAGGCTGGCATCTCAAACCTTCCAATATCTGGCTACACCAATCTAATCCCACACTAATTCCTCTTTTTATAATCCATGTGCCAGCTAGACTAGACCATTGGCCATTCTTTCAAACATGGGAGAATGTTTTCCCAAAAAACTTCTTCTGGGTTATTCCCTGCATTTCAAATGTCCTTAACCCACCAGCCCAATCTCTATTTGTTGCCTAACCTTCCAGGATAAACTTAAATTCTACCTGTCCTGTGAAACCTTGCCTAATCTCCTGCCACTAGAAGTGGTTATTCATAGGATTCTCATTTGATTCTCACAAATTTCCCCACAAAGTAGTTGCTTTTATAATTCTCATCTTACAGTTGAGTAAACTGAGGCAAACAAGTTAGATGACTTCTCCAGTGTCACACAGCTAGTAAGTTTCTGGGGCTGGGTCAGAACTCAGGTCTTCCTGATTCTAGACCAGGCTCCAAAACTCCACTACCAACTTCCTTTTACTATGCCTTGGATATAGTAACGTTTATAAGTGAATACACAGATGGCTGTTTGGATGAATAGATGGATGGACAGCTGCAGGGATTGGAGATTAAAACAAGTCAGTATATAATTCCAGCTATAAAATCCCATATTTAAGTAAAATAAGTTATTTGATTTTTGAACTTATCTAATTATGTGTATTAATCAAATTCATCTTCTGGTTAGAGTTAAGAAAAATCACATAGATATCACATTACCAACTTCTTGAGGATGTTCTAACTTATCCTCAGTAGTTCACAGAAAATGATCAACTTCAATAGGGCAGCCATAACAATGATATAAACATTTTTCAGCAACTCTTGGGTTATTTGACTATCAAAACAAACTCAACTTCTTTTAAGCATTTTGAAAAAGGTAACTTCTCAGAGGGAGGCTGCTGATTTCTGAGGAATTTCCGCTTGTTCTAATTCTTCCCAGTTCGTGGGAGGAGGAGAATGAGACTCATTTTCTTTTTTAAATTAGAGCATGAAAGCGACTTTATTAGCCTGACCTCTCTCTTGAGCAGTAGTTGGGCATTTTGAACTGTAAGTATGCTTCCAAATCTCAAAAAAACAGCTATAGCCACTTCTAATCTAGCTATAGGGCAAAGTAATAACACACAAACTATTGGCTGAACATTCACTTAAAAGGATACAAGGAGACACATGCTTCTACCTTTCCAGCACCCTGAGTTCCAATTTGCATCTGATTCTAGGAAATAAAGCCAAAACCCCGGAAAATGGTTCTATCCAAAAATATTGACTAATTCAGAGTGGACCAATGTGGGTTAGCTAAGTATAGTTTTATACTATTGTAGACAAATGAAGCTGAATACTTTCATAAATATTCCAATATAAAATAAGTAGACCTCAGGCACCTTTATACTAATAAAAATAAAAACAGATTTCAAAGGAATTTTTAGATTCATGCAGAGACATCATGGTCTAAAGCATAGAGTCCTTGAATTGGAGTCAAAAAGACCTCAGTTCAAATCTTTCTGAGACACTAATTACTCATATAAATGTGGGCAAGTCCCTTAACTTTCATGAACTTCAGTTTCCTTATCTGTAGAATGAATTTAATAGTGTTTTCTACAAGGTCGCTGTAAAAAGCAAATTTTTAAAAAAGTATGGGAGTGTATTGGACAAACTTAAAGCCCTATACAAGTGTAAATTGTTATAACCCTCACAGCAATGGTAAGAGAACTGTAATGTCTGATAGATTGAAAGATGCTGGGCTTGGTCCTAAAGACACAGGTGTAGAGTAACTATGGTAGGGTAGAAAAAGCACTCACTTCTAAGACATGAGATCTGAATTTGGCTCCAGGTCCTGCCATACATTAACATTACAACATTTGTCAGGACACTGCACAAATCTGGGTTGCAATTTCTTCTTCTGCATAACTAAGCTAAAATAACAGGGCCTGTCTTCTAGAATGATGAGGCTCTTAGGAGATGATGCATACAACACCCTTTGCCAACCTTGATATGCTGCATGATTGTCAGCTACAATCACCTTGCTCTTGCTTTATTGATATTTTCCCTTCTTTTTTAATGAAAGAAAACATTTCCATAATTTTGATTTTAGTTACACCTATGGATTTCTTCTAAGGCGAACCTCAAGATGCCTAAACAAATGGTATGTGTAGTCCATTAAGCATTTGCAGTCCACTTTATATATATGATCTCATTTGATCTTCACAACAATCTTGTGACATAGAGAGGATTATTACTCTCTCTATCTCCATACATATAAGGAAACTGAGGCTGAAAAAATTAACTAATTAACCAAGAATCATTCAAATAGTGTCTGAGTCAGGATTGGAACCAAAGTCTCCTTGACTGGATATATTCACTACGTCATTGTTAATAGCCTAAAAATGACTGGTGGAACGTTCAATTTCAGGAAAAGGAAAGGAAAGAGAAGAGAGGAGGGAGAGGAGAGGAGAGGAGAGGGGAGGGGAGTGCAAGGGAGGGGAAGGGAGGGGAGGGGAGGAAAGAAGGAAGGAAGGAAGAAAGAAAGAAAGAAAGAAAGAAAGAAAGAAAGAAAGAAAGAAAGAAAGAAAGAAATTAGCAGAAGACATTTACTTCTGTCTTCAACATCCTTTATCCTTGGATCATAGTCTTGTACTGGATTTGGAGAATGAAGCCATGCATTTAATAAACACTACTCAGTCTTCATCCAGAAGTATATACGAGTTTGGAGTAATCCTGAATATGTAGATTCAGAACAGTTTTGTACCAAAAGAGGACTCAACAAGCACAAATCTAAGGGAAAAAGCCCCCAAGAACTTTTGGCTAAACCAGCCAGGAATAGGACAAACACAGGTGTTAGAAATTCTTTGGTGTCAGAAACTGTACTTATCAATATCATTCCTGCTAGCTATTTCCATTTACTTGGGTCCCTCTGGTCCAGGGATCTCCTATCATTAACTGTTCCTAAGAAAAATCTATTACTCAGTCCTACTAGAATCCCAAATTCAGCATGTCCTGAACTGTTCTCATAGTCTTTCCCCCTGAATCTGTCCCTACTTCTCACTTATGTGGGAATGCAGATCCCAGATTTTGTTAGAGCAATTCCTGGAGCAGTGGTTCTCAACCTTCCTAATTCTGTGACCCTTTAATACTCATATGTGGGTGTATCTGCATGTGGATGGACCGGCCTGGAGACGGATAGAGGAGCGGTGTCTTGTTCCTAAGACCATAGGAAATATGTGTTTTCCCAAGGTCTAAGGTAACCCCTGGGAAAGGGTTGTACAACCTGCAGAGGGGTCAGGATCCACAGGTTGAGAACCTTGGAGGTTCCTTTCAGAATCTTTATTTCTATTGGAATGATTACAATCTTGCCAGTCATCCAGGAATGTTAGCTTTATGTATAGCCCTATCACTTACACTTGTTGCCCCACCTCCATCCAAACAATAACCAAATCCTTAACACCAAATCACTCAGGCTCTCGTTCATTGGTCAACAACCAGGCTAAGTGCTACTTGGTCATTGTTTGAGCGCTGATTAACTCAGAATAAATGTAATTGGCAATTATTTTTATTTTGTCCAAAAACCATGAGGGTCTTCCCCTCCCAGATTTATTTTTTTTTTATTTTGACTAAGAAAAGAGGCCATTTTCTGCCTCAATTCTTATTAAAATTTGACCACTGAATGGGTATTGCCTCAGTCAAACTGAGACCTGTTAAAGACCTTGGCTTGAAAAGGCCAAGGTCCCCACTGGGGCCATCTCCAGTTTTCCTGATCTATATCTGGTCACTGGACTCAGATGGTTGTGGAGGAGAAAGTGAGGCTGGTGATTTTGTCTAGCCCTCTCTCACTTGAATCCAATTTACTTGCATGTCATAGCATCACCTCCCTGATGTCATGGTCCTCTTTGAGAACAAAAGATAAACAGCAATAGCCAAATTCTAAAGATTCTGCCTCTACCATATCTCTTGAAATCACCTTATCACTACTCTAGTATTTAGTTTGGCAATACCTTTCACCATATATCTTGACATCACCTTATCCACTACTCTAGTATTTAGTTTGGCAATACCTTTCTCCTGGTCACTTAAAAAGCAAACTAGTTAACAAAATTTCAGAATTGGAAACAGGAGTGTGCTGAAAGTCACCTTATATTGGGATTTAAAATGTTGAGGTTTATAGGTGCTCAAGACCCCAAAATACTAACACACCAGTTCCTGTCAGAATGAATTCAACTCAAGCCTTCTCTCAGCCAAAGAAAAGCAGAGAATATTAAAGATTAGCCATAATGGGTAGACCCTTAAGGAGCCTAAGTGTTTATGCAGACTAGAACAATCTAACACAGACAGTCTAAGCTAGATTGAATCTAAGCCCCTTCATGGAGGCGAGATGGAACTTATATATAGAAAAGTTGTGGAAGGGATCTAGGTCTAGAGGAGGAGTTTGGGAAGGGTCTTGAGGAAGAGCCTAAAGAGGATCTTGTGGGACTGAGGTCAGACTCCAGGAACCCAGAGAATCCTTATTAAGGGTGAGAAGTAGCTGAATACTCCCTGGACATTACAGACAATGGAGAGCTAGACTAGGTTAAGGGTAACAACGATTCAGTCTAGTTGATAATGGAAGGTTTATGGCCACAGGTGAATGTCAGATTCAGTAGGAAGGTTCAAGGAGTTAAGTGGGGTTCCCAGAGACTATATCCCATCAGACTGACTCTTAGCTAGATATAATCTGAGCACCTTCATGGAGGCAAGATGCATTTTATATACAGAAAGATTGTGGGAGGGATCTAGGGGATGGTCAAGTAGTCTGGAGTGACTAGAGGAAGGGTTTAGAGAGGGTCTTGAGGAGGAGTAGAAATAGGATCTTGATGGAACTAAGGTGACTAGTGGTCTGATTTCAGAAACTAAGAGAATGGAATTTTGATGAGATCAAGCGTAGGAAACAGAAGGAGGAGATCTGGAGGCAACAGACAATGGAGGATTAGGCTAGGTTGAGGGAAAAAGCCAGATTAAGTGGGAAAATTCAAAGAGAATTCTAGATCAGTGTTTCCCGGAGCCTATGGAGAAATGGGACTCAAATCTTTTGAGAGTAAAGATAAAAGGTCTCGGCTTGGGCCTGGATCCTGTCACTTATAACTGATCTTAAGATCTGATTGTTAAATTTTCTATGTGAGCATTTATAGTTCAGAAATCAGTAAATGCAACAAATCAAGTCTTGGTTTATTGTTTCATTGATTATCTAGACTTGAGAAAGTAATGAAGAAAATGTTAATAAGGCAGATTAATCTTACAAATGTGTCACAAATATATTTCCCACCCCCATCCCCAGAAATTTACTTGTTAAACGTTCAGTAGCACACCACTGGTCAGAAGAGACCTTAGTAGCCATTTAATTCAGATCATAAATTTTTAAAAATACTTCATTGTAATAGGTCATTCAGTCTCTACTTGAATAACTGTAAGCAGAGGAACCCATAACTCTTAGGATATCCCATTTCTCTAGCTCTATTAATTATTAAGATTTTTTTCCCAATATCAAATCTAAATTTGCGTATTTAGCCAATTCAACTCAATGTCCCTAGTTAGGATATTGGGGGCCATGTAAAACAAGTCTTAATCTTCTTCCAAATGGAAGTCCTTCAAATACTTAGAGATAACTATTGTGTCCTCCCAAGCCTTCCTTTCACCATGCAAAACATGACCAGTTCATTCAAACAATCTGTGTATGACATGGGCTTAAAGTCTTTCACCAACCTTTCTCTGGACATTCTTCAGTTTATCTAAGTCATTCTCTCTCTCTCTCTCTCTCTCTCTCTCTCTCTCTCTTTTTCTCTCTGTCTCTCTCTTTCTCTCTCTCTGTGTCTCTATCTCTCTCTGTCTCTCTCTGTCTCTGTCTCTCTCTCTCTGTCTCTATCCCCTCCTCCCTCTCCCCCTTTCTTTCTCCCTCACCTCTCTCATAATTTTAAAATCCTTTTGATTATACTCAACAATTTCATTCTCAGAGAAATTTATTAAATGTTCTGCTACTCCATTTCTAGCCAAGAATCTGTCATCCTTATATATTAAACTTTGGTCCAGAAATTCAAGTCCCATTCTCATACATCATTTTCTTAGCCAGCTATTAATTTCCCAAATTAAATTTTCTCTTCTATATCTCTTGCCATCAATGGGCAACAGAGGAAAACACAATTTGTGCCTCTTTGCCCTTTAGCTTCTTGTCAAAGACTTTGTAATTATTAACAATACTTTTTTTTAAATTCCTTCTGACCAGGTCATTGGTGCCCGTGAGTTTCACCAGAAGTGAATTGTCACTAATTTGAATAACTCTTAGGAAATTATATTTTATACCGAATTAATGTCCTAGGAAGACTACACACCTCTCTTATTCTTATAGTGATCAAGGATTTGCCTCTATACTCCTAAGCAGGAAATCAACAACTACTACTACTCTTTACTTCTTCTACCCTTAATAGATGATCTCTTACCTAATGGCATCTATAAGCTTATCACATCATTCTTTGGAGGACAAGCAGCATCCTCTTCCCAGACAATTCAGTTCTCTCTGCTTCAGTAAGACTCTCAAATTTTTTGTTAAATTCTAATTGTGCAATCGTCCTTTCCTTTTCTTTTTTTTTTCCATCTGAGCTAACATTTATATAATTCAATATCTTGACAAAGGTCTTTTCCTCTCCTCTGCTTCACAATTTTTTTTTTTTAACATTGAAATCTGGCTTCCACTGCTTTTCAGAACATTTCATTATCTTTAATAACCTGGAGTGCAGAGAGACATTTTCTATTCTCTTACCTTCTCCAGGAGGAATGTCCACCTACACTATAGGGGGAGTGGAAAAGAATGGAAGGGAAGTGAATAAGCATTTATGTATTGTCTCCTATATTCTAGGCCTGTGTTAAGTACTTTACAAACATTACCTCATTTCATCATCACAACAAACTTGGGAGGTCAAATGATTTTTTGTTTGTTTGTCTGTTTTTCCCAATTTTATAAACATAGCTTAAGTGACTTGCCTAGGATCATTAAACTACTAAGGGTTTGAGACTGGATTTGAAGTTAGTTCTTCCTGGCTCAAGGCCCAGGGCTCCATGTACTGCTGTACCTAATGCCTAAGAGGACTCTTGGAAAATAGATATAGATCTAGATCTATATAGATATAGAAATAGATCACTTGATTGTGAGACAAATACAAAAAAAAAAAATACAGACTTGATAGCAAGTCACCATCTAATTTCCCTTATTTTTCATAAATGTTGGAATTCCTAATCCCTGCTTGAGAGTGTTTGCACCTCAACCCTAAGGACCTGGTTATTGCTAGTTTTTACAGCCAATCCTCTCATAATAACCTTACAACTCTACTTACCACATTTTCCTTAGTCTCAACCAAAACTGCACCCTCCCTCCATCCCCTGCTTCTACACTTATAATGACTGCACATACCTCTCTGAATTTTGGGAAGATCAACTGAGATGAAAATTTGAAAAGTGTTAAACATAGTGCCTGACACATGGTAATTGCTATATAAATCTCCCTTCCCTTTGTCCATCTCTAATCTATTATTCATACGATTGTTTCAAAATCTCAATTCTCAGATTTGATTATGCCATTCCCTCCTTCAGAAATCTTCAGTGAAATCCCATTGCCCACTATATAAAATTCAAACTCATTATTCTAGCATTCAAGAGCCTCCATAATTGATCTCTAACCTATCTTTGTAGACTTATTCACACCAATCACCTTTTATATTTCAACCAAACCAAACAACTCATTATATCCTGGTTTCATCAGAACATCTCTCTTGCTTCCATGCACATACATATGCCATCATCCATGTCTAAGAGTATTTGGCCCCTCTTAACTCTCCCCTTTCTCTGTCTGAAATCCTTTCTTCCTACATAGTGCATATCAGTTGATACTTTCTCCAGAAAATGTTACATAATTTCTTCAATTAGAATATTACTTGTATTCATATGTCTTTCTAGTTATTTTGACTTCTCATATGGGTTAATCCTATGTTAAATAGTATTTCTCAGTTTTTGTGTATGTTCACACCTTCATTAGTAATAGATTGTAATTCCTCCAAGAATCATATTGTACTTCTCCTTCCCCCGTTGTTACTCTTGCCAGAGCTGAGCTCAGTCTCTTTACATAATTAGACAAGGACCTAAATTTTATAATGTTTCCAATACTTAATGTAAATGTTGTAAATATATGAGAAGTAATATGCTAGAGTACATAAGGAATTGGCTATCAAGTCACAAATGCATGAATTAAAAAGTATGTATGAAGTGCTTACTATGTACTTAAGCATTGTGTTTTACACTGGAGATACAAAAATTAAAAAAAGAGGAAATTTCTGAGGTCAAAGAGCTCACAATTTAATTAGGGGAGATAATACATATAAGGAGACCAACACTAGGACAGAAGAAAAGGCACGGTAATGGTTTGAATGCAGTATGGGTAGATAACAATACCTATGATTCCTCTAGGTACAACAGCAAATCATTTGGTAAAGCCCGGGGGTTTGGAGGGCATAGTAGTAGATCAAATGATAATGAACCTTAATCAGCACTGAAAAACCATTTTACCAGAAAGGTAGTCACTCCCTTCTCATTCAAGCAGAATGAGTGGCCATGTGTCCAATCCCCAACTATGGAGAAGGTATTAATGGATCCTGAGGTAAGAGTGGAGTGGAACCCCTGGATAAACTCTTATTGAGAGAGGAATGAGGAAGGCACTGAGCATCAATGCAAGAAAGAATAGGCATTGTCTGGTGAGAACTGAGCAATGGGGGTTGCTTCTACTGGTCCCTTTGGGAGATATGTACGCAGTTTGACATGTGGTAGGTAAGAAATCTGTCATACACTGATTCTTCCAAATGATGCTCAATTCTATATTGGGAGATTTAAACACTAGGATGATCTGGCTTCAAATCCTATATCTTACATATACCAACTATGTGACACTGGAAAATCACTTAACTCACAGTGTTCTAAGCAACTCTAAGACTTTAAGTTGAGAGTTGTTGCTCATTCAAAAATAAATTTATAAATAGAAGATATTTTCTCTCCAGTACTCCATGCCACAGAAATAGCAGGACTATTTTTTTTAAAACTAAATATAATAAATAATATCTAAGTTGGCTATGAATCAATTATTTATAGTCTTTATATGGTGGTTTTTAGCTCAAAGAGGGATTTTATTACTGGCTTTGCATAAAAATTGCTTTGTTGAAATTTGAAAGAGCTAATTCAAAAGAAATATATTTTTTCTTTTATGAAAAAAAAGGATGACTAACCAAGTTCCCAAGAGTCCTCATTAGAGAGGAAATGGCTGGATTTTCAAAGGGTGATTCTATGTCCATTTAAGGTGCATTTATTTTCTTTGAAGATCCTATTTTTAGGGAAAACCTAATATTTTCCAAGCCTTACCACATTCTGGAATACTAAACTTTGTCACTTCC
>CM053592.1:84410415-84442950 GCA_028646515.1 Pseudochirops corinnae
GCCAAGTCAATAACTGCATACCAAGTCCCATTCTGGATCCTTTCTATTAAGGTGATGGTATCTGGAACAGCAGCATACAAAGGAGGAGTCACCTTATTCAATTGTCTATAATCCACAGTCATTCTCCATGTCCCATCAGATTTTCATACTGGCCAGACAGGATTATTCCATTGTGTGGTTGTAGGGACTAACACTCCTGCTTCAACATATTCCTTTACAGTAGTGGTAATTTCATCTTGCCCACCTGGCACATGATACTGCTTTAAAGTAATGACTTCAGAAGGTTCAGGTAAAGTGATTGGGTCCATTTTTATTTTTCCCACTAAAACTGTACTAATTCCTATCTTCCTTACAGCAAATTGGTATCTTCCTTCAGCATGTCTCCAGATAGTTCTCCACAGTTTAGACCATAAACTCTTATCTGGTCTTTTTGGATTAATACATTCCATTTTAAGGAGAAACAAAAGGCCCCAGGTATCTCACACTTAAGCAGCACCATTTTCTCAGTCAAAGATCCTCCTCTCCTCACTCACGCAACTGCTCAGCGTCCAGGCAGCTTGGTCCCAGCAGCTCTGGCCCCAGGCAGTTCCTGCCCCAGGCAGTCCTCAGCAGGAGTCCTTAGCAGAGATTCTGCCCTGCTCAAAGCAAAAGGAGTTCGCAACCGCAGCCACTGCCTCTCACGCTGCTTCCAGTCAGCACTGTAGGGAGACTAGCTTGGTTCCGGCGTTCTCTTGCTCCACCCTTTCCTGCTAAGGCAGCAAGCTCAAGGGGCATGAAAGATCTTCAAATCCCAGTATCGTTACAACATACTATGGGTTTATTGTCCTCCTTCCTGGTCAGATCATTTCTGGGACATTTGGCTCAGTTCTTCCTACTAAATATTGTTGAAAGGGTAGCAAAAACCTAGAATGTATTCACAAGAAAGCAACTAGGGTGGTGAAAAACCTTGAAATCACATTATATGAGTATCTGTTGAAAAACCTGGAACAGAATCTTAATCAAGGCAGGTCTGAGAGCAGGAGTGTCACAGTTGCCTCCAAGTATTTGAAGGACTGGAACAAGGAAAGACATAAGAATTTATCTGCTAAACCTCAGAAGACAGAACTAGGAATAATGGGCAGCAGAGTCATATCTAAGATCAACATATGAAAAAAAAACAGCTTGTTAAGAGAGGGTCCCTTCTGACAAGAGCAAAGTTTGAAGGACAAATTGTCAGGGATGTTAAGAGATGTATCTAATTGAGGCATATTTGGGTTGGATCAAAGGTGTTAAACACTAGGTTCTCAGCCTGCATGTCACCCACAACTCTAGCAAGAACAGCCCAGACCAGATAAAAACATAATTGGGAAATATTTTAAAAGATAAGCAAGAAGAAAAGAAAATACATGGGAGTACTTTTAAAAATGAGAATCTTTGTGTATGGGTGAATTGCTCTGTTTCAACTTGAATTTGAACACCACTGGTCTGGGTGACCTTTGAACTCCCATCCTGGGCTGAGAATCTATGCTTTTGTAATCTAGTGTTGCTCATGCTCATAAGCAATTCACACCTTTGGATCTGGGGTGATTGGATTCATATGACTGCTTGTGAAAATAGTAATTCGGAATAAAGAAGGAAATGAGAGAGTCTTGTGTTAGTATGCATGTCAATTGGATCCCATATTTTCTTCATGACTTCAAGTAGCTGTACCTTTGTTTTAGACTTCTTCCAATTTATTTTATCAATTTTACCCCCTTTAAGTTATAACCTTTCTCCTCTAACACTTCTCTGATAAAGTTGTAATTGACTTTTAAAGATAAACATTTTGATTTTCAGATAAGAATATAGGAGAATAAAATGTTTTAAAATATTACTTATGATGCAAATATAATCTATGCAACATGATATGAATAGTAACATTGTCACAGTGCTCATTACAATGACATCATCATCCTCATTTGATATTGATCAATAATACCTCTCTCTTTCCTACTCTCTCTTTAGTTATTGCAACCAACCAAAATTTGGAAATGTCTTGTAGGATTTTGGATGATTCCTGAAAAATGTAGAGGATGTAAAAGAAAGGAGAGATGCAACAAGTGCTTTGCCCAAGTCCTGTTTAATCCACTTTCCAGTAGTCACTATTGTGCCCATCATGTAACTTGGTCAATGGGTTGCCACTGCACGCTCTCTCCTATTTGTCACATGATCTGTGACAACCAACCATTGTCAGTCTATCTCTAAAAACCTATGTGCAGCCTGAAGAAGTTAAGCTTATTTTAATTTTCACCCTTACCTACTGCCAAGTTGTACAGGTCTGTCCTAGACTCAACTTCATTCTAAATTTTATCCCAATGGAATCAAAGACTTCAGGTCACTTCTGAAAGAGTTTTCAAGCAAATCTATAAGGTTCATAGATTATATGGAAAGTTAGATTGTTCTGTCAAATTGGATTCAGTCAAAGCCACATTTGAGTATCTAGAGCAGTGGTTATCAACCTGTGGGTTGCAACCCTTTTGGGGGTTGAACAGGGGTTACAGGGGTTGCCTAAGACCATCAGAAAAAACATATTTCTGATGGCCTTAGGAACTGAGACACTGCTCCTCTATCCATCTCCAGGTGGGTCCACCCACGTGTAGATACTCCCACATATGAGTATTAAAGGGTCATGGCATTAGAGAGGTTGAGAACCACTGATTTAGAGGGTTACATGTGGCCTCAAGGTTGCAGGTTCCTCAAACCTGGGGTAGAGTAAAAATACAATGAGTGTTATGGATGACATTCCATATTTCAGCTCAAACAAATGGTCCTTCTAGGGACAGTAACCTTGAGACAGTTCTATGATTTCTCCTCTTGGGTATGTGTGGATGCTATTAGCCAGGATTTCTTCCACAAGGATCCAGCAGGTAACCAATTGGGCTTATAGCAATCCAGTCTCTACAGAAACTCCTCACATACTAGTTTTGAGGCATGATTAAGTCCCAGACTCTGTGTCTTAATTTCCCTAGTTCTAGGTAGTCAAAGTGGGGTCATATAAACTCTCAAGTTTGTGGTAATTAAATACATAGTGGTGGTGATAATTAAAAACATAGGACTTTCTTCCTTCCCAGCGGGAGATCTGATTGTCCACAGCATCTACCTCCTCCACAAAATATTCATACATCTTGTCATAGAGAGTGTCTCTGATACACTCATCTACATTCATTCCCAGAAGTGGGACCAGACACCTCTGTCCAAAGTACAGATCAACCAGTGCCAAGATGCTCAACTGTATGTAATAAGGTTTCCCAAGTCATAGGGAGGTCATAGACTTAATGAAAGATCTTTGATGATGATTTTAACAGTATCTCTGCCAGTCTTACTGCTTGCCATGCTCACTATTACATCACAGGTGGTCAACAGTGCCAGGTCTTGGGTGTGCAGGATCTCTACCTCATGCCAATGCCTGTCACAGTAGATGGTGCCATTGTGGGTCTAGATTCAGGGCTGCCTAAAACCATAGGTTCTATGTGGTGTCCCTTGGGGGACAGGGCAAGTTCAAGGACCAGTCATCAAGAGTCCCACTGTGGTGTGGAGAGAAGAGCCAGGAAGTGAGACAGGGATTTATTTTTATGCTATTACTTCCTGATGTTCAGAGCATAACAGATTGACAAAGCATTAACTTAACCAGGAAGCTTTTCTGTGATTCAAAGCCAAGGCTAAGAGGTGGTAAAATATGCCTAGTGAATAACTTTCAAGGAAATGCAACTAAGGATAATTTTTAGTATCTCAAAATACTCAGATGTATCTATTATATCCTTAATGTTGATGATCAATAGATACTATTCAGAAGCTGTCTATGTTTGTCTCTCTGCAACTCTCCTGCATGTCCTCTACCAGATTCCCCAAAGTGTGGAAATTTGATAGATGGTTGATTTGATAGAGACATTTCATGCTAAGTATGCCAGTAGAGCACACAGGCTGTGTGCATGGACTTTCTCTCTTTCAATACATGCAGAGCCCATCTGCAATTTTAGGTCATTCACTTCCCTAATGACTTTTCAATATCACTCTGGATAAAGGTGCATATTTTTGATGCAAGAAAATTCCACTCTCCAAGACACATATTTACTTTGGATAAGGCAAGCTGAATGCTTCACAGGAAAGTTTGAAAGCTTTCAGTGGACAGTAACACACAGGGAGCTTTTTAAAATTCATTCATCTGAGAATAGTTAAGCCTTCTTTAGAACACATTGTCCCAGCACTACCCAGCACCAAATGTTTACCCAAGATGAGTACAATAATCAGAGTAGACATATTATGGAAAAAAAACAAAGCAGAACTGTCCTTTCAAGTGTTTTTTTAACAATAAAAATATATTTCCTACATTTTCTTCTTCAAGACTTGGTCTTTCCCATTTCAGCCAGGCTGGAAGTTCAGGAGCCCAGTGATGGGCCCCAGCTCACACATCAATCTCTTTCAATGAGTCTTAAAGTTCCCCACTATCCCTTGAATGAAACAAAAACTCTTGATCTTGGCTTGTAAGATTATTTGCAAGAAATAACCATCATCTCATCTAGATGATTTGGGGGATTAAGAGTAAGAAAACAGAAGGGAGAATCTGATCATTTTGCCTATCTCCAAAACAGTAATCATGATACTTCCCTCTCTCCTTCATCCAGCTGTCCTGGTTTGGGCCAGAAATCTTCAATCAATATGGGGCAGGGGGAAATAACTGTAGTTCAAAACAAATGCTTAAAGAACAATAACAATTCACGATCCTATGAATGAATTTGTTCCTTCCTAAGACATGTGTACCTAAGGTTATATCTGTCTATTTTGGGAGCTTTTTCTATTTTGATATGTTTTCATAGAGTTAGGGGTGAAGAATTGTGATTTCATTGGTTCAGTAGAGAAATAAAAATGGAGAGGGAGGAGCACTAAATCATACATAATGATCTCTGTGGGCCCCATATTGGCTAAGTTTTAAAATGTAATCTATGCTTTAGAATGTTTTAGCATTCTATGCTTTTGCATTTTAAAATGCCATCTATGCTTTACTGCATTTTCATTTTTTTGGTAATATTTCCCAACTTCATTTTAATCTGGTTTGGTGCCACTCACAGCATGTCGGATATCTCTAGTATGAGGAACTCAAAGTGAGGGAGCTCTACCAATATAGATCAATGATTGTTCTGCAATTTTTAAATTGAGAGATTTACCTGGGGGCCAATGAGTTGTCCAGGGTCACAAGATCAGTTTGTGACAGGGATAAGACTTGAACCCAGCTTGAACCCAGTCCTGGTTGAAGCCAGCTCTAATCTACCTATGTCGCCTGTTTTACCAAATATGGCTAAGATTTTCCTAATAATTAAATCAGAAATGAAATAAACTGCTTGAAGAGCTAACATCCTCCTTGGAGGACATAATTGGAAGTGCTGTAGCAGTCTTCAGAAAGACCAACCTTAAAGAATGTTAGAGACTTAATGCTGTAGGCATGGACTAAACTAGATGAAATCTGAGGTCTCTTAAATCCTAAAATATTTTCACTCTACATTACATACAAATGGGACTTGGACTGAGAAAAATAATTTAAATGATTTCCCTCATTAACCCAAATCATGCCTACTTTCTTATTAGTTACTAAAATTTGAGAGTACAGAAAGTGAGGTGCAGTGAAGAGAAAGGAAGGTTAAAAATATTGTTAGGGGGAAACAGAGACAGAATGTGAGGGAAGATTGATGTGGATCATTTTTGTGCATCCAAACAAGAATGAGCTCAACATCACTTTATCATGAAATAGGGAAAAGATAATTACAAGGATTCAGATAAAATAGTTTGTGCAGGATAAACCCTTGTCAAGCTGATGTGAAATAAATTCAAAAAGTCCTCAGAATGAGGAAGAGTTGAATTGTGAAGGGCTTCTTGGAGGAGGTGTCAAGCAGGACCGTTAAAGAAATAATTAGTAGAAAATCTAGACGCTAGAATTTTTGAAGAGAAACATTTTGGAAGAGAGATGTGAAGAAAGACCCAGTGCAAGAAAGGAGTAATATTGGCACAGAATGTAATCAAGGTGGGTTGCTAAAGCAGAAAGGCAATAATTCATTCATACCAAGTAATCAAGACTAAACATATCATTTAAAAAAAATAGTACTTCATTTCTGAAGCAAGTATGAAGTTGCCAAGACCTAATGAGAAGGAGTTTGATCAAGAACTTGGGGCCACTGAAGCATGGAGACTCTATAATTTTATTGCTTTTGTTGCTATGGAAACTTCAGTTTTGGAATCTGATTTCATTATGAATACCTCAGAACAATTACCAGGAAAACCAGCCTGTTGTGTAATTCTAGTGAGCTTTTAAAAGGCTTTTCCACAGGTCCAAATCCTTAAAAGAACCCCCTTCCCTAAACATTTTTAAAATATATTTTGATATAATGAAACAATCTGATTAAAAAAGTATATATTGCATCCAGGATGTCCCAATCTTCCTTGTAGTTAGTCATATCTCTAGCCACTTTAAGTAACTAGAAGTTATATTTTGGTATAAAGCTTAATGCCTCAGACTACAGGGGAAATCATTCATTGTCTCTGAAAAATGTTGGGTAATAGCATAGATCCTTCTACATTACACATATTTCATGCTAGAAGGGAGGCATACCAGAACTTGTTGTCGGGAGGTGGTCTTTAGTTATGGAATTCAATTTCCATGTCTCACTCAATTCAATTTGACTGGGAAATCTTTCAAAATAAAAGTTTATGTGGCTTCTGAGTCAAAGAGATAGTCTATAAAGAGAAGGATGTGACTTTTAATCATCAGAAATTTTTTTTTAAAAAATGAAAAAGAGTAGTGAACTACTTACCAAGTAATACTTTTCAACTCGGTTATCAATGTTTAATTAATTTATAACCCAAGTATCCAAATTGTGCCTTAAAATGAAGCCATTGTTCTAGCTTAGAACCTATTTGATATGTAAAGGATGTGGCCACTTTCTAGAAATGTGTATCTGGTTGGGATTTTAACATTGTACCTTATTTTAGGACACAAATACAGATTTAATTTACTAGTACTAGCAGCTGCCTTATTCTCCTAGTCATAAATCAGTCAACAATACAAAGGGAAGTAAAGTTTGCAAGAATCCACAAAGAATAATAGTTAATTCAAAAAAAGAGTTAAATTCATAAAATAGATTTAAGGCTATGGAATAAGCATAATGTCATCAGAAAGGACAGATTTTATATGCCCTTTTTTCCCAAAAAGGAAAAATGCTAATAGCTACTGGAAACAGTATGCTCTTCTTTTTAAAAGACATGAAGAAATAAATAAGAGCACTTTTGAAAATACAAGACCTTTTGATTACCTAATAAAGAAAATTTTTCTTTAGCTAATCCTGGCACCATAAACTATCATATTTAATTTTAGTCAACAATGGAAAATAATTACAGTGCATGGAAAATGTAATTTTTTTTCAAGTGTGCCTCCACTTGCCCCAGATTTCTCCATCCTTTTCATTTTCTATGTTCATGATTTCTCCCCACACTAACTCCCCCAATTTATGTAGTATTCATTGGTATCTCTGTAGACCAAGGGTATTTGATAGATGACAATTTAACAATTTAGAAGCACATAATACAAATTTCCATCTACTAATGCTGGTTTCTCATTAATAAGTAGAAGTCCATGCCAAAAAAGGGCCCCTAAACAAAACAAAGTAAAAAAATTAAAAAGGAAACATTATCTGTAGAAATTTGCTTCCATTCCCACTCTAAAATTTTCCTTCTGTAGAAGTACTTCTAAAATGCAGAATTTTTGGTGCTCATTTTTTTTAAAAGAAAGAATGAATGATATTTAATTATTGGTAGAACATACTCTGAACACACACACATCTGGGCCAGCTGTAAGTCAGAAATTTTTTATATCTTCAATGAGATATTGGATTTCCTTTATATCTGATGCTGATGAAAATCCCAGGAAATCAGCATCTATCCAAATACAGAACTTCCCTACATGTCATGCCTCATATAACATCTCAGAGGCACTAAACACTAAGATATGATGGTAGCTTCTAACACAGGCCTGGCTCTCCTAGGTACCATGCCTCTGATGATAATTATGTGCTTTCCTCCTCTACACCACTTTCTACCTTCCAATTCTTAGCCTAGGAAGGATGCTTTAAGTTCATGACCCTTACAGTGCTTCATGTTTGAACTCTTCCCAAGGGAAAATCAAAGGAATGAAATCTGATTTTGATAGCATAGGAGGTCAGTTTCAAACATCTTTGTCAGATTCAGTAGCTCTATGACGTTAAATCTCCAGTGAAATTTTCTATGAGAAAGAATTATGTAGCCATTTAACGCATCTCATCTTCCAGCTGGAAACTTTGGAATTTTAGTAATGAAAGTGAAAAATTTAAGGAACGATGACTTAAAAGCACTATCCTTCCAACTTAACCTTTATGATCTTACATAGTTGATGAAACAACAGATGTTTGAATTCCTCTACCCTCTCAGATCCTGAAAAACTCATGATATTATGCAAGTAGAAAGATCTTATTTGTACTATCAAATACAATTCATTTTCTTGACCCTTTGTCTGTTCTGTTTCTCTGTCTTTTTCTGTCTCTTGCTTTCCATCTTTCCTTCATTCCCTCCTTTCCTTCTTCATTTTTCTTCCTTCTTTCATCCCTATCCCTCCTCTTATTTTCACAAATCTATCTTTTCATCTTTGATTTCGCATTATTTCCCTTTAATTCACATATTCAATATTCTAAATAAACTGGACTCAGAGATCTTGATTATTTCATTTCCTTACTAGCATGGCCCTCTCCTATCCTTGATGTCTATCAAATTCTCTCTAGTTAGGAAACCCCATGTTAAGGGTTATTGCTGAATATGTTGAGAAAACTAAGGCACAGACTTGGAAGTAAGAATCTTAGATCTTAGTCTAACAAAAGTAGATGTCTGAGTGATGTGTGATGAGGAGGTGGGAAGAAGAAAAATCTCTCTGAAAATGTTCTTAATTTTTCATGAACTGCAGTGACCTCAACATTTCTTCAGTCATTTGTCAAACTACTGGAGATAAGTCTCTTAACCCTTGGCTAGAATGGTCTTCGGAAGACAGACACAAGAGTTTGCCACAAATTGCAATCCAATTTAAGTGAACAGAAATCAACAAATATTCATTCACTAAACACCTACCAGATATAAAATCATTTCCCTTGAGTTATGCTTTTTAAATTGATTGTTTACTTGTAGTGTAAGAAAAATCCAGAAGCAGGCTAAGAAATCATTCTGTACAACTCCCTCATTTCATCCCTAAGGAAATTGTAATTCTCAGATACTTAATGACTTCTCAGTAATATAACTATGAAGTAACAGAGATGGGACTCACACCCCAAGTCTTCCCACATCAAGTCCAATCCTCTTGCTGTAGTATCATAGAGCATTTACCTCTTGGAAGTTCTGCTGACACAGAGGTAGAGAATTCAAAGTTCATCTCTGGACCTAATGAAGCTTTGGGGGAACTAATAAGTTAAATGCAAAAATAATTGTATATCCATTGTCTGTCTACCCATCTATTTGTCTATTGAGAAGGTGAGCCAAAAGTAATGTCAATTTTTAATAACTCAAAAGTCTACTAAACCTTCTGGAATCCCCTGTATACAAATACTGAAAGGGAATGTGGTACAGTGGAGAGAGGACTGGCATCAGAACAACAAAGGCCTAGGTTCAAGTCTTGCCTCTGGCACAAACCGGTTGTATGATTGTGGGTAAATAACTTAATCTCAGTGCTCTAGGCAATAGATACTTTTTCCAAGGTCAATTAGAAATTACTAGCAGAGATGAAAGTGGAACCCAATAATGCAAATAATTATTTGACATTCTGAATATGAATGTCATCAGAGCAAACTTATTTTTTTTTCTTTTTGGAGGGGGTGGAGGCAGGGCTGTTGTGGTTAAGTGACTTGTCCAAGATCACATGGCTAATAAGTGTTAGGTGTCTGAGGTCAGATTTGAACTCAGGTTCTCCTGAATCCAGGGCCAGTGCTCTGTTCACTGAACCACCTAGCCACCCCTGGAACAGACTTCTTAATAACAGCCTCCATACCTCAGGCTAACAAAGCCCAACTCTACTTTGTTTTTCTCTCAAAATACTTACTTGCAACTTTCAGGCTATTTCGCAACATTGTATGAGACGCTGAGTTTCTTTTAAGGCCTTTCCAAATTACATTTTATAGTATTAAATATAATTTTAACAGAATATATTTCCTAAAATAATATTTAAAGCATCTAAAATAGTTGCAGTAAATGCATTGAAATAGAACGATTTCATATTATATGTTACAAAATGTGAAGATTTGTTTTTTAATGATTATAATCTTCATAACTGTTTTAGCAGGTAGGAGCAGAGAAGGAGAAAGAGCCACTTGCCATCTGCAATAGCAGCTATGCCGTTTTTCATAAAACCAAAATAATATATGACTCAATAAGTAGTTCCAATGAATCAGAGATGTCACACAGATGTTTTGAATCATTGCGTGAAGAAAGATTTTCACAAAAAGAGTTAAAAATCATTTATACTATTAGTAATGTAGTTAATCACTTGTCATATATAAACCCTTTATTTCCAAAATGAGTTAATCAGTACTTCAAAAGAATTGGAATTTTGTTGGCATGAAATATCATTGGATGTTCACCCCATTGACTCCGTTTTTATTTGTTCTATGCCTGAGTGAACCATTTTTATGAGGAAAAATGCATGACCTGGTTGCCATTTTTTCTGATGATCAACCTCTCTCAAGGTGACTGAGCCAGTGATCAGATGGCAGACACAGGGCTCACCTCTTCACCCCTGCTCAAAACCTTTCAAAATCTGAAGGCTCTATTTGAGTTTCTGGTCTGCTGATATGGCCCATGGGAGCCCAGGAGTCATCTCTGTGTTCTGATGAGGCCTCTGAGAAATTAGTATGTCAGAAGCAAATGATAGAAGTGAATAATGATGGGTGGTTTTCCTCTCTTTCATGTTTTGTTACAGAAAAATTCGTTACTACGTGAAAGGCCACTTTATGTTAAAAGTTTTGAAAATTCTAAATCATTTCTTGCATTGAAGAGCAATATATTAAATTCCAATACAGTAAATTTGCCTAGAGAACAGGAAGGTAACTCAAAAGTCATTTCCTTGGGAGGGGGGGAGAGGCAGAGCCAAAATGGCAGAGAGAACTCGGGAAATTGCCTGAGCTCTCCCCAGTTTCCCTCAGAAATAATGCTAAATGAAGCCTCTAAATGGATTCTGAAGCAATAGGGCTTGCTAAAAGATGGAGTGAAACCATTTTCTAGCCCAAGAAAGCTTAGAAAGACTCCAGGAAAGGTCTATCTCACTTGGATAAAAACAGAACACAGTCCAGTAGAGAGAGTGTCTGGCCAAGTAGAGAATCTCAACCACAGCACAGATCAGCAACCAAGTTTTTCAGTCCTGACTCAACTGGCCAGCAGTGAGGCCTTCAGCCCCACCACAGAAGGAAAATTGTGAGCCTGGGAACCCTGGCACAACAGATGTGACTAGGTTGGGCTGCCCCTAGTGCAATAAGCAATCCAAAAGCATCTGAGGCCATAGCATGGAAAGCCAGTGACCAGTGCCCTGGCCCCCAACGTAGCATATTGTGTCCCAGGTGCAGAACTCAACTTTAAAAGTCACACAATAGGCTGAAAAGTGAGTAAGAAACAGAAGAGAGATCTGACCTTAGAAAGCTACTATGGTGACAGGAAAGATCAAAATACAAACTCAAAGGGACAATGTCAAAATGCCTACATGTGAAACCTCAAAAGGGAATATAAATTGGTCTCAAGCCCAAAATGTTCTCTTGAAAAATCTCAAAAATTTTCTGAAAAACTAAGAAAAAGAGAAAAGAAAAATGGGGGGGGGTATTGTTATGAAGGAGAATTATAGTGGGAGAAGAATAAACAGATTGTAAAAGAAAGCAAAAAAAAATGCTCCTTAAAAATAGAATTGTACAAATAAAAAAAACACCCACAACAGTTGGGGGGATTTTAAAAGTAGAATTGGCTGAATGGAAAAGGAGCACAAAAGGTAACTGAAGAAAATAATTCCTTAAAAATTAGAATGGGTCAAAAGGAAGCTAATGACTCTATGAGACATCATGAACAAGTAAAATAAAAATAAAAGAATAAAAAAAATAGAAGAAAATATTACTTTATTGGAAAAACAACTAACCTATAAAATAGATCCAGGAGAGAAAATTTAAGAATTATTGGGCTATCTAAAAAGCCATTATCAAAATAAGATCCTTGAGATCATCTTTCAAGAAATTATCAAGGAAAACTGCCATGATATCATAGAACCGGAGGGTAAAAGAGTTGTTGAAAGACTCCACTAAGCACCTGATGCAAGAGATTCCAAAATGAAAACTCCAGGATTATTGTAGCCAAATTCCACAATTATCAGTCCAAAGGAAAAAAAAATACTTCAAGCAGCCATAAAGAGTTTAAATATCAGGGAGCCACAGTCAGGATTATACAGGATTTAACTGCTTCTAAATTAAAGGATTGCAGGGCTTGGGATATGATATTCTGCAATGCAAAGGAGCTTGGATTACAACCAGGAATCAAGGGGATTCCAAACCTTCCTGATGAAAAGACCAGAGCTGAACAGAAAATTTGATCTTTAAAAACAAGACTAAAGAAAAGCATAAAAAGGTAAACAGGAAAGAAAAAAATGTCATTCAATAAGATTTAAACTGTTTTCCCTGCATGGGAAGATACTTCTTACTTAAGAATTTTATCTCTATTAGAAGTAGTTCATAAAACAGAGGGCATGCATATAAATTGACTTTGATGTGGTGATATAAAAAAAAGTAAAGGAGGAGAAAAAAAGATTGTATTGGGAGAAGAAAAAAGAAAGAGACAGAGTAGGGTAAATTAAATCACATGAAGAGGTATAAAAGACCTATTATAGAAGAGGGAAAGAAGTGGTATGTGTGAGCATTGTTTGAACCTACTCTCATTAAATTTGACACAAAAAAGGAATAATATGTACACTTATCAGGTAAGGAAATTTATCTTACCTTACAGGAAAGTAGGAAGGAAAAGGTGAAAAAAAGGAAGGGGGGAGGAGACTGATAGCAGGAAGGGCAGATTGATGGAGATGATGGTCAGAAGCAAAATTCTGGTGAGGAGAGACAGGGTGAAAGGAGAAAGAAAAATATAAATAGTGGGTAAATAGGAAGGAAAAACATAGTAATCATAAACGTGAATGTGAATGGAATGTGCTCTCACAAAATTGAAGTGGATAGCAGAGTGGATTAAAACCCATAATCTTACAATGTGATGTTTACAAGAAACATATTTTAAGCAGAGAGACACATACAGAACAAAAGTAAAAGGCTGAAGTAGAATACATTATGCTTTAGCTGAAATAAAAAAGGGCAAGGGTAGTCAACCTAATTTCAGATGAAGCAAAAGCAAAAATTGATCTAATTGAAAGACATAAGGAAGGAAATTACATTTTGCAAAATGATACCATACATATTGAAATAATATCAATACTAAGCATATATGCACCAAGTGTTATAGCATCTGAATTCTTGGAGAAGATGTTGAGTCATAGGAAGAAATACATAGAAAACCACATACTAGTGGAAGGCCTCAATCTCCCCTTCTTTGAATTAGATAATTCTAACTGTGAAATTAACAAGAAAGAAGTTAAGGACATGAAGAGAACTTTGAAAAAGTTAGATATGATAGAACTCTGAGAACATTGAATGTGGATAGAAAATAATATGCCTTTTTCTCTGCGGTACGTGGTAACTACACAAAAATTGACCGTATATTGGGCATAAAAACCTCACAAACCAATGTAGAATGGCAGAAATATTAGATGTATCCATCTTAGATCATATGCAATAGAAATTCCATTTAATAAAGAGCCATGTAAAGACAGGCTAAAAACTAATTGAAAATTAATTAATTTAATCCTAAAGAATGAGTGGATCAAACAACAAATCGTAGAAATGATCAATAATCTCATCAAAGAGAATAAATCAGATAACATACCAAAATTTATGGGATACAGTGAAAGCAGTACTTAAGGGAAAATTTAAATCTCTAAATGCTTACATGAATAAAATAAAGAGAAGATCAGTGAATTGGGTATGCAGCTAAAAATAGCTAGAAATAGGCAAAGGAAAAATGCACAATTAAACACCAAATAGAAATTCTGAAAATCAAAAGAGAAAGTAATGAAATTGAAAGTAAGAAAATTTCTGAAATAATAATTATAACTAAGCAGGTTTTATAAGAAATAAAATAGATAAACCTTTGGTTAATTTGATTTTTAAAAAGTAATTTCCTGTTGCCTCTAGATTTACCTGCAGTCTCACACAGGTTCTTCAGTCCATGGATGGAGGTCTTGAGAAAATTATCTAACTTCCTGTCACACTATGGATTTGAGCTCAGGGAGGACATAGTTCTTCCTACTTCTCCATTGGCATTCCCTGTCCCCATGTTTCCATCTTATTTCTGTTCTTATAAATTCCAAGTCCAGTTCACTGTTACATTGATAGGGTTCCTTTCTACCATAACTTTCCTTGGGATCCTTAAAATGTATATACACCTACCTCCTAAAATAGAAAGGACATAGATTTATCCCTCTCCTCCTATGCTTTGTCATCATTTTCTCCAGATAAGAAGGTACCTGTGGTCCTGCAAAAATATTTTAGAGCTTGCTTACTACAAAGCATTACAGAGAAAATATTCCATGGAGACATGTGATGGCAGGAATGGAAAGGAAAAAAAAAAAGCCAATGACATAGTAAAAGAAAAAAAAAGTTTACAGATTATATAGATTTTTGTGGATTAATCCTTTTTCTCTGTGCTAACTGCAGAGAAGGAATCCTACTTTCCTTTTCCTTTTCTTTCTAACTATTTTATCTCCTTTGGACAAATCTTACATTTGATATTACCTTGATTCTAGATTTCTTAATAAAATTTTCACTACCAAACTAATTGGGTTTCATATTTTTTTGAATCTGTTTCCTTGACTTTCAGCTACAATGAAACCTCAGGTATAAGGAAAACAATATCCTTTCTGCAGTTTCCCCCTTTAGTTATGTTGTAGAAAATCTCATCCTAGACCTATTATTCATAAACCTGGGAAAGTTCCTATTTTGACCTATCTCTTCTTAAAATGTTTTTCCTATCTGAAGATAGATAGATATAGATATATATCTGCAATTCAATTACAATACCTACATAACTATATTTTTATTTCAAAATAAAATTTAAAACAAAATCAACAAGATTTGATAAGCAGGAAATTCATAATAAGTGACAATGAAATTAATGTTACGTTTATGAAATATAATATAGGTAGATAAAGTCAAATTGGAATCAGAACAAAGTGAATCTCAAAACTGACATGAATATGAATGAGTGAGATAGAAGGTGGGGAAGATTAAGATAACTTCTTTCCTGGAAGAATTGTACACACACTCACATACGTATTTCTATGCAAATATACCCTCCTATATAGACATGTATGTATATAACACACACACATTTATATTTCCTTTAACTATCCTCATACTGAGGAAAGTTTCATAAGTTACAGTTATCATTTTTCCAGGTAGGAATGCAAATAATTCAACTTTGATAAGTTCCTTATTATTTCTCTTCTCTGTTTACCTTCTCATGCTTCTCTTGCTTCTTGTATTTGAATGTCAAATTTTCTATTCAACTCTAGTTTTTTCATCAGGAATGCTTGAAAGTCCTCTATTTCATTGAATGACCATGTTTTCCCCTGAAATATAATATTCAGTTTTAATGAGTAGGTGATTCTTGATTTTAATCCTAGCTCCTTTGACCTCTAGAATATCATATTGCAAGGCCCTCAATCCCTTAATGTAGAAGGTACTAGATCTTGTGTTATTCTGATTTTGTTTCCACAATATTCGTATTGTTTCTTCTTGGCTGTTTGTAATGTTTTGTCCTTCATCTGGGAACTCTGGAACCTGGCTATAACATTTCTAGGAGTTTTCTTTTGGGGATCTTTTTCAAGAGGTGGTGGGTGAATTCTTTCAAGTTCTATTTTGGTCTCTGGTTCTAGAATATCCAAGCAATTTTCTCTGAGAATTTCTTGAAGGATGATTTCTAGGTTCTTTTTTTGATCATGGCTTTCTGGTAGTCCAATAATTTTTAAATGATCTCTCCTGTATTTATATTACAGGTCAGGAGTTTTCACAATATTTCACATTGCCTTCTATCTTTTCATTTGGTTGGATCTGCTTAACAGTATCTTGATATCTCATAAAGTCATTAGCTTCCATTCACTCCAATCTAAAGGAATTATTCTCTTCAGCGAGATTTTGAAATTCTCTTTTTCATCTGGAAAATTTGGCTTTTTAAGGCATTCTTCTCCTCATTGGATTTTTGGACCTCATTTGCCATTTGAGTTAATTTATTTTTAAGGTGTTATTTTCTTCAGTCAGATTGTTGACTCTCTTTTCATGATTTTCTTTCATCATTCACATTTCTCTTCCCAGTTTTTCCTTCTTGATTTTTAAAATCCTTTTTGAGCTCCTTCATGGCCTATAAACAGTTTGTATTTTTCTTGGAAACTTTTGGTGTGGAGTTCTGACTTCATTGTCTACTCCTGTATCATGTTTTGATTCTTTTTGTCCCCCAAAAAGGAATCTAGGGTTTGATTGTTGTGCTTGCTTTGCTTCCTTTGCTTGCTCATGTTGCCACTCAATTACTTGACTTTTGAGCTCTTTGTCACAGTAGAACTCTGCTTCTGGAGAGGAGAGCTTTGTCCCAGATTGCTGGGGTTTTCACAGTTGGATGCCCTCTTTGCAGCCCCCACAAGCTCTGACTCACTGGTCACATACCCCAGAGCCACCACAAAGACCACTCTCCAGATCCAGGCTTGTTAAAGCAAGAACACCCTGTAAATTGTTGCTTGGGTCCCCTTCCCCTACAATCTACAGGCCAAGAGCTCTGAAGAAGTCAATTGGCAGTGACTGCATGGCCACTGCACTTCCACTGCTTGTCCCTCCAGGAGCAGAAGCCTGACACACTCCTCTGTCCCCCCAGTTTCAAAAGAGTTCCACACTGACCTTTCACTTTGTCTTTGGCCCTTTTGGTTTGATAATTCTGGAAACTGCTTCTGGCGATCCACTCTCTGGAAGTCTGCTTCATATGCTACTGATTGGGGCCACCCTTGGGCTAAAAACGTGGGATCATGCAGGGCTGGGCTTAGCTCCCAGCATGCTGGGATGGACATTTCCTGTCTGCCTGATGGACTGCCTTCTGTGGGAGATTTGTTTTTCTCTGTCATTTTGTGAGTTCTGTAGCTCTAAAATTTTTTAGAGTCATATTTTATAGGTATTTGAGGTGGTTATGGGGTGAGATCACATAGTTTTCTTGCTCCTTTGCATCCATCTTGCCTCTGTCCCTTCTCATTTCTATCTTTCTTAACCATAAAGTATATAGTTTGTCACTAAGTTAATTATCCAGCAAAGGAATTCCACGTGATGAGATCAACAAGTAATTTTCTAGTAGGCTTCCATATCAGTTCTGGGCACTAGATGATGCTCAATACCAATCTTCCAGCCCAATTTGACCATTTGCCATACACTCCTACTGGAAAAGTAGTTTTAATTAATTCCTTACTGGCTGGGCTCCAAGTTTAATTCAAGGAATAAACTGGATATTGATCCAAATATTAAAATATGATATCTTCTATTTGCATCTGGCTTAACCCTAACCTGTGAAATATTTTACTCTTTCAAGCCATTTGCAAATGCATTTGAAGATCCAGGATCTTAGCATGCTATCATCTCAGCACAGTAAAAAAAAGAAAGTGAAAAAAACCCACTAGACTAAATGCAGTTCTATTGAGATAGTTACTACCAATCATCTTCCTCCCTACCTTTTCTTCTATTTTCCTTCTAGGATTTTCAAGTGTGAACTGTCCCTACTAAATGCCAAGGCAGTATGCGTATATGCATGCATGTATGTACACAAGTACACACACACAGACACACATTGAAAGACAGACAGACACACACACATAGAAATCATTATAAGGGGGTGGAGGGAAGAGGAGTAGAGATGCTCCTTCTCCTCATGAAGTCCAAATGGGGAGAGAAAGAGAAAAACTGAAATGAGAGGATGTGACAAATAGAAGAGTTTTGTTATTCTCTCAGTTCCATGCCTTATCACACACCACACAGTCACATACACACACCTACACACATACATGAGCAGGAGAGTTGAATTTTTTATAACCATCATTTCTTTGTCTTTCTATCTGGCCCTATCTCTTCTGTCCTCTCAATCTGTTTCATCTGTTTCTGCCTCTAATAAGCACATACCATGCACACACACACACACACACACACACACACACACACACCCTATTATCCACAAAGATAAAAAAATACATGGGTTAGTATTCTGCACCTGTAACATTATCTTAATTATGAACATGTTACGTCTTTTTTCCAGCTTCTCCTTCTTAAGAAATTATATAAATGCCTAAAACATGTTTGAATAGAAAGTCTTCTAGAACCTTGTTAGGCAATCTGCAACAAAGCCTGATGAGGATCAGTATAAAAATTGAGGAAGTGGGATTAATTAATGGAATTAAAGGTCGAATTCAGAATGATACTAAAGACTAAGATACTTTACATTAACTCTTCTCCCCTCAACCTTGGTGGTCTTTCATCAGTATCATTAACAATTAGAGAAGATCCAAAATTATTTGATAGAAACTGCTCAGCCTTAGGCTGGAAATTTCAGTGGAACATAACTCTTCCTGAAAGCTAACACTTCTTGTCATGACCTATGTAATTTTTTCAATTGGCATTTCTCAATTGTCAGGAAACTACCATTTCCACAAAGTAATTTTAGGATTAAATTAATGGATAAGACTCATGGCTGTCTTCTGTGGATCTAGTACAACTTATGACACTTCAGTGAACCATGGAGTTGATCATCTATTTCAGTGTATTTTCTTAAAGACGTCTCAGCAGAAAGTGAAACTTTAAATGGAAAGTATAATTGATACAGAATTTTTGGTATTCTGCCCTCAGAAGTAGAGAGGTGGCATTAATCAAAAGGCCACTCTGCTTGACACCTCCATTTGTCCACTGAAACATCTATGTTAGGAATCTTCAACCCATCAGCAAGCATTTCTTAAACTCCTACTATGTGCTTGACACTGGATAACGTGGAAAAGTCTTATTTCATAATAAAATAATAGATTCGTGTGTAGATCTACAAAGGGACTTAAATATCTAACACACTCCCTTCCATGCTTTATAAATAGGGATCCTAAGGATGAGAGAGATTATGAGGATAATGATGGCTAGAATTTATAGAACACTTAAAGATTCACAAAAAGCTGTGCAAATATTATATCATTTTATCTTCACATGTCGTTCATTCATTTCAGTCATGTTGGACTCTTTGTGACCCCATTTTGGGTTTTCTTGGCAAAGATACTGGAGTGGTCTGCCATTTTCTTCTCCAGTTCATTTTTACAACTGAGAAAACTGAAGCAAACCGGGTTAGGTGACTTGGCCAGGGTCACACAACCAGAAAGTATCTGAGATCAGATTTAAACCCAATCTTCCTGATTCCAGGTATGGCACTCTATCTTCTTTTTCACTTAGCTAGCCAGATAATGGGATTTGCCAAAGCATAAATATGTAGTCATAGAAACAGGATTTAAAATCAGCTCCTTTGTTTCCAAATCCACTAGTCTTTTCAACACACCAGTTTCTTTCTTTTTTTTTATATTTAACTCTACCTCTGCTAAAGGAAGGATATAATTGTATCACTGTTTTCTATTTTCCCAGGGTCATAACTCCCTAAAATTATCCCTAACTGCTATGTCTTTCCAAACATCCAATCATTTGCAAATTCTTGTTCTTTTTAGCTCTACGATAACTTTCACATTTGTCCCTTTCTCGTGACTCATAGAGCCACCCACCACCATAGTTCAGGTAATTATCACTTATTACCTGAACTCTTGCAAATGTCCTTCTAATTAATCTCCCTGCCTTGTCTTTCCCCACTCAAGTCCACTATCCTCAATCTATAAAAATGATTTTCCTTTAGCACAGATCTATTCTCCTTTGGTGTTGAATTCCTCTGTTTCACTTTTAAAGTCCTTCAGAACATGTCCCAAACCCATCTCCCCAGCCTTATACACACACATACACACACACACACGCACACACACACACACACACACACACACATCATTCCCCTTACCACAACATATGGTGTAGCCAAACTAGTCTCTCTATGTCTTATATACAGAATTCCATTTTCCATATCTATGCCTTTCCCCATACCTGTTGGTGCCTCCTCAATTCTGTCTCATAAAATCTCTCACTTTCTTCAAGACAAAGTTCAATCTTCAAAACTTGCTTTTTATATACTTTTCTTGATACCCTTTTCCCTCCCACCATCCTTAACTATATGGCTATTCCCATTTTGTATTTATTCTACATTTTTAAAAAATGTTTTAGATAAATGGCGTCTCCATTTGTGGAAGGTAAGGATTGCTTCAGTGTTTGATTTTGTGTATCCAACACCCAACACAGTGCCTGGAATATAACTAGACACTTACTTAAATGCTCTCAAGAAGCTTGTATTTTAATGAGAGAAGACAACAAACAAAAGGAAGAGAAAAAGGAAGAGACATGCCTACTGCAGGGGCACAATGGAGAAATGCCAAGAAGTCCAAAAGGGTACAGCAAGGTGGAATGGATGGATGGATGGATAGATACATAGACAGATAGATAGATCAATATATAGATATAGATAGAAAGACAGATAGATACATAGAGATATAGATAATGATATAGAGATATATCTGCGTGTGTTCACATGCTTGTGTATGTATGTGTGAGTGGGGGTGTATCTCCATTGTATAAACTCAGACGTGCTCTTTTATCTGCCTTCTTTGTTAGATCTTTTTTTAGTTAATTCTTTTTCTAGTACAATCCTAATCTTGCTATCAGATATAGATTTATTTTCTGAACGTTGATTTAGTTTCTGAAATCCATTTAAAAAGAAGGAGGCAATCTACAGAAAGTCTTCTAGCCCCTTTAGCCATTTGGTATAGGATGACATAGCAATAGAATGACAGATTTAGATCCCAGGCAGACCTGGGATCAAATTTCAACTCTAACACAACCTCTGTAACTCAGTCTCCATTGGCTTCCATTTCCTTATCTACAAAATGAGGGATTTGGAGTAGATTGTCTTTAAGGAAAGTGGGCTGCGGGCAAAGGTAAAAAAAATGAAGCCATCTCTCCTTTTCTGCAGCTTATATTCTACTGGGCAACATACAAAGGGTTCACAGATAAATAAATATGGAGCAATTTAGGGAGAAAGTTGACCTCCCAAGATACCTTCTACTTTTAAATCTATGCTACATTTGGCATTGACTTAGCATATATAATGGTGAACAAAAAAGGACAAGACCATAATCAATATTCCTTAATTAAAGGCTGACTTGCGATGTTACTTTCCTTTTTCTTGTGATACTTGATTTAGATTGCCAAAGAGTAAACTGTCCCAATCCTGCCCTTTCTTGCAACCCTGTGCTCATCAACCTTATTTTTCTCATATTCTACTCCAACTCTCTCTACCTTTCCATTGTATGCTTTGGAATTCTTGTTCTATAAGTAACAAGCTTTACTTTAATTTTAGCTCTTTTCTCATATCTTTAATCTATTTCCTAGCACTTACATATGACACTGGGTCCCTGAAATTCTCCCAAACTATCTGTACGTTTTCTTGGCTTAATGATGGGGTCTCCTTAGCAGACAACTACACGTTGTATTGAAAAGGCCTTTCATGTACCTATGCCCAGAGCCTGATTTCACAGGTCTGAATCAGAGGCTATTCAAACTAGTGATCCCTAGAATCTGAAAATAAATATTTGCTGTGGTAGATTATGTTAATTAATTATTTTGAATATTTTTAAGCAATCATCTTGCTCATCAATTTATGCCACCAAAGGCACTAAACTTTTAAAAAATGAGAAAAATATATGTGTTTGGAGAGGTGGGATAGAGTAAGGAACAAATAAGAAGTTTTGGTACTAGAGGAGTCAGAAAGGTAGAAGTAACTTAAGAGATAATCATCTTCTAAGTCAAAGTATTTCTCTAATCTTTGAACTCTCATAACATGTTTCTACTCTCTGTTATGAACTTATAATATTAAAATTTGTATGATAACTTTTACTTATGTCTCACTTCCTCTTTTTGAGTATTATTTTTTAAACAGCAAGGACTGGATCTAATTAATCTCTCTGTTCACCCCCACATCACCTAGTACCACATCTTGATATGTATTAGTCACTTGAATGTTTTTTTTTAAGTACTAGTTGAATTGATAGTCAGAAGAGCTTGGTTCGATACTTAGCTTTGCCACTTATTCTGATGATTTTAGTCAAATTATAATTTCATCTCTCTAGGGCTTAATTTTCTCCTTTATCATATCAGGAAGATGGACTCAGTGGTAATGATCTGTAAGGTCCCTTCTACTCTTAAATTCAAGGATTCTATCATTAAATTTAATGGAAAAAATTTGTTGGGAATAAAAAGTTCAGTACCTGTGAGATCTCACCCATTGTAGTTAGCATATGCCTAAAGTTGATGAGTGTATTATTAAGCTAACTTCCAAATGTCATCTGGGACTGTTACTTCCCCTTTACTGCCATTTCTCCCCCCATCACCAGTTTCCATTCAGTTGCTGAGTTTTGTTCATTGTGACTAACTCCATGACAACTTTCACATCTTCCTCTTTTCTATTTCCAAAGTAATTGCAAAGAATTTACAAAGCCTAGAATAGGCTCTTGTTATCTCTAGCTTGGACTATTGTAATAGGTAAAACACTTTGAAAGGTAAAACAATAAGGCATTTGACTGTCAGAAAGAATTAATCTGAGGCTCATTCCATCTATGTGAATGACTTGGATGGTATGCTGACAAGAATTTTCCCTAAGTAAAGGGAAGTCAGTGAAACTATGGGCTCCAGTAATTTGAATGACTTAGTTACACTCTATCCACAAAGGCAGTTGAAGAAAGTCTCAGAATGTAGGGTTGACATGATATCTTTTCCCTCATAGTAGAACTCATTAGGGACTCATTATTTTTTTTGGTCAAATCTACTTACCTTTTATTTTCCTTTAAGAATTCTATGGTTCAACTACACTGGCCTGCTTGTCCTTTGTCCCACAAAATCCTCCATCTCCCAAATCCTTGACTTTTCATTGGAATGGTCATTCATATCTGTCTGTGAAACTTTTCCTCCTCCCCTCATTTTACCCCTATCTTCTCTGGTCTCCTTCTAGATTCAGGTCAGATTCCAGGAAGCCTACAGGAGGAGACCTTTCCTGGTCTTCTTTACCCACATATTTCTGGCATCTTTCATCTAAGATAACATTCCATTCACCCTGCATATTCCTTTACGTACATTGTTATTGGCATATTTCTTTCCAATGAAAAAAGTGAGCCCTTTGAATTCAGGAAGTTTGATTTTGCCTCTTTTTGTGGCTAATTGTTACAATACAATGCTTGGTATGAAGAAAGTGTTTAATGAACACGTGTTGACTTTTTCCTGCTCCACTTATGTACAACCAGGGAAATATAGTAATCACCTGAAAACAGTACACAGCTATGTCCACAGAACTGAAAAATCAGAGCAATTGCCTTGAATATCCATGGCAAAGAGATAGTAATGTCCTTTACAGAAGTAGAAAATGAATGAATGCAATAGCACCTGCTGAACCTTGTGCTCAACATAATGTCCCTGGCCTCAAAGGCATTGTGGACAGCTCCCTCCTCTGTTGACACCTATAGCTATTTCTTCCCTTCAGGTTCATTTTAACTAGATTTTTGTCATATACAAAAAGTTTAGAGGGGAAAGTAAAGTTTGGGGAGAATAAACAGTATAATATATTTGCCCAGATTTTCCATCCACCAAGAGGTGTCCCTGACCTTACACAATTTTAGATGACCTTAGAATTATCCTTCACAAACTTTCCATGTTAAAATAAAAGACACGCAAACACAAAGGCTGTTTATAGACTAAGTAGTAGCTGGAGATTATATCCTTGCCCTGGGGTGCTGCCTTTATTTCAGAAGGTGTTAACAGTATCTTGTTCTGTCTGAAGAAAATGCAAGGTTTACACTTGGTTGCCAAGAATAATCAACAAAGTTAAGAATCTTCTCTTTATCTCTCCCCTACTGAAGTTTTACCACAAGTGAAATCCTTACCTTGCTCCTAACCCCAGTCCACATTATCCACAAAAAAGAAAATTAAAAAAAAAGTCTATGGACACATTTTTCCAGATAATTAAAGATATTTTGCTTCAATTCTTAGGATATTTAGGTTTAAAGTGATTTTCTTTTGGGATCAGGGTCTAATTCTTTGTCTAATTAAGTTTTCAATATCACATTATGGATATGGAAAATAGAGAAAACTAGAAAAGAATAGGGAACATTTTCAAGGATTTAAGAGTTGCCAAAAAAAAAAAAAAAGAATAAGGGGAATAAAAGGGGTGAAGTCTTCATAAGTATACACTGTACTTATTACCCCAGTTCTAGCAAAACTTGTCACCAAATCCCTTTTTATCTGGGCAATTTTCTAATTGAGTTTCTATTATAAACAACTTGAATAAATAACTAAGTAAATAAATCAATATATACACATATACATATATATGTGTGTATATGTGTGTATGCATATGTCTGTATGTATGTATATGAATTCTTGTTCGCTCTCACAGCCCCTATCCTAAAATAACAACATTCCTTAGGTAACTAAGGAAGTTAGACTGTTTGTAAGTACCTAGATTTGACATGTTAGAAGTTTTTTGCTGTTGTTTTTTTTTGTGGTTCAAGGGAAATGGAGTGATTCTTTTAACTAATTTTTGCTCTCAGTCCTCTTCTCCTCTTTGATTCCTATGTATTATCATGTATGCATTTGCTAGACCATATTTCCTTTTTTTTTTTTCAAAATGACTTTACATTCCAGTCCTTAATGGGCAGTCAGTTTGGAACTCACCATGTGTTTCCCATAAAATTCCCAGCTGCCTCTAGGATCAGGCCTGGAAGCTGAAGACAAGGTGCATCCCCTTTGCCTAGAGGAAGAAAAAAATTCTTGGTTTGAATGAGCTTACATACTCAGTAGCCAAGTTTACATCTCCTGGATGTGGTTACCCTGAACACGTTTGGTGTTATTTTTTCTCCTGAAACTGCATTTATCAGAAGGAAATCCTCCAAGGGTCAAATATTTTAATGCCAGCAACAGGATATGAAGATTTATCAAGCATTTATCTCTAAAGATTTAGGGCTGAAGAAGAAAAAAAAGAGAAATCAGGAAACAGTGTGATTAGCCATTAAGTTTGTCGAGAAGCAAATCAAACTTAAAAGAATTCACAAATTGTGAATAAAGGTATTGTGATTGGACTGAGCTATAAAGATTCTCTGTATGAAGAAATATGGCCTTCCTATCCCTGGGGCAGTTTGTGTGTGGGGTCTAGCACTCTGATTTGTCTGAACTACTTCTGGACTCTTGGAAAAGGCTGCTTTTTTGTGTACTTCTTCAGGAAGCCCATTGTATAGCCTTTGACCATGAAAGACATATGGTTAGTGAACTTTAGAAGCAGACTTGGAATTGTATGAAAAATGATATTCCCTGTGTCTGACAGACAAGCTGTCAATTAACCTCTCTGGATCTGTTTCTTCCTTCATAAAATAAAGAACTAGAAACCTGTAGTACTTTACCTCACAGGGTTATTGTTACAGTGATAAAGTATGTACATAAAATTTTTTGAGGGTTTTAATTGCTATATAAATGTCAATTTTATTATTGTTGTTAATATACTTAGTATTAAATCAATAAGGGAAGAGACAAGTAATTATTAAGTTCCTACTATGTGCCAGGCTCTGTCCTAAGCACTTTACGAATTTGGAAATGGAAAGGTGTGCACTGGACCACCACTCCAAAAAAACCCAAAAAAAACAAAACCCAAAACCAAAACGCTGATTTTTTTTTCAGTCATACCCATGTGAACCTTATAGTATCTTTTTTGAGCTAATTTGAATTTTAGCTCTGTGCTGAGTGATGTGGAGTGAAAAGAGGGTTAGAGAGCCCACCAGGGAAATATCAAGTTGTGGTTGACTTTGCTAATGTTAATGCAGCCAGATAGTTCTTTTTTTTTTTTTTTATTTCTGGTAAATCTATGGGCATATTTACATAGATGTTATTGTTAATTTACATATATTTGCCCTGTATATTTAGGAAACCTAAATACTAGAATGTTTCTTAGGACAGAGTAGTCTCTTACATTTACTTTTATAGAATTTTTAAAAATGATAAATAATTATTGATTATGTAATGCCACAGGCCTGAATGCATACATCTAAACAGCATAGAGAAGAAGTCATTTCAGAAAACAAAATCACCTCCCTAGACTAGAGATCATCAAACCCAGTGTTCTGATAGGTGTTCTTCTGGTACCTTTTAATTTGATCCCTATGCTTACAGCAACTGCACAGTCATGGACATGGGGGAAGGCAGAGTCATTCCGTATGGCCTCCATGATTCATGTGCTTGTAAGTGGTGCCCACTATGTAGTGTCCTTCTGCCACACAACTCGTGCACCAAATTATCTCATTTTAAAACATAAATTAGGGAATGATAATGCTAACAGCTATCATTTAAAAACACTTTAATTAATGCTTATGTATTTGATCTTCACAGAAACCTGGTGTTGCAGGTGCTTTTCTTATCCCCATTTTCTAGATGAGGAAATTAATGGTGAGATAGTTTAACTGACCTTTGCATGGTAACACAGCTCTCAAGGGTCAGGAAGTAAGATTCAAACTTAGATCTTTCAGAATTCTATCTACAATGTCACCTAGCTACATTCCAAATATTAGTCTTGAATTTATTTTTAATGCTCATGGGAACATGTAATTTAGAATTTAAATAGATCTTGTTGAATTAAAATAGGCCTTAGAGTTGGCATGGACCTCAGTAATAATCTTTTGTAGGGCTGAAATTTATAGGTGAGGCTCCAAAAGGGCAAGTTATGTGTCCATCATCACTCGTATAGCCATTAAACAAAGCATATCCTTTTTCTCTGAATTCAATGTTCTTTCCAATGTGTCATGCTGCCTCACCAAAATCGTTTTACAGATAAGGCTCAGATGATGAGACTCAGACAGGTTAAATTAAAATATGTAGTCATATAGCTAGTAGATGACTTGACCTTGATCAGAACAGAGGGCTCTTGGCCCTAAGGCATTTGATTTCATAGTACTTTCCTTTTCATGATTTTTCTTCAATGGATTCCAGAATCTGAATCACAGTTGATTGGATTCTAGAGTGTTGAGCTCAGTTCTCCCTTAGAACTACAAGCTATGTTTTCAATCACCTACCAGGGTTTGCCATTCTCTTTTTACAGTGCGTCTTCCCTGGAACTTACTCAGGATGATAAGCACCAGTAGTCAGGCCAATATACTCAAAAGAACTGGCTGAGAACCCTGGCCTCCACAGCATAGAAAGTTGGACTGATATTTATGAATTTAGAAATTGAAATGTAACACGCATGCCTTGGGCTTGGCAGGCTAGATCAAAGCATCCTTACACACATGCTGTTTGACTGAACTAAATGGGAGCATTTGGATTATAAATAGTGAGCCAGATGCTCCCCAGTAAAATTCTATCTTCCTCAGTGAACTTTTAGCTCTTCAGGATAGCAATAAAGAGCTGTGTACCATGGGTCATTTGTTTGATACATGTTCTGATAATACATGCAATTAAAATGATCATGAATAATGCTATATATTAAGATATATTTTGCATATATATAATTGTTGTTGTACAGTCATGTCCCATTTCAGACACTAACTAGCTCTATGACCCTGGGCAAGTGGAATGAAGACACTGCCCTTATTCATCTGTAAAATAACTTTAAATCTATTATCCTATGACACTAGTAGTAGGTTATTTAAAAAAAAAGATTTTCTAGGAATGATTTTATATATACACTTTATATATGTATATATGTATGTATATATGTGTGTATGTATGTATTATATATGTATGTATGTATGTATGTATGTATAGGAGAGAAGTTAATACAATTCCTAATGAATCAGTTCGTTCAGCTATGAGGATTCCGGGGGGACAGAATAATACTAGAAGCAGACTAGGGGGTCAAAAGTTAAGGCTTTAATGTTTTTCGTCTCACAGCTAAAAACAGATGAGGGTCACTGACCATACATTTGAGAATTTTTTTAAGTAAAAGCAGTAGCCTGGTCGGGAAAAATCAAGTATCCTGTTCTCTCATCCTCACTAGGATGAAAGTGGTTGCAGTTCAAATGGCTGAATCTGATTATGTAAATTACTACACAGTATTGAAGAACCACATTGCAAACTGTCACCGTATATATGTACATGCACATATAAATATATGTATATATACATATATAAGTATATATTTATGTGTGTATATATGTATATATGTGTGTGTATGTGTGTGTATATATATGATGGAGAGAGACAGCATAAGAAGAGAGGGAAGGAGCAGGATTGAAGTGGGGATAATGAGGGACAGAGAGAGACACACAGAGAAAAACAAAAATAGAGACAGAGATAGAAGAGAAACAGAGACAAAGACACACAGCAACAGAAACAGAGACATAGAGAGAAAGACAGAGACCTGACAGAGAGACAGAGAGAGGGAAGAAGGGCATGGGGCCAGGAAGAGAGGAAGAGAGAAAGGTCATTTACTTTAAATTTCCAATACACTAGGCAATTCTCTAAAACTTTATGTTGTCAACCTGCATTGGTAAAGGAAATTTCTTTATCCAGAATTTTTCTATAACAGTGAAACTACAGATTCATAAACACATATATTATGTATAAATGCACACTCATACACATATAAAATCATTTGGTGGTCAACTTTTTGTTGATGAAATGACTTAGTTAAATGTAAATAAGATGATCCTGAGACAACAGGCCCTCAGTCCATCATTGGGCCTATCATTTTGTTCAACTGCATAGGCCTTGCCAGGACAAGTCTACTTTGCTGACAAAATCATTGAGAACTCAGGATCCCCTCCATGTAAGGATGCAAAAATACTGGAGTAAGACTTTAGTCAATGATTTTTAGTATAAGACAGATTTATTTAGAACAAAGTATCTATCTGTGAAAAAGTTCCGGAAACAGGTATTGATTTTTAGGGTTTTCCTAAAACCATTTAGAAGTCAATGCAGTAGCAGCAACATTTGTTGCAACAGAATTCTTGCATAATCTGCTGGAGCCATCTCAACTACAACTGCATTCTTCCTAAGTAGGATAAAAGAGGCAGATGCTTAATTCCATGACAGGAAGCTTTCTTTTATTTGTAGGGGCTTTTAAATCTGGGGCCAATGACCCTCATCTGTTTTTAGCTATGAGCTGAAAAACATTCAAAATCCCTAACGTTTGGCCAACACAAGATCACTGCTGAAATTATTCTAGAATCTTTACTGCTGAATTGCCAGATCAATTGGTGATTATACTATATTTTAAGAAAAATCTAGTTGCACCTGACACATTGTTGGTCTCTGATTCATGTGAGATGGAAAACAAACTTCCCCCTGAAATTCTACCATAGAGGTTTTGATTTACACTTAGGTATCCCCATGTCACAACTTACAGTAACTGGATTATCAAACTGGCATTACTAACTTCATAGGATCATAGATTTGGAGATGGAAAAGATACAGTCAGCCTTTGTGTTCACTTCCTCCTCTTGTTTTAGAGATGTGGAAACTGAGGCACAGAAAGGTTAAGTGACTTATGAAAGAACACAAAGCCAATGTCTGTGATGAAATCTGAACTAAGGTTTTCTTGTTTCCAGATACAGTGCCCCATCTTCTCCTTCGTGCTTTCTCTCTTAAAGGCACCCAGCCACTTAGCAGAGAGTATATTTTCTTTTTTTTTTTAACCTAGATAGAATAGATCTTTGCCTTATTGGTATTTTTTTGTTGTTGTTTTTTAGTCATTTTTTCAGTCATGTCGTATTCTACATGACCCCATTTGAGGTTTTGGTGGCAAAGATACCAGAGTGATTTGCCATTTCCTTCTCTAGTTCATTTTAGAGATGAGGAAACTGAAGCAAACAGGGTTAAGTGTCTTGCCCAGCATCACATAGCTATTAAGTGTCTGAGGCTGGATTTGAACTCAGGGAGAAGAATCTTCCTAACTCCAGGCATGGCACTCTATCTACTGTGTAACATGGCTCCCCTCTATAAGTTCTTATCCTAGTTTAATTTAGGATTTTAATTGGTAGTAAATGCAATTCATTTTCTTTACTAGCTTATGAGAGGCTTAATGTTAGGAGCCATGATTACTTTTCTTTGCAAATAGTAGGTACTTAATAAATCTTGAATTGATTTTAAATCTCAGAGATTATATCACTAAAAGGCAAAAACTTTGCTGCTCAAAAAATAGACTACTAATGATTTTCATATTGAAGGAATGAGGCATCAGCCTATGTGGAAGAGAGCTAAAGTGATCATGTTTGTTCACCATTTCACTTACTGATCACAAAGCATGAAAATACTTGAAAGTGATTGTGACCTTTATTTTCATCTCCTCATGCTTGTAGTTGTAGAATAAGCCTTCAAAGTTTCCATTCACCCAGTATTGTGTTGGTGTAAGTTTCTTCCAACTCAGTATAAAGAACAACACAAGTGGAAATTGATGGCTCTATCTTAAGTACATACTTAGATGATTGCTTTAGTTTCCCTGAGATGGAGATATACCTGATTTCTCTATTTTTTCCATTTAACTTTTTTGGAAAAAAATATTTTCATTTTTACTGAAATATACTTTAAACATCAAAAAAAAAAACCTTTTATGAAATAAAGACCAAACTACAACCTCGTCCCTTTTCATAAGCCCTTAATTTGCACTGATGACTGTTTGATCCAATCTTTGTCTCATCATTTAATCAATAATTGTTTACTAATCATGTACTAAATTCAAGATAATATCCTCACTGACTTTATTAGCATTCTTCTTCACTCCTGACTCACTTCCAATCCTTATATTAGAAGTTATTTGCTCCTGGTTTTAGACTGTAGCTCTGTTATTTCTGGCAGACAATACAAACACAATGATGACTTCCATACCATGAGTACCCTGACAAGAACATATTTACTTGCTCATTCAGCAAACCCTTGTCATTTATCTTCCCATCAACAACTAGTATGAATAAGAAACCTCCAGGTCAGGATTTAAAAAAAAAAAGACTTTGTCTCTTTGATGTTTCCTGGATACTATCACTTAATTTTGGGGATTTTGAAGAGAGGAAATTAAGAGTTAGAGGACTATGATAATTGTTTTCTCTGGTTCTTAAAAGTGAGAGTCTGGTACCCTCATTCCGGAAAGCAATTTGGAACTAAAACTTAAAAAGTCATTAAAACTTTTCATACCCTATGGCCAAGGAATAACACATTATGTTATCATAAGAATTAATGAGGGAGACAATTTCAGAAAGCAACAAACGCAAAAAGAACCTGAGAATATTTAGGAATCAATGCAGTGATGTAAGCAGAATCTGGAAATGACCGCCAATGATTCCAGAATATTAATGAAGTATGGTACCCATTTCCTGACAAAAAGGGCATTGGACTCAATATGAAGAAAGACACAAAATTGTGGACATGGCCAAACTGGTCCTTTTCTATGTGCATTTATTACAGTGGTTCTCAAATTTCCTAATGCTGTGACCCTTTAATACTTGTATGTGGGCATATCTGCATATGGGCAGACCTGCCTGGAGATGGATAGAGGATTGGTGTCTCAGTTACTAAGACCATCGGAAATATGTGTTTTATGATGGTCTTAGGTGATCTTGTTCGATCCCCAAAGGGGTCACAACCCACAGGTTGTGAACCGCTGATATTATATGGGTTTTGTTTTTCTTCATTTCTTTATTCCAATGAGTAGAGGAGGTAAAGGTAAAATAGTATAGAATTAGGAAAAAACTAGAATGGAATAGGAAAGAGGGGAACAATAATTTATATATTAAATGCCTACTCTGGGACAGATATTGAGCTAAGTGATTTAATCCTCTCAACAGCCCCGGCGAGAAGGTGTTATTAACCCCACATGAATGAGGAAACAGAGACAGACAGAGGCTAAAGGGATTACCCAAGGTCAGATGGCTCAGATTTGATCTCATGTATTCTTGATTCTAGGCCCAGGTATTGATCTATTGTGCCACTTAACTGCCCTGAAAGGAAAGAAAGTCAGAAAGAATGATGCATAAGCAGAACAGCTCTAATATTTACACATTGAATTTATATATTTTAAAATCTAAGCTCTTTGCGACAAGGATTCATACTTTCATATGTACATATCTATATCTCAAATATTTCTATCTTTATCTATATGTATATGCATACATATATACACATACACATACATTCATATATATATATATACATATATATATATACATATCCTCCT
>CM053592.1:84443450-84453626 GCA_028646515.1 Pseudochirops corinnae
TGGTTTTCAAAATCCTTCTTAAGCTGATCTATGGCTTTTAGGCAGTTTTCATGTTTCTTAGAAGCTTTTGGTGTGGGAGTTCTGACTGTGTTGTCTTCCTCCCATTCCATGCTTTGATCCTTCTTGTCCCCAAAGAAGGAATCTAGAGTTTGGTTGCTGTTCTTACTTTGTTTCCTTTGACTGCTCATGTAGGCCAGTTAATGATTTTTTAGCTCTGTGGAACTCTGTTTCCAGAGGGGAAAGTTCTGTCCCAAATTGCTGGGGTTTTTCCAGCTGCTGGAGTTATTAGGGGTTGTCATTTTTTTACAGCCCCCACCAGCTTCAGCTCACTGAAAATGCACCCCAGGACCACCACCCAAGACCAGGATCCGGATCCAGGCTGCTCAATGCAAGAGCACTTGACCTCTGAACAATTGCTTTGCCCCCCTGCAGTCTGCATCCCGGGAAGTCTGAAGCAGCTGTGTGGAGGTGGCTGCAGGGCCTCTGCTTCTGCCGCTTCCTTGCCCTGGAGGCAGTTTGGCCAGCCCTGCTTCTCTCCCCAAAGTTTAGCTGACTTGCACAAACCTTTCACTTAGTCCTTGTTTCTTATGGCTTGATAATTCTGGAAAATGCCACAACTGCCACTGATCCACACTCCTGAAGCTCCAGCTTGGCTTGGTGTGGCTAGTCCGGTCACCCCTGGGCCCAAGCCATGGTTTCAGGCTGGGCTGGTTTCTGCTCCCAGCGCTGAGATGGTCCCTTCTAGCTGAGCTGTCTTCAGTGGGTAGTGCATTTGTGTGAGTTTTAGAGCCTGAAATTTTGTTTAGAGTAATATTTTATGGGTATTTGTGGTGGCTCTGTGGGAACTGCCATACCTTCCTGCTTCTATGCCGCCATCTTGGCTCCACCCCTTGTCCCTTTTTTTTTTAATGGGCAATGAGAAAAAAATGCAAATGGTGTATTTGCCTTATAGCTCAACAGTTGATACTGGAACAGTCAGGAAGAAACTTATGTCTTTATTGATATCAATATTTTTTTTTATAACAATGACAAATAGAAGTATTTTTTTTAAAGTTCTAACCACTTTTGTTAACCCTATAGCTCTAAATACCAACCTGCAGAAACTTCCTGTGTCAGAATAGATCTAATGAGTGCTACCATTGGTAGGATCTAACTCCATCATCAGGAACAGCGATTCTCAACCTGTGGGTCGCAACACCTTTGGAGGTTGAACCACCCTTTCACAGGGGTCACCTAAGACCATCAGAAAACACATATTTACAATGATATTAGGAGCTGAGACACTGCTCCTCTATCAGTCTCTTGGCGGGTCTGCCCACATACAGATAAGCCCACATATGAATATTAAAGTGTGGTGACATTAGGAAGGTTGAGAACCACTCATTGAGAAGAAAAAATAGACCATAGAGAAATCATATAAAAAAGTCTCATCAAAGAAAAAAAACCAAAGAGGGAAGCCTCAACTCTGGTCTACTAAACAGTTACCCCACGACTTTTGAAAAAGATTAGAGGGTCCTTTGACAAAAAATAAAATCTGTCCATATCACAGTTTCACTCTGATGTTAACTTGAATTTGGTGCATTTCTTATACAGAGGTCAAAAGAAAACCATTAGGAATACCAATGAGTAGATGTAAGCAAGGAAATCCTCATGGCCAAGAAGGTTTTTGAGTTAATCACTCATATGACAGAACCAGACTTACAAAATTTCCTGAAAAGTTCTGAAGAAAACAAATTGGTCCATGGCCTCAAGAAAGACTTTCCAGTGTTAAAAAAATAAAATCTACTCATTTTATAGATGAGGAAATTGAGGCAAACAAGGTAAAGTCACTTCCCCATGGTCACACAGCTAGAAAGCATATGAGGTCAGATTTGAACTCATGAAAATCAATCTTCCTGATTACAAGACCAGTGCTCTATCTACTGCACTGCCTAGTTTGTACCAAACTCTTTATACCTTTTAAAATATAACACTCCAGACTTTTATGTTCTGTGTATCCTTCTGGAAACGAGTTTTGAGCTTTTTGTGTACATTAACAGAATTTATAAATCATTTGACTAGTAAAGGCACAGTCTAATTATAAAATAAGCATGGAAAGATGAATATGTATAGGGAAAAATGCCATCAAGAAATTGAATAATAAGAAGAAAAGATTGGATGATGACATGACAAGGGCAAGGAATGACAAGGAGACAGATCAAATACTACACTGTTACCCTTGTGATGCCAGAAGGAAGCAAATAATGCTTGTAGAATTTTGGTTAATCTCCTCTATGGTCAACTTACAGGATGACATGGAAAAGAGTAGACAATGGTGGGAAAGTATGGATTCATTAATGGAGGGAAACTTCCAGAGTGATAAAATCACAAAACCAAATGTCTTACCTTACACATGTAAGAAGCATCAGATGTGTCAGTGATGCGTGATTGTTCCTGATTTGAACTCTTGAGGTTGGTTTAAATAGAATATAATGATTTTTAATGTTTTTCAGACATTCATTGAAGTGGTTTTCTTAATAAACTACTTTTGACTTTTCTCCTTTCAATTACTAAGTATATTTTATTTTTTCAGCTTTATTTATACTTTCCCTTGATTAAAACTACTCCTTGTTGGGCAAAGGTTCTTTTTTTTATTTAATCTTATTTTATATTTTTAGAGAGAAAAACAGGAGGGTCCCTATAACCTTTTATTACTGTTGTTTGTTCAGGAGTAAGGATGGAACATCATTAGCTAGCATTCAAGAAGAACTTGGCAGGAGTACTTAAAAGAACAGAGAAATCTATTTCCCCCTTGTGACGGTGTATTCTACAAAAGGCTGTCATCAGATATTTGTAACATACTGACCTTTTTTGCCTCAAGACATAGACACTTAAAGGAACCAGTCTTTTTCCAGACTTGATCAATATTGAAAACTAAAATCAAGTTGCATTCTTTTGCAAGAATAGTTTTCCCTCTGACCTGTTGAATAAATTACTGTTAGTTGGAAGGAGTAGTCCATAACCAGCAAATGCTAGAATGGAAACTTAAAATGTATTTGTATTCAACATATAAGGAAAACATTGATTGCATCATCTTCCTTTACTATGCTAAATGTCACAATTTTAGGATCTCACATGGATTTGCTTATTGCAGAGTTTGAGCTCTAGAGTAAATAAAGGTTAAAATTCCGTTAACAGGTTAGGGACAGAGTATGAGATCCTTCCAAACATTTGCATAGAACTATTATTATTTTTTTTTATTTTTCAGAAATCTATACTCACATTTGTTTGCAACATATATTGATCAGTAGATCAAGTTGTTTTTTGAATCTCTCTTCCTAGAATAATATAAAAAACAACTTTAAAATAAGAGATATTATACTTTAAATATTTTCCCAGCCTTCCTTTCCCAATAACATTTGGCTCAGTTCACCCATGAATTGTAAAGGAAATTACTAGGTTAAATTGATGAAAATGTTAATGCCATGTTTATTTGTGTTGTTTGTGATTTTTTTTTAGTGTTTCATATGTCAGAACTTGTCAAGGAATCAGTTGTCCCATACAGTGAAGAGATTTTTAAGATAATTTAATATTGAAACATTTTTGTATTTCAAACACTTGAAAAGGAAATCTGTCTAAAATATATTTGAGATAACCCTTGACTTTTACACACCTACACATATCTATATCTATCTATACACATTCTTTCACATACCTATATACACTATATATGTATATATATATAATGCATAAATACCAATCTAGACATGTATATACACATATAGATATGTGTTTATTATACACACATACACACATATATATATATACTGTTACATTTATGTAAAAATTGGTCTTATTCCTTATTATATATAATATCTGATCCTTAAGAAGGCTAAGAAAATGGGGAGAATTAGAGTTGTGGTAGTTTATTAGAAGGAAAGATTGTGGCTGAAATGAAAATATTTGGTTTTGTCCACTTCTCATGAACTAAATGCTTTAGTCATCCAGAATACTATCCACTCTCTCCTCTTTCCTCTTCCTCTTTCATCCCTCCCCCTATCCCATCCCAGCACAATGTTCTCAATTCCTTTGTGCTCCTGCTCACACTCTTCTCTATGCCTGGAATTCTATCCCATACCTTGTTAACTAAATGCATTGCTTTTCAATCTTTAAAGCTCAACTCAAATGCCATCATGTCAATGAAGCCCTTTTCTAATATCTTTAGCTCATTGTTGATTTAGTTGATAACAACCACTCCCCTCCCCCTGAATCTAATAGAATTTTGCTGTATACCTCTGTAAAGCACTTTTGTGTAAAATGGAATTAAGAGGTATCTGTCTCTGTGTCAACCCCATAACCTTAGTCTGTATTATAGGTTCCATTTGTTATCTAAGCTCTACATTTCCCCAATGATCAATGAAGTCTTTTGCAGATAAGAGCTGTTTGATAAGAATATCAAAAGAGTGATCTTATAGATTTCGTATGTAACTTATGATTGTGTACCTTTGATTTTGGTTATATCATTCACATCAACAATGAAATGGAACCAACTCTGGAAGCAGAGGACCTAGAATCTTATTCTTTCTAGCGTATCATCCAAGTGACCTTAAGACAAGTAACGTAATCTCCCAGTGCCTCACTTTTCCCAAATATGAAGTGAGTGTTAGAATAGATAGTTTTTGTGATCCATTCTAACTTTTTATCTATAACCCTTATGTGTAAACAGATATTCTGCTATGGATTTGAAATCATAAGTCTACAAAATGAAATAAAAGAATGAAAATTTGAGTTATGTTTTGCAGGAATTTAGGTTTTCCTGACTCCAAGGTCCATGCTCTATTCACTGCACCACCTAGGTGACCCTAATTGAGATGAAAGAAATCAAAAAGTTTAATTCTCATTTGGGTACTAGAGGAAACTGATGGCACAGTGAATAGAGAACTGGACCTGGAGTAAAAAAGGCCTACGTTCAAATCTAGCCTCAAATACTTACTGGATGGATGACCCTGAATAAGTCACTTAACCCCTGTTTGTCTCTGTTTCCTCAACTATGAAATGGAAACAATAATATTTGTGGTATTTGACTGGATAGAATAAAGGAAACAAAAAATTGCCACAAAGACTGATAAGAGGGAGCTTCATGCTTTAGGACAGGTTCCTGTATAGTGCATTAAAGAGCTTATTTAGTGATTCTGAAAACTTTTTGAGTTCTCCCTGAAATAAGACAAGCGACTTGTAGACAGAACCAGAATTTTCTGAAAGTTAAAAGTTTTTCTGAAAGGATAAAAAATGTAATGAGATAAGGAAAATAAAGATGAATAACCATTAGAGTACCTAGATGTTTCTTTCTTTTTTTTTTTTAGCTGTGGCAAAAATCTAGTCAAATCACCTAACCTCCTCTCTAGAGCTCACTTTTCTCAGCCATGTTGTTGTTATTGTTAATGTATGTGATACAAAGTACTTAAAATGATAACATTTGAACCCCATGACAACTGTTCAGGTATTATTATCCCCATTTTACAGGTAAGAAAATGGAGGTTCAGAGCAGTTGTCAGTGAGTCAACAAGCATTTTTTAAAACACCTACTAACATACTATGCTACATGCTAGGAATACAAAGAAAGGCAAAAGACAGCACCTTCTCTCAAGGAACTTATGACTTAATAAAGAGATTTGCCCATGACCACATAGGTAAAGTTAAGAGACAAGATTTGAACCCATTTGTCCCAACTTCAGGTCTAGCATGCTATAGGAGTAGAGATTAGACCTGAGATGTAATTGATATAGAGTACTACAGAAAGAGAATAGCACATCTAAAAAAAACCATCAGCACTTTGTCTGAAACTTACTGTCTTAGAGAAGCTCATAGAGCTATGACAAGTTAGATGATTAGCTCAGGTTATAGAGTTAGTATGTGTAAAAGACAAGACTTGGACCCAGGTCTTTTTGGCTTCAAGGCCAACTCTCTAGTTCACCCTTTCATCAGTTGTCAGATTGCTTTTCCTAAAGCATAATACTGATCATATCCCCAGCCGTGCCTTCCCCCCTATTCACTTTATGTTCAATATGCTCCAGGAGCTCCCTATTACATCTAGGATCAAATATAGAATACTTTCTTGGGTTTTTTTTTTATTTTTCTGCAAAATTTTATTTTAGACTGAAATGCCAGAACACAAATAGAAAATAGAGAAAAGAAATGAACTTAAATACAAAGTTAGAAAGAAATAAAAGCATATCATTTGCCTAGCAGGCATTTTATTTCCAAAGCAATAAAATGAATGAATGAATGTAAGAATCAACAAAAGAATGAAAAATGAATTTTTAGTTTTCACTATGCAAAACACACTGTGCTAAGAATCAAGGATAGTTTTGTCTCTCAAAGAGCTTAAATTCTAATAAGAGAGATAATGGAACTGAACAAACAACAGCTTCAATATTTAAATCCTATGTTTTTCAAAGGGAAATTTGGATAAAGAAAGCAACAAAATATTTATTTTCCTTAAACTCATAAGATGACCTTGAGTCTTTCCCCAAAATCTTTGCAAAGATGCTTTTAAAAATTTTTCAGAGAAGCCCTTCTGAATTTCATGGTGTGCCTTTATTTGTTCCAGTAAAAATAATGCAAGAACTAGATAATTTTATTCGATACACTGTGATACTAAATCATATTAAACAGAGTTCTGTATGGTTGGTTACTATGTTAGCCTAGTTTATCAATTTATATTTTTCCAGAATCTAAAGCTTTAGAAGGATATAAATTGGTTAAATAGAGCAGTACAGTAACCAATTTCCATGAAATTGCCTTTAATATGATATAGTACCTAAAGTTAATCTTCAAAAAGCATTACACTCTATATAATAATTTATGACTTATAATTTTTTAGTTGTTTAAATGTTTGTCATTGTTTCTGCAAAATCGTTGGTCATCAGATCCCCTGTCAAGAGCAGAAGGGCTGATTATACCATTGTTTCTAGGTTAAGATCAGATAAAAGCTACATCATTTTAATTCATATTTTATAGCACCTTTTCCAGGAACATAAACTGCAGTTACTGTAAGGAATTCCTATACATACTTCCATTATTTCAACAGTATGCTGACTATAATTTAATCTTTTCTTAAGGACTCAGAGGCATTATGAACATCAATTATTACAAGTGCTATTATTCATGAATAACCTTAAGCTACTATTGTCTTTAACCTGCTTTGTAATTTTTCAAATAATTATGTGTCAGCCCCTCCTTACTCTCTGTTAAGTAATGAACATGGTTGTCATAAGTATGGAAAGCGGTATTTCTAAGAAAGCTTTTTTTTTTTTATGATATCTGAGAGCCATAGAGCCATGGTAGATAAAGAATAAATTTCAGAGGGAGGAAGACTAACATTCAAGAAATGCTTCTGACATTTATTAGCTTTATGAATCAAAGTAAATCACTTAACCTCACAGTTCCCCAGACAACTCTAAGAATACAAGATACGGAAAAGGTGCAAATCTTAGATTTTAGCAACAATAGATTAAAAAAAAAGTTCCAAGTACATATAAAGATATCTCAGAAGAGCCTTTCCATTTTTTAAAGTCTAAAATCAGACCATGGAGAACTCAAGGATGGTGTAATCATCAATTGTCTTGTTTTAGTAAAAGTGACCCGCTACAGAAAAAGGAGAATGTGTAGGTAATTTCTGTCACACAGAAATCTGCAGACCCAGAATTACTATAGGAGATATAGAGATGGACTGGCTTCTGTCCCTGGACCTCTTTTAGACAGAGGCAGAGGTAGAAAAGTTAGAAAAAAGAATGATGCAGCAAATGTAGGAAAGTCTCATAACCAATTCCCAAACAAACACAAAAATAGGTTACACATAGAATAGTGGGAGGTCCTTTATACTGTATCCAGTGCTATTAAACTGTCCTTAGATGGTGGTTTGGACAGGGCCAGTGGAGTGAAAAAAAACAACATTATTGCAATCTTGCTGTAATTACTGCTCTGATCCCTGGTGCTCTAGTTAATAACCAAATTCAATAATATCACCCCCCTCCCCAATTCTCCTTGTTCTCTGTGGTATTTGATACTGTAGACCATTCCTCCTCACAGTTTTCACTTAGATTTTGACACCAAAAAAAATCCAGCCTTTCCCCTCCACTCCTCTCCCCTACCCTTTCCTACACTCTTTCTAATCCTGGAGTGTGTGTCTCCTGTAAGGTTGAGTTGCCTTTAACTCTCTGTACATCTTTATCTACAATCTCTTCCTTAGGTAAATAGTTCACTCTAATGATGACTATTTAGACTTCTGCAAGATGTTTCTAAATCTTGCCTTTCCAATCAAAGCTATAATTAAGAATTTGTGACCCAAAGAGGTATGAAGCGAACCCTCAAGATGTCTTACTACCTTTGGAGCCATTTTGCATATCTGGATATATATCTGTATTCTGTGAAGTGAGCCACTTAAAAGTTTGACCTAGAATTACAGAATAGAAGAGCTTAAAGCAGCGGTTCTCAACTTGTGGGTCACAACCCCTTTGGGGGTCGAACAATCCTTTCACAGGAGTCACAGAGGTTGCCTAAGAGCATCAGAAAACACATATTTCCAATGGTCTTAGAAACTGAGACACTGCTCCTCTATCTGTTTCCAGGCAGATCTGCCCACATGCAGATAAGCCCACATATGAGTATCAAAGGGTTGCGGCATTAGGAAGATTGAGAACCACTAGCTTAAAGGGATATGAGATATTAAAGATCCTCTCTTTTCAGAACGAAAAAGAAATCTAGAGAGTTAAAATTACTTATGCAAATTTGTAGCTCCAAATAGATCCATTTCTCTTAACACCTGGTCAAGTGCTCTTTCCCATGAATATTCTAACTCCCAATCACCATCCAATTCCTTATAGTATAAGCTACTATCAGGTAGAGTGCTCTCAATCAACATTTCAGCATGTACTCAATGCAAGCCTTCTTACACAAAACAATTCAAGTTCAAGACTGCACACCAAAGAAAAATGAGCAAGCACCTAGTGAGGTTGGGTACTAAAATGTTTATATAAATAATTAAGGCTAATTTTCACTATTTAATTTGGTTATTCATAGTATAGAAGGCAAATTGCAGTTTAATGGATGAAATATTCAAATATTTGAAGCTGACTTGAATTTTCCTTATCCAGACAAATAATTCCAGAGAGTATAGTTATAGGTTTGATCACTGTTCCTTGGTCACAAATTTCCGTATTAGTGAGAATGTTGTCTATCATCCCCTCTCCCTCTTCCCTCCCCCTGCCTGCCATGGAGTTTGTACAAAATCTGAATGTGAGCATTAAGGATACTTTCATTTTTTAAATTAAATTTATTTATTTATTTTTTGTTTTCAACATTCATTTCCATGAGATTTTGAGTTACAATTTTTCTCTCCCCATCTTTCCCCTGCCCCTACCCCAAAATAACAAGTCTACTTAATGCCCGTTTCCCTAATCTGTTCTCTCATATCCTCCCCTTTCACACCCCTAACTTTCTAGTAGGCAAGATGGGTTTCTATACCACAGTACCTGTATATCCTATTTCCCAGTTGCATGTAAAAAAACAAATTTTTAAACATTTGTTTTTTAAAACTATGAGCTCCAGATTGTCTTCCCCTCTTCTCTCTTCATCCACCCCCACTGGGAAGACAAGCAATTTAATATAGATTGTACATATGTAGTAATCCAAAATAATTTCCACAGTAGTTATGTTGCGGAAGACTAACTATATTTTCCTCTATCCCAACCCGCCCCACATTTATTACACTTTCTCCTTTGGCCCTATCACTTCTCAAAAATGCTTGCTTCTAACTAACCTCTCCCCCAGTCTACCCTCCTTTGTATCATCCCACCTCTTATCCCCTACCCCTCCTATTTTCCTGTAGTGTAAGATACCCAATTAAGTGTGTATGTTATTCTTTCCTTAGTCCAGATTCGATGAGTATCAGGTTGTCCCATTCCCTTTCACCTTCCTGCTCTTCCCCTCCATTGTAACAGTTTTCTCCTGCCTCTTTTATATGAGATAATTTATCCTAATCAGTTCTCTTTCTTCCTCTCCTAATAAATTCCTCTCACACCTCATAATTTTATTTTTTAGATATCATCCCTTCATAGTCAAGTCATCCTGGGCCCATATATATATATACACACACACACACACACACACACACACACACACACACATACATACATA
>CM053592.1:84453726-84477164 GCA_028646515.1 Pseudochirops corinnae
GATTTCTTTTTCCTGTTGACCGTCTCATGCTTCTCTTGTTTCTTAAAAGTAAAATTTTCTGTTCAGCTCTGGTGTTTTCATCAAGAATGCTTGAAAATCCTCTATTTCATTGAATGAACATATTTTTCCCTGTACCATTGCACTCAGTTTTGCTGGGTAGGTGATTCTCACTTTTAATCTTAGATCCTTTGACCTCTGGAATATCACATTCCAAGTCCTTTGATCTGTTAATGTAGAAGCTGCTAGGCCTTGTGTTATCCTGCTCATTTTTCCCCAATACTAAAATTGTTTCTCCATGACTGCTTGCAGTATTTTCTCCTTGACCTCAGAACTCTGAAATTTGGCTATAATATTCCTAAGAGTTTTCTTTTTGGGTTCTTTTTTTCAAGAGGTGATTGGTGAATTCTTTCCATTTCTATTTTGCCCTCTTGTTCTAGAATATCAGGGCAATTTTGCTTGATAATTTCTTGAAAAGATGTTGTCTAGGCTCTTTTTTTGATCACGACTTTCAGGTAGACCAATATTTTTTTTTAATTCTCTTTCCTGTATCTGTTTTCTAGGTCAGTGTTTTTTTCAATGAGATATTTCACATTGCCTTCTATTTTTTAATTTATTTGCATCTGTTTTATAGTAGCTTGATTTCTCACGAAGTCATTAGCTTCTATTTGCTCCAATCTAATTTTGAAGGAGTTATTCTCTTCAGGGAGTTTTTGAAATTCCTTTTCCATCTGGAAAATTTGACTTTTTAAAGTATTCTTCTCCTCATTGGCTTTTTGGACCTCTTTTGCCATTTGAGTTAATCTATTTTTTAAGGTGTTATTTTCTTCAGTATTTTTTGGGTCTCCTTTAGCAGGCTGTTGACTCACTTTTCAGGATTTTCTTGCATCATTCTCATTTCTCTTCCCAATTTGTCCTCCACTTCTCTTTTTTGATTTTCAAATAAGTTCATATTTTTCTTGGAGGCTTCTGATTCAGGAGTTCTGACTTTGCTGTCTTCCTCCTTCTCCATGCCTTCAACTTTTTTGTCTCCCAAAAAGGATTCTATCATCTGTTTGTGCTTCTGTTTCTTGCTCATATTGGGAGCCAATTACTTGACTTTTGAGCTCTTTGTCATGCTAGAACTCTACTTCCAAAATGGAGAGAATTATGTCCCAAATTGCTGGGATTTTTGCATTTGCCAAAGCTATTAGTTGGGTACCCTCCTTATAGCCCTCACATACTCTGGCTCAGTGGTCACACATCCCGGGACCACCACTCAAGATGATGATCTGGTTCCAAGCAGATCAAAGCAAGAGTGATTACACTCTGAATGGCTGCTTTGTCCCCCTACAATCTGCAAGCCAGGTGCTCTGGAAGCAGCCATGTGGCAGTAGCTGCAGCTACCACACATCCTCTACTTCTTGTTCCAGGGGTAGCAGCCAGACCACTCTCCCCCTGTTTGAACAATGTTCCATACTGACAATTTAAATTGCATTTGTGGATTGAGAAGTCTGGAAACCACTACAGCTGCTGGTGATCCACTCTCCTAAAGTCTGCTCCAGCCACTGCTGATTGTGGCCACCCTGGGGCTAAAACTGCAGACTCATGTGGGTCTGGGCTTGGCAATAGACCCTTTCTGGCAGCCTGCAAGTTTTCCTTCATCAGGGGATTTGTTTCTCTCTGTCACTTTGTGGATTCTGTAGCTCTAAAGTTTGTTTAGAGTAATTTTTTACATGTATTGGAGGAAGTGAAAGCTGGAGCCCCCAGAAGTCCTCTTTCTACTCTACCACTTTGGCTCTGCCCCCCAAAGATACTTTTAATTACTGAATAAAACAGGGAGAAGGTGAACAGTGACATTTAAAAATGAGTAAAATGCCTTAATTTAAAATTACAAAATAAAATTTCCACTGAAGGTTACATATAGATATCTAGACACAAACACACACACGAACACACACAAACACACACACACACACACACACACTCTCTCTCTCTCTCTGTCTCTCTCTCTCTCCTTATATACAGCTAATCCTCAACATTCTCACATTTAACATTTGAGACTTCAAGCATTTGTTTGGTTTTATTAGTAGCCTCATTTTCACTTTCTCATTGGACCATGAATATTTGGGAATATACACAGTAGAGAAAAAAAAATGTTCTACTCAGAATTTCCAAGCTTGAACAATAGCTTGGCATAATTAGCCAGCTGGCTAGAGACAAGGCTGCTGATCCCATCATCCATTGTAGTCTCAAGGTTAAACACCAGCTCCCCTCTGCTACGGTCCCATACTCCAACACACTTAAGGATCTCAAACAGGACATGAAGCAGACATTGCTGATGGATTATTTCATGGTGGCATATCCTTCATATTCTCCAATGTTATTCAATAGTCCTGAAGGGCAGAGTATGAGAGGTAATATGGAGACCTCACCAATCTTGGTGTATTCTGACAGCAGGAAGTCCCAGGAAACTCTCCACTGGTTTTCAGAGAGTAGCAAAAGCAAAGAAGCTTGCAGTAGTATAATATATGGTACAATGTCCTCACACCACCATCTGACACAGTAGAAGAGAAGACACATGTTAAAAAAAGTTTCAGTTTTAAGAATTTTATTGGCTGTACAGTATTTATGGTAATCTTGATTTCACATGTTATAAAAAGTGAAAATTGTCTGAAATAAATGCTTTTTTTTTGTTTTGCTCAGTTTTGTAATTTAAATGTTAGCAGAAAAAGTCACAGGATTCTAGGGAATTATTAGGAAGAAAAAAGACTTTGTATATTACCAATTTTATTTTGTGTACTGCATTTTATAGCTTATTTTATGGTTATATTTATGATACAATAAGTATTAGACAAAGTACATATTATCAGAAACAATGTTTTGAATTTTCAGTAATCTCTAGGAAAATATTATAGTTTTTGGCAATTGCGTGAACCTAATCCCCTATTTCTTATAGCTTCAAATTATCGACATTCATTTTTTTGACTTTATGTAATTTTCTAAGAATGTTACCCCATGAAAGTTGAGAATTGATGGTACTTATTTTATATTTCATGAGAAAATGTTTCCTTTCAATGAAGTCTTCTTAGCAATCTGGTCTATTTTCTAGAGAAGCTCTATTCAGATGATTACCACATATCCATATGTTCTGGCTTCCAAATGTATATTTAGAATTGTTCAAAAAGGTCAAAGCTCATAGTGTACTATAGTCATTTTGTAGTATTATCTGTATAAAAATAAGATCTGGTTCCTAACCACCAATTCTTTATGTAGAAGTTTAAAGACTTCAGATTGGAGGGGGCGTGGGGGTGCCTACACGGTACAGTGAATAGAGCACCAGCCTTGAGTCAGGAGTACCTGAGGTCAAATCCAGTCTCAGACTCTTAACACTAGCTGTGTGACCTTGGTCATGTCACTTAAACCCAATTGCACTACCTTCCCCCCCCTCCAAAAAGCTAAAGAAAGAAAAAAAAAAAAGAATTCAGATTCTACTAGTGATTTTGCTCCCTTTATTCTGCTTCCGTCAAAGCCCTTTATTTTCCTGGAAACTCAAGAACATTAAGCATTTCCAGGTGAAAATATTTGCATAAATATTAATGAAACTAGAATAGGACATCTAGTTTCAAAAATCATTCAGTTAACCCCAATTCCCTGACAATCAAAAGGTCCACATGTAACATCAGGAATACTTTGAAAATTTCCCTTAAGAGGAGGGAAGGAGTCTCATGTTTTGTACTGTAATATATAACTTTTGAATGAATCTAAATTGCTGGTTTTAGCATAGTTACACCATAATATTGTATCAATTTGCCTTGTGCAAGCCAAGTCACAAAGCAGAGGCTGGTTGATTTCATTTCCCCTTTCTCTCAGAGGAACTCTTTTTTTTTTCCCCCTGCGTAGTTTACTTTTCTTTGAACTCCATGATGGCAGGTTGTGTTTTCTGCATAGGGAAGGTGGCTGCTGTATTTCACTAACCTCAGGATCCTAGAGGTAAACTTTCTTGGCAAATATACCTAACTTGTATATTTTCTATTAATAAATCAGCCAATAGCAATTAAATTAACAACACATTTATTGAAAATACAAAGGAAAATGCATATGTATGTATATATACATGTGACATACATATATGTACATATGTATGTATGTTTATTATAACATTCCACCAATAAACCTGGATCATACTCTCCTAGTAATGCTTATGGAGAGGGTAGGAAGACACTTAATGTCTTAGATTAGTAAGTACACATAGAGGGAATATGTATGGTCAGGGTAACCAATAATTCTGGAATTATGAAAGTTTATAAAAGTTCTTTGGTGAGTATAATTTTTTGTATAAGACAAATGCTTCCACTACTTAGCTGAGCTGATCCAAGTTGTGCTCTGTTGATACATCATCAGGATCCATAATCTCAGCTGGACTATTTAATCTACTAGCCTGCTTCTCTTTTGTTAGATTTGTATGCTATTCCACTGCTCTGCTGGGCTTAACATCTGTAGTATCCCGACTTTCCAGTCTTAAGCTTAATTGTTGTTTTCAGATAGCTGATATGTTGCTGTGTTCTCTTAAGAAAAGGCAATGACCTTTGTCCTAATATTGGCAAATACAAAATATCCTTTTACTTTCCTCCTCTTCCTCCATCTTCTCCTACACCTCCCCCCCCTTCAAGGGAATGAACTATATTCTCTCAGAATATCAAAGCAGACTTATTGTTGAGTTTGTCCTTCATTTTCTAAGAGGACCATGACATCAGGGAAATGATTACATGACTAGCAGTTGACTTTGACTTGAGTGAAGGAGGGCTGACATCAAAGCAGACTTATACCACTGACAAGAGATCTATAAAATGTCAAGCTCCTTACACAATTGCAGAGCTGCACGTAGGGAAGAGGTCCTTGAAACTTTTTTCTACTACAAATTTAAAGAACGCTGACAGTACCTTCCTTGGTCTCATTTTCTTCTACCTCCATTCTGTCATTGGTAACCCCTCTTCCAACCACACAACTACTTGGTGCCATTTACTATAACCCTTTTTCCCCTGCAAAGCTACATTCTTGAAATTGAACCATGCTTCTTCCCATGGGGACTGCACTTTCTGAGTTCAAACCTAAAGGTGACCTTAAGTGTGATTGCTGCTTCCAGAAACATCAAGAACCCCTGCCTTATGCTCCCTTCCCCTTTTGTCAACACCTTGCAGAATGTGAATTTTTTCTACTTATAGCTCTGTTCACTTGTCCAGTAAATAACTACAATCAAAATGCATGAGATACTTGGTAGGAGGGGTGATACAAAAACACTATAGATCCCCACTTTGGACTAATAATTGGTGTAGTTTCAAAGCAAGATGGGACATCAGAGGTTATTTAGTCCCACTTCATTTGTAACAGTGGGAAAACTGATACCCTTGGACTGAGTTGCCCAAAGTCACATAGGCAGTAAGCATCAGAAGCCAGGTTTAAATCTAGGTCCTTTGAATCTAAAACTACTACTCTTTACCACACTGCTTCTTTCCTTCCTACCTCCAGTTTTCTCACACTTTAAACCCTCCATGTACTCTACAGTTTAATGGGATTGAATTTGTTGCTCGTCATCATGCTCTGTCTCTCAGCTCTGTGACTTTTCCTTGCTTGTAACTTATGCCTTGCTTGAAATTATCTCATCTTTGCTCTGGACTTTTCACACTTCTTTCACCAGCTTAAGCCCTACCTCCTGCAAGAGACCTTTTCCAGTCACCTTCACTGCTAGTGCCTTCTCTCTGTGATTATCCTACATTTATAGTATATATATTACACGTACATACTTGAATAAATGTTTTCTCCCACAGAAAAATATGAGCTTGGTAGCTTAGAACCAGGTATATAACTGGTAATGTAATATACACGTACCACCAAATGCAAAGAAAGGCATCAATCAGTTCACTAAATAGGCCAAATTTTTTCCTTCATACTGAGAAGATTTTCCCTAGTTAATGCTTGTCTCACAACTAATCCAAATATTCCCAGCAAACTCTTGACTTTTTAACCAAGTCAAAGTAAGAAAAGTTACTGAACACTGAAAGAACACCACAGGTTTAACTTTTTTTTTTTTTCATTTTTAAGCTAGTCAACTGCAGTCAGGAAGGTAATTTAAAAGCAGAAAAAAACTCAATTTATCTTTAAAGAGATATGCTCCAATTATATGACCATCAATTTGCTGACAAGATTCTAACATATTCCCTTTTAATCTTTCAATAAAATGAAAAATGAACTTGACAGCATTTTCATCAACATATCATATATGAGATAATAATAAAATTCCTATCACTGCCATATTTGACTTCTTTTAGGTATTGGTTTTTCAAAATAGTTCAAGATAATTTTTATAAAGAACTTATCCTGAAGTTAAATCACTTTATTCTTGCTCTTACAACAAAATATATCTTGAACGGTCATTATTTCTTATTATTTCCTGGACTGTCAAGTGGAATTTGAACAAAGTGGGAAATGTCAAGTTTGATCAAGTATGGCTTGAATAATTAAAGTTTCTCAGTTTGCCAAATGCAAAGAAAACAATGATCATTATGTCTTAGCCCTTCACTTCTTGTTGAGAAGGAAAAATAACCAGGTCTTCAATCCAACACAAGATTAATCAAAGAAAGTACACATGGAAATCATTGTAACTACATGTCACCCCCATATCCCCTCCTACTAAAAAATGTGAGACTCTTAGATAAATTTAGTTTTGGCTCTATATTTGTTTGCTCCACCCCAGAATTGTTCCTGGTACTATTCCAATGGATTCTAAACTCAATTGATTGAAAGCCCTTAAATCTCTTATTATTTTCATGGCACCTCTTTTACCCTAATCAAGTAGAATCATGGAAGTGTTGTGAAGACACACTGCAGAAGGCAAGATGAGTCATACTGTCATAGCAACATTGCATCATTACCACAGGAGTTAGTTCATTCCCAAACAAGTGTTCTGCTTATCTTCCTTTGAAACTTGTGGGGATCTTGTGGCCACAAAGGCTAAAAAAGTCATTCTTTGAGGCAGATTTTAAGCAGTATTAATTGTTCTACAAGGTGTTAGGACAGATCCCTAGCCTTAGATAGCAACATGATAAGAAAATAAGGACATAAAGACAGAAATAAACAGATATTTCCCTGAATGGGGACTTGTAAAAAGCTGAGTGTACAGTGCATAATCTATTTCTCTTTATCATGTAAAAAATTTTGCGGGTTATATTTTTAAGTGAAAATTTTCATTTTTTTCCAGTTTCATGTAAAAACAAGTTCTAACATTCTTTTTTTAAATTTTGAATTCCAAATTACCCTCCACTCATTGAGAAGAGAAATGATTTGATATGGATTATACATGTGGAGTCATGTAAAACATACTCGTATATTAGTCACATTGAAAAAAACACAGGAAAAATTAAGTTAAAAAAGTATGCTTTAATCTACATTCAGATTTCATCAGTTCTTTCTCTGGAGGAATATAGCATGTTTTCATCATAAGTTCTTTGGAGTTGTGTCGGACTAGACCATTGTATTTCTGAGATTATGTCATTTACAGTTGAATATTGCTACTACTGTATACAATGTTTTCCTAGTTTTGCTCTTTTCATTTTGCATCAGTTCTTACAAGTCTTTCCAGGTTTTTTTTTTCCTGAAAGCATTCTGCTTGTCATTTCTTATAGTATAGTACTGTATTATAAATCACATACCACAACTTGTTTAACCATTTTCCAATTGATAGACATCATCTTAATTTCCATTTCTTTACCACTTCTAAAAAGATCTTTATTTTTTTTTTATAACTAGATCTTTTTCTTTTTAAAAATCTCTTTTAAATACTATAATGGCAAGGAAAATAGGAATTTTTTTTTGCTATTTTTCTGGATTTAGTTTTACCTAAACAAGTGCCTTTTAACCTTGCCTTTGCCTTATCAAATGTCTTTGATTGGGAACAGTATGCATCATATTGTCCTTAATAGGCCTAAGGGAATTTGAAGATCTCCCCTGCCCCTTAACAGGCCAAGTGTAATCACATGGGAGCCCATAGTGGAAGGAGTTTGCAAAAAGGGTGAAACAGGATGGAGCAGATAAGAACACAAGGAAAGTTGGAAGCAGGCAGAACTGAGAGAGAAAATATCTGTGATGTTGGTGCTCTTTCTGTTGGTCTGTGTTACTTTTTCAGATGGAAGTCCTGTCTGTTGTTCTGTGCTTATCTCAGACAGAAGGCCTGTCTGTTGATCTGTGTGAATTCCTCAGATAGAAGTCTTGTCTATTGTTCTATATTGGTTTCTCAAAAAGAAAGTGAAATGAGATCATAATGTTAGTGATGTGTATAAATATTGTTGTAGCCCTATTGAGCTTTGTTTTCCTAGAAACAGAAACTATGAAGAGCTTGGAGTGGAGTAGTCCCTGTGACCTGAGACATGGAACAGGAGCAAAGAGCTACCTACAGATACTCTGTATTGATGGATCATATCTGTAACTTACTTTGTCCTAGGTCTGAATATTGTTTGTATTTTCTGCTTCCCCTTAAGAATGATTGACTTAAGGATGATTGGAAGCCAGTCTTTAGTCAAGATGAAAGAGTACTTTACTTGGGTGCTCTGTATTGTAGGTCACTTACTGTGACCTACGGGTGGATGATATTTGTGTTTTCTGCTACCTCTTAAAACGATTATAAGATGTAGTGAATGATATATTTTGTTTAAGACTATGTAGCCACCTTAGCAATTAGTTATTATGTTGTTGTGAATGTTATGTTTTAGTTTCTTGAATATTATTTTTTAGGTTATTGCTGAATAGAGAGTTCATTAAACTATGCAATTAGATGCTTAAAGTTATTCACAGCAGCAATCCTCAGGCAAGCTGCTTGTGATTGATTTTACAGATACAAACCTAGTAGCAGTATTTCTGGGTCAAAGGAGACATATAGTTTGATAGTCCTTTGAGTATAATTCCAAATTGCTCTCCAGAATGATTGGATCAATTTACAAGACCAACAGCAATGCATACATGTCCCAATTTTCTGACATTCTCTCCCATGTTTATTATGTTCCTTTTCTGTTATGTTAGTTAATCTGATAGGTGAGAGGTGGTACCTCAGACTTGTTTTAATTTGCATTTCTCTAATGAATAGTGATTTAGAGCATTTTTTCATATGACTATACATAACTTTTATTTTTTCTTCTGTAAAACTGTCTGCTCATATCCTTTGACCATGTATCTCTTGATGTTTATCATTTGAATATGACCTTACTTTTGTTGTTATGTACTAAATCTCCAGATTTGCAGATTAGGGGAAGTCCTTGGAAGTGTTAAAGTGATATGAAATGAGCAGAACACAAGGAGAACATTGTATATAGTAACAGCAAAACTGTAGGACTGTCAATTGTGAATGACTTAGCTATTATCATTAATAAAATGATTCAAGACACTTCTGGAGGGATTGTGATGAAAAATGGTATCCATATCCAGAGAAATAACTGGTGGAGTCTGAAAGCAGATTCAAGCAAAGTTTTTTTCCTTACTTTATTTTTTTATTTTTATTTTTGGTCTGTGTTTTCTTTAACAGCCTGGCTAAAATGAAAATTAGAAAAAAAAAGAAATGGTAAAGAAATGTTTAGACAAATTGAAAGAAATATTAACTTTATGTAGTGGTCAAATATTATGGATTTTGTGACATAGGTAAAACATTAAAAAAAAAAGGATAATTGAAAGGTAAAAACAATATATAGTAGATGGAGGGTTGGGCAGAAAAGAAGTAAGAATGGGGTTCTGATTCCACCCTTGATACTTCCTATTTATTTGGCCCTTAGCAAATCATTTAATGTATATGTGCTTTAGTTTCTTTATCTGTAAAATGAAGGGGGTAAGACTTGATGAGTCTCCAGGGTCCCTTCTAAGCTCAATATATACAAGGTGACATAAAATGATATTGTATTCTGTCAGTTCTGTAGGACTTACTAAGGCATAGAGGGTATGTGTTCTGTAGCTTTCTTTTGGAGGAGAGAATTCCTACATAACGAATGTCCAAGTCAGAGGAAATGAGGGCTATTTTTTTTAGTATCTGAATCCATAATCAAGAAATGCATGAATATCCCATGGTAAATAATTTTTTAAAATATTCTATTTATAATTTCTGTTTCTTAATATCCTATTTGTCTGGCACCTTTCCCTTCAATAAGAGGCATCTCTTATGACAAATAGTACTTTTTTAGAAAGAAAAAAGTGGCAGCACAACTGATTAATCAAAGTCTGAAAATGTGTGATGCATAAAACCTATGGACCTCAAACTTCTACAAAGGGGTAGAGTAAGCATGTCTTCTGTCTCTTCATTCAAATTCCCCTTGACTTTCATAATTTTCTTGCATTTACTTTAGATTTTTTTGCTTTGTGATTTTTTTCCCCATTTACATTTATGTGATTTCTGTGTATATACATATATTTTTTTGCCTCTGATTACTTCACTTTGTATCAGTAGAGATCAGTTATAGATCTCTACCTGCTTCTTTATATTTATAACACACATCATTTCTCATAGCAAAGTCATATCCTATTACATTCATGTACCATGATTTGTTTAGCTATTCCCCAGTTGATAGTCATCTACTTTGTTTCCAATTCTCAGGTTACACAAAAAAATCACTGTAAATAATATTTTGGAGGATGTGCTGATTTTTTTTTTCTTTTTGGTGACTTTCTTGGAATATACAATCAGTAAGGGAGTATCTGGTTCAAAGAATTTTAGCCAAACATTTTTGTCTATTTTTTGCATACTTCCAATTTGATTTCCAAAATGGTAACAATACCATTTCATAGCTCCATCTATAATGTATTAGTGTGCATATCTTTCCACACTGTTGCAGCATTGAGTATTGCCATTTTAAATCATTTTCTTTAATTTGCAAGATGTGAAGCGAACCTTCCAGGTAGTTTACACTTCTCTTATCATTAAATGTTTGGAACATTTTCATTTTATTGTGAATGCTTCACCATTTTTCTTTGATAATGTAGTTGTACTTTGCAATTATTTTGAGAACTGTTTGTTCATATCCTTTGACCATTTCTCCATGTGAAATGGCAGATAGATAGAGAGATAAAGAGATAGAGAGGTAGAGATGGATAGGTGTGTGTGTGTGTGTGTGTGTGTCTGTGTACTGTTGATTTTTAAGATTTATTTTTTAAATATCAACTTTGCTGAAGCTACTAAGTATCTTTGCTGATTCACTGGGATTTTTTCACTAAACTATCATATCATCAGCAAACAGGGGTAGTTTCGTATTCTCTTTTACTTATCTTATTATTTTCTCTTCTCTTATTGCTATTTCTAGAATGTCCAAAACTGTATCAGATAATAGTGGGCATACTTGCTTCACTTCCATATTAGTTATAAAGGGTTCTAGTGTGTTTCCATTACATATGATGTTTTATTTTGGTTTTATATAGAAACATTTTATGGTATTAAAGAAAAGTCCTGCTGTATCATATTTTGTAGAGGTTTTAGTAAAAAGGGGGTATTGTACCTTGTCAAAGATATTTTCTTCATCTATTTAGAAGATTTGGGTTATTTTGGTTTTTAATCTGATTCAATCTGATTATTTAATCTGATTTGCTTGTTTTCCTAATGTTGAGTTATTGGTCCATCTGTGGTATAAATTCTACTTGATCATAATGAATGATTTCTTTGATAAATTACTATAGTGTCTTCTAGAAAAGTTTTTTAAAAAAAATTTAGAGTCAATATTCATCTTTTCAGAATTATTTATGAATTACAGGTTTAAAAGGTTTGACAGAATTCTCATGTAAATCCATCAGGAGAGGGCAGCTTTCTTCTTTTTTTTGGTAATTAGTTTTCAGCAAGATTTATTTCTTTTTCTAAGACCAGGTTATTTAATATCTCTAATATTCTGATATATTAGTATTTCATGTTGTTGAAGGCATTCCTTTATTTCTTTTGCCTTCTCAAATTTGTTAGCATATAATTACTAAACTATTTTCTTATTAGACTTTACTTTTTTCCAGTTTTGGTATGATTTCTCCTTACTCCTTCGCCAATTATTTGATTTGGTTTTCTGTTTCATTCTTTCTAATCAGACTAGGTAAAGGCTGATCAATTTTATTAGTCTTTTCAAAGGCATACCTTTAGATTTTATCATTTCTGTGTTTTTAAAAATTTACCTATTTCTTAAATTTTTGATATGTGGTTTTGTGCTTATTGTAGATTTATTTGTTGATTTTCTAATTTTCTAAATGTTAATTCAGTTCATTGATCTTTTATTTCCTTTCTTGCTAATATATAGTTATAAAGATATTATTTCCCCTTGTGACTGCTTTAGTAACATCCCCAAAATTTTGGCATACTGTTTAATCATTATCATTTTCTTTTACATAACTATTCATTGCTTTTATTATTTATCAGTTGACCCACCTATTTTTTAGAATTTCATTGTTAAGTCTCCATTTCAGTTTTTATCTTTTGCTTGTGTTTCCTGAACCAATATCTACTTTTTTTTCTTTTTTGGAGGGGGAAGGGTAGTACAATTGGGATTAAGTGACTTGCCCAATCCCAGGGCCACACAGCTAGTAAGTGTTAAGTGTCTGAGGCCAGATTTGAAATCAGATCTTCTTGACTCCAGGGCCAGTGCTCTATTCACTGTGTCTCCTAGCCACCCGCTAATTTCTATTCTAATTGCATTAGCGTTTATACAAGATTTGCTGGCTATTTCTATATTTTAAATACATTTGCAGCATGTCTGTGCCCAAGTACAAAGTCAATTTTTTGTAAAAGTTCTGTATGCTTCAGAGAAATATGTATATTCTTTTACTGTCCCGTTTAGAAGACACTATAATGTTTAACTCTAGTTTATCCAGAAATTTATTCATTTCAATATTTTCACTTTTGTTTATCTTTCTGTTAGTCTTATCTGTTAGAGGACTTTGAAGTCTCCTGTCATTATTGTATTACTGTCTACTTCTCCTTTAGCTCAGATTTTTTTTGTAGCTCAGATAATGTCTGATAATGTCTTTTCTTTCTTCTTGTAGCTCAGATAATGTCATTTATAATCTAAATGCTAATGCGTGTAGAATGTCTAGGTTTATTATTGATATGGTTAGTTGTCTGATTCCTTTAAGTATGATATGACTTCCTCATTTATCTATTAAAAAAAAATTTAAACTTTTAAATTTGCCTGATAGAATTATGGTAATTCCCTTTATTTGTATTCACTTGATGTATGTATGTATGCATGCACTTATATATGTATGTATGTATGCATGTATGTATACATATACATATTTTCATCCATTCAATTTTATTTTGTGCATATATGGTTTTAAAAAATGTAAACAACAATTTGTAGGGTTTTTTTCTTATTGAATCTCTCACTTTTTCCATTTTATTAGATTCTTTAATCTATTTACATTAAAGTTATAAGAATTGGGCTAATATTTTCCTGTCTCTGTCTCTAAAGTTTTTGAAGTTATGATTTTTTCCTGTTCTGTAAACAGAGTATTTTATTGCTTTTTTTTTACTTTATTTTCATTTAATTTTAAGGTGTCCTTCTTCTGGCTTTCTTATCCCCATTCCTAATCCTTCCTTCTCATTTGTTACCCTTTTTTCCCTTTAAGATTTTATTTTTTTTTAATTCTCTCCTACTCTTTCTTAGCTATATATCTCTTCACTCTTTTTTAAAACCTCTCAGTCAAGTTTATCCCTTTTGCTTCTTTGTTTTATCTAGTCCTATTCATTACATTTTAGTTTCATTTTGTATACTTTTCCAAAAATTATTTCACTCTTCATTTATCCATCTTCTCTTTCTGTTTACTCTGAACGACCATTCTTTTCTTAATGATTCCTATAATGATCTTGTCTCTTGATTTTTTCTGTCTTCTATAACTTTCCAAGATATTTATTTTAGGCTCTCACATCTAGTTGCTTTCTGTCACTGCCTAATAGGGTTTAACCCATGGATTCCTCATTTCTATTTTGCCTATTTCTCAGAACAACACCAATTATTGAAAATGTTAGAGAAAACAGATAAAATGTCAGAGGGGCCCCATTGTAAACGTCCTCCCTGACAATGTCTCTGATGATGCAGTCTAACATTGATCTATTATTGCCCTGTTTTTCTAATTTTGCCTAAAGTCAAGATGCCATATTGGTACAGCTGGGTGGTACAGTGGATAGGGTGCCATACTTGGAATCAAGAAGACTCATTTTTCTGAGATTAAATTTGACCTCAGACAGTTACTAGCTGTGTAAACCTGGTCAAGTCACTTAACAATGACCTCAGTTACACATCTGTAAAATGTGCAGAATTAATAGTGAAGCACTCTGTCATCTTTGCCAAGAAAATCCCAAAAGGGGTTCTGAAAGAGTTGAACACAATTGAAATGACAGAAAAAAAGAAAAACAACAACAAAGGTGTCACCATATTCTGTCTATAAGAACCCCTGTTTACCCCTTCATTGTTACCTCTTCCAGTTTTCTGCTTTTGCCTTTGTGTTTTTGTATATTTATAAATATCACTTATTGGTATTTTTGTTAAATTTTATTTACTGAAACAAATACACAACAAGAAAATAAAAAGAAACATAAATTTAAATATTAAAAATTATATACAAAGTAAGAAAAAGGAAAAAAAAATGTCACTTGCACAGCAGAATGTAAGAGAGGATTCAAAATACACAGAAATAAATTTCCATTTCCAGAAATCCTAAGTAATAAATACTGCATATTGTGTTGATCACTATTTATCTTTTCTTTGCTTACTCATAAATTTTGTTGTCTTCTGTGTACTTTTTATTTTGTTTTCTCCCCACCCCCAAAACTACAATTAAGTATGGATACATTTCAATATAGATATAGATATATACATCCACATCCACATATATACATACATACATACACATATAAACATATATATTCTGTAACAAATTCTACTCTTGATCTTTGTTTTATATTAGCATGTATCTCCTATTTCCTATCCCTCCTGACTCCTCTACTTCATGTCTACCTGCTACCTTGCTCTCTTATTACTTAACCTACCCACCTCAAAGTTCACTCCTTATCCTCCAACTCCATTAATCTAAATACCCTTCTAAATCCTCCTTAACCTATGCCCTCATCCTCCCCTCTAGAAATCCCTCCTTTATCCTTTCTCCTCTTTCTATCTGCATAGTGTTTTATTTCTTTCTGAATTTAGAAGACTTTTTTACTCATATATATATCTGTATTGTTCCATCTTGAACCCATTCCTGATGAAAATAGCTTTCCAGAACTAGCAGCCCTCCTTCCCACTCCCCCATCTAAATCCTCTGTGTTGGTTCTTCCTCTTGCATTTCATTTGTCTAAGATAATTACTCATTTTAGCTGTTCCTAAACAGTTTTACTTTTTAAAGTAATATCATACTCAGGTTTCTCCCTCTCTTTCTTATGAGTTACCCAATACACACACATACTCACACACACAGACACACACATACACGCTCATTCAGAGTGAAAGAGAAAGAGAGAGAGAGAGAAAGAGAGAGAGAGAGTAAACAATAGGTTTTTATGAATCCCTTATAATCAGTCTTTCCTATGCATCTTATAATTTTCTTGGTTCTTGAAGGTCAAATATTCAATTAAGTTCAGGAATATTTTTGAAAACATCTTGAAAATCTGAGAGTTTGTCAAACATCCACTTTTTTTTTTCATTCAGGATAATGTTAATTTTGAAGGGTGTAATATTTTTTGGGCAGAGTCCCTGTTCTTTTGCTCTTTGATATGTTGTGTTCCTTTTTATGTCGCTGCCACTAGATCTTATTTAATTCTTATTGTGGTATCATCATATTTTATTTTTTTAAATATTGATGCTTTTAATATTTTATCCTTGAGCTTGGTGTTTTGGAATTTGATTATGATGTTTCTATGAGTTTTCCTCACAGGATATCTTTTAAGTGGTCATTGATGATTTTTTTTTTCTATTTCTACTTTCCTCCCTTTTTCTACTGCTTCAGGACAATTTTTCTTTAATTATTTTATGCATTATTGCATGGAAATTATTTTTGTGATTGTAACTTTCAGTTAGTCTGACTATTTTTATATTTTCTCTTCCTGATCTATTTTCCAAATCTGTTGTTTTTCTTATATTTCACTTTCTCTTCTATTTTTTTCATTATTCATATTTTGTTTAAATATTTCTTCATCTCTTATTATTTTGCTGGCTTCACTTTGCCCAATTCTGATTTTCAAGGTGTCATTTTTTTCCACTTAAGATTCTTGATCACCTTTTCCAATTAGTTGACTTTCCTTTCACACCTTTCTTGTTTTTATTGGATTATTCTTATTTTCTTTTTACTTTTTCCTCCGCCTCTGTCATTTGATTTTTAAAGTCTTTTAAAATATATTCTATGGATTCTTTTTCAGCAGGCGGCCATTTGACATTACTCTTTAGGGGTTTCTTTACTTCAGTATCCTCCTCTGAAGATGAACCTCAGTCATTTCTATTCCCATAAAAGCTTTCTATGGTTGAATACTTTCTCCTTTGCCTGTACACTTTTTTTTGTGATAATAACTTAATTATTTGCAATAACCTCTAGCCCTGGGGCACGGGAAATGGTGCCTCTTGACCCAGATCTTCAGTTCTCCCCTCTAGCCTGGAACCAAATCCAAATATCCAACCTCCTGTAACTGCTCACACTCAAGAGCTGCCCCACTGCTTCTGCACTCACCAGATGTGTGCTGGCTCCTTATTACTCCCACAACTCTTTGAAGCAGAGATGTGTCTGGCATTCCTTGTCCCAGAGGTTCCCTTTATATTCCCAGGCTCAGATGCCCAACTCCCCTCACCATCCTAGGGGTAAAAGTTTTGGGGGTTGGGCTCAAGGCAGCCTCTCAAGCCAACTAACCCCAGGACTTGCTGCTTGTTGTTTAAGGGGCTTATGCCTTTTTGTTAAAATGGACCACAGCCTGGAGGTGTTTACTACTCACAGAGACCAAACCCCTTCCTAGGAATTTGCTTCTGATCTCAAATTGTCCCAGGAAGACCTCAATTGTGCCCCTATTCTTACTTATCTTCACTCACACTTTTTTTGCCATAAGGTGCTATTTTAACTCATTGGTGGGGAAAAAATCTTGAGAGCCTGGAATTTTCTGACCCCCTCTGCCATCTTCCTAGAACCCTCTTCATCATTTTCTTTAATTATGTCTTTTATTATTGTATCAATATTCTTTTCATTTTAATTATAGTTTCCAGGTAGTCCAATTGTTATGTTTTCTCTTTTTTATTTCTTCTCCAAATCAGTTACTTTTCTTATGAGATGTTTCACATGTTTTCTCTTCTATTTTTCATTCTTTATATTTTGTAAAATTATTTCTTGACCTCATATCTTTACTGACTTCCTCTTGCCTAATTCTGATTTTCAAGAAGTCGTTTTCTTCCTTAAGACTCTGGATTTTGTTTTATAATTGGTTGACTTTCTTTTCATAATCATCTTGTTTTTCTTGGATTGTTCTTTTTTTTTTTTTTTAGTTTTTTTTCTCCATCTCTCTTATTTGATTTTTAAAGTCTTTTTAAAGTTCTTCTATTGGAGGAGGGATGTTAGAAGAGAGGACAGTTTTGGGGAGAGAGTAGTCAGAATCAAACACTTTTGAAAAAGAAGAGGGTCAAAGGAGAGAAGAGAATAAATGGGGGATGGGATAGGATGGAAGGAAATAAAGTTAGTCTTCCACAACATGATGATTAAGGAAGTGTTTTGCATAACCACACATATATAACCTATATTGAATTGCTTGCATTCCTAATGAGGGTGGGTAGGGAGGGAAGAAGGCACAAAATTTGGAACTCAAAGTTTTAAAAAGAAATGCTAAAATGGTTTTTACATGCAACTGGGAAATAAGATGTATAGACAGCGGGGTATAGATATCTATCTTGCCATACAAGAAAGTGAAGGGAAGATAGCATGGGGCTGATAAAAGGGAGGGCAGGTTGGGGGAAGGGATAATCAGACTGCATGGCATCTTGGGCTATGAGTGAGGGGAGAGATGGGGAGAAAATTTGGAACTCAAAATCTTGTGGAAATTTATGTTAAAGACTAAAATAAATTAATTTTAAAAAGAAAAAAACCCACCTCAAAAACGTTGTTCTATGAATTCTTTTTGGATAGGTGACCATCTAACATTACTCTTTTGGGCAGAAGAGAGTTTCTTTGCTTCAATATCTTCCTCTGAAGACAAACCCCAGTCTTCTCTATTCCCACAGTAACTCTTTATGGTTGAATTATTTCTCCTTTACCTGTGCATTTTTTTTTCATTTATAGTACCTTAATTATTGTAATCACCTCTACTCTTGGAGTATGGGGGATTGGGCCTCTGGCCTCAGATACCCTTCAAGTTTTCCCCTTTGTCCTGGAACCAAAATCAACACCTCCAGCCTCCTGTAAGTGCCCACAGTCAGCATCAAACCCATCTCACTGCATCTGTACTCACCCAATATGTGCTAGTTCCTTTTCATCCCCAGCCAGTTCTCAGCAGTACAGGTTTATCTGACATTCTTGTCAGCAGAGGTTCCATCAATCTTCCCTGACACAGATGCCCAACTTACCTTACTGTCACAAGGTTGAAAGTTCATGTGGCTGAGGCTGAAAAAGCCTCAGGACACAGGTAAATGCAGGGCTTAATGGCTATTCTTTAAGTAATTTTTGGCCTGGGGGTGTTTACTTTTCACAGGGATCAAACCTTGTCCAGCTATTTGTCTTTAGATCTTTTCAGATTGTCCCAAAAAGATCCCTCTTCTACCCTTACTCTTATTTATTTTTATCACTCTATGTCCACTCTGAGGTGCATTGTATCTCTCCTGGGGAGGTGTATCTAGAGTGCTTGGAACTTTTTTTTATCTCCTCTACCATCTTCCCAGAATCTTTTCTACTTGTCTTTTTATTATCGCTCTGTTGATGTTCCTGCCTGCTAAATTTATTCACTCACTATCACTGATCTGGGGTGTCTGAGAAGCAAATAACATCTTTCCTTCTATTTTTTTTTCTAAAAAAAATATTTCAAACTCATTTTTATTTTTGGATGTTCATCTTTTGTCCTGCATGGTTTTAAGGCCAGATTTGCAGGAGAGGCCACCCTGGGGTAAATCTTGAACTCCATTCCTCTTTAGAACATATTATTCCACTGACTTTTTTGTTTTCAAGTGTATACAAAACAATCTTGTGGCTTTCAAACCTTTTATACTTTATTTGAAGGTCTTTCTCCTAATGGCACTCATAACTTGAACTTTTGAAATTTATTTTTAAAATTGAACAGCTATGGAGTTTGTAGCCATTGTTGTTATTGTTTTTGATGTTATTTTTGCTCTTTTTCCAGGAAGTAATCAGTGAATTATTCCAATTGGAATATCATTTTCCATGTTTAAAACTTCTTGGTATTTTTCTTCTATTATTTCCTGCATTATTGTGTTAAGATGTTTTGTCCTGTCATGTTCCTGTGGGAAACCTATGATCCTTTGGCTGTCTCTCTCTCCATCCTGTCTTCAAGATCCCCTCTGATTGTGGTTTCTTGGTGGACTGGATCTCAAAGTGTCTCAATCTGATCTCACAGTGGGCAACTCATATTTCACCAGTCTATGTCTTTGCTCTCACTGACTTTTGGGTGGTCATATCTGGTCCCAATTGGGTGCTGTATTCTTTCCCTCCAGCTTGCTAGAGTGCTACACATTTCCCCACATTCAGGATATCTGGTCCTGGTGACCTATTCCTCTCCCTCTTCTCCTCAATTCTCTGGCCTGATGGTGACAGTGCAGAACCTGATTTCCCTACACAGGAAATCCAAAGCTTTGTAAGAGCTAGTGCTTCCAGGTTGCAGCCCCTGGCATCCTTTTGTTCCTTAAAGACTGTAGCCAAGACATCTTCTGAGATCTCACCAAACTTTTGTAACCTAGATTTGAGTCTCCATTTCACTGAAAAAGAGGGAGGGAAGATTAAAAAAGAGAAGTGGGTTTTGATTTAAACTTGAGTAAGGAATCTGCTAGTGCATCCTCACTTTTTTTTAGTAGAGGAAGGATGCTGTGTGTGATCAGGATCAGCGAACATCAGTCACCTTCTCTTGCATTCTGAGTGTTCTACACAATGGAAATAGCTGAAGTTGTTTTGTCTTTGGGGTATAATTTCTGTTTTGAAGATGTCTGAGAAGTCATGGGGACCAGAGAAAATTTCCAGCCTATCATCTTTCTGTTCATGTGATTGTAACACCAAGAACGAGCAGCTTCCCAAAAGAATGCTTCTGTGAACAGCTTTTAAGGTTCTAACTACACAGTATAGTGAACACTCCATTTATTCCATTACAAATCAAGGCAAACATTCATAACAAATCACAATATAATATTCACAACATTGCATCTTATCACAGAAAATCACCATATAGAGTTCACAACAGATTAACATTTAAAATGGCCACATAGTTTCCACCAAAATGGCCACAGTATAGAGAACAAAGAACAGAAGAATAATCATCGGGTTTCCCTAAGGAGGTTTGCCTCCTCACTCAGTCATACAGGCATCTCACAATACAATAATCAATCTTCCACTCATGGGACAATCATAGATTAACTTAATAAGTCTCTTATCTAGGAATCAGTCACTAAATACAATCATTAGAAAATTACACAAACCCTCCACCCCTTGATGTCTAGTAAACTTCAATTTCATCATACATCCAAGGGGAGGTCTTTTCTTCATCTTGACTTGGGGTGGTCTCTCAGATTCCCTGGATTCCCTTCCATGGTCTCAGCTCCTACCTGAATCCACCAAACAGTCTCCTGGATTCAGAGGCAGACAGCTCCCAGGTTCTCTTCCAGTGCTCTGGCCAGTTCCTATTACACACTGAAGTTCACAGGATCAAGCAAGTCTCAAAACCTTCACTACTTCTGTGGCCAGGAACTCAAGGATCAACCAAGCTACAAACAAACAAAATTTTATCCTCGTCATGCTTCTTCAGTCCTCCAGTATTTTGATTGGCCGTAGGACACAGAAGAGATTTCAGCCTTCCAGGTGGCAGCAGCCACTTTGGCCTTCCAGGAAACTTCAGCCTTCATCAGATTTTGGTCTCATAGAAAACTCCAACTCAGTTCTGAGTCCATTAGTAGCCCAGCTCCCAGATGCTGGAAAAATTTGGTTTGTTCAGCAGAAATAAAAATTCTTGATTCTGTCTCTGTGTCTAGAACTCTTCTTAGACACACACACACACACACACACACACACACACACACACACACACAGTATGGCTTCTGGGCTCAGCCAGGCCCTTCCTATTTTGTCAGCAACAGGAGATAGAGTTCACACCTTCTGTTTCTTTCAAGAGGTACTTAACCCATAGTTACTAAGGGCTAAGTATCTGCTAAATCAATTACCATTACAGTGAGCCAGAACATTTAGATATTTTCTTTATTGTGCATTTAAAAGAAAAAACACTTTTTTTTTCATTTTTAGTTTACATAATTAATTTCCGCAAAATTTTGAGTTATGAATATTCTCATGGTCTTTCCCCTGTCTAGCACTCCAAAACAACAATCCCATTCTATACCTGCTGCCCCAATCTGCTCTCTCCTATATCCTCCCTCATTACCCCTCTGACTTTCCAGTAGGGCAAGATGGATCTCCCTATCCCAGTGTCTGTATATATTATTTCCCATTTGCATGTAAAATAATAATAACAATAATACTATTGTTTTTTAAAAACATAATGGTTTTTTAAAACATTTTATTTAAAAAATTAAATTCTAGATTCTTTCCATTCCTCCCACATCACCCACCCACTCTGGAAAGACAAGCAATTCAATGCAGGTCGTATATGTGTAGTTACACAAAACATCTCCACAATGGACATATTGTGACTGACTATATTTCCCACCATCCTGTCCCACCCCCCACTTGTTCTATTTTCTACTTTGTCCCTGTCCCTTTACAAAGGCGTATGCTTCTAACAACTCTCTCCGCCAAGCTGCCCTACGCTCCATGGTCCCCTATCTCATCCCTTTTCCCCTTACTCTCCTGAAGTGCAAGATGCTCTTTTCCTATCCACTTGCCAGGCTGCCTTCAGCCGGAAATTTGTTCCTCTATTACTTTGTGGGTTCTGGAGCTCTAAAATTTGTTTAGAGTCATATTTTCTAGGTATTTGAGTTCCTTATGGGGGGAGATGCAGAGTTTTCCTCTTTATTGTACATTATTAAAGGAAAACAGGCGACTTTAATATTTTGAGGTTGATGTTAGGGCAGGATAAAAAATATTCTCACATGAAACATTCCTTGACGTAAATTTCAAAAAAAAATATTCTAGACTATATATACCTGAGATCTAATATATGAAAATTAATCTATTTTTAAAGTCTATCTGAAGTGAAAAATACAGATAAAGGACCAAGAAAACCTTTCTTCCCAGCATTGTGAGATTTCATATTTCTGTGTAAAATGAGGGGAAAAAAATCCACATTTCCAATACACAAAGCCAGTGTGACACCTTAATTTGGGAACCACTGCTCACTGCCAAGTCAATATTTCTTTGCAATTTAAAATAATCGTAGAATCCTAGCATTTAAAGTTGCACATCTTTCTGAAAGCACGAGTGCTTTCTGTACCATTCCTCCCAGGAGATATGTTTCCACTTGAATAATTGTACTGAGAGAGGACTAATTTATTTATGAGATAGTCTTTTTTATTATTGACAACCCTGTTTCTTTGCAAATGCTGTTTTAGAGCTAGCAAAAATCTGTCTTGTTGCCTTCTCCCAAGCCAGATAATTTCAGTCTATTGGTGATAGCTCTGTTCTCAAGATCAATATAGAATAAGTCTACTCTCTCACTTCCATAGCACAACACTTCAAATATTCAGAAGCAACTGAATCTAATGATACATTGATTCATTAATTCAATCATTCAATGAATGTCTTTTGTTCCAGACTTGAGTGTAAAAAAAAAAAAAGAGCTAGCAGACAAAATAGAAAACAAGAATTGGAAAATTATAGAAATTTTCTTACATATAAAATGTAGAAAACAATTAATCAATTTAAGAAAAATGTGGTTTTGGCAGAGCCAAGATGGCAGCATCGAAGTAGGAAAGCTCTGCAGCTCCTACATAGCCACATCAAATACCCAGGAAATATGACTCTAAACAAATGTTAGGGTTCCAGAACTCACAAAAATACAGAAAAATTCGTTTCCCACTGAAGACAGCTCTGCAGGCAGGACAGGAAGGGCTCATCACTGCATGGTGGGAGTTCAAACCAACCAGGCCTGAAACCACACCAAAAGCTTCCAAGAAAAATGTAGCCTCTTTACAAGCCATAGAGCAGCTTAAGAAGAATTTTGAAAACCAAATAAAAGAAGTGGAGGAAAAATTGGGAAGAGAAATGAGAATGATGCAAGACAATCATGAAAAGAGAGTCAACAACCTGACTGAAGAAAATAACATCTTAAAAAATAGATT
>CM053592.1:84477664-84497548 GCA_028646515.1 Pseudochirops corinnae
TAGGATTGGTTTAGAGTCCTATTTTATGGGTATTTTGGGGTGGCTATGTGAGAGCTGTGATATGTTGCTGCTGCTACGCCGCCATCTTGGATCTGCCCCCCGGTTAATATGATTTTAAAAAGAAAGAAGAAAATCAAATTAGCAGAACCAAAACTGAAAAGGTGTGAATTCACTACCAATGAAGAGGAAATTCAAACAGTAATTAGGATTTATTTGGCTCAACTGTCTGCCAATAAGTGGGACATTCTAAGTGATGTGGATGAATCTGACAAAAATATAAATTTATCAGATTAACAGAAGAGGAAATAAAATACTTAAATAACCCCATTTCAGAAAAAAAAAATTTAAAAAAACCATCAATGTACTTCCTAAGGAAAAATCATCAGGATGGATTTACAAGTGAATCCTACTAAACATTTAAGAACAATTGATTCTAATACTATATAAACTATTTGAAGAAAAAAAGAAAGAGTCCTATAAAACTAATTTTATGACACAAATATTGTGCTGATTCCTAAATGAGGAAAAGTCAAAACAAAGAAGAAAATTTACACACCAATTTCCATAATGAATATTGATTCAAAATTTTAAATAAAATATTAGGAAAGAGATTCCAGCAATTTATCATGAGAATCATCCTCTATGACCAGGTGGGCTTTGACCTGAAATGCAGGACTATATCAATATAAAGAAAACTATCAGAATAATTGACCATATCAATAACAAAATTAACAGAAATTGTCTGATAATCTGAATAGACAACCTAAAAAAAGTTTTTGACAAAATACAGTATCCATTACTATTATAAACACTAGAGTGCATAAGAATAAATTGAGTTTTCCTTAAAATGATAAGTAGAAAAAATCTAAAAGCATCAGCAAGCATTATATGTAATGGGGTTAAACTAGAAGCATTCCCAATAAGATAAGGGAGTAAACAAGGATGTTCATCATCACCAGTATCATTAAATATTGTACTAGAAATGTTAGTTTTAGCAATAAGAGAGGAAAAAAAATTGAAGGAATTGGAACAGATAATGAGGAAACAAAGCTATCACTCTTTGCAAATTATGTGATATTATACTTGGAGAATTCTGGAGAATCAAATAAAAAAAAGTACTTGAAATAATAAAAAAATTTTGTAAAATTGCAAGGTATAAAATAAACCCACATAAATCATTGGCATTTCACTATCTTGCTAACAAAGCCCAGAAGCAAGAAATAGAAAGAGAAATTTAATTTAAAATAACTGTAGACAATAAAAACTATTTTGGAATTTACTCGCCAAGAAAAAAACCCAGGCACTATATGAACGTACTTACAAAACACTTTTCACACAAATAAAGTGGGATGTAAATAAGTGGGAAAATATCAATTCCTCATGGAGAGGCAAGGCTAATAAAATAAAAATTACAATTCTTAAATTAATGTACCTATTAGCTTCCATACCAATCAAACTAGTAAAAATTATATCTTTAGTGTTAGAAAATGTTTTTTAAAAAACACCTGAAAAACGAAAGATACAGAGTATCAAGGGAATTAAAGAAAATAAATGCTAGGGAAGGTGGCCTGGCTTCACCAGATCTTAAGTTATATTATAAAGGAGCAATTATCAAAACTACTTGGTACGGGCTAAGTAATAGAGTGGTGGATCAGTGGAATAGATAAGGTATACAAGACATAGTAGTCAATGACTGTAAAAATCTATTGTTTGATATATCCAAAGACTAGATACTGGGAGAAGAACTCATTCTTTGACAAAAAACAAAAAACAAAAACAAAAACTAGTGGGAAAACTAGATGTTGACCAACATCTTACACTATATACCACAATAAAGTCAAAAAGGGTTCATTATTTAAACATAAAGCAAATTAAGAGACGAAGAGTTTTTCTTTTTTTTTTTTTCCTGTCAGATCTATGGAAAAGGAAAGAGTTTATAACCATTCAAGATATAAAGAGCATTATGAAATGCAAAATAACTAATTTTGTTAAATTAAATTTTGAAAGTCTTTGCATAAACAGAATGAATGAAATCAAGACTATAAGGAAATCAGGAAGCTGGGAAAGAATTTTTACAGTTAGTGTTGCTGATGAAGTCATCATTTCTAATTTTTTTCAGCAAGTCATGAATTTCAACTTTATATTTTTATTTTTTAAAAATATTTATTTAATGTTTTATATTTACATCGTTCATTTCCCCAAGATTTTGAGTTACAATTTTTCTCCCCATCTTTCCCCTATCTACCACCCCAACACAGAGATCCCACTCTATACCCCCTCCCTCAGTCTTTTCTCTCCTATATTTTCCCCCATCACCCCTCTGACTTTCCGGTAGGGCAAGATGGATCTCTCTACCCCAGTGCCTATATATCTTATTTCCCAGTTGCATGTAAATAATAATAATAAAAATAACAACAACAAATAATCATATATATATATATATATATATATATATATATATATATACAAATATGTATTTGAACATTTGATTTTAAAACTTTAAATTCTAGATTATTTCCCTTCCTCCCTTGTCATCCACCCCCACTGGGAAGACAAGCAATTCAGTACAGGATGTGTATGTGTAGTTACAAAATCATCTCCACAATGGACATATTATGAAAGAGTGACTATATTTCCCTCCATCCTATCCTGACCCCCACTTGTTCTATTCTATACTTTGTCCCTGTCCCTTTACAAAAGGGTTTGCTTCTAACAACCCTCCCCCCAAACTGCCCTCCCCTCCATCATCCTCCCTCACATCTCCTTCCCCTCTACTCCCTGGTAGGGAAAGATACCCAATTTAGAGTGTATGTCAATATCTTGCTAAGCCAAATTCAATGACAGTAAGGTTGAACAATTCCTTTTTGCCTTCATGTTCTTTCCCTCCATTGTAACAGTTATGCCTTGTGTCTTCTACATGAGATGATCAACCCCATTCTGTCTCTCTCTGTCTCCTCTCATTATATTACTCTCCCACCTCTCAATTTCACCTTTTATGTATCATTCCTTCCTATTCAATTGACCGTGTGCCATCTGTCTATGTATAACTATACACATATATACACACATATGTAATCATACACATATATGCCCTCCTATATAGACATATGTGCATGTATACATATACATACACACAAATATACATATATACATACATATATATACATATATAAACACACACTCACATACACACACACATATTTTTCAACGTAGGCATGTAAATAGTTCAATTTTGATAAATTCCTTCTGATTTCTTTTCCCTGTTTATATTTTGGTGTTTCTCTTGCTTCTTGTATTTGAATGCCAAATTTTCTATTCAACTCTGTTTTTTTTTTTCATCAAGAATGCTTGAAAGTCCTACACCTCAATGAATGACTATATTTTCCCCTAAAACATTATACTCAACTTTGCTGGGTAGGTGATTCTTGGTTTTAGTCCCAGCTCCTTTGATCTCTGGAAATACATATTCCAAACTCTTCAATCCCTTGATCTAGAAGCTGCTAGATCCTGTGTTATCCTGATTGGGTTTCCACAATATATATTGAAATTGTTTCTTCTTGGTAGCTTGCAATATTTTCTCCTTGATCTGGCAACTCTTAGACTTGGCAATAACATTCCTAGGAGTTTTCTTTTTGTTATCGTTTTCAAGAGGTGATTGGTGAATTCTTTCAAGCTCTATTTTGCCCTCTGCTTCTAAAATATCAGGGCAATTTTCCTGCAGAATTTCTTGGAGGAAGATTTCTAGGTTCTTTTTTTGGTCATAGCTTTCAGGTAGTACAATAATTTTTAAATTGTCTCTCGTGGATCTATTTTCCAGGTCAGTGTTTTTTTCAATGAGATATTTCACATTGTCTTCTATTTTTTCATTTGTTTGGATCTGTTTAATACTGTCTTGATTTCTCATATAGTCATTATCTTCCATTTGTTCCAATCTAATTGTGAAGGAATTATTCTCTTCAGTGAGCTTTTGAGAGTCTTTTTTCCATCTAACAAATTCAGCTTTTTAAGGCATTCTTCTCCTCATTGGGTTTTTGGTCCTCTTTTGCCATTTGAGTTAATCTATTTTTAAAATGTTATTTTCTTTAGTCAGATTGTTGACTCTCCTTTAGTGATTTCTTACATTATTCCGATTTTTCTTCCCAATTTTTCTTCCACTTCTCTTATTTGGTTTTCAAAATCCTTCTTAAGCTCCTGTATGGCCTGTAACCAGTTCATATTTTTCTTGGAAGGTTTTGGTGTAGAAGTTTTGACTGTATTGTCTTCCTCCCATTCCATGCTTTGAAACTTTTTGTCACCAAAAAAGGAATCTAAATTTAGATTGCTCTTTTTACTTTGCTTTCCTTTGCCTGCTCATGTTGCTAGTCAATTACTCGACTTCTGAACTCTTTGCCCCAGTAGACCTCTGCTTCCAGAAGGGAGAGCTTTGTCTCAAATCACTGGGGTTTTTGCAGCTTCTGGAGCTATTAGGAGGCCACCTTCTCTATAGTCCCGACCAGCTTTGGCTCACTGGTCACACACCTCAGGACCACCACCCAAGACTATGGTCCATATCTAGGCAGGTTAAGGCAAGAGCTCTTAGCCTCTATTGGTTGCTTGCCCCTTGCAATCCAGTGGCCAGGAGCTCTGAATGAGCCATGTGGAAGTGGCTGCAGGCCCACCACTTGCACTGCTTCTGGCTTGGGGGGCACAGGGCAGGACTTGTTCCTCCATTCACCCTAAATCCAACTGAGTTCCACTGACCTTTTACTTCGTCTTTTGCATTGATAGGTTGAAAATTCTGGAAACTGCCACAGCTGCTGGTGATCCACTCTCCCAAATGCTCTAGCCATGGCTGGTCCTGTCCACCCTGATGCTAAAAACTTGGGTTGATGTGGAGCTGGGCTGGGTTCCCAGCACCCTACGATGCTTCCTTCCTCTCCACCTGCCAGGGTGTCTTTAGTGGGAGATTTGTTTCTCTGTCACTTGGTGGGTTCTGGAGTTCCAAACTTTGTTTACAGCCATATTTTATAGGTATTTGAGTTGGTTATGGGGAGAGTCACAAAGTTTTCCTGCTTCTACCCAACTTCTTGACTCTGCCCCCTAAAATCATCATTTCTAGAACATATATGGAAATGATTTAAATTCATAAGAATATAAGTCATTGCCCAATTGATAAATGGTCAAAGGACCAAACAGACAGTTTTCAGATGAAAAAATCAAAGCTATGTTCTGTCATATGAAAAAAATGCTCTAAATCACTATTGACCGGAGAAATGCAAATTAAAACAACTCTGAGATACCACTTCACATCAATCAGATTGGCTAATATGACCCTCAAAAAAGAAAATGCTTAATATTGGAGAAAATCTGGGAAAATTGGAATACTAATGGGTTGTTAGTGAAGTTGTGAACTGATTCAACCAATCTGGAGAAAAATTTGGAACTATGACCAAAGGATTAAAAAACTGTACATATTCTTTAATAATGGCAATATTACTACCAGGTCTGTATCCTAAAGAAATAATAAAAAAGGAAAAGGATCCACATTTACAAAAAAAATATTCATAGAAGAGTGCTGCCTATGGATCCAGGAAAGAACTGGGAGAGCTGCCTATGTGTGAATCCAGGCAATAGTCTGCTGAATCCAGGCAACAGCTGGGAGCATGGAAAAGTAGCCACAGGGTTTAGAAATCAGCCTCGAATTACATTCTTAAAGTTATTCACAGTAGCAGTTCTCAGGAGAGTGGCTTGTGATTGGCTTTACAAGGACTAATAAAAGGAATCAAGATGACTTTCCAATTATGTATTTAAGAATTTTGAAAATCATTTTTGAGTTCCAAATTCTTTCCCTCTCATATACTTTTCCCCCCTCTGGAGAAGTCAAAGAACTTTAATTTTGATTATGTGAAAGGTTTTTCTAAAATAGCCAGGTTGTAAAAGAAAGGATAAAAATAAAAGGAAGGTTTTTTTAAAGTAAATTTCTATCAGCATTCAGAATTTATCACTTTGCTGTCTAGAAGTGGAAAGTTTGCTTCAACATAATTCCATTGGAGTTGTCTTGGATCACTATAACTAAGTCTCTCACAGTTGATCAGGCTTACAATTTCTGTTACTGTGTACAATGGTCTCCTGATTCTGCCCACTTCACTTTGTATTAGGTCATGTAAGTCTTTCAGGTTTTTCTAAAGCTGTCTTTCTCAAAATTTCTTACAACACACTAGTATTCCAGCAAAATAATATACCGCAACTTGTTCAGATGTTCTCCAAGTAATGGGCTTCTCCTAAATTTCCAATTCTTTGCCACCACAAAAAGAGCTGCAATAAATATTTTTGTGCCAATAGGGCCTTTTCCCTTTTCTTTGATCTCTTTGCAATATAGACCCAGTAGTGGTATTGCTGAGTCAAAGGGTATGCACAGTTAAGTAATCATTTTGCTTTAATTAAAAATTATTCTTCCAAGTTGCTGGACTAATTCACAACTCCATTGACAATGGATTAGTGGCTCAATTTTTACACATCCCCTGCAGCATTGATTTTCCTTTTCTGTCATGTTAGCCAGTTTGATAAATGTGAGGTGGTACCTCAGGATTGTTTTAAATTTCATTTCTCTAAATAGTAATGGTTTAGAGCATTTTCATGTGGCTTTTGATAGCTTTAATTTCTTCTTTTGAAAAGTGTCTTTCATATTTTTGACAACTTATCAACTAAATAATGGCTCTTATTTTTGTGAGTCAGTTCCTTACATATTTGATAAATGAAACATTCATCTGAGAAACTTGTTATAGATATTTGATACCATTTTACCTCTAATTTTGGCTGCATTTTTTTCTTGCAAAAGTTTTTTAATTTCACATAATCAAAATTATCTACTTTACTTCCTGTAATCCTTGTTTTTCTTTTTCTTTTTGGAGGGGGAAGGCATGGCAGTTGGGCTTAAGTCACTTGCCCAAGCTCACACAGCTAGTTTTGTCTGTGTGTGTCAAGTGTCTGAGGCTGGATTTGAACTCAGATCCTCCTGACTCCAGGGCTGGTACTCTAATCACTGTGCCACGTAGCTGCCCCCCTATAATCCTTTCTATCTCTTGTGTGACCATAGATTCTTGCTTTATACATATATCTGACAGGTATATTTTTCCATGCTCCCTTAGTACACTTATGATATCACCCTTTATGCTTAAATCATTTATCCATTTTGACCATTTTTTGGCACATGGTGTGAGATGTTGGTCTATGCTTAGTTTCTGCCAAGCAGTTTTCTAGTCTTCCCAGCAATTCTTTATTATTGATATAATAAATATTAGTTTATTTACATTATAATTTTATTAATTTGGAAGTTGTTGCAGTGGTTAGTGTATCAGGCCAAGGATTAGGAAGACTCAGCTTCTTGAGTTCAAGTCCAACATCAGACACATCATCTGTGTAACACTGTGCAAGTCACTTAACCCTGTTTGCCTAAGTTTCCTCATTTGAGCCCAAGAAGAAAATAGTTAACCCCTTCAGTACTTCTGCCAGGAAAACCCCAAATGGTATCACAAAAAAGTCAGATGTGACTGAAATGATTGAACAACAACAATAATTTTGTTAATTATTATTAATAATATGACAAAAATATAATTAAAATAAAATTATGAATGATAGAAATAATAACAGTAACAACTTGGAAAGGTGTTCATCAAATCTGAGATACTTGCTCCTAGAAGAAAATCTTAGCTACCTGATGATTCCTTTCAGAAATAATCATATGGATTGATGTCTCACCACTCATATTAGTGATTTATTTATCACTGGAAGTCTTCTTTCTTTTCTAGAGGAAGTATTAAATTCCTTCTCTTCTGCTGCTTTAATGTAACATCATTATCATCTTGTATAGGATGGGACATAGCTTTATTTTCAAATAGTTTACTTCCAATCTCAATGGAAAGTCAACCTGTTTTTGAGGTCCATTAATTCAGTTCTTCTCTTCTCTTTGTCACATTCTTCCATCCTGTAAGTCACTAAATAATTCAACTTTGGATTTCTGTTTTCCTCTTTAAACTATTTTTTTCTTCCCTCTCCCCTCTTAGACACATTTCTTCAATTCTTTCAAGGAACACCTCATTCTCTTTGAGTTTCAGACAATTAAGGTATTTATCTATCCCTTTCATCTTCTCTTGCAGGGATATCAAACTGCATTTTTTAAAAAAATATAATAGTATTTTATCTTTTCAAATTACATGTAAAGATAATTTTCAACATTCACTTTTTTGGAATATTTGGAGTCATAATTTTTTCTCCATTCCTTCCTCCCTTTTCCCCTCCCCAAGACAGCAAACAGTCTGATAAAGGTTACATATATGCAATACTGTAAGACATATTTCCACATAAGGTATGTTGTGCAAGAAAAACAGAACAAAAAAAGAAAACACCACCCCCACAAAAAAAAAATAGAAAATAGTATGTTTCAATCTGTACTCAGACTCCACTTCTTTCTCTTGGTGTGGATAGGATTTTCTATCCTGAGTCTTTTGGGATTATCTTAGACCATTGTATTGCTGAGAAAAGCTAAATCAAACATAGGGGATCATTGCAGAGTGTTACTGTTACTGTATAAAATGTTTTCTTTTACATTCATTTCACTCAGCATCAGTTCATGCAAGTCTTTCCAGGTTTTTCTGAAGTTGTTCACCATTTCTTATGGGAAAATAGTATTCCATTCCATTAATATATCACAAGTGGTTCAACCACTCCCTCAGTTTCCAGTTCTTTGTCACCACAAAAAAGAGCTGCCATGATTATTTTTGTACATGTCGGTTCTTTTCCTGTTTGTTTATGATCTCTTTGGGATATAGATCTAGTAGCAGCATTGCTGGATCAAAGGGTATTCACAGTTTGACTGCCCGTTGGGCATAGTTACAAATTGTCCTCCAGAGTCAAATCTATATTTTCAATGAGCACAATAATTAATTGACATTAGAAGAAATAAAATATAATATATTCCTTACAATCTTTAAACAGAAGTGCTTACTAACCCTCTAAACCCCAGAAACAGAAGACTAAAGCCACTTTAATGTGACAAAAAGCTATCATGTTCTTTGGTCTATTTCTTCTCAGCAGAGAAGATTATGAGATAACACAAAGAAGATAGCAGGGAGCAAGAAGCAGGATATATTCCCTTCACGTAGCAAATACTCATTGACAAAAGAAACAATTTTATTTAAAAGGTGAACAAGAAAAATGAGAAGACTTGAATAGGAACTTTTTAAATTAGCAAGACAGTTCTTAGTATAGGCCTGTTCTAAAGGTACCTTAGAATCTCTGCTAACTGATATCAGATGCAAATATGGAGCAAGTCTGCATGGAGCACTACACACCAAGACTAGTAATTTGTATTTCTTTCTAATAAGTATTCAAGTACTATTATTTAAAAGTGGATAGAAATTCTAGCAATATAAACTCTTTCTGAATTGAAAGAACATCCAATAAGGTATTTTCTAGCAATCATCAAAGACATACAAGGATAAATCGTAGAATGACAGATGTGCAGTGAGCACAAATGCTGTGGAATATTGAAGGATTTTGTATTTACGGTTAAACTGAATTATGGAGTAGTGAAGGTCTCTCTAAAATTAGATTGCTTATCCAAAATTCTCAGGGACCAATATGTTTAGGTCTAAACCACTCTAACATGAGAGGTTTTAGTAATTTTAGAATATTAATAAAAAAAAGATTTTAAAAAGTTTTTACCCCAAACAAAACAAACCTTGGAGGTGGAAAGTTTGTTAGAGCTTCAAGTGAATGAGAGAAAATGCTTCAAAAAGGGTGGGTTTTTTTTGTTGTTTGTTTTAGCTAAAGCCCTAGCCCTGTCTGATAAAGGCAAGTCATTTTCTGCAATGGCAGGTAGGAAAGAAAAAAGGCATCAATCATTATATGCTAATTACAAGTCCCTAGAAACTGTATCAAAGCCCATAACTACCAGCAGCAGCTCCAAAGGGCTCATCTTCACAATACAAAACGTTAATAAGTAGTTATGAAAATATATTTGGGAATTCTGATGAAATTCTCATGTTAAAAGAATGGAAGCATCCTTTAGCTCAAGTGGCAGCCTCCCATAGAGTACTGATCTTGGATTCAGGAATTGCTTATAGGTTGTCAGATATTAGCTATGCCATACTTCACAATTCACCTGCTTCAGTTTCTTCATCTATGAAATAGGAAGAGCAATAGTATCTATTTCATAGGATTCTTGTGATGATCAATTATTGATCCCTATATTAATCCATCCATCCACCTATCAGCAGGTAGGTGGCACAGTTGATAGAGAACTGGGATTGGAGACAGAAAGGCTCATTTTCCTGAGTTCAAATGTGATATCAGACATTTACTGGATGTGTGACCCTGGGTAAGTCACTTGACTCTATTTGCCTCAGTTCTTCATTTGTAAAATGAGCTGGAGAAGGAAATGGCAAACAAGTGCAGTATCTCCAGCAATAAAATCCCAAACGGGGTCACAAAGAGATGGATGTGACTGAAATGACTTAATAACAAAAATCTATCACACACACACACACAGTTAATGAGCCAGACTCAACATATAGCAAATATATTGTACTATGTAATGACAGACATGAATGTATCATGCATAACATACATACATGTAAAGTGCTTTGCAAACCTTAAAGCAGTATAGAAATGCTAGCTATTGCTTTCATTGTTTTTGGTTGGTTTTGCTCATTTTGCTCATTGAGATAGGGAATTCTATGTGAGAAAGCTCCTTCTACAGATACAGGTCTTCGGTTGTCTGTAACATATAACCTAAAACTTGCTGGGGGTATTTGAAAGTTAAGGACTTGCCCAGAGTTACAAAACCAGTAGATAGGACAAGTAAGACTTAAGGGGTGTTGGAGTGAGCTTATATTAGCTTAAGATACATGATTGTTAAATATTCAGTGTCAGCATTTACTCTTCATATATGGACAAATTCTGCAAGTCAGGGTGTGGTTATTAATTTTTTTGTTGTTTAGGCTTCATAAAATGCTAAAGAAAATGTTAATAATATAAATGATCATTAAAATGTATCAATGTGCTATTTTGCAGAGCTGGTGGTTAGACATTTTAACAGCACAAGTCTTCAGGATTTAAATCTATGTCTTTATTCCAATGTCAATTTTATTTATGCCATTCTGCCTATTAATGCTGATCATCTTCTTTATTGAAAAAAGCCCATACAATGATGAATTCATAGTTCCTTGATACTTTGATAAATAATTGAGACCTAATGAGTGAGAAAGAGAAATTATAGCATTTAAATTAAAAATACCCAGCTTAAAATAAATGCTTGGATGCCATAGATAGTTATCTTAGTAATGCTGAAATTGTCAATAATTCAAATGTCTAGGTAGGAATAGTTAATGTGGAGGGGATTATGGCAAGATGGCATGATGAGGGCGACCATTTATTGTGGAGCCTTGAATTCCAACTTTTCTGGAAAGCAATTTGAAATTATAGCAAGAAAGTGATTAATATGCCCACACTCTTTGACACAGAGATATCATTGTTTGCCATGTGTCCCAAGGATGTTAATGATAAAACAAAAAGGCTCATAAAGAAAAGGACATTAATAGGAACAAATTTTTGTGATAACAAAAAACTTGGTTGAGGGGACAGTTGATACCCATCAACTGAGGAATGGTTATAAAAATTGTGGCATGAGTAGCTGATGCACTGTGGTATAAAAAATGATAACTATAATCAACATAAAGAAGTATGGGAAGATATATTAATGTAGTATAAACTAATAAGAAGTAAAAAAAATATATATACAAACACTGACCATGACAATGGAGATGGAAAGAATACATCAATTACAACTGGAATATTGTGAAGGTATTAATAACCAGGTTTGGAGATATGAGAAGGCACTTTCCTCTCCATTGCGAAAATGGGGGGCATGGATTTCGAACTCTGCTTACTTTTTGAGCTGCTGTTTAGTTTCATAGAACTTATTTCTCCTATTTATATTGTTTTTAACAAGGGACATTGGGAAAATATATGGTATATTAAAAATGAATGATATCAAAATCTGTTTACAAAACAAAACAAAAATTGATGAATATGATATATGCAGAAAAGCTTGTAAAGACTTCTACGAAAAGAAACAAAGTGGAAACAGAACTAGGAGAACAATATCCACCATGTCTGTGTCTGTGCAAATGGAAAGAACAACCAGGAAAAAAAATAAAACAGAATGCTACAAAGTTGTCATAATAAAATTTGGTCCCAAAGAAGATGTAGGAGAATCACTACTCCTTCCTTCTTTGCAGATTTAAACTGCAATAGAACCGTGGGTGTGCAACAAATTAATATAAAATTGAACTTGGTTGATATGATGTTTAGTTTGGCTGGACTGGTTTTTTTTTATTGTCTTCCTTTTACTTTTGTTGTTATAAAGAAAGAATTTCTGAATACAGTAGAAAGAGTGTGCATTGTTGGAAAGTGAGACTAACACAAAAACAGAATAGATAAATAAAAATAAAGATTTAAGTACCCTAAAATGAAGGACTCTGGAAGTTATGTAACTGTTTGTTTGTTTCTTAATCTATAAAATGGTGGTAATAATAGCACTTGCCTCTTGGTGTTGTTTTGAGTGTTTAAAACACTCGGCAAAGTGATGGACACTGGATGAGCACTACACAGATTTTAGGTATTATTATTATTATAACTGATAGTACATAGCAATTACTTTCATCACTCATGTATTAATTTACTTCTATCTGATACTCAAATAGAATTTATTTTTATCTTTAAATTTTATGACTTTTTCCCCATTGTCCACTATATTTGTTCACATTTCCACTGTATTTGCATGCACTATCTTAAGGTTAGTAGAGAGAAGCAGAAATTAGGATTCCTAGATTACTAGGGATGGGAAGGAGACTATGTATTTTACAGGTTATTAGAGCTGACCACACAATTTATCTATGCCTGAACATATCAGTCCCAGAAAGGAACTAAAATATGAAATAATCTCAAATTTCATATATGTCACATTGTTTAATTCATATTCAAGAGTTTAATTGCTTATTCTATTGTTTTGGAATATAATCTCCAACATATTGTTCACTTGCACAAAAATAAGATAAATTCAGGGTAAAACTTTTAAGAGTTTAGTATCTAAATTACTATGCCAATTTTTTTAATGGTCCAGTGGCTGTGATTGCATAACAATAAAATATATAGATTGAGTATATTTGGGAACCATAGAAACATTTGTTTAACTTTAAGAACATATTTTAAGTAAAGAATGTTATACACAATCTCTCTCTGTAACTAAATGACATTTAGATATTTCCAACAAAGTATTTATTATATTTTCTTGATTTTATCAACATTACTGAATTAAGCTTTGTAATAGCTTTGCTTTACTTTGATTGCATCTCTGTACACTGGAAAAAGTAGAATTAAAATCAGTTTTGAAAAAATATATTTGCGTGAAGTTGGATAGAGATGAAATAAAATAATTTTATGTTCTTTTCAAGATGATAGTTTTAAGGTTATAACATTCCTTCATATTGTCAAAAAAACTATTGCTTCCAAATTTACAATAAGTTCCATTATATCGACCATATGATTCCCAAATTTTGAAGATTCATGATATGGATTTTAAATTTGGTATAGCTGTACTAAGTAATTAATGGATTTATTTTTTCACCTCTTACTCCCTTTCCCCCTTTAATTATTTAAGCTTCAATTATACAAATTTTATACTGGTAATTTATTTATTCTTTAGGTTCCCAATATTTGATGGTAATCCAATTTAAAGAAACCTTGATTAAAATATACTGTAGGCAAGTTCTCTATATAATTCCTAACCAGTGACCTAAATTAGCAAAGCATAAGCTCTGGTCAGTTTTAGCAAAGTAGCAGGTCATTAGTATGGTACCTGTAACACAGTTTCTGATTTACAGGGTTTAACCTCACTAAAGTAATCTGTAATTGTAATATAATTTGTAATCTGAAATGGATCCAAACAAGAGCACTTATATCTGATTCCAAACTTTCTTCAATCACACATACTAAGATCAGGAAGGATGCACCTAAGATGGTGGTGTAGAAGCAGGAAAACTCTGTGAGCTCCTCCCATAACCACCTCAAATACCTATAATATATGACTCCAAACAAATTTTAGCGGTACAGAACGCACAAAGTGACAGAGAGAAATGAATCTCCCTCCAAAGGCAGCACATCAGGGAGACAGGAAGCTGAGAGCCGAGGCCAGCCCCACATGAGCCCTCAGTTTTAGCCCCAGGGTGGCTGTGACCAGCAATGGCTAGAGCAGACTTAAGGAGAGTGGATCACCAGCAACTCTGGCAGTTTCCAAAATTGTCAAATCATAAATTCCAAACACAAAGTAAAAGGTTAGAGAAGACATCTGTTGGAAATGGTGGGAGGAGGCAGAGCCTGGTTCAGCCACTTCTCCCAGAGCTGGCTGCAGCTGCTGCCATGTGGTTGCTTCAGAGCTCCTGGCTTACACATTGTAAGGGGACCAAGTGATGATTCAGAAGGAAATTGCTCTTGCTTAAACCAGCTTGGATCTGGATCAGGGTCTTGGGTGGAGGTCGTGGAGTGGGAGGGAGGACCAGTGTAGGGGGCACAGAGAGGCCACCCAACAGAGAGGCAGCTGTGAAAACCCCAATGATTTGGACCAAAGACATCCTCTCTGAAAGCACAGTTCTTCTGTGCAAAAAGCTTGAAATTCAAGTAATTGAGTGGCAACATAAGCAAGCAAAGGAAGCAAAGCAAGCAAAGAAATCAAATCTTAGATTCATTTTTTGGGGACAATATGAATCAAGGCATGGAATGGGAGGAAGACAACAAATTCAGAACTGCTGCACCAAAAGATTCCAAGAAAAATATGAACTGTTTACAAGCCATGGAGGAGCTCTAGAAGGATTTTGAAAATCAAGTAAGAGAAGTAGAGGAAAAATTGGGAAGAGATATGACAATGATGCAAGAAAATAATGAAAAGTGAGTCAACAAGAAGGCTGAAGAAAATAACACTTTAAAAAATAGACCAAGTCAAAAGGCAGAAAGAGGCCCTAAAAACCAATGAGGACAAGAATGCCTTAAAAAGCTGAATGTGCAGGAATCAAGATGGCAGCATAGAAGCAAGAGAACTCCATAAGCTCACCCTATAACCACCACAAATATCTATAAAATATGACTCTAAACAAATTTTAGTGCTCCAGAACCCACAAAGTGACAGAGAAACAAATCTCCCACTAAGGGAAGCCTGGCAGGCAGACAGGAAGGGTTCATCACAGCATGCTGGGAGCCAAGAACAGTCACAGTTTTAGCCACAAGGAGGAAAGGACCACCTGTGGCTAGAGTATTCGGGAGAGTGGATCACCAGCAGCTGTGGGAATTTCCAGCGTTATCAACCCATAAGGGCTCAGGACAAAGTGAAAGATCAGAGGAACTCAGGTGAATTTGGGCAGGACAAGGAATTGGTCTGGCCCTCTACCCCCAGAGCCAGAAGTTGTGGAAGGAGCAACCCTGCAGGCACCTCCATGTGGCTATTTCAGAGCTCTCAGCCTGAAGATTGCAGGGGAGCCAAGTGACTATTCAGAGGCTAAGTGCTTTTGCCTTAACCTGCCTGGATCAGGATCACAGAGTTGGGTGGTAATCCTGAGGTGTGTGACCAGTGGGCCAAGTTTGTGGGGGCTGCAGAGACAGTGGCCTCCTAATGACTCTGGCAACTGTGGAAACCCAAGAAATTTGGGACAAAGCTCTTCCCACTGAAAGGATAGTTCTGGGCCTCAAAGTCAAGTAATTGATGGGCAGCATGAGCAGGCAAAGGAAGCAAAGCAAGAAAAGCAATCAAAATTTAGATTCCTTTTTTGGGGACAAAACACATCAAAGCATGGAATGAGAGGAACACAACAAAGGCAAAACTCCTGTACCAAAAGCTCCCAAGAAAAATACGAATTGATTACAGGCCATAGAGGAGCTTAAGAAGGATTTTGAAAATCAACTAAGAGAATGGAGGAAAAATTGGGAAGAGATATGGGAATGATGCAAGAAAATAGTGAAAAGAGGGTCAACAATCTGACTGAAGAAAATAACACCATAAAAAATAGACTAACTGAAATGGCAAAAGAGGCCCTAAAAGCCAATGAGGAGAAAAAAGCCTTAAAAAGTTTAATTTGCCAGAAGGAAAAAGAATCTCAAAAGCTCACTAAGGAGAATAATTTCTTCAGAATTAGAGTGGAGCAAGTAGAAACAAATGCCTTTATGAGAAATCAAGATATTATTAAACAGGTCCAAACAAATGAAAAACAAATAGAAAGCAATGTGAAATATCTCATTGAAAAAAACACTGACATGGAGAATAAATCCAGGAGAGACAATTTAAAAATTATTGAACCATGTAAAAGCCATGATCAGAAAAAGAACCTAGAAATCATCCTTCAAGAAATTCTCAAGGAAAATTGCCCTGATATTTTAGAACCAGAGAGCAAAATGGAGCTTGAAAGAATTCACCAATCAACCTCTTGAAAAAGATTCCTGAATGAAAACTCCTAGGAATGTTATATCCAGGTTCTGGAATTCCCAGATAAATGACAAAATATTACAAGCTGCCAAGAAGAAACAGTTTGAATATGGTGGAAACACAATCAGGATAAACCAGGGTCTAGAAGCTTCTACATTAAGGGATCAAAGGGCCTGGAATATGATATTCTGGAGATCAAGGGAGCTAGGATTAAAACCAAGAATCACCTACCCAGCAAAATTGAGTGTAAAGTTTCAGGGGAAAATATAGTCATTCAATGAGGTGGAGGACTTTCAAGCATTCTCAAGGAAAAAACCAGAATTGAATAGAAAATTTGACATTCAAACTCAAGAAGCATGAGGAGGTAAACATGGACAAGAAATCACAAGGAACTTATCAAATTTGAACTATTTACCTGCCAATACAGAAAAAAGATAATTGTAGCTTGTGAAACGTTTCTCAGTATAAGGATAGGTGAAGGTAATATAAATGTGTGTGTGTGTGTGTGTGTGTGTGTGTGTGTGTGTGTGTGTATATATGTATATATGTATGCATATACATATGTCTATATAGGAGGGTGTATATATATATATATATATATATATAATATATATATATATGTGTGTGTCTGTGTGTCTGTGTGTCTGTGTGTATGAATACATATGTGAGTGTGTGTATATATGTATGCATAGACAGAGGGCACAGGATCAATTGAATTGGAAGGGATGCTATTTTAAAAGGTGAAATTGAGAGGTGGGCGAGGAATAGAATGAGAGGAGACAGGGAGAGACAGAATGGGGCTAATCATCTCATGTAGAAGGGGCAAGAGATAACTGTTACAATGGAGGGGAAGAATAGGAAGGCAAAAGGGAATGGTTCAATCTTATTTTCATTTAATTTGGCTCTGGGAAGGAATTGCATACACTCTAAATTGGGTATCTTGCCCTACCAAAGGGTACAGGGGAAGGGGATGAGAAGGGGAATGATGGAGGGGAAAGCAGGTTTGGGGGAGATTTGTAAGAAGCACACACTTCTGTAAAGGAATGGGGACAAAGTACAGAACAGAACAAGTTGGGGGTGGTTTAGGAAGGAGAGAAATATAATCAGTTTTTCACAATATGTCCATTGTGGAGATGTTCTGCATCACTACACATGTAAGGCCTGTATTGAATTGCTTGTCTTTCCAGTGGGGGTGGGTGATGAGGGAGGAAGGGAAAGAATCTAGAACTTAAAGTTCTAAAATCAAATGTTAAATATATATATGTATGTATGTATGTATGTGTGTGTGTGTATAATTATTAGTATTATTATCTACATGAAAATGTGTAATAAGATATATAGGCACCGGGGTAGGAAGATCCATCTTGCCCTACTGGAAAGTCAGAGGGTGATGGGGGAAGATATTGGAGAGAGCAGATTGGGGGAAGGGATATACAGTGGGATGGCTTTTTTGGGGTATTGGGTAGGGGAATGGTGAGGAGAAAATTTGTAACTCAAAATCTCATGGAAATGAATGATGTCAACTAAAAATAAATAAAAATATACGCTAAAAAGAGACAAAAATATTATTATTTTTACATACAACTGGAAAATAAGATATACTGGCACTGGGGTATGGCGATCCATCTTACCTAACTGTAAAGCCAGAGGGGTGATGGGGGCCGATATACATGAGAACAGATTGGGGGAGGGGGTATTCAGTGGAATAGCTGTTTTGAGGTGGGGAGTAGGGGAAAGATAGGGAGAAAATCTGTAACTCAAAACCTTGTGGAAACGAATATTGTAACCTAAAAATAAACATAAATAAATTTTTTAAAAAAGGAAGGATAAAACTTCCAAATCCACTTGCAATCCAATATTTTTACTTACATAAAAATTTAACCCAAAAGACCGATTTCTTGACAAGCCACCTGTCCACTCAAAATGGTGCCCTTGTCTTACCTAATGACTGTTTTAAAACCTTTAAACACAGACAAGACAAATGTTCATTGCAGGTGGTTTAGAAAACTACTTAATTTGAATTATGCAAAAACTTCAAAACTTGGAAGGAAATATAAGCTGCTTCTAATTATCTAAATTCATGTTGATGATTTCATTATGATTAGAAGTGAGTCTTAGGTCTGGGGCAAGGGTTAGTAATAACCACAGACTAATGATACTAAGATATCAGCATTTCATAAGCATTAATTTAAACTTGTTTGTACTTTAACTTGAGAATTTTGTCCAACTTCAGGTGATACTCTATGGGGAAAAACAAAATTACCCGTATTAACATTGGATTAATAAGCTAATTAATCCATGTTACATTGCCATTAAAAATGTTACCAAAAGACCTAAAGAGATATATTTTTGAAAATGAAGTCAGGAAAAGTGGCTGTATCTGATCAAATAAACAACATATATAACAACTCTGCCTTGGTCAAGACACACTTAAAACAGACATTCACTTTTGTTTTGTTTTTTTTAATAATATCACAAAAATGTTCAAAAGTGTGGAAAAACGGGAACTGTTATTACCCCCAAAGTCTGCTAAGTTTTCAGGAACTACCAAACCTTTTCCCCCCAGTATTTTTTTTCTTTTTTTTTTTTCATGGGCTGGACTTGTGGAATACAGTATAATCAAACTGGAATACATACATACACACACACACACACACACATATATATCACATCTTTGTGTACCTATGTGTATGTATATTATATGACTATGGTTTTGCAAATTTATTTTTTCATTTAAATGACTTGTTTATTTACTTTTAATTTACAAGATTCAGTTCCACAGTCACTTGAGTTTCAGATTTTCTTCCTTCCCTTCCCCCCCCTCCCCCCGCCATGGTGGCGTGCAATTATGTATAGGATCTGCAAATACTTTCACATTTTACAATAGTTTGGTTATATAAAAGGGTTGTAACTAATGAGTGATCACTGGGAAAAGAAAAAAAAAAGTAAAACCAGACATGAAAGAGAACGATAGCGTGTTTTGCTTCAGTCTCCATTTAAACTATAGTCTTTCTACATCTTTCTCTGAGTTTAGATATCTCTTTCCATCCTGAGGCTTGTAGAGTTCTCTTTAGCTGTGTGTTGTTGAGGATAGTACAGTTTAACAAGGTTAGTCATCATATGTATGATGTGTTTGTGATTGTGTACAGGTTTTGCCTGGTTCTGCTCTTCTCACTTAGCATCAGACCATATAAGCCTCTCCAGGTAATTGTGAAGTCCATCTCCTTCCCATTTCTTATAACACAATAGTATTCCATTGCATTCATATACCATAGCTTGTTCAGCCATTCCCGAATTGATGGGCATCCCCTATATTTCCAGTTTTTTGCAACCACAAAGAGAGCTACAATAAATATTTTTGTATGTATGGGACCCTT
>CM053592.1:84498048-84513230 GCA_028646515.1 Pseudochirops corinnae
AACTGACTTAAAAAGACTTTAATCTGTTTTTGATGCATTTAGATTGTTATTTATGACCATTTTTATTTCTATTATTATTATTTTGTTATTATTAAAAGGTTCAAACAAGTTTTAACCAATATAAACTGTTTCAAATTCATTTAAATCTGTTCAAATGAACTTCAAGCAAATTCAAACCTACTTACACTGTGTGTAAATGTAATTATTGTTTCTCTTTTATATTATATTTTAAAGCTGTTTTTAGACTATATTTTTAAAAATTTAAAGCAGTTAATGTTCAAATTCTTCCTGGTTTAAACAACATGTTCCTTTTTAAAAATGTTTCCAAATGTCATTTAAGATTGTTCTTATAACTTTTTTTTTGCTTTTTTTTGGGGGGAGGAGGTAGGCAATTGGGGGTAAGTAACTTGCCCAAGGTCACACAGTATATCAGCAATGAAGCATTCACAATGCCTATAGTAACTATAAGTATGCTGATATGGTTATTAATCACAAAATGTAACAGGCTCTCTACATAAGAAATATAGCTAGAGTATTTAGTTAAATACCAGAAAACTGAGTCCCCAAAACCAGAAAGTCAAAGCCAACATAGTAGTTATGAAGTTGACACATGTAGTTAATGTAGTAAATACCCACATTCTCAAGCCTTCAAAACAGGACAGGCTACCTCAGGCAAAGATCCTCCTCTCCTAACTCACAACAACTGCTCAGCATCCAGGCAGCTTCCTCCCAGCAGCTCCGGACCCCTGCGGTTGCCTCCCTGGCAGTCCTCAGCAGGAGTCCTTAGCAGAGATTATGGTCGGATCAAAGAAAAAGGAGTTCTCACCACAACCACAGCCGCTGCCTCTGCTTCCAGTCAGCACCACACAGAGACTACCGTGGTTCTGCGTTCTCTGGCTCCACCCTTTCCTGCTATATCAGTAAGTTCAAGGGGCATGGAAGATCTTCAAATCCCAGTATCATTACACATGGCTAGTAAGTATTAAGTGTCTGAGGCTGGATTTGACCTCAGGTTCTCCTGACTCCAGGACTGGTGCTCTATTCACTGTACCACCTAGCCACCCCTATAACTTTTAAAATTACACAAATACCTGCTCAGTTGTGAGTGGTTGAAAATGGTTGAAAGCTGTTCAAACTGATGTCAGTTTTCACCTCATTAAACCATTTGAATGCTATTTATACTCAAATTTGTTTCTATTATTTGTTTACATGTTTTAAAAAGTTATTTCAAGTTGATAAAATGTGGTTGGTTTTAGTACCCCTTTTCACAATAACATAAAGAGAATGATTAACATTATTATTGTTATTCCTTTTCCCAAGTTTACAGTGAAGGGCTAAGCCTCATCATGGTGGAAGTGACCTTGGATTTACTAAGCTTTGAGTATAAGACCAGTGATGGATTGCTTATTTTTAATTCAAGGATCAGCCTCATTAAGTCCATAGAAATTCATCACCAGATTGGCTGCCGGGTGATGAATTGGTGAAAGTGCAGCCACATCAAGTTTGAAAACAATTTACTAAATTATAGGGGGAATACATTCTATCGAATGTAGAGGTATTCGCACGCCAACAAAAAAAAAAAATCCACATCATTAAAGGACTGAAATATCCTCACTATTTTATTTTTCTTATTTAAAAACAAAATTGCTCCAAACCAAACTGAACCAATTCCACTTTAAATTTCAAGTTTAAATCTTTTGATGACAGGTACAGGTAATTCAGATTGCAGATTAAGATTATTTTTACAACGGTTATTTTGTTATTTTTAAAGAAAAAAATTCAAAGAATTTTAAACTAAAGTTAGTTCTAACTTGTTTAATCTTCTCAGAAGCCTCTTCACAGAGAAGGGATGGAGGTGACTTTGGTTATCAAGCTTTCTATTAATGGAGTTTAAACTCTTGAAGTCTCTTCTAAGCTGGGTAGGTTTCAGGGATGCACCTGGTGATGAATTACTACATATGCCTCAGGACAAAAATAGCAACATTGGCCTCTAGATGGTGATTTTCTTTTTCAGCTATAGCATCATTCTCAGACCATCTATTGAGTTGTAAAGGGGTTAAGATATGTCTAAATGAAAGGAGTTACCAAGTTGATAAAATCACAGGTACTTGAAATATTGAGGTATATTGTTCCTATTATGAAAACAGTTCGAACTAGTTTGATTTGCTTCTAACATGATAGAACAAAGTACAAAATTGCTCTAAACCATTTCAGAATTATTTAATCTGCTTTGAACTAGAGATTACAATCATTTTATAATTCAATTATTTTATCATATTAAATTTAAAATGTTGATTTCTTTAAAGTGCTTATAAATAGTTTGTACCAGTTGATATTTATTTAAACAAGTACAGACCTGTTTAAACTTTTTGAAAGTGGTTACAACTACCATGTTTATTGCTGTTCCTTTATTTTTATTATTTTAAAGTTTAAACCAGAATGAAAATATCTCTTGCAAATGTGGCTATGGATAGGGAAAAAGTTCATGATCAGATAAGGAATAGAGAGCAGAGCACTGTAGACAATAAAATGGACAATGTTGATTACATTAAATGGAAAAAGGTTTCTCATAAACAAAACCAATGCAGGCAAAATAAGGGAGAAATAGCTCCCTGGTAGAAAATCCTCAATAGCTGTTTCTCTGATAAAAGTGTTATATCTACAATACATAAGGAAATGGTTCAAATATATAATAATGGTAGCCATTCGAGAATAGATAAAAGGTTATAAAATGGCCGTTTTCAAAGGAAGAAACACGAATAATCAACGGTCACATAAATGCTCCACTCACTAATAATTGGAGGAGTACATATTAAAACAATTCTTAAGTTCCATCTCATGCTCATCAGGTTGAAAAAGTTGACAAAAAGGGATAGTGGTAATTAGTGAAGGAGCTATGGGAAAATAGGAATACTAATGCATTCTTGGTGGAGCTGTGAATTGTTCCACTAATTTGAAAAGCATTTTGGAACTCTATACTAATTCACCAAACTGTGGTCCCCTTTGACCCAGTCATAGCACTATTAGGCATACACCCCAACGAGATCAAAGAAGAAAGAAAAGGACTCAAAAGTATAAAATAATTTATAGCAGCTATTTTGGTTACAGCAAAAATCAAGAAACAAAGAGGTGTCTATATTGTTGAGGAATGGCCAACAAATTATGGTATGTGAATGTAATAGAACATTATTATGCACTAAAAAAAAAAAAAATTACAAAAGATCAGAGAATCCTGGGAAGACATATAAACTGATAAAGAGTAAAGTTAGTAGACCTAAAAGAAAAATTCATACAGAAAAATAACAACAAACTTTGTGAAGAATAAACAGCTTAAAAACATTTGAGAATTCTGATCAATATAATGAGTAATCATGATGCCAGAGGCCTGATAATGAGACCTTCTTAATAGAGGAATGATCAGCCCCAGCTACAGGATAAGGCATAAATTTTTGGGCAATGAAAGTTTGTAGATTTATTTTGTTTGACTATATGACTATGTTTATTTGTTATGAGGATTGTAATCTTCTCTTTGTAAATATTTTTGTACATATAGGTCCTTTTGCCTTTTTCTTTGGTCTCTTTGGGATATAGAACTGTTGGGCATATAGACCTAGTGTTCATACTGGGTCAAATTGTATGCACAGTTTTATAGGTCTTTGGTGATAGTTCTAAATTGTTCTCCAGAAAGGTTGGAGCAGTTCACAACTTCACCAGTGGATTAGTGTACCTATTTTTCCACATCTCCTCCAGCTTTTTTAAGTTTTATTTTCTGTCATTTTAACCAAACTGATAGGTATAGGGAGGTGCTTCAGGTTTGCATTTTCAATTTTTGATTAATGATTTTGTCTTTTGATAGCTTTGATTTCTTCTTCTGAAAACTGCCTGTTCATATCCTTTGACCATTTATAAATTAAGAAATGGCTCTTTGTTTTAATTCCACTTTTTTTTCCTCCAAAGGTTTGTATTCAGTTTTGCTGGGTACGTTATTCTGTTTGTAATCCTAGCTCTTTTACCTTCCAGAATGTCATATTCCAAGTACTCTGCTCCTTGAAACTGATAGATACTAAATTTTGTATGATTCTGACCATGTTTTTATGATATTTCAATAATTTCTTTCTGACTGAGAAAAGTATTTTCTCCTTGGCTTAACAGCTCTGAAATCTGGCTATAATATTCCAGAAAGTTTTTTTGTTTTGTGATTTCTTTCAGGAGGTAATTGATGTACTCTTTAAAATTCTATTCTGTCATCTGATTCTAAGATATCTGTATATTTTTCCTTTAAGATTTCTTGAAATCTCATATCTAGGCCCTTTTTTGATTATCACATTTAGGTAGTTCAGTAATTATTATCTTTCCTCAGACTAGTTTCTAAGTCAGTTTTTTTTTCTAATGGGGCATTTCGCATTTTCCATATTTCTTTTCATTTTCACTTTGTTTTTAGATATCTCATGGAGTTATTCACCTCTGTTTGACCAGTATTAATTTTTTTAGGAATTATTTTCTTCAGTCAGGTTTTGTAGTTCCTTTACCATTTGACCATTACTATTTTTAAGGAATAATTTCCTGCAGCATTTTTGTACCTCTTTTACCAAACCATTATCTTTTCAATATTTTCCTGCAATGTTTCATTTATTCTCCCATTTTTTTCCTTTAATGCGCATATTTAATTTTTAAAATATTTTTTGCTCTTAAAAACCTGCTTTATCTCTCCTAGAAATTCCTGATAGGCTTGTGTATGGTCTGCATTTTTTTTTTTTTTGAGGATTTGCTTGTAGATTTTTTCATGTAGTTATTTCCTTGTGAATTTCTGTCTTAAGTTTCAATGTAACTATATAGTTTGGTATGATCAGATCCTTTTGTTGTTGTTGTTTGCTCATTTTTCTAGCTTATTTCTTGACTTCAAACTTTATGCTTAGAGTTGTACTGTGCTTGCCTTGGGAAAGGGAGTGTCACTGTCCCAAGTTTCAGTCTTTTTCCTCCCTGGTAATTTCACAGCCAGTTCTGGTTATCCATAACTTTTGGGCATCCCCAAGTTTATATGATATGAGGAATGGTATGATCACTGTTCTTCTGGTTCACATTCTGATTCTTGCCCAGGTAGGTTCCCTTCTCTCTTGTGATCACAAGTGTTCATGCTGCTCTCTACCCTGAAACTGTAACCAGAGCCACCCTTCCTCAAGACCATATGAACTCCTCTCTTCTCTGGAACTGCAATGCAGAACTAGGAATAGGAAATGTAGCTGCAACAGTGTAACTTGTCCTGTACCCTGCACCGTAATCTCTTTCTGGGTTGTGAGAGTGCTCACTACTGCTACAACTACTGTTGTTGCTGCTGCCTCTGCTACTTATCACTGTGCTGTGTTCCAGGCCAGGTTCCACCCCAATGCCAGGATACCTTCTGATCTCTTGAGTTGTTCTGGGATGAAAAGAAAAATGCCTCATCCCAACATTTATTGGCTTTGTTGCTTCAGAATTAAATTTACAGTGTTATTTTAAAATTGTTCAGAAGGAGTTTTGCGGGGAAATATTACTAGAATGCTTCCCCTACTCCACCATCTTAGCTCTGCCCTTTGGGAAGTTGTTATCCAAAGACAGCTGCCTTCTTCAGAGTCAATGCTGATGTAATTACAAGAATGAAGGGTGCTGCCCATTCTGCAGGTTTCAAGATTTTCTCTGACTATGACTATGTTTTGTCTTTCTATTCTATGTCTTATAACCTATGTGACTAGCTACCTTAAAGTTGCAAACACAAAGTATATACATATATATATATGTATATATATACATATACATATACATAGAGAGAGAGAGAGAGAGAGAGAGAGAGAGAGAGAGAGAGAGAGAGAGAGTCTGCAACTGTTTGACATATTCTCAGATACTTCCACCCCTGACACTGAGGAGAGACCAGTGTAAGAAGCTGAGAAATTGTTGAAAAGACTTCCATTTTACAAGAAATAAATCACTCTACCAACCTCTGCTTTTGGTCAATGTGTTAAGTTGAAGAGAGGCAGAATCTGAAGGAGGTTCCACTGTGGTTCAGAACTTATGAGCCCAAGAAATCTCAGATGGATTGTTTTAAGCCCTTTGGGTCAGGCATAAAAGTTCAACTTCTTGTTGTTCTTTTCTCTTCTGGATGAGGTGTTTAGTAACTGTGGCTTTCTGAAACATCAAGTCAGTTTGTCTTCAGTTGTCTGGAATTTCCAGAAGGCCTTTACATGCTTTAGCCACATGTGTATTTGTATTCTGTACTTCCCGCTCCCCCAAATGCATATATCCCAGCCCCAATTCATTTTTGTGAGGAATAGGGTGGAAAAATGACTATTCATCTAGCCCTGCTCCTCAGTTTTCCAAAATGACCTATCAAATCTGTCATTACCCAAATCAATGCTTAGCAAAGGAAGAAATGATTAAAGCATGTGATAACTGAAGTGCATAAAAGAAATTTTAATATGATTAATACAGGGAAAAGGAGCAGCAATAGAAAGAATAGCAATTAATAGAGACAGAATACTTACTCAAAGTGGACTCCTCTAAAGACAAAATGACTCATAATGTTCCAACAGAAGAGAATATTCAGTGACAGAAGGGAGCAAAGTGATTGAGACATAGAGAGGGCTAAGGAATCCAAGGATGATGTTAGGCAGCCCTGACCTTAGCTAAAACTTGAAGAATTCATAATTTGTTTTTTCAATATACATATTTCTACATTTCCTGTTCCCTTCTTTAACTTCTTATTTGATCTATTCCCCTCCAAAGATCTTCAGTGTTCTGCTCCTTCCAAGTTCTTTTGATCAGGTAAGGAACTAGCAAGTTGATTCATTCAACATGGTAGCCATTCCAGGAATATTGGCCTGTTAATTTGAGCAGCCTATCCTATTAAGTAGAGCACTGAACCTGGAGTCAGAAAGACATGATTTTCACTGCTGTCTTGGGTACTTACCAGCTTTCTGATATTGACCATCTCTCATAACCTCAGTTTTCTCACCTGGAAAGTGGATATAATTATACTTGCAGTAACTACTATATAAGTTTTGTGTGAAGCCTAAATGAAATACATTATAAACTTTAAAGTATTATTTATGTTAGTTATAATTTAAAATAACTCAATAGAATTATTTTAACAATAGAATTTAAGTTTCTGTGGTGTGTATAGGAGAGAAATCTGGGATCAGATCCTCTTTGGCATTCTCTAAATCACATGGTACAGTCAGCAGAGTACTTTATGCATTCTATAGAGCCAGCTTTGCTAGAAGGACATAGCTCCAAAGAAAGTAAGATCATAGGGTACAGTATAATATTTAAATCAAAACAAAAAGGTCATAGAGGAAAGGAATATTCATGAAAAAAAAAAAAGAGTTTACTCTTAAGCCAGAAAGGTTCCATGCTGACAGGCTGTCATCAGATGACCTACAATGCACTTGATATTCTAGGAAGATAGCAAAGAAAGATGAAATATTTGCAGTAAGCTAAATGAAGGGAAATTGAGTATCTACTTTGAATGGAAGAAAATACAATGAGGAGAAAATTGTTATACCTAATTTTAATTTAATTTACCTATTCCTTAAATGAGGAAAATAAGACCCTTTCCTATTTTGACTTAGTCTCATTTTTAAAAAGAAAAAAAAAGACAAATATTTGTCTTTTTGTCTCTCTCTTTGTATCTGTCTTTGTGTCTCTATCTCTATGTTTCTCATTCTCTGTCTTTGTGTCTCTTTCTTTCTCAAATACACATATTCATACATGTACATCAACACATAGACACATATACTTAGGCATGGAAGCATTCTCTCTTTATTTTCTTGCTTTTTACCTGGACTTGTGATTTTTTTCTTTTTTTTTTGTGCAGGGAGCTCCCACCAGTGCAGATTATCACCTCTACAAATTATACTTTTTCAGAGCTGCCTGTGTCAGGGAAAAATTAAAGGATTTACCCAGGTGCCACAGAGACAGTATGTGTTAGAAAAGGAAACTGAAACCAGATATTCCTTACTCTAGTGGTAGATCTCTATTTATAGACTGTGCTGTTACTCTAAATATTAGCTAATAAAGCTTCTACTCTATTTCTGCTTCTCACCTCGTAGGCCACTGGGAATTAGATAATTTAGAAATATGAGTATGCTGGCAAGAAGAGTAACTTATTTTTATTTTAGGAAACAAAAGACTTCAAAAATCTGAATGATGTCACAAATTAAGAAAAAAAAACAGTTAATGATTGAAGAGAGAAAGTTTTTGGAAAATGATCTTTGGCAAAATTATCTTGCTTCAATATGTTAGAAATAGGTAACTGAATCTTCAAATCAAGGAGGAGGCGAATCCTCAATAAAAAGAGTTTCCCTTTAAGGCTATTGAGTAGGAATCTTAACTTAAGACATATATTAGATTTTTAAAAAATTGATAAACGTATTTCAATATAATTGGCCTCCTTTGTAATCCTATGTACTTTATTTTATGCATTTAAAAACATTATTCTGAGAAGGTATCTGAAGGACTTACCAGACTGCCAACAAAAATCCATAAAAAAAAAAAAGTTTAGAACTCTTGTTATAGAATTTTTTGTGGGTTACTATCTTTTTCCAGAGGAAGATGTTCTTAAACCATTTAGGCCTCTAATTAGTGATCAAGATTGGATTACTACGTGTCCTTCATCTTCATCCTCCAGACAATTCCCTTTGAAAAGTATTTTTTTCCCCTACCAATGTTGAGCAGACTAAAAAGAACAACTTAGATGCACCCTGATCATTTGTATGTTCTGCATAGACAGCTCCTAAGAATCACGATTACATCCTGGTTTCTGCTTGGCTCAGAAGACCATAGGACAGGAAGAGACTTTCCGGCAATATTTTCGTATTCGCCTTTCCCGTCCTAAGTTGAGCCAGGAAGTTCTGGAGCCCATGGCAAAAAGAAAAAACAAACAATAGCATGTCTTTGAATTTTTTCAACACTTAAGAATGTTTAGTTTGTGTCAAGTTTGGAGTGATTGTACAGACTGGCTATTCATATGAACTCCACCTTCTTTAGAAGAGTTTCCTGAAATTACTAAAATAAATTTTCATTTGGAATGCCATTCTGTCTCATGAACCCATAATTCCACTAATAAATGATCAGTATTAGGAAATATATTTAAATATACAGGTTCATGAAACAGATGGAATTTTAATAGTAAAGGGAATTTTTATAAGTTAAGGATAATAATTTAAGGGGATCAAATGATAAGAACCAATTTGAATACTTGATAGCAGAACAGTATCAATGAAATATTATCTTGCTCATCTTAAAGAATTAATGATGCTTGTATTAAGCACCTAGCTCATTATAAGGAAAGAGTTTAGTCACTTGGGCAAAATACATTCAACTTTCTTTTTCAGTATCCTCCTACCATTCTTCATCCTGAAACTTAATATGCTTCAGAGATATGTTGTGCGTTATTTTGAAACTGGTAACAGATCTGTAAGCAGAGGACTAAAGGTCAAATCCTGGCTTTGTTTCTTAAGAACATGAGTGACCATGGATACATTACTTCGACTCTCTGGAGCTTGGTTTCTCCATCTGTGAAATGAGAGTATTGGACAAATTAATCTCTAAATCCACAATCCTATGAACCCGAACTGGACTCCAAACTCAGGAACTTGATATACCATACACAATAGTCAATATTTCTTGAAAGTGTAGGAGAGATTACATTTCTTGTGGCATAATTAGGTTTTTGTGCGGAATTGTCCTCTAATTATAAAGATATTTAATTATCATGTTATGTTATTCAATAACAATACTGGGTTAAGAAAGTTGGGTGTCCCACTCTCCTTAGGAAATATCTAAGTAACTAAGGATTCATAGTTTTTCAGTCTGGGGAACCAGAAATTGAAGTCATAGGATGAGGCATTTCTGAGTCATATTATCCCTGAAATACAGGGCAAACAAGCCTGGGTAGGGTAACTTGAAGCAAAGGAGCAGACAGTTATGCTGGGGGAAAAAAAAAGCATTGGAGCCCACTCCCAAGTGGAGTCAGAGAAGGAGATCAAGGTCAGGAGCAGCCCAAGTGCTACTTGAAAGTAGGAGTGACCCTTTGGGGACAGCTCTGGCACTTGTGGAGACTCCAGACACACTGCAATCAGGAAACTAACATTAGCTCAGACAGGATGTATGAGTCAAGGATATCTAAGTTTGATGGAAAACATGGTAATTCAGGCATTTGCTGCTTTCCAATTGCTGGGATCTCTTTGTGGTCCATGTTGCTGATGGGAGCATACTGGAAAGGAAACACAAACAGTTTAAATGGAGTTTCAGAACTAACAAGAGTCATGTGACTTACTGGAAAGCAATGGGCTGGACCTTCCTAAAGGTCCAATGAGCCTGGACTATGCGTATGTGTGTGTGTGTGTGTATGTGTGTGTGTGTGTGGGTGTGGGCGTGTGTGTGTGTGTGTGTGTGTGTGTGTGTGTGTGTGGTGGGTGTGGAGGCTGTGAGGAAGGGAAGACAAAGAGGAAGGGAGGGAATCTAGGAAAAATTTCAGAGCAGTACTAACAGAACTACTGCCATAAGGCCACTATGAAATGAGAGGGTGTGGCCCTAGAGGTCTCAGCTGACCACTATTATAGGCAAAGATCCAGTGGTAACAGATCTTTTGCTGAAGTGACACTCATGTTAAAATAGAGACAATGCCAAAATAGTAACTTAAGCCATTCTATCTGGTTTGGCTTTGAAGTGTCAGGAAAAAGACGGAAGCCCCATGACTGGGGTCAAAGTTAAAAAAGAATCGATCCTTTTTTTAGGCACTTTCTCATTCTGACAACAGTGCTCTTAGATGTGTGAGAAAAGAGTAGAATCACAAGATTTTTTTTTTAATCTATGAAATGTGGAAGGCCTTTGAGACTAGGCCAATTGGCCAGATTTTAACTTAAGGTTTTCATTAAGTAGTAATATTTCAATTCAATTTAATGTCATTAAATGATACAACCATTGATAATATGATCAACTCTATCATAACAATCAATAGTCATATGATATTTACAATGTGCCAGGCAGTGTGCTAAGTATTTTATAATTATTATCTTACTTGAACCTCAGAAAAACTATCTTGGGAGATAAATGTCATTATTATCCTCATTCCAGGATCAGTGCTGTATCAATTTTACCACCTAGTTGCATTATTTGTGTGTGTATGTATTTATATATGTGTGTGTATGTATTTATATATGTGTGTATATATATATACCCACACATGTATATACACAAATACGTATATATGTATTCATATGTAGATTCATTCACCTATTTTTATTGCACATTTAATAATCTTTTTAATCTTAAATCTGACTTCTATAAAACCTGAGTGTCATAGACCCATTCACACAAGCTCTACTATTCAGTCTCTGCATACTTAACACATTAGATAGAGTATTGGGCTTGGAGTAAGGAAGACTAGGTTTCAAATCCCATCTCTGATAATTTCTAGCCATGTGGTGATAGCCAAATTATTTAGCATCTTTGAACTTCAATTTCTTCATCTATAGATAGGGGATAGCAGTACTTTATATATATATATATATACATACATACAGACAGACAGACAGACAGACATACACATATACATACATACACACATGTGTGTATGTCCCTGTTTGAGGTTTTCTTGGCAATGGTGCAAGAATAATTTGACATTTTCTTCTCTAGCTTATTTTACAAATGACAAAACTCAGGCAAAGTTAAGTGACTTTTCTAGGGTCACACAGCTAGTGTCTGAAACTGGATTTGAATTCAGGTCTTCCTGATTCCATGTCTAACACTCTCTCCACTGTACCACCTAGTTGACTTTGTGACTCTATGAGCCTATTCAAATGCTGCATAAACTTAAAGGGTTCAGAGGTGGATGGGACCTTAGAGACTTTCTAAAAAATAACAGTCAGGATATGAACACAAGTATATTTTATGTCTCCATTCCTGTTCTTTGAATAAATAAAATGGAAAGGCATCTGTACATTTTCCTTCCAATCTTAGTGACAATGAATTTTAAAAGGGCAGACAATGGAAATGAACATTAGAAATTATACCCCTATAGCAACTGAGCGTCAACACGGTGAATTTGAAAGAGGATTTCATTTGAAGAGAGTAGATCTGGTTCCAATCCTAGATCTGCTAATTACTAGCTATGTGGCATTGAGATAACAAGCCTTTCTGCACCTCAGTTCCTTCATTTGTAAGATGGGGGTGAGGTTGGACTAGATGACACTTTTAAGCTTTAAATTTAAAATCTTAAAATTGTCAAATCACCAAGGATTGGAGCTAGCAGGAACTAGGTTTATTGGAGCTCATCCCCTTCACCTATTGTCCTAAATTTGAACCAAACAATTAGAAAGATTTCTACTTCTGGTTCTCTCATTTTTTAATATCTCTCTAACACTTATTTGACAGAGTCATTACATAAATGAGCCATTTCTTGCCTAAAGCTCATAAATTCTCTTGGAAACAAATCAGAAGTCTGGGCAGGAGGGAGAAGTGTGGAAGTGTAGAGGGATTGATAAAACCAGCCAAAAACACATGAGAATTTATTTTCCTGTGTATTTCTGGCTCAAGTGGAAAAGGACAACAGAAATAGTATTGTTCATCCTGTTCTCACAGGACTTCCAGTTGAGGTTCACACACCCACAGGGAGGAGATGAGACTCCACCAAACGTCTGGACCTTGTGGGTGCTAATCAGAGCCATTAAGAACCTTTCTACCTTTGGGAGGTTTCCTATCTCTAACTGTGATTCTGCTTGGGATTCCATGACTCTGACTTTCTAAATGATAAGAGGGGAAAAAAACAAGAACAACTGGGGAAATGTTTAAGCAAGCTGGGCCCATAGTGTTTATCTGCTCAGGAATATAAATAATTATGTCATCATACAATGGAAAAAAACATATACATTCTCCTTGACCTTTTCTGACTTTTTCTAAATGGAGAAAATGTATCATTATGCTTTAAGGGTTATTTTTGAGAATGTACATGATTGTCTGAGTTCCTGTTTTCTTATTAATGGCAGAACATTTTTGTAACATTAATTACATGGAAAAGACTCTCTGACCTTTAAACATATAGTATGTGAGTGCTTCAAAGCTAGCTCCAGGTACCTGCTTAGCGTTCTCTTGAAAAAACTCATTTACTCTTTGGAATTACTCTGCTTCCTTTATTGAAGTGCTGTTGGTGAAAATCTTCCTTCTAGGGAGTTTGTATCTTTGTCTATTCTGGTATCAGAAGAGTATATGGGAGTCCAGATCATTTTGAAATGTACAACGAGATCAAAGCCTAGACTGTCAAAGACCGCACGTTTCAAGAAGGACAAAGAATCAAGTTATACTTACATTGTACACTTCACAATGCCCAGCATAATGCCTTTAACTCAGTCGTGAATAAATGACTATAACGTAGACAGTCAATAAACACTTTTTTAAGCACTTACCAGGTGTTAGACACTGTAAGGTACTTTAGGTAAATAAAGACAGGACAAGACAAGAAAAGAAAAGCATGGTCCCTACCCTCAAAGAGTTCACATTCTAATGGGGGTGACAACATGAAAAACAAACACGCAAACAAAAACTTGGACATCAAAGAAATATAATTTAATTAGAAGACAATTTCAGGAAAAAAAGCCCATAATTTTTATGACAGGACATTTTGAGTGCCTTTGTTACAGTTGCTTTCAGTGAATACTTTTTTGTGTTTTGTTTTGTATTTACAGTACTCTGAACTACACATATAGTAGTATCTTCATGTCATTTAGGGACTTGCCAAATTAGAAGCCATCTGGTAGGCTAGAATTTTGGTTTTTGTTTTTCTTGTAGTTGAAAAATTAGGACACCTAGATCATTGTCTTCAGATAAAACAAATCAGAATTTTATTTTATTTTAATATTAAAATAGTAAAATTTTTACCAGTCTCATAATCATTAAATCATTGTTTTCTATTGTGTTTTCCTAATGTAAAAGTCCCATGATACACTCCAATAAAATCATATTTGGATATCTCTTTGCTACCTGGAGACATCACTGCATTCTCAAAGTCTATGATGATGGAGACCAAGCTCTAGCAGGTCCTATCATGCAACAAGGGTTTTGACTGTGCACTAAGTGACTGACTATATGTCTTCTTGTCATGTAAAGATCTGTCTAGCTAAGTTCAAACAGGTTCATCACCGGCAAATAAATAATTTTGGCTGTGGAAATACTGGAAGACTATGTCAAGTCGAATCTTGTCAAGAAGCATTTATCAAGGGATTGCTATGTGCCAAACACTCTAAGTACTGAGAATACAAATATAATCAGAAAAAAAAAAAAAAATATATATATATATATATAGTCCCTGCCCTCAAAGAGTTTACCTTCTAAAAGAGGAAAACAACCTATAAAGGGGAGCTAAAAAGCAGGGATTAGGGAAAATGGAAGAATCCATGTGAGAGGCAGGTGGAAAAATTGGGGGTGAGTGCAGCCTATAGGGGAATGAAAATATGGCTGACATGGACTTCCCCCTAAAAATGGAGATTTTGGGAGAAATTAGCTAATCAGAAGAAAGAAGTTACTACCAATATGTAAAGTCAAGGGGAAGAATAAACTTCCAAGGTTAGTTTTCTGAGGTATATGGAGAAAGTTCAGGAAAGTCAGGAGTGCAACCTGGAGAGGAATAGAGGTATCGAAGCGTTGGGATCCAACCTATCCATCAACAAACATTCATCAAGTACTTTCACTCTGTGCCAAGCATTAATGCTAAATATGGGGGACACAAAGGAAAATGGAATTGAAAGACAATATGCACTTAAATGGGTATATATGAGATATATTCAAGTTTTTTTTTAATGTTTTTTTTAAATTAAATTTTATTATAGTTTGCATTATTCATTTCCACAAGATTTTGATTTACATATTTTCTCCCCCTCTTTCCCCCACCCACCGCCCCAAAACAGCCATCCCAGTGTTCCTCCCCCCCGCCCCCCGGTCTATTCTCTCCTATGTCACTTTTCGGTAGGGCAGGATGGATCTCCCAACCGCAGTGCCTGTGTATCTCAATTTCCAGTTGGATGTAATCAATAATACTAATAATAATTGCATATATAGGTAGATAGATAGATAGATAGATAGATAGATAGATAGATAGATAGATAGATAGATACACATTCATAACATTTGATTTTGGAACTACAGATTCCAGATTG
>CM053592.1:84513730-84614361 GCA_028646515.1 Pseudochirops corinnae
GATTTTGGACCTCCTGTCCTAGTTCTCCAATTTTACTTTTTAAAGCTTTGTTTTCTTCTGTGAAATTTTTTTCCAATTTGGTCACTGTAGATTTAAATTTATCTTCTACCTCTCTAATTTCATTTTTAAAATCCCTCTTGAGATTCTCCAAGAATGCTTTTTGGGCTGGAGACCAATTCCCATTTCCTTCTGTGGTCTCCAGTGTGTGTAGAGTCTGTGTTGCCTTCTGAGTTTGTTTGTTCTTGCTCACTATAGAATGATTTGATGGCTTTAGCCTTTGCAGTTTCCTTTTTCTCCATTGTGGTTGCCTATATCCTGTATTTTTAGAGTGGATATCTGCTTCTGGGGTGCAGGAGTACTGAGTTTCTCAGTTCTCTGGGCTGCTTCTCAGGCAGGCTCACTGTAGTAGAAGGGCAGGGCTGTAGTTTGCTGATTGGCCAGGTGGTTCTAAAGCACACCTGGGCTTTTGTTGTTAGAACTTGTGGTCTCTACCTACCTGGGCTTAGGCTCCATACAATCTCCCTTCCCCTTTCCTCAGTGATTTCCAAGCCTGTAGCTGTTTACACTTATGCAAGAATGTACTCTAGGTGGGGCTTTTACCTCTTGATTTTTTTGTGTCAGGGAGGGGGATGAGAGCCCCTAGATTTCATTCCTCCATCCCAACTTCTGAAAGTCTGGGCATGTAGCTTCAAAAATCTGCGCCGTGTATTGCTAGCCCCAGGAAAAACCGCTGACCCTGCTATGCGCCCCATGTTCCCTCCTACCCAGTTCCGTTGGTACTTCACTCTGTGGGGAGACAGTTGCAGAAGCCTTTGGCTTTGTGAGTCTACTGGGTGGGGCTTCTCAGTGTGCTGCACTCTGCTCTCAGGTCTGTGCTGGTGCCACTCCTGTGTGCTCTGCATTCTCCCTGCCCTAATCTGAGTTGCCACTTTTCTGGGCTGGGAATCTGTCACTCTCTGTCTCCCAATGGGTTCTGTCACTCTTAAATCAACTCATATTTACTTTTTAGCTTTTAAGGACAAAATTCTTGGGGAGCTTGGAGAAGTTACTGCTTACTTTCCGCCATCTTGGTTGAGTCTCCCCCCAGTATTTCTATATAACCTTTTTGAGAGTTTTCTATGCATGAATTATGGAACTTTTGATGTATCAGAAAAGAACAAAAAGCTCCATCTAGATTAGATTGTAAAGCAGATTCCATGTTTCCAGGAAGAAAATTGTCCAAGAGATAGAGATACAAGTTATTCCAGTGTTTATTGGAATTTATTGATTGCCAAAAAAAAAAAAATACTCTTGAGAGGGAATTACAATCTTAAAGGCACCACTAACAAGCTGTTTGACATAACTGTATTTTATTGATATAAATGTCCTTAATTGAAGGAAATACTTAGATGATCAAGAGAATGGACTGCTGGACCTAGAATCAAGAAGCCTTGAGTTAAAATTGATCCTCACATGTTTAACGACTATATTACCACTTAACCTCTGTTTGTCTCAGTTTCTTAGAATGTAATGGAGCTAATAAAAGCATCTACCATTTAGGGTTATTTTGAGGATTAAAATTATTTGCTTTTAATAAAATTACTTCTTAAAACTTTTTTTAAATTTTGAATTTCTAATTAAGAGATATGTGGGGAGGGGAAAAACTCACACAGATGTTCAGATATGCAATAAATTAATACTATTTTAGGAACAAGTGAGTAGTAGTTTGGTTTATGGTAAAATATGAGTAGCATCATGTGATACAAATTTGAAAATGTAGATTAAAGCTAGATTTTGAAAGACATTAAGTGAAATGGTATGAAGGGAGTTTTTTTTCTTCTTCTGATTGGACAGAATGGAGGATGGTCTTAGGAAATCTCTTCCCAGATCCTTCTGTATTTAAGGAGTCCCAATCTGCTGATGAAATCAACTCTGTAAATATCATTTCCTGATATCATTTCTTAACCATGATGTGAGGCTTCATCATACCCCTACATGAGGTAACTCTCTCTATCCCCCTTTTCAGATTCATTTTATATGTGGTCTTCTCAACTGGATGGTGAACTCATCAAGGTCAAGGGCTGCATCATCCTTTGTTTTGTCTTCCTAGAACAGTGCCTGGAAGTACCAGGTGCTTAATAAATGCTTATTTACTGACTCTGACTTTGAGGAGTTTGTATATCTTCTCATGAGACAATATAGTACCATTGATGATTTATGAGTGGAAGATGGGGAGAAGAAGGGAATTAGACATGATCAACCTTATCCTTTAAACATATTACTTCAAACCCACATAAATCCTCAACATTCCTATATATATATATATATTTCTAATGAAATCTAACAGCAAGAGACAGTAAAAGAAACCCCATTTAAAGTTAATGTAGGGGCAGCTAGGTGGTGCAGTGAATAGAGCACCAGCCCTGGAGTCAGGAGGACCTGAGTTAAAATCTGACCTCAGACACTTAACACAAAAAGCTAGCTGTGTGACATTGGGCAAGTCACTTAACCCTAATTGCCCTACCTTCCCTCCTCCAAAAAAAAGCAAATAAAGTTACTGTAGACATTATAAATTATTTGGGAATCTACCTGCCAAAACAAACCCAGTTGCTATATGACCACAACCACAAAACACTTTTCACACAAATAAAATCAGACCTAACTAATGGGAAAAACATCAGTTGTTTGTGTCGGGGTTGAGCTAATATAATAAAAATGATAATTTTACCTAAATTACATTACATATTTAGTGAGATACCAATAATCTACCAAAAAATTACTTTATAGAGCTAGAAAAAATAGTGACAAAATTCATTTGGAAGAATGAAAGGCTCAGAATATCAAGGGAATTAATGAAAAGATTTTAATCTGTATCATAAAGCAGCAGTCATCAAAACTACTTGGCACTGGCTGAGGAATAGAGTAATGGAACAATGAAATATATTTGGTACTAAAGACTCAGTAGTCAATGGTTATAGTAATATACTGTTTGATAAACCCGAAGACCCCAGTTTCTGGGATAAGAACTCACTATCTGACAAAAACTGCAGGGAAAATTAGGGCAGAAACTGGGCATAGACCATCATCTAATGCTATACATCAAAATAAAGTCTAAATGGGTGGACAATCTAGCTGTAAAGGCTGATATTGTAAGTAATCTGGGGAACTAAGGAATAGTTTACCTGTTAGATTTATGGAGTAGGGAAGACTTCATGAACAAACAAGAGTTAGAGAGCATTAAATAATGCAAAATGGAAAACCTTGATTACATTAAATTGAAAAGATTCTGTATGAACAAAGGCAATATAACCAATATTAAGAGGGAAGTGGGAAATTGGGAAAGAATTTTTACAGTCAGTGTCTTTGATAAAGGCATCATTTCTAAAATATACAGGGAATTGAGTCAAATCTATAAGAATACAAGTCATTCCCCAATTGATAAATGATTAAAGGATATGAACAGGCAATTTTCAGAGGTAGAAATTAAAGCTATCTATAAGCATATGAAAAAATGCTCTAAATCACTATTGATTTGAGAAAGCAAATCAAAACAACTTTGAATTACCACATCTCACCAGTCAGATTGGCTAAGATGACAAAACAGGAAAATGACAATTGCTGGAGAGGATTTGGAAAAATTGGAACACTAATGCATTGTTGGTGGAGTTGTGAACTGATTCAACCATTCTGGAGAGCAATCTGGAACTATGCCCAAATGGCTATAAATAATTGATGCTTTGACCCAGTAATACCACTTCTGGGGTTGTATGCCAAAGAGGTAATAAAAGTAGGAGGAAGACCCATATGTACAAAAAATATTTATTGCAGGTCTTTTTGTGGTGGCAAAAAACTGGAAATTAAGGGTATGCCCATCAATTGGGAAATGGCTAAACAAGTTGTGGTATATGAATGTAATGGAACACTATTGTGCTATAAGAAAAGAGGAGGAGATGGACTTCATATTTATCTGGAGAGGCTCATACAAACTGATGCTAAGTGAGAAGAGCAGAACCAGGAAAAAATTGTACACAATCACAGACACATCGTATGTGTGACAACCAACTTTGATAAACTGGACACTTCTCAGCAACACACAGTTATAAGACAACTCTAAAAGTCTCAGGATGGAAAGAGATGTCTATATTCAGAGAAAGATCTACAAAGAACAGAGTTTAAATGGAGGCTGAAGCAATCTACTTGCTATTGTTCTTCTCCATGTTTGGTTTTGTTTCTACTTGTCTATTGTTCACTCCATTGGTTATATCCCTTCTCTACAAACAAACTAATGTCCATTGTGAAAGTATTTGCAGATCTTATACTTGATTGCATGCCATCATGGGCAGGGAGGAGAGGGGGGGCAGGAAAATCCAGGGGAGAAATTTGAAACTCAAGAGATTGTGGAACTGAATCAATTTAAATCTGGAAAAAAATAAAAGTGAGACAATCCAATTAAAAAAAAGTTTATTATTTCAGAGAGAAGAGACTGCAAGCAGATTGGTTAGGAGGTAATTACTCTGGTTCAGGCAAGAGGCAATATAAGCCTAAACAATGGTGGTAGCAATGTCAGTGGAGAGGAGAATATGCTGAAATAATTTCAAATGATTAGGAAAAATATAATTGGGTCATAGATTTAGAGTTGGAAAGAGACCTTAGAGGTCAGTTAATTTGAACTCCTCATTTTAAGGATAAGAAAACTTGCCTCAGAAAAGTCAAAAACCATGTGAAAGGTCACACAATTATAAGTGAAAGATGAGATTTCACTCCAGGTCCCCAATCTCCAAACCTGGAGCTTTTTTCCACACAACACTGCTTCAAGATCTGTCAATAAAATCTTACATTGAAGTGTAGAGTAGATATAGCTGGAAGAATATTCAATCAACCAGAATGGGAGCATTAAGGGTCACATTTTTGTGAAACTATTTCATTGTTGGAAAAAAGCATTAAAAAAGTCAGTATAACCCAATTACATTTAAATAGCTGTTAGTGCCCTTGAACAAATAAGAATTACTGATGCTAATAGTGAGGATGACCAGGGAAGAAATTAAGTTCATTCTCTGTGTAGCAGCTACTAAATTTTTGCTGCCTTTCATTGGCCATCCACTTCCATCAAAATGCAATTTAGCAGCAACATATCTTTGAAAAGGAGAATTCTCCAGTTCAGTTCAATAACCATGTGCATGTGGCAATGCTTTCACTTATGTATCATGGTTATTGTCTGCCCTCAAACAAGTCCTTTATAAAAACAAATGTAGACTTCCAATGTAATCATTACAGAAATATTTTCAAGGAAAACATACATTATTTTATTAAAATCACTTTACTTTGAAGTAATGCAAGAAATTCTTATTAAAGAGGAAATGTAAGACAAGATAAGTCATATATATGTACTTGTATGTATATATGATTATAAGCATGCATGTGGTTATATGTATATTTATATATTCATACATATGTCTTTTTGTTTTGCAATATACAATCCTTACATATATGTGTATATATGGTGGCACAGTTGGATATAGTGGCAAGCCTAGAGTTAGGAAGATGAGCTATACAACTTTGGTCAAGTCACTTATATCTCTTTGCCTTAGTTTCCTCATATCTAAAATGAACTAGAGAAGAAAATGGCAAACCACCCGTATATCTTTCCCCAGAAAATCTCAAATAGGGTCACGATGATTTGGAAATGAACAACAAAAATGTGTGCATGTATGTCCATGCATGTATATTACTTTTTGTGTGTTTTGCAACACACATTTGCCCTTTAATTAGAATATGGCTTTTTGTGTACATAAGTGTATGTGTGTATATATCTATATCTATCTATCTACGTATATAGAGATAGATGTTTTTATGTGTCAGCAAATGTATTTATGTAAACCATGACAAAATAATATGTAATGCCATAATAATATATAATAATATTTGCTGATACACACAACCATCTATATCTATATATGTAGGCAGATAGATAGACAGAGAGATAGATAGATATAGATATATACACACAAAACCATATTCTAATTAAAGGGCAAATGTGTATTGCAAAACACACAAAAAGTAATTAGGCATAATAATATGTACGTCATGGCAAGATCAAGGATATGACTACCCTTGTGTGTAGCTGAGGTCAGGTGGAGGGATAACACATGGGAAGAAAGTAGGTTAAGAAATTGAGTGATCAGGATGCTTGAGGGAGAGTAAATATGTATTTTGATTGATTATATGTCTGTCTTGGGAATTGTGTTGTTATTATTTCAAATTTAGCTGAGTAACAAAAACTATATTACAATTGAGGTTGACTTTTTACAGGGCACTTTTGGTATGACTTTTGGCATGAGAGGATACTTTACAACTCTTTTCCTTTAGAATAATTTTTATTAACTCACCATACATAGATATTGTAAGAAAAGTGTTTTGTAAATCTTAAAACCCAGATTGGAATTGCTACTTAGGTAAATGATGATTTCCTTATACAAGCAGCTTTCCAGAAGAATGCTGCTGTGAAAAGCTTTCAAGATTCTGATTACACAGCATAGTGAACACTCTATTCAATAACAAATCAGAGCAGAACATTCACAGAAGTCAAGGAACAACATTCTCAAAAGTCAAGGTACAGCATTCACAATGTTACAACTTATCACATAAAATCAAACTACAGTATTAACAACAACTTATCACTAAGATGGCCATATAGTTTTCATCATGGTGGTCACAAAGTTCTGAACAAAGTACATTTATGTGCCACTCAATCATTTAGTTAATCATTCAATTATCCTTAAGGAGGCTTAATGGCCGCAAAGTACAATAATCAAAGTTCTCCACTCGTGGGGCACACCAAGTTACAAATGAATTCCTATTCAATCAATTACTAATCAGTTGCTATTATGATGCTATGTATTGCATCATTCATTATTCATCATCAGGAAATACACATGCCCTCCACCCCTAGGTCACTAGTAAATTACAATTTCTCAGTCAGTACACAGTATTCCAGTAAAGTCTTCTTTCAGCTTGACTCAGGGTGGTCTCTCAGATTCCCTGAATCCCCTTCCATGGTCCCAGTCCTACTTGGATTCACCAAACTGTCACCTGGGTTCAAAGGAAGATAGCTCCCAGGTCCCTGTCCAGTTCTCAGAGTACTTCCTCTTCCATGCTGAAGCTCACAGTGTCCAGTCCACCTTAAATCCTTCACAGTCTCTGTTCCCAGGAATTTAAGGTTTAACAAAGTCATAAATAGGCTCATTCAAAATATGAGCATCAAAGTCATGCTTCCTCAGTCTGCTGCAGCTCTAGCTGGCCCTTGGATGTCTTTGACAGCTCTTAGAAGCTCTGGTTGGTCCTTGGACTCATCAGCTCCTCAGCAGAAGCTCCAGCTGGTTCCCAGAAACAAAAATCACTTCACCCAGGTTCCTAAAATCAAAAACATTCTCTCCAGCCTGGGGGGCATTTCCTCTTCAGCCTCTCTGATGGCAGCAGCTTTTGCCTCCATGAAGCTTGCTCCAAGAAGATCTGTCTGACCCAGCAGGGACTTCTTATATACACATGGCATTAGCTCCTTCCTGTTTCAGCCAACCCCTTCCTGTTACATCAGCAACAGGGGTCCATACCTTCTGTTTCTTTAACAAAGGCTTGATTAATTACTAAGTGCCTCTCAGTTTAGCAGTAAAAAAGGAACTTCAAATTTCATTATTATTACAACACTAGCGGTCTTTAAGAAAAGGATATACTGGTTAATTCTCAAGCATGCCATAGAAGAATGTTGTTTTTCAGTAGAAGTTGGACTAAATGATCATAGTATCATATAATTAGATGTTTAGGAGACTTCAGAAGTCATTTAGTTCTAAGGTATTATGTTACAGATGAGAAATTTAAGACTAAAAGAGGTCAAATAACTTGCCCAAGATCACACAGACAGCAAACGTCAGAAATGAGATTTGAATCTAGCTCCTTTGACACAAAGTGAGAGATCATTCCCTTCTACTTTGTTAACTAGCTGGCAGCTATGTGGTACAATGGTAATCAATGGGCCTGGAGTCTGCAAGATCTGACTACAGAATAGGCCTCATACACACACTAGTTCTGTAATTATTGCTATATCATTTACATTTGGAATGTGTCAGTTTCTTAAAATGTAGAATGGATATGATAATAGCTTCTAGTCCATAGAGTTGCTGTAAGTTTCAAATGAGATATTTGTAAAGGGCTTAACATAATCCCTGGCACATAGTAATTGCTTAATAAATGCTTGTTCTCTCCTCACCACCCACAAACGTGCTTCCTGATATCATTACTTCCTTCCAACTGTGAGATTTTATGAGTCTTTAATTCATGGTACAATATTGCATTAATTTAGAGATTTGGGCTACAATATATTTTAACACTCTTCACTGCAACATAACTCTTTACTTTGAGATAAGGACTTTTTAGCTCTTATTCTGACTTCAGCGTTCACTAACTATGTAATGATGGGCATCTGAGTTATTCTCTTTGTTCCTTAATTTCTTTGCCTAATAAAGATAAATATGACCTACCCCAATCTTCTTGGTAGGTGCATTTAATGAATATATGATATATGTAAAAGCTATTTACAGAAATATGTAAATCAAAATCTTATTCAAATAAAATGCTCTTTGAATATAAAAAATGACAGAAAACCATGGTTTTTAGCAAATGATAGGAAGACATTAAATCACCATCATAAATTCAGTGTGCCATTTTTTGAAATCCTATAAAAATCTTGCCATAAATGCAGGTGAAAATATCAAAAGACGTACATTGAAAGAAATACAAAAATATTGAGTTGACTGACAAAGGTGATTCTTGTAGCCTTCATTTTACATCTTCTATGCATGATTCAGGAATAATAAGCAAAACATGCATTATATCTAAAATCAATCTAACACAATTTAACTAATCTTAACATAAATAAGATCTCTAGTTAAGCAAAATCATTTCAAGTTTGAAAATGGAGAGAAAACTACTAATAGAAAAAGAAATTAAAAGATTTACCAAAAAAAAGAGAAAAACAACAAAAAAATATTTTAGGTAAGTTTTTTTCCCCATCAAGAACAGCTGCTTTTTTTTTTATTCAGTTGTTTTTCAGGCATGTCCAATTCTTCATGACCCCATTTGGGGCTTTGTTGGTAAAGATACTTGAGTGGATTGCCATTTCTCTTTCCAGCTTATGTTATAGATGAGGAAACTGAGGCAAACAGGGTTAAGTGACTTGCCCAGGGTCACACAGCTACTAATTATCTGAGGGCAGATTTGAAATAAGGAAGATGAGTCTTTTGACTCCAGAATTGACACTCTGCTGAGTCACCTAGCTGCCCCAAAGTGACTATTAAGAATGGTGGAACCACTATATTTGGACTCTAATATCACAGTCTCATATCTGCTTCTAAAGTAGAGAAAATAACTACAGAATATAACAAGTAAGAACAGCTGGATTAGACCATGTGTATATAGACAAAGGAGATTCATTCTTCACACAATAAAACCATGAGGATCTCAAGGGACTTAAATACAAGTTATATGGAGGAAAGGAAAATAGAAAAGGTATGGACAAAAGTCTTGGAAGTTATTAACATCCCCCTTCCCAAAAAAGGTATCTGATGGAGCATCAGGAACTACAAACCTATATGACTATTCTTCCCTCTATACAAAGTCTTCATGGGAGCCTTATATCTACAAATCAAGGATAGCCTCAAGAAGGAAACAAGTAAATTTTTGCAAGTGACATTCAACAATGGAACATATCTTTACCATTTCACAGTTAACTGAAAGATATAGAGAAGAAAATCCCAATGTGCTCATTGTTTGTGGTTCATTAAGGAGAATTTGACTTAGTAAAACAAAATGTCACCTTAAAAGCAGAAAAATATTAGCAATCTTTAACAATCATGAAGACCATTCAAGACTCCTTGAAGAGATAATATCAGAACTAATTCTCTTCAATGATTCTTTGGTAATAAAACTCAGGCAATGCATAAAAGTAAGGAGATAATTGTTTAATAAAAGCATGCACCATTGTGATGGAGGAGATCCAGACAGGGTTCAGGCCAAGGAAAGATTACATATGGATTGTGATATCCTCCAGATGTTCCTCTTTGAGATGGGACTATGTTGATCACATCAAGCTCCAGATCACTGCAGAGGCTCCTTCAGGAGCTCTATAAACCCTCAAAATTATTTGACCTATATATCCACATGGGAATGACCTAGCAGATAAAGAGTATATATTATGCAAATTTCAACATATATTTGCATGGACAACCCATAGAACTTGTCCAAAGGACACATATCTGGTATGTACAGTTAAGGACAAGAAGCTGGGTCAAGAGTTCTACAGAAGTAGATCAGTGTGGGTTGCTTGTAAGAAATTGTAAGTCTCTTTTACTGATGAAAGCAAAAACCCAGACTTTCAATAGTAAAATTTCACTGGTTTAAATATATGGCAGTGAGGCATGGAATATCATTACATTGAAAGAACTAAAAATAAGCAACAAATGAAGAAGTGAATATATGAACAGACTGCAGCACATAATCTGTAAGTGACTCCAAAGAACAACATGAAGAAAGCACATCATCTGGGATAATTGGATCAGAGTTTAAGAGATAAAAGAAATCTTAGAACTTAGATAGTTCAAATCCCTCATTTTGTAGATGATGAAACAGGTCTTGAGAGCTAAAATGAATTGTCAGAGGAGCTGCATAGTGGGAAGAGATTGTGAGCTGGCAAACTGACAAGAGCAGGTCAACAAGAAGAAATTCCCTGCACTAATACAAGTCATTGACAGCTACTTTGCAACGTAAAGTCTTAAGGAATTCCCTGGGGCATTGGGAACTTAAATTGACTTGTTCAGGGCATATATTGGAGACAGGGTTTGAACCCAGCTCTTTCTAACTATGAAGATAGTTCTCTATCTACTGTGCCTTCAGGCTTCTCTAAACTAGGCATTTTTAATAAATATTTTTAATTGTGGAGACTTGAAAATAGCTGAGAACTACAGAATTTTGATGGGTTTTCTAAATGAGAACAATTCAAACCCAGGAAAGTTATTTTTAGAATAAATTCACATCTCAGAATCACAATTCCCATTAAGAGTCACCAGGCAATCTTGGATGCCATTTATAACACAGGATAAACAGCAGTAAATCCAGCCCTGTGGCTTTAAATAGCTTTCCTCTTCCTCCTTCCCCTCACCAGGGTTAGGAAACACATTTCATACACTTTCTATCCTCAGGTATGTGGGATTTCATCGCTGTGGTGATAAAGCCACAATTGGTACTTACATAATTAGCAGAAGAGTGGGTCAGCAGCAGTGTGGGGTGGTTTCAATTCTCATCATTCCACAGTAACATTCCAATCCTAATTGGGGTCCCATGGTTGTCAGCAGCTTGCATAATCAAGGTTTTAAATTTTTTGCCTGCCTTCACTGTGCTATCTTTGGTCTGGTTCCACTGTCTCTCAGGGATTAGCAACATGCACACTCCCCATCTAACAGCTTTACTTGTCTCTTGGCAGCATTGGGCTTTGAACTTAATACTGCAGGAGATCAGCCCTTCTATTGCTAGGCTCTTTATTTGGAAAACTCTTGTTAATTGATTGTAAGTATGCTTTAGACTTGAGGTTTTTTTTTTTTTAATTTAGTTTACAAGGAAGACCTTTCAGGATGCTTTGGAGCCTCATATGAGTCATTCAGCTAGGAGTCTTTTCCAGAGTATTTGTGGGCTGTATCCTTCATCTACCTCCTCCATGGGCTGTTAAGAGGAAAAGGCTTGGCAAACCATAAAGCACTATATAAATGTGAGTTATTGTTATTATTTCTGTGAGTTCTTGAGAGGAGGGGGTGACACCAACTGGAATTCTGACAGCTGGCAGTCGTTTCAACATAACTTACATTATTCCTCACTTGTGTCTCTCTTCTTTCAAAAGTTTCTCAAGTTCAAGGTTGCTGTAGTGAAAAAGCATCAGTTGTAGAAATTTTACATCTCATCAGTCATGAGCTCACTTAACATAGGAATGAGGTGAGACTATAAAATAAGAATTAAAAACTCATGGAATGTTAACACTGGAAGGGACCTTAGGGCTCATCTTGTGCAACCCTCCCATATTATACATGACAATACTGAGGCCCAGAACAAATGAATAACTGGACTGAAGACATAGGACTTTTGTAAGAGAGCTGAACCCAGGTCTTCTGACTCCAAACCCATTAACACATTGCCTCTTCAAATGGCTTTTCAGTTGTTAAGTATCACAAAATATATACTGCCAAGTATGTGTTTTTGTTCCAACACATTATCCAGTCCCTCACACAACATAAGCACTTCATAAATGTTTATTGATTGCCCCCTTCAACATAGTCATTTTAGGATGTATTCCAACAATACTACACCTTAGCCATAACAGAGGAGATTTTCACCTTCAGTAAAAATATTTGTGGGTAAATGACAGATAGTAGGGCAATCACAGGTGAAGTTGTAGTAAGAGCAGGGGCAGGCCGACTTTTATTATAAATGGAGCTGGGGACAGGAAGCAGAACCCTTGAGAGGCACATCAGAACATTGGAACCATGGAGGGAGTAGCTTGGGGGTATCTATCTGCACTACAGAGTGGAACTGATCAATGGGACACCCTGAAGTGAGGATATGGGGACATTGGACATCATGGTAAGAATGTGGCCCTTCGTGGGGAGGGGATACACCCTGACTGCCAAATTCTAGATGCTGGTGCCCTAGAGAAAGCTCCCATTTGCCACATGCTAGTTATCTTTCCACCAATGCTTAAGATATTCTTGGAGCCACTCTTTCCATATGCTCTGCAGATACTGTATTATTTTCTTTTTGATGTTCCTCCATGGTGGCAAATCCCTTGATAATTTATTTGCTTTCTGAAAACAGGTAATAGTAATTTAAGATGAAACAAAGTGACTGACACAAGTGATAAAACTAAGTCAGATTGTTTTCTGTGGTCCTAAATTAATGAGACAAGGCTCATTTATGAACTCCAAAGATAATCTCCAAAAAGCAGTTCTACAGATGTTCTGAATTTTGGAATACAAGTATAGTTTCCCCACTTGAGTACTCTGAGAGATGGCACTGATTTAAATAAAGTTACATTATGTACATTAAAAGCCAGTTTTACCCCTTTTCAGTCCCATCTCATAGGTTGCAGAAGACTTTACTCTGCTACTTCCTGGTTATATGGCCTTGTTCTACTTACTGTCTCTTTTGGACTCAGTTTTAAGTAAGGGTCATTTCCTACTCTAATGCTGTGCTTCTTTATACAGCCCAATGCTCACTTGGTACTGACCCTTTGATTTTACTATCCCAATTGCTACTCTGTACCTGGCTTTACCTGGCTTCCAGTTTAAATGCCACTGCTTCTTCCTACCCATTTTAGGAATCTGGTATGTGACCTGTGCTATTGACTTCGGCTTCTGTTTCAGACAGGGCTGCCACCACTGACCTTTTCAGCTGACACCTAGTCACTGGTCTCTATTCTTCCTTGCCCTTACTTCCTTTTGCTGACTGCTAAGAAGAATAGGCTAACTGAAATCTCTTTACCAATTCCCTCTTCCATTTTGCCAGGTTCATTAAGTAATCATCATATGATCTTTTACCTTTGTGGTCCTCCTCCTCTGGAAGCTTCCCTGTTTGTTAATTCCTTGCTGAAATGGGACACAATATGCCAGATTTGCCCTGACCAAGAAAGATAACAGTAATATTATCACTTCAGATTTCATTGCTCTTTTTGGCTGCCATACCACACTATTGATTCGTATGCTTAAACCCCCAGGTATTGTTCAAATGTACTTGCAAAGTTTCTTTCTTTTTAAATCCCACCTTATTAAATGCATCATGACATTTTGGTTTATTTAAACATTACTGGATGCTGGTTGTGTCCCCCAACATGTTAGCTCTCTCTCCAAGGTTTATGTCATTATGCGTATTTAATAAACATATGATCAATACCATTCTCCAAATCTTTATTAAACTGTTAAACATGACAGTTAGCACAGATCTTAGCAGAACAGGGTGGGGGTTGGAGTTGTGTGAAGAGAAATTTGGGGAGATAAATGGTAATAATCAGTGAATTTCTAATAAGGTGAAAGCAAACTAGGTAGTGCAGTGGATAGTGCTGCCTGGAGTCAGGATGACTCCTCTTTCTGAGTTCAGATCTGCCCTCAAACACTTACTAGTTGTGTGATCCTGGGCAAGTCATTTAACCCTGTTTGCCTCAGTTCCTCATCTATAAAATGAACTGGAGAAGGAAATAGTAAACCACCCCAGCATCTTTGCCAAAAAAGACAAACAAAGAAACAAAACTCAAATGAGATCATAACTAATTGGACATGACTAAAAAATGACTAAACAACAAATGTTGAAGCTGAATGCTTAATGAACAATTTTTGGGTGCTTTCATTCAATCAATTTCCCAACCACTTGATTCCACTATCTTCTAGTGCATACATTTCCATTTGTTCCACAAGAAGAACAAGAAATCATGTAAAAGTCTTTGCTTAAAATTTGGGTACACTATTTTCAGCTTTCCAGATTTTAGATATATCAGTCTATTTACTCTACCAGAAAAGGAAACAATGTTAGTTTCAACATGGTTTGTTCTTGATTGAGTTCATGCTGGTTCCTTGTGATCACTACTTCCTCTTCTGTATATTCACTAACTTTTTGCTAATGCTTGCTAAATTTTTTAAAATTTTTTTGGAGGGGGGAAGGCAGGGATATTGGGGTTAAGTGACTTGCCCAAGGTCACACAGCTAGTAAGTGTTAAGTGTCTTAAATCAGATTTGAACTCAGGTCCTCCCGACTCCAGGGCCAGTGCTCTTTATTCACTGTGGCTCCTAGCTGCCCCTACTTGCTAAATTTTTACCACGTATCAAAATCAGGGAAAATTTTACAGTGGAGATGACATTAGACTCGAATCATGAATACTGAATTGATATTTAAACAGAAGTAAAGGACATAGAATATAGCAACCACAGCAATAATATTTCTCCTGTTTCATACTACCAAACATTTTTCTTTGGATAAGGCCCCAAACATCAATGATTAAGAAAGTGATGAAAAATAGCCTCACTGCAAGGGAAATGAAAGAAGACAAGCAGGATAAAATCATAAAATGGGAAAATGGGAAAGATCTCAGATATTAATTCCTCATTTTGCTTCAGGTCAACTTGCTAATTAGGAAACAGGCCTAGGTACTGTAAATGACTTGCCTGAGGGCACCCAGTTAGCCTATGACAAGAAGTAGCTCAAACACAGTTCTTGTATTAAAGACATTGCACTACTCAGTAAAACGGGCTAAAAATATGGGCTGTTGCCTGATGAGTTATAACTGGACATTGTAGCCTTGTAAGCCTGATAATGTTGAGATTTTATCCTCTTGTCTGTAAGCAAGTTCCTTTTCTGAGCCAAATATTTCAGAATCTATTTTTGAAGTGAATACATCTAGGGCTTTAAAGTTCTCCTTTATAAATAACCCAAATAGGAAAATCGGTTGAGTATGTAGGGGAAACTCTTTGTAGTAGTGAGAGTAAAGGCTCCTTTTGGACTAGTGACAAAGAGAGGGGAGAATGACAGTGAAATGTTCTGCTGTTGATCTGTCCAGCCACAGGGGGTCATTCTAAGAGTACAGTTTGGCTGAGTCAGGAAGCAGCTCCCACCATACACTGAAGACTCCTACTAAACATTCAGTGTCCTGAATAGGAGCTCACTCTTTTGCATCTACCTGTTCTCCTTTTTGTTGTGGTATTGTCATTTGTTTTTCCTGGATCCATTTAAAAGCCTTGAAAAAATATTTTATCTAAAAGTTTCATCTTGAGATGGTGGGGGAGGGGACATGAAGCTGGCAAAATATATTTTCCAGGAATGAATCAGTCTTAGTGGTTTCCTTCTTTTTTTGATTGTCTTACATATCTCTTACATTGTGAAAATAAGTAAAAATGCATAATAGATGTTTCTCACTTCCACTCAAGGAATGAAATAAGAGAAAGCTAGACATGTGACTCTTGACATTCTTGTTGTTAACATGTTAACTCACCGGTTCATGACAAAAGTAAAATCCCATAGTCAAAAGCTACAAGGAATTGGTGCTTTATCTCAACTGGTTCAGATATTAAGGTAATTTAAAGAGACTTAAACTACGTTCATATTCTACATTAGGGGAGGCCTACAGTGCAGCAGTTCTTATTGAGTTCCCTGTCTTATTTTCCTGGGAAATGGTGGCATAGTCCATCTGGGAATCTGGATGATGGTATTTTTCAAGGCTAGAAATGACCACGAGGAAAATTGACAGATGGAAATGGAAAAGTAGATTGATTACAAAAGGAAGATGTATCCCACTCTTTTTGTGTCTCCCAGCATACAATGACTAGGTGACTGTGTAGTTTCAACCCCATCACTGATTTTAGAGGCAGAGGTGGTACCTAGATTCATATCCGTTTGAATTCCACATCCAGGACAGAATGGGTTACCACAACAAGAAGAAAGTGATTTTCTTCACTATCTATTGAAAAGTTGGGGAAGACAGTGTGTGACAGTGGTGGAATCTGGTGAGAGTGAGTATTGGGTTCAAAATCAACCTCTAAAACTTACTATAGGGCAGCTACGCAGTGTAGTATATAGAGCACCTCCCCAGTAGTCAGGAAGACCTGAGTTCAAATCTGATTTCAGACACTTAATACTTACTAGCTGTGTGACTTTGGGCAAGTCACTTAACCTCAATTGCCCTACCTTGCTTCCTTCAAAAAAAAAAAAAGACGAGATGAAACTTACTGTAGTTGTAAACTTGGACAAACCATGTCATCTCTATGATCCTGTTTCCTCATCTGTGAAATAAGGGAGTTGACCTATATGGCTTCAGAGATTCCTTGTAGCTCTAGGTCTATGATGCTGTAATTCCTCCTGGACACCATTACCTATGGAGCAAATGGTAGACTATATTCCACACTGGAAGTTGAGGTAGTTTAGAAGCTGCCAGCTAAGAAAGGAGGGACTTTTTATCTACAGAGAAAGTCCTTGAACATTTATGCCATATTTATTTATTTTTTTTTATCCTTAGTGCTTAGAAGATTGCCTGGAACACAGTATTTGGTTCCCAGCATCTTTCATGTTCTGGGAGGTAGGGATAGCTTGTGTGTTTCTGTCTACTGTGCTGAGCAGGTGTCAGCAGTTAAAACTTCAGAGGGAATATCCCAGATCTGCAATCATAGCATCTAAGAAAGGATTTTTCAAGATAGATAAACATGGAAAAGGACTACTCAAAAGTCCTTCAAATTTTACTTTATAGGAAGATATAGATGTAGATATACATATGGACATAGAAACAGATATATATATATATGAGAGAGTTATTCTTGAGATATTCACAATGAGGTTTATAGTTGTATGTAAAAACATCCCATATAGCTCAAGAGGAATCACTAAAAGTCTCTTGCTTTTGTTTTTAGGTTATTTAAAAAAAAGTTCTTTTAAGTCTGATGTCTGTTAGAGCATCTTTTAGTTAATTAGAAGTTCTACAAACAACAACAAGTAAATAAGCCTATGTTTTCTCTAGGGGCAGCTAGATGGCTCAGTGGAAAGAATACCAGGTCTGAAGTCAGGAAGACCTGAGTTCAAATTTGACCACAGACACTTATTAGCTGTGTGCCTCTGGCCAAGTCACTTAATCCTATTTGCTCCAGTTTCCTCATCTGCAAAAGAAGAAAAAGGCAAACCACTCAAGTACCTTTGGCAAGAATATACCAGATGAGGTCATGAAGAATTGGACATAGCTGAAATGATTGAATAACAACAACAAAATAGGTGGCCCTGAAAGTGAAAGGGACAGTAGGTTTTCCTTTGCAGAAGCTTTCCTTCAAGAATCTAGCTACATCTTTCCTCAGTAAATATTTTTTATGAATGGAATAGCAATATATATTTTCTTTGGTTTTCAGAGTAATAAAGGTTATAAACACCTTGCCACAGTGATAATACTATCCTAAATCTTAAGAAGAAAAAAAAAATCTTTCCCTCTTCCATTCATATTCAAAGCCATATTGTAAGAACCTAAAATAAATTTTACTGAATGGGAAAAATTGAGATGGCATATCAATCATAAACCTTTATTGTTTTAAAAAAGTGTTAATATTAGGTTAGAAAGAAGCTAAGAAAAACCCAAAATGTGCCTCCTCTTGCCTGTACTAGAAATGAGAATAGATTAAATAATCTATCATACTTAGAAACTTGCAAAGGTACAGAACCAAAAAAAAAAGTTATCCCCAAACATCAACTTGGGTACCACATCATTCAGTGTCACAGTAAAAACAATTCATACAAGGAAAGCAAAGTATGCATTCCAATTCACTCAAACTTGGACTACACAAATACTAATTAATTATTTTAAAAGGTAATATGAATAACAAATGAAACAAATCATGTCTTTAGTATTTTTTCAGATCAAAGCAGATTAAGGAACTTAATATTTTTTTTGCTCAATATATTTAGAATGTGTCATTAAAGTCATACTCTCATGCTTCATCACAGTACAGAAGTGACAATGGTATACTGAAAGTAATGCCAGAGTAAATTAATCTCTTTTAGAATGTTCAGTCAAGTTGGCAAGTCTTCAACTATAGCCCACATGAGGAATTACATTTGTTTTTCAAAGACCAGTCTAGCTAAGTTCGAAGACGCTTATTCCTAGTGGGTTGACCAATGGTTGCTGAAACCAAAGAATTCATCAAGAAGGAAAGTGAAATACAAAATATCCCTCAATCTTGGCTAGGTTCCCTTTCACTTAATATTAATAATAGCTAGCATTTATATAGTGCTTTAAGGTTTACAAATATTATCTCATTTTATCTTTACAACAATCCTGGAAGGCACTATTATAAATCTATATTTAAAATGAGGAAACCAGCAGATGGAGGTTAAGTGAGTTCCCCATGGTAGCACAGTTAATAAGAATCTGAAGTTGGACGTTATATACAGCTCTTCCTGATACCAGTCTCAGAGCTCTATCTACTACTCTTCCTAAGTCATGTAACAATTATGATAAAATTTAGAGAGGCCTCTGAGAATCACAAAATTTTTATTAGACTATCTGAAAGTATTCATTGAATTATTGGTTCTCTATATGTGTATTTTCTGTTCAATATGAATGGGTTAAAGTCATCTTGGAGGAACTGAACAATGTCAGTGTTTATCATTTTGTCATTAATGAAATCAGAAGACATAAGGCTCAGAGGTTCTCTCTGGAGAAACAAATAAAAGAACTTGGAGGGGTAGTGCCTCTGATGACAATGAGAAATATAATTTCATGGAATAGTTAAGCATCTTGCTTGCAGCCTTTATGATGAGCATAAGCAAAAAGCCCACATTAAATAATTGCAATTTATTCATGAACATCTGTTCCCAAGAATGATGAAGTAGAGACATGCTATGAAGAAGCTAAAGAGGTCTTCTAGGACAAGTCGGCATGGGCACTGATACTCATTTGCTTCAATATAAAATAAATCGGAGAAAATGGGTGGGAGAGATTGTCATGAAAAATATGGTGTGAAAGTAAGCAATCAAAGTTGAAAGGGATATAGACTACTCATAAACTTAATGCCTATACATCATAAAATTTATTTAAGAAAAGAGTTTGAAGATAATAAATATGGACAGTACCAAGCCATACTATAAAAAAGAAATTTATGTCATCTTTTTCTTTTATTCTGAAACAATTTTTTGTTGTATTTTTTTGAACAACATGGGCACTTCTAGAAATAACTCCCTCACATCCACTTTCTGATGAAATCTTACCTTGTAATAACTTGACTTCATTTTAAAATACAGGAAAGACCTGGTTAGTAGTCTAAAAGTCATTTTTATATCAACAAACTCTGTGACTAAAAGATTATCAACTAGTTCAGGATTGGGGAACCTGCAGCCACATGTGGTCCTCTAAGTTTGCAAATGTGGTCCTTTGACTGAATCCAAACTTCACAGAACAAATTCCCCTAATAAAAGGATTTGTTCTGTTAACTTGGACTCAGTCCAAGGGGGTTGCATCCAAGGACCTAGGGGCTTCAGGTTCCCCAGCCCTAAAGTGGTTAAAGAAAAGTCTGAAATCAATGTCAAACTCAAAGAAAGGAAAAAAAAAAACACAATTAAGAATATATTGTAGATAGGTACAACAGCTCCAAACTGAGCTATTAAAAATAAATCTTAATAACAAAAGTGGCAAAGTGATCAAGGTAATAATATTTATTCAAATTCACATTATTACTTATGATGTTTAAATGATAGAAAGCACTCATCATCATGAGGAGACCAAAAAGATATGAGATACTGCCCCAACCAACCAACATACAAATTCACAGCAGCCAAGGACAACAAACTAATTTTTATAAGCATTACTGAGAAGGTTAGTGAAAAATTATAAGCAGTATTATATCACAAACCAAGGAAAATAGAGTAAGGAAGGAATTCTGCAAAAAGTTTGGTAGGAGACTCAACTATGAAATTTCATGCCAATAGAAGTAATAAATGAATAAATAGGGCTATAAACAAGTAAGAGAGATTTCTAGGCATTTCTACAGCAAACAGCTTTCAGTATTAAGGACAGTGAAACAATGATTCCTGGATTTTAATGGCTTGGGCCCCAGTGTGTTATGTGAGGAAAAAGAAAAGTCATTGACGAAGATAAAGTTAGGAATAACAAATGAACCAGATGAAGCATATCCAAAAGAAAACCATGCTAATCCTGATATTGTCAAAATCTTGTTATAAATTTTCATGATATTTAAGATAAGGAAAGAAATTGAAAGATTTGTATCATGACTTATCCCTAAACTGCAGTCCAGTGGAAAAACCCAAAAATAAATCAGTAACTTCATACTTGTATGCCTACTTTTTCAGTCCTTAAAAGTTTATTTATAAAATTAATTATTTATAATTAAAAATTTATAAAATTGATCTATACATGGATCATGGGTCAATTTGATGAAAATATAAGAGGCATTTTATATTTTCATAGTAATAGATTTGATGGAAAAAGTACAGAATGTAAAGGCTCGCTTTATGCTGTTTCCTGATTTAAAAAAAAAAAAAAGACTCAGTAGAACAAAATAAAGCCTGTCAGGCTCTTCACCATGAAGCTATCTCCCGAGCACATGTTGAGATCATTTAAAATTCCTTGATAAGCACAATAAATTTTATTCAACAGTCCTCTGATTATCAATAAGGCATAAAGCAGGGAGACATTTGCTTGCCAAAGGCCTTTACCACAGTCATGATGTTCTGAACGTGATCCAAACAGAAAATGGTTTCCCTATGAAAGTTACTGTTTGCAGATGACCTTATGAAGACTGCATCAAGATGCGGAATTCTGCAGAGACCCCTCAATGGAATCCATAACAACTATGAGGAAAATAGCCTAGCAATCCACAAAGCAGAAAACAATTAAAGAAAGAATGGTTATTGTCTAGGTTTTTGTCTTAATTGTATATGACCCAAGGGGCAATAAAAGGGAATCCAGGTGCCGTTCAGTATACTACACACGTTGCCAATGATGATGATTTGTATGCAAAAGCCAGTATAAAAGATATGAATAAGTAAATACATGATTGTGAAAACAGATAGGCTGCTCATATAGTGAGCAGGAAAGATAACAGATAGCCTGAGTATTCTATTTATACCTACAAGATGTTAAAAGTGTGATGGGTAGATCCTATGGGTTTTGATGGAACTTCCATATTCAGGTCTAAAACTCACAGGCATGCTAGATCTTTGATTTAGCTCTTTTATCCTCTTATTTGTTATTGAATTTTGACCACATACAACATGTCTTCCTAAAACCTACCTCCACACTGGTTGTTATTTTAACCAACAAATAGGACTCACAATAAAAAATAATGCAAGGGAAATTGGTCATAATATTTCTTTATATAACTAGGGTTTTGTTTGAAAAACTAAACCCTACAATGCCCAGAAATATTTTAAGGCAAAAAGGCAAAAAAAAGATGATTATTTTTTAAATAGTAACTTTAGGTAACAGCTAACATTTCTGAAATACATCAAAAATTGTAAAATAATTTGCATATGTATATATATATATATATATATATATATATTTCATTTCATCCTTAAAAAATCCCATGAGATAGATGCTATTATTATCTCTAATTTTACAAATGAAGAAACAGAATTTGATTGATTTTTTGAGTCTTGCCCAGGATCATACAACTAGGAAATGTCTGAAGCAGGATTTCAATGCAGCTCTTCTTGAATATAGTATAATATATAGTACAGTATAGAATAGAATATAGTGTAGCTACAATACTACCTCTCTGCTTCTAAGGCATAGACTGCTTCCTTTGATTTATACCATAGCCCTATGATACAGGTGATACAATTGTGGTTATTCTCCTTTTACATTCTAAGAAGCTGAGGCCCAGAAAGATTGTGCTTTCCACATGGACACACAAATAATAAATATTAGGGACCAAATTTGAACACAGATTTTCCCATATCTGTGTCCAATATTCTATCTACTATTCCATGATGTCTTCTGAACATCAAATCCAATATTATATCTATTATTTTATGGTAGCCTGGTCTAATAATAACAGTAGTCAAACTTCATATTCTTTTTTAAAATCTTAACAAATGGTTACTTAAGAAATATGAGTATTGAGGCTGCTAGGTGGTGCAGTGAATAGAGCACTGGCCCCAGAGTCAGGAGGACCTGAGTTCAAATCCAACCTCAGACACTTAACATTTACTAGCCCTGTGATCTTGGGTAAGTTACTTAACCCCAATTGCCCTGCTCTCCCCCCTCCAAAACACACAAAAAAAAAAAATGTTAAAAAATAAAAGAAATATGAGTATGTCATAGAAAACATTGAGCTTAGCTTCTCCCAGTGGTAAATTAGCCCAAATTTGACAGCCATTAGATTATTATTATTATTGTATTCTTGCTAAAATTATTTTTAGTGTGCATTTGTTTCCTCATAACCTTTCTCCAGTAGGGAATTCTCATTTGAAGTATGAAGAATTACTTAATGTGGATTGCACTACTGGGAGATGTTGCTTTAAAATATGAGAGCATTCTTACGTTGTTTACTGTTGTTTGCTGCATTAGACAAGTAAGTAAAATGAATACACAAGCCTTTTTCACAAGGAAGAGAAAAAGCACCAAGATCCTCTTTCTGAAAAGCATTTATTGAGTTCTTCTCTTTCACACAGACACAAAAATACATGACTATTCTGTTTCAAAAGACAAATCTTTTCCTGCCTCTCCCCACACCACCACACACACCCTTGAGTTTTCTTTTCAGTAACATTGTAAAAAAAGCCTTTTCAGAGGAAAGCATTTTATATGTGACTTAACTATACTGTTGTGTTCCTAATAAAACTGAAAAAATGACATATTCCAAAGAGCCATAATTACAGCAAGTTTCTGAAGATATATTTGAGAAGGTCTAGTGGATTAGGGCTTAGAATGGTCCAGCTGCTGTTAAGTTTTCCTTTAATGTTAGCTTGGGTACATTTTCAAATGCTGTACAGTTGGTTATCAAGGTACTATACTTGACTGATCCAACAGATGTCTTATTTATAATATCAGAGACTTAGATGTTTGGAGGGGAAAAATATCTGTTCCTCCATGTGATACTTTTTTTTTTTAAGTGGAGAAGGGTGACATTCTCATTTTTTAAAGTACTTGCTTAATGCTTTATTTTGGTACTAAGATCTCGCATTTAACCAGAGAACATATTGCCTCTATTGACCCAGGTGAAGTCCTTCTCCAAACTCAGCTAACCTAGTCCATTTAACATCTCCATAATCTGTTGCTGTATCCATACAGGAAGTATTTTCCACTTGTTAGGAATTTTCAGGGTTTGTACTACAATGGTATAGCCATTGAGTCTCCAAGGTACCCTTCTCTTCAATGAATAAACAAAGGAGTACTTGAGCTGAAGATTTCCTTCATTGATAAATTAATCAATTAACATATTCATTAAGTGCTTACTTACTATGTGCCAGGCTCTGAGCTAAGCACCAAGGTTACCCTTCCCCACCTTTCCTGCAAAATAAAAAAAAAAAAAAAGAAAAAGGAACAACTGCTCTCAAGGAGTTTATTGTAGGAGACAAATATCACTAAGTATTGAAGTGTATTGTTTTGCTTAATTTCAGGAATGGATAGTAATAACAAATCCTTCCCTCTCCTTAGGTATTTCAGTGTCAAAAGTGAAAGAATTTTTGTAAATGCTATGAGTTGTCCATCAACCTTTTTAATCACACTATATTTGTCCTACTGTCATTAAGTCAAATGTTCATACTTTATTGTATGGCCATAAACAAATGTTGTGGACCAAAAACAAACATACTAACTTTTCCCCTCAATAATTGGTGTCATTGGATCAATATTTGTGAAGTTTTAAGTCAAATTGAAAAAAATCATTTAGATCAATCACTAAGTTGGAGAGTTAGCTTAGAGAAGAGATGACTGGTTGGAGAGATGGGTAGGAAAGTTAGGATAACTCTCTGTTAGAATTTTAGTAACAGTCAGTAAACTGTTAAAAATTAAGCACTTACTGTGTACTAGAAATTATATTAAGTGGTAGGGATATAAAAACGGGCTAAAGGTAGTCCTTGCCCTAATCAAGGTAACAATCTAATGGAGGAGGCAACCAGCACACAAATGTGTAAGAACAAACTACTTACAGGATAAATAGGGAGTAATAAAAGAGGCAAGGTACTTGAATGAAAAGTGGTTAGGAATGGCTTTCTGTAAAAGAGGAGATTTTAGTTGAGGCATAAATGAATCAAGGAAGCCAGTAGACAGATATGTGGAGGGAGAGAATTCCAGACATGGGGACAGTCAGAGAAAATGTCTAGAGCCCAGAGAAAGAGTATCTTGTTTATGGAATGGCAAGGAAGCCATTGCTAAGGAATCAAAGAGGGAAGTAAGTATAAGAAGACTGGAAGAGTAGGAGGGGGTTAGGGTATGGAAGGATTCAGCTGCCAAATAGACAATTTTTGCATGTGAACCTTGAGGGCATAGGGAGCCAATGAAGTTTCTTGAGTAGTGGGGTGGCATGACTGGATCTGTGCTTGAGGAAAATCACTTTAGGGGCTTGTGTGAGATGAAAGAGTTCGGAGTCTGAATCTAAGGTTAGAAAAGGTCTTTATTCTTTCTCATGAGAAAGGGCTCTGCCCCTGTCACCCAATATGGCATCTGCAGGGAGAGAACAACAGGTAGAAGCAAGCCCATGGTTATATAATATTCCAATGCAGAAACCCAACCACCCCAACTGGCCTTCACTCTTATTGGTAGGGGGGCAGACCCACAATCTAAGCACAAGAATCTCTCTGAGACAAAGGACCTGGAAACATATGGGTGTCCAATGAAAAGAGTCTTAACCTTATTTGGCATATCTTGTGCTGAGTTGGCTCTGGGGGAGGGTCTCCATCGCTCTAAGCCCCAGATTGCATGATGGTCAGGTGACCTAACGCTAGGCCTAGGGAATACTGAAGCAATTCTAGATTTGATTTTTCAGAAAAGGGAAACTTCACTATAAATGATATCTCACAGGCTGAATTGGATTGGAGTGAGGAAAGCTCTGAATTAGGCCTAATGAGGGTCTATAGAAGAGTGGTGGCAATGTCAGAGGAGAAAAGAGGACATATAAAAAAGATGTTGCATAGATGAAATCAATAGGACTTATCAACATATTGGATTTAGGGATGGGGGTGGGGTGAAAGATTGTAAAAAGCTGAGGATGATATCTATGTTGTGAGACTGGGGAACTAGGAGGTATTAGCCTTTACAGCGATAGGGAAGTCAAAAGGCAGGAAGTACTGAAGGGGAAAAATAATGAGTTCAGTTTGGGATATGTTAATATTAAGCTGTCTATTGGACATCCAATTCAAGATGTTTGAAAGGCTTTATGTAAAGAAAAATTTCCTGAGAATTAGAGGTAATGAACAATGAAGTTGGTTGCCTCAGGAGATAGTGATTCCACAATGTGTTGACAGAATATACGGTTTTTTTTATCAAGAAAATTGTCTAAGGGATTCCTATTGAGATGCGAGTAAATCTAGATGCTATCTGAGGTCCCTTTTCAAATCTAAGACTTGGCTCTGTGCTTCTGCCATTGCTAGAGCTGAAAAAAATCTAAAAATAACTTAAGGATGATATTCAAGAATTGTCAGCCAAAATAAATAATGCAAGTATGGAAACAGCTATAATATTGGAAAATGGATAGATTGCAAGTGTGTCCCCCATTTATAGAAGGGCTTCGGAAAGAATCTTGGAAATGACAAGTTGATATCTCACTTCTATATAACACAAACTGATGGAACCCTTACAGAGGGATAGAATCACTAAACCCGAACAAAATTAACTGGGAAAAGTTAAAAAAAAAAAGATTTTAGTAAGCAAATGTAATAGTTAATACATTGGAATTTTGTGAGAGAGTAATAAGGAATAATGATAAAGGAAGTCACTGGAGAAAAAAATCTATTTGTATTTTGGCCATATTCCATAACAAAATAAATAAATGGAACTAAAAAGAATGTGGATCAGTGCACTTATCTGGGTAGAGATGCGTAAAGAGAAGTGTTCCTCGAGGGGGGAATAATATATATTACCTTTATCAATAATATATAGGAGAGAATAGAATAAAGGTTTTGAATGCCAAACACAGCAGTTTATATTAGATCCTAGAGGTTGTAGTGAGTGTCTGAAGTTTATTTGCTCCATGTAATGTAATTTATTCAGAATTATGGTTTAGAAGTATGACTCACAGTTAGGCATAATGGTGTATGCCTACAATCCCTGCTGCCTGGAAGTTTGGAATGGGCTAAGCTGTTCTAAGTGCCCTTACTAAGTTTGCTATTAACATGTTGAGATCCTTGGGAGGATAGTTCCATTAGTTTGCGAATGTAGTACCAATGACAACCAATAGTGGGACTGGCCCATGAGGAGCCTCTTAAGTTTCAGACTGGGTGAGATAAAGAGATTCAGTCTTTAAAAGGAGAAGAGGAATATAATACGAGTCACTAGAGAGAGATCCTTGCCCATAGAAAACATTCTTAAGTTCCTAGACAAAAAAACTTATGGTTGTTCTTATATTTGAAACACCTTGCTCAATATTCTGGTTAGTATACTTGAACAAGGAAATAATGAAAATAGAGGTGTGAGAAGGGATAAAGAACAATCGGGTGGGATGGTGAATCACAACACACTGATAGACAAAAAAGATTGAATTCATATTTGGAAATGGTCATTCTATTCACCAATGCCTTATGTCAATACTGTGACATCTCCTAATTCAAAATGTCATGGATAGATAGATACATTTCTAACTGTAGAAGTGAGGCTGATGGATGAACTAAGTCTCAGGGTAGAACTGTGTTCATTTATGCTTTCTGTATACTGAAACCAACCCATTTAACTTTCTTTTTTTAAAATGTCCTTCCTCAGTTGATAAAATATTTATATTAAGGCAATAAATATAGCATATTGTAAATTTTTTTGCTTGCATATCAATAGCTTTCTTAGGTGCCTATCATAGTGACTTGTCACCTCTTAGTTTTCCAGTTGTATTTTTTCTCTCTTGTAATTTTTGAAAGAACAATTAATGTGAAGAGTTCATTCTCTCCAGGCCTTACTCTCATCACACCATTCCACCTCCATCATTGTAAGATAACAATAGCTTCTTTAAGGGCACTCGGAACATTTTTTGCAAATGCCCTGAATGATTCTCCCATCCACATAATAGCTATGTATTTGTAAGGCTGATGAAGGTGTTGAATATATGTCAAGGGTGAATTGCCCCAGACACCAATGATGAGTTCACAAAGAATGTTTGTCCCAGGTATATTGATCCTGGAAAATCAATACACCTAAAGCCTTGGAGACAAGATCAAAAGTGAGATTTTGCTGATAAGCTATGTCAGAAGTAAGGCTGTTTTTCCCTCCAAGTAACAACCTCATATTGCACAGAGGCCAAAGATTCATGTTATTAACCTCATTACAATCCTAGTTATTGCACTGGCACATCAAAAGATGCCATGGAATGAAGAACCTGTAGAGGACTACAATATCAATGTGGTGTGATAAGGAAAAAGTCTATTACATCTGTTTCAATTTGGGGGCATCTTGTTTTCACTCAAACTTGTTAGTAAAAGTTCACTTTGAAAATGTATAACCTTATCTTAGCTGAACTAAAAGAGACTTAGGATGAGCAGATTCTCCTGGGCAATAACATATGAAATGCCTTGTTATCAGAAATCCAGGAAAACAAGCTGGTATTGGGGTGTATGGACAGATTCTTATGACCAGAGTCCATAGGGATATGGTTTCAAAACATTGTTGTTACAGAGAATGGAATGGCTGATACAGAAAGTAATGAATGCACTAGGTTCTGGATAAAAGATGACAGCTACAGAACTGTCCAGGGGGAGATAGGCTTGAGGATCAAATCCCCAAGGTCAAGCCAGGGTCATTCCTCAGGGTCAGGTGACCCTGCCAAAATCTGTGCTGCATGAGGTTACTGGAATGAATTTGAAGATGGAAGTTGGCATGACTCAAGCCCCTAGAAAAGAGCTTAAAAACAATCAGAGTAGTAGAAAAAGAAGCAGATGTAGATTTAATTGGACAAGAACAGAGATAACTGCACAGCTTGGTGGTGAAAAAATCATGGTCCAAGAGATGGTAGAAGCCAAAACTCAGAAGAAAATGTAGAAGGGCGGAGGAGAAGCTCACATAAAAAACTGATTGAAAAGAACTGCACAGTTTTAGTTCCCTCTCTGTGACTCTTGTGGTGCATTCACTTTCCCCAACACGCACACACGCACACACACACACTCACACACACACACACACACACACACACACACATATCCACACTTCCCAAAATGGAAATTGGGATAAGGAGAGAAGGAAAGGGAAGCATAATGATGGTTTCTGAAAAGGAAAGAGCTATTCTTGTACTCCAGGAGAAGAGAGGAAATAGCAACCCAGAGTTGTAATTAATCCTCAGTCTGTGAAGGAACACACCAAATATTCTCCTAACACTGACAACTGGTGGAATAACCATGTTAGGAAGTTGGCCCCCAGGCTTTTGTGTCAGATTGTGGAAAAGTGATAGAGTGCTTTGGAGAACAGGAAAAATATGGTAGTGTGAGAACAAAGGGGAGAGAATGAATAGACACAGAGGAAACTAAAAGAATGTTAAATGCATTGTTTGAATGTTGCCCTCTGGATAAGGTGAGGGAGGAAATTTGTGAATTGTGTATGAATTATGTACAGGTCCCTGGTCCAGTTGGAATTGCTTCCTATGGTGAACCTCAATTTGGGGAATGTAAGGAGCACTCCCAAGCTGTGCTTCTACAGTGGATGAAAGTGGGAAAGAGTCTTAACCCATAGGGTAAGCCCTGAATGGCGAGAAATATCTGAATGACTCAGGGCCAAGTCTCCACAGGGACAAAGAAAGTGTTAATACAGGGCAAAAAGGCAGATCACGAGATCAAGAAGAATGAGTATGAGTGCCCACATCAGTTAGTTATGTGATACTTTTAAATAAAATGTTTACTGAGCACCATAAATACGGTAGGTGTCTTCCTAAACAAAGTTGGGGCTTCAGATAAGGAAAGTCCTGGTGCAAAGAGTCAGGGAAAATGGATTCTAACCAGCCTCAGGTCTGCCACTAAGTAACTTTTCAACCTTGAACAAAACAGCCTAGTTCTTTCTTTGATATGTGCATTACTCCCCATTCATATCTCTTATGTATGTCCAGTCAAACTTGCCAGTCTTATATTCCATTTGTGATATGCCATCTTTGATCCCTTTACCTTTTTTCGAACTTTTCTCCAGGTCTTGAATTCATTCCTTCCTTCCCCCTGCCACTTCCAATTCTTAACGCATTCAGATCTGTATTCTCACAGATTGATCCATGTAATGATACTGAGAGGGAGGCACTGTTTTTATCCCTACTTTGCAATTTTGGAAACTGAGGCAGGCAGAGGTTCAGTAACTTTCCTAAGGTCATGAAACTAGTAAGTGTCTAAGGTCACAATTTGATTTCAGCTCTTCATGACTCAAGTCTAGTGCTCTATTTCCTATACCACCTATAAGCCTCATATAGCATAATATAGTGGATGGCCTACCAGGATTGGACCAGTATCAAATTCCTGACTCTGACATTCACTAGATTTATGACCCTTTATAAGTCGGGTAATTTTTATTTGCCTCCAGCAGCTCTCTATGACTTAGTTATGAAGTCACAATTCACAAAACTGCATCTTCATTACATATCCCTATATTGATTTTACCAGCTTATCTTGTGTCTATAATATCTGCCACCAATTTCAGACCTCAGTAATTACTCAGTAATTTATACTTCCATGATGTAGGAAAATTAAATAGTTTTATCTCTTGGTTTTAGATTTCTTAATGAGGATGTCAGAATTTCAGGAACTTGCCCAAGTAATCATAGCTGGAAAGGACCTTAGCAATCATGTCATTCCAGTTCCCTCATTTTAAATATGGGGATGTGTGTGTGTGTGTGTGTGTGTGTGTGTGTGTGTGTATGATGTGTGTGTGTGTGTGTGTGTGTGAGAGAGAGAGAGAGAGAGAGAGAGAGAGGGAGAGAGAGAGATTAAATGATGCCCCCAAAGTCAAAGAGGAATAAATATCAGAGCTGAGATGTGAGCCCCAGGTCTGTAACTAGAAGAACTCGAAGCCAAGAACTCTTTGGGTGACAGCATAAAGAAGAAAGAAGAGTTATGGCTCACTTCTGAATTTTGTTAAGTGAGGTAAAACTGTCCAAACTCCCCTTTTGGAATACAAAATTAGGCCTGGATAACATTCCCAGGACAGTAAGAAATAATTGATAGAGACCAAAATCAGACATCCCACTGATATAATATGTTGGATCTGTATGGAGTAAGAGGAAAGGAAAAAAAAAATGATTTGAATTATTTTGACTTTCATACAAAACATCATCCTAAAGTGGATTGATATCATTTTGGTTACTTTCCAAGGACATTCCTGTCAATCGCTAATTCTTAGTAACTGCTTTATCCCCTCTTTCTTTCTACCTGTCAAATGTTAAATGATATTCCTATCAAACAACCAAGTGCTGAATGAATTATTTAACCCACAGCTATTTTAAATGACCGATGAAAACTGTTACTTTCTCAGCCCTTGCCAGGTTGTGTAAAATCATGTGGCTGAGGCGGAAGTATTATCTCTCGCAGACTAGAAGAATACATTCTGTTCCAACATTTGACAGGACTGACTATTTAGATGAAAATTTGATTTCTGAGGTTTTGGAAACAGATTTGTGCTAGGTACTCATGGCTTAGTTTTTGAAGGAACATACTCTTATTCTGGAGCCAAATGTTTTCCCACATCATTGCAGTGACTTTTTGACTCAGAGGAGGGGCTTTTACATTATCTGACTAATGGTGTGCAAGAAAATGTGGCAGCATCAATCTCATGTAACCAAATTCTGAGGACTTCAGCCAATAACGTCTGTAAAGATCATTTATCTTGAAATTACATAAAGCCATACGTGGCTGAATTCAGCAAACCCAATGAAATCACCAACAGTATATTAACCATCTCTTAATGTGACCATGTGAGGTTGTGTTTTAAAAGATCTCACTGGCATTTATGAGCAGAGTAAGAAGGAACTAATAAGAATAAATTTAAGAGAGTCAATATGGCACAGCATGTAAAGAATCAGAGTCAAGGAGACCAAAGTCCCAGTCTGTTATTTGGGACACATTGGCTATGTGAATTTGGGTAAATCATATGGAATATTTTAATAATACCTAGACAGAATTAATATTTGGCAGTTATATGAAAAAAACAGCAAGAATTAGCCTAACTCAATAAGAGCTAGCATTTATTTAACACTTTAAGGTTTGGAAATGTTAGCTTGCTATATCCTCACAAAGACCCTGGGAGAAAGGTGCTAGTATAAATCCCATTTTACAGATGAAGAAACTGAGGTAGACAAAAGTTAAGTGATTTGCCCAGGGTCACACAGGAGGTATCTGAGGCTGGATTTGAACTCAGATTTTCAGGACTAGAGTTATAGTGCTCTAACCACCTATCTTACCCAATAAGTTCACACGTTTTCCAAAAAGAAAAACATTTGCCAAAAGTATTATCCTTAAATTAAGAAATGACATGGGTCTCTCAGAAAGGAAGATATGAAAAATATATAATTCTTGTTTAAGATTATTTAATATTTAAGTCCAAGGGAAGATTTCGAGGTCAATTAACTTAGGTTTTCCTTCTTGCTTCAGATGCTCATTAACTGTGTCATCTTGTGTAAATCATTTAACCTCTCTCTGCCTCAGTTTCCTCAAATGTAAAATGTGGATAATAATAGTAGCTACCTCAGACTTTCTGTGAGAATCAAGTGATATAATATTTTAAAGTACTTAGAATGGTGCCTGAACAAAGTACGTGCTTAATTTATTAACATTTCCTTCATTCTCTGTAAATATTAGACATACTTTAATGAAACACTTAGCATTTTGCATCTTTGGCAGAGGGATGAGTTTTAGGCACCATTTTCTAGCTTCAACATTATGAATTTAGGTAATTCATTCTGTGGCATTTCTGTTTTCTCTTGCCTTTTCCTCAAACAGCATCTGTGAGCCATGTTGTCTCCCTTACATACAAGTAAATATCAGTTATTATTCATTGAATTTCTTCTAAAGACAAAAATGCTTTCGGTATGCTTTTCATCCACTCTTAATTTCCCCTACAGAGTTCCTTTAGAAATGTCCCTTTTTGAACAATATAGGGCAACCAAGATGAACAATTTCATCTTTGAAAGGTCATTTAGGGTAGTATGGAAGAGATGGCTAATGTACTGATTGAGAGACCAGTTAGATCATTGGGCTAAATCCAAGCAGATGAAATTTTATGAGAAAAAATGAAATCTTAAGTCTGGGTGCAAAAAATTAACTTCAGAAGTTGTTAAGATGATAGAGGTATGATTAGGCAGTGAGTCATCTTGACTATCATCAACTATATGTGTTATATAGCTCCCTAGTAAGGATATGTGTACTCTTCTTGTTCCCACCACCACCACCTTTCACAATAGATATTCTGTGCACTGGTGGGATAATGTGATCAGGTATATGAATTAATTATGATATATTATATATTATTTATTTAATCTTATCATTCAGTAAATGTTTTATGTTTCAGAATTAATGCATTCAGGCATGGTAGAATAAACCTGTAGTACATGATTCTGGAGAGGCTGGGGTTATGGATCGTTTGAGTTCAGGAGTTCAATGTTGTATTAGAACTAACGCTGATTGCATATCTGCATTGTCTGGCATCAGTATGGTGAGAGGCCAGAGCCAGAGGACCAGCAGACAGACTAAGAAAAAGAGAGTCAGAACAGGTTAGAAAAGTAGAGCACTTTAAAGCTTTCATTAAATTAAGTATTAGCATTGGCAGCTGAATGTCTGGTGCATGACCCAGGTTCAGAGAAACAAATAAAGAGTTAATGATGTCAGCCTTGTGACTGATTGAATCTGTGTGGATGGGAAGCACAGAATTTGGGGATCAAGAGTTATGCTGGCAAGCAGGGAGAAAGCCTCATCCCCACAACAGGGTTGCCCTTAGCATCCTGGGGGAATTTAACTTGTTGGCTCATTGTGGTTGTTCTTTCCGGGAACCCAGCCAATGTGAAGGCAGATTGAAGTGACTGAACCAGTCCTGAGAGATAAAACAATTTAACATGACCCATCTGAGAAGCTATACTGTGGAAGTTCACTCATGGGATTCCATAGAGGTGTCCCATAACAATCAGTGTAAGGAATTGGAGATGTTTAGTATGTGAAAGAAAAGACTCAGAAGTGGCATAATTATGTTCAAGGGTGAAAAATGTAAAGAGGAAAAATAAAGTTCAATATTTAAAAAAAAACAAGAATTACAGAAATCTAAAAGTGAATTGAGCTATCTCAATATGTAATGAGTTCCCACTCATTTCCCACTCAAGTAAACCAGCCAATTGACTACTTGTAGTATAAAATCTGAAGTGCAAAACCAGAACCCACATCTCCTACTTGCTACTTCATTACTCTTTCCACAATTTTGGCTATTGCTGTTGTTGCTTTTGTATACACCAAATTATTCTACTCAAGTGTTAGTATAACCCATATTTGTTTATAATGTTCACAACAATATCCATTATATATTTCTTTTCTTTCCATCTGATGATTTCATCAATATAGGAAGCTTCTGGTAAAAAAAAAAATTCCATCAACTAATGCAAGTTGGCAACTGTTCTGAAATTGAGAGTTTAGCATATTATAATTAATATTTTACTTTTAGAGAGTTTGCTAGGGCATTGAAATTTTAAGTGATCTGTCCAGTGTCATACAGCTAATACGTTTTCAGAGAGAGAATTTGAATTTAAATCTTCCTGGCCCCATGTCCATGTCTTAAGGGAATCAGAACTTAAGGGAAGATGGTAACAAGAGTCATAAAGAATGAGAAGGTGTGTCTGGTTTGCTATCTTCATCATTATAGGGAGTACTCATCACTGTGAGATCACAAATCCATCAATCATCAAAATATATAAGTAGCTCAAATAGGAAATCATTATGAGATATAAAGTATAAAATGAATAGGGAAAGGAAAACCTAAGGAAAAGGAGAAGTGAGCTGCTGCTGAATTTTTGACAGCTTATTCTTCTGGAAGCAGCTAAGAGGTACAGTTGGATACAATGCTGGGCATGGAGTTAGGAAGACCTGAGTTCAAATACAACCTCAGAGAGTTATTAGCTATGTGGCCCAAACAAGTAATTTAATCTCTGTCTGCGTCAGTTTTTTTCAATTATAAAATGTGGATAATAAGGGTAACTAACTCCTAAAGTTTTTAGGATCAAATGAGACAATACTTGTAAAGTGCTTAGCATAGTGCCTGGAACAGAATAGGTACTACTACTACTCCTACTACTCCTACTCCTACTACTACTACTACTACTACTACTGCTACTACTACTACTACTACTACTACTACTACTACTACTACTACTACTTACTACTACTAATAAATGCTCCCTTCCTCCCCTCCCTCTATACATTCCTCTCTTTCTTCCTCACTCCCTCCCTTCCTTCCTTCCTTTTTATTATTATTATTATTATTATTATTATCATTATTAGCTATAAGAGCACTGCTTCTTGCCTTAAAGGTAAGCAGTAGGAGGAGAAAGCTGCACTCTTGAGGAGATCAGAAAGTCAGGCAATATAGCAGGATGCCTTGAAAGAAGGTGGTCTTTTAAAAAAGTTGACCTAAAGAATTCATAAATGGTTAGTCCATAACATCCCCCTCTCCCCACCCATCACCATACTTCCATAATTTACCTCTTTCACCCACATTACTCAAACTGAAGGCTCTTCTCTGATGATTAATTTTCAAACCTGTCCTTCAAAAGTGCCCTTAACATGTGTCTGAAATAGGTTTTACCTTTACAAAAATGTTCAGGGGAAATTGGAGCACACAGGATGGCTTAACCTGGGCTTACAAGCCTCCTTTGGGGTGACCTTGACCTTCACCTTTGAGATCTGTGATGCATTTACTTTTGGCCATTAAAGTGTGGACAAATCCAATAAAAATTTCATCCATAAAAATTACTGTGTCTATATTGATACTTCAAAAAATATACCACTGTATGGCAAGCAGAATATTATATTTTTAAAATGTATTTATTTTGAACATTCATTTTTTTTAAAAAAAATTCATTTAAAATTTTTCCCTCCCTCCATAAAGAAGGCAGGACTATATCAATTACATAAGTGAAATCATGCAAATCATATTTCCATATTAGCCATGTTGCAAACAAACACACGTACATACTTACACACATGCAGACACAAAACAAAAAGAAAGTGAAAAAAAGTATGCTTCAATGTTCAGAGTTCATCAGTTCTTTCTGGAAATGGATAACATTTTTCATCGTGAGCCTTTTGGAATTGTCTTAAGTAGCTAAGTCTTTCACAGTCATTCATCTTACTGTACTGTTATTGTATACAATGTTCCCCAGTTCTTCTCACTTTACTTCAATTAAAATAAGACTTACCATGGTTTTTTTTTCCAAAAATAATTCTGAAAAATGACTTCTTATATAACAATGGTATTCCATAGCAGTCATATATCTTGGCTTGTTCAGTCATTCACCAATTGGTGGGCAGTTACTTTAATTTCTAATTTGTTGCCATCAGAAGAACAACTGCTATTAATGTTTTCCATTTTCTTTGATCTCTTTGGGTTCCAAACATAGGGGTGGTATTACTGAATGAAAGAGTATACAGTTTTATAACCCTTTGGACAGAGGGTTTCATTTCTCCTATTTTTTTCCATTCTTTTGATTTTGTTTTATTGTTTCTTGATGTCTTATAGGGATGTCATTAGCTTCCAAACCTGCCCAATTCTAATTTTTAAGAAATTATTTTAGTGGCTTTTTGTACTTCTTTTTCTATTTGGTCTATTCTGCTTTTAAAAAAATATTTCAAATATTTTATTTTTTCCCAATAACATGTAAAACAGTTTTCAATATTCATTTTTTTTAATTTTGAGGTCCAAATTCTCTCCCTCTTTACCTCCTGTCTCCCTTCATTGAGACATCCAGCAAGTAGACATAGGTTATACATGTGTAGTCATGCAAAATACATCTCCACATTAGTTATATTGTGATAGAAAATGTAAGTCAACAAAGGGGAAAAAAAAAAACAAGAAAAATTGTATGCTTCAATCTGCATTCAAACTCCATCAGTTCTTTCTCTGGAAATGGATAGCATTTTTCATCATAAATCATTTAGAATTATCTTGGATTATTTTATTGCTGAGAATAGCTAAGTTATTGAAGTTCATTATTGTACAATATTACTATTACTATGTACAGGGTACTCCTAATTTTGCTCATTTCACTTTGCATCAGTTCATGTATGTCTTTCCAGGTTTTTCTGAGAGCGTTCTACTTTCACAGAAAAAAGTATTTCATTAGATTCATATACCACAACTTATTCAGTCATTTCCTAGTTGATAGGTATCCTCTGAATTTTCAGTCCTTTTCTGACACTAAAAGAGCTGTTATAACTATTTTTATTCTTAGAGGTTTTGTTTCCTTTTTTTCTTAAATCCCTTTGAGATAGAGACCTAGTAGTTATATTGCTGGGCCAAAGTGTATTCATGGTTTTATAGCTCTTTGAACCTAGTTCCTAAATGCTTTCCATACTTGTGGAATTGCTTATATTTTGATAAATTTGACTCAGTTATCTACTTTGTGTTTCACTCTATCTTATTCCTCAACACCCCACTTTACCCTACTTTCTGCTTTTACCCTGTCCATCCTCAAAAAGTATTTTGCTTCTATCACGTTTCCCAATCTGCCATCTCTTCTATCAGTCCATTCCCCTTCTCTAATCCACGTTCTGCTCCTACTTAGTTTGCCATAGGGTAAGGCAAATTTCTATGAGGATGTTATTCCCTCTTTGAGTCTATTCTAATGAAAGTAAGATTCAAACTCCTCTTTCCCTTCTCCATCTTCCCCTCCATGTAAAAACTCTTTTTACACTTTTTTTATAAGAGATAATTTACCTCTTTCTACCTCTCCCTTCTCTCTTTTCCCAGTGCATTCCTCTTTCTCACACCTTAATTCTATGTTTTAGCTACCATATCATATTCAATTCACAGCTATGCCTCTATCTATATATACTCCTTTTTATAATATTTTATAATTTTCCAATTTTTACACGTTAAGATAGTTTTCAACATTTACTTTTAAAAGATTTTAAGTACCAAATTTTTTTCTCCTTACCTTCCCTCTCCCTACTCAAGCTGGCATGCAATCTGATATAGTCTATACATGTAAATTCATATCAAACATTTCTACAAAAGTAATGTTCTGAAGGAAGAATCAGAACAAAAGGGAAAAAGGAAGAGATGAAAAAAAAAGGATAAAATAAAATGCTTCCATTTGCAGTCAGATTCCATAGTTCTTTCTCTGGGTGTAGATAGCATTTTCCATTATAAGTCTTTTGGAATTGTATTAGATCATTGTATTGCTGAGAAGAGCTAAGCATATATGTGTAAGTTGGTCATCACACGACGTTGCTGCTACTATGTACAATGTTCTCCTGGTTCCGCTTAGTATCAATTCATTAAATCTTTCAAGGTTTTTCTGAAGTCTGCCTGCTTATTTTTTCCTAAGGAAGAATAGTAGTCCATTGTATTCCTATGTCATAACTTGTTCAGCCATTCTCCAATCAATGGACATCCCCTCAATTTCTAATTCTTTGCCAGCACAACAAGAGCTGCTGTAAAGGTGAAAGGTGTGTGCGTGTGTGTGTGTGTGTGTGTGTGTGTGTGTGTGTGTGACCACACACTACTAATTTCAAAGCTGGTTCTGGATGTTTGGAAGTTTTTAGTGCTTCCAAAGTAGTATGATCTGGGGAGAGGTGTGGTCATTGCTTTCCTGGTATGCATATTGTCTTTACACAGGTAAGGGTCTCTGATCTCTTGGTATCAAAAGTGTTTGTCTATACTCTGGAACTGCAACCCAGAAGCAAGTATAGGAAATGGAGCTGTCCAATAGAGTCCTATCCTGTGCCCAGTGTAAGAACAGGGGTCTTCTGTAATATAGGACTTGTTACCTAATCTCTTTACAGTCTTTGGTTTCCAGGCCCTTAAAGCTGCTGCTGCTGCTGTTACCTAAAAAACCGACGGCTGATATTGCTACCCCATGGACTCTGGGATAGCTTCTACCACAATGTCATAGACCTCTCTTGTTGGCCTTCTTTGTTGTTTTAGGCTAGAAAAATGTCTCACTCTGACTTTCTGTTGCCTCTGCTGCTGCAAAATTTTATTTGAGGAGTTATTTTGAAGTTGTTTGGAAAGGAATGAGGGGAGAGTTCAGTTGGGTTGCTGTTTATACTATATCATCTTGATTTCAACTCAATCCATATTATCAATACATATTATCTTTCAAGTATTTTTTAACACATATATTATCACTATTAAAAGCCAGAAAAATGACATGAACCACCTATGATACAGCCAGTCATGAAGTACTTACTATGTGCCAGATGATTTAGGCTGCTTATTGATGTAGAAAAATAACATATTAACATTATTCATGCTATCTACATTATCTAACATTATCTACTAAGGATCAACAATACAAAGAAAGGCAAATTCATGAAGACATCATCATTGTTGCCTTTCCAGCTCCTCTTAAATTAGCTTCAACTTACCTATCCAACCTTATTTCTCAGTAATCCTCAACACAAACCTATTTTTAAATAACCCTGTTCTGTCGTTGCTTCATGCTCATATCCACTCTAATTTCCCCTTCACTTCATCAAAGAATGTAGAGCCAGAAGGGACCAAAGAGATCATTTAATCCATCACCTTCACTTTTCAGAGGAAGAAACCATATTCCTAGAGAAGGAAAGAAATTTACCCAGGGTCTCACAGATAGTAACAGCAGAACCCAAATTCAAACCCAAATTCTCCGACTCTAAATTCAGAGTACTTTCTTTTAAAATATGTACACATGCTTACGTGTATATTAAACACATGCACACATGTGTATTTTGCATATCAGGTATACAAATGTACATATTTTAGTTTTTATATCACAATTTTTTTCTCAGTTCACAAGCCCATAGAACCTCCCTTGTAACAAAGAAAAACAATAAAGAAAAACAAAGCTAGCTGGCACTGGCTACCAGCCTACATGGGATTTAGTGTCTATGGTCCTCCCTCATTTCCCTTCCTTCATACTGAGAGGAAGGAGATGAGTTTCATCATCCATCCTTATCCAAGGTGTTTTTCCTATATCATGTTCCATTCATATTATTTCCACTGTTAAGAATTGTTGCCTATTTTGCTGTGGTGAATACTTGTAATTCTACCTCCTAGTCATGACATCATAGATAGGAGAGAGAGTTGGCTTCAATCTGTAAGGGCTTATCTACTCTAACCCCTTCATTTTACCAATGCGCTACCCCTTCAGAGTTCTACAAAACTTTTGCTATGTACTTTGGCCTTCATCTCTATCAATATTTTCTAAAATTCCAAAGTATTTATAACTTAATTGAGTCCTTTAAATTTCATTTTAAATTTAATCCTTAATTATATTCTGTCTTGTAACCTCACCCTTAATATAGTATATAGCAAAGAGAAATAGTTGATAAGCACTGTTCATTTATTCATTCAAAATTTCACATGAAAGGCAATTTGTTCATTCCATGGCAAACATGGTGTTGGTAGACCTAGGAAGTTTGTTTAGCCTGCTCCTAGGACAAAAGATAACTAGTCCATCTCAAGATCATGTTCAAAGCATTTTCACAGATTGGAAGGACCTGTCAGAATTTGTTCTTCAACGACAGCCATCAAGGGCTTAGGATCACTTTCAAATCATGATGAGGCCCCAAGGTAGCATTATTGTAGAGGGAAGAAAAAAGAATTTTTTTTGCTGAAAATGTTGAGAAAATATTTGAGAATCACTGAAATATGATATAACATAAGTCAAAACCATAGATAAAAGATTTTCAAATATGTTCATGTCAAAATTCACCTGAGAGCTCCCTAAAATCTCATTTCTTAACAGAGTCAAAAATAAAAGACCAAATGACTTTGAACAACAGGAAAACAATAGCAGTTGTTATCCCTTACATAGAAGAATAGCTATAATATTTTTCTATCTAAAATTGGAGCTGAGGAAAGTCATAGAATGATGATTGCAGACAGGGAGAGACAGGAATAATGGAAAACATTTATATAGAACTTTATGGCTTGCAAAGTATTTTATATATATTATTAACATTAAATCCTGTGAAGGAAGTGCTATTATTAACTCAATTTTACAAGTGGAAAAAAAAAAAGCTGAAGTCAAGATAGGTTAAGGAATTGGCCCAGAGTCATACAGCTAGTATCAGAGACATGATTAAAACCCAAGTCTTTCTGCTCCTAAGGTAAGTGCTCTCTACTATATCACAATGCCTCTTAGGAAAAAAAAAAAGTACTAACAACCATATTTGTGGAGAGAGGAAAGAGATTGCTGTGTCCATAGGACAAACAAAGCCCGTGCCCTGATGTGTGACTTCTTTGGAACTCCCTGAAACTCCTCAGTTAGAGAACATAGTTCTATCTGACGACATCAAATTAGCTGTTCCCACAACTGCCACATTCTTCTAATCTCACTTTATTATATTGAATACCACTAAAATTTAGCATACTATAAAATGCATTAAAAAAAGATCTAAGAACTATGTAACCACATACGCATCCGTGATTTTGATGAAAACTGTTGGAAACCACAGTGAATAGGATGGGTCCAGAAATTGATTCCACAGTGTTTCATTCCAAACCCATACAGCTGGCTGACCTAGGCTGCCCCAGACATATTTATCCTGGCCAGTTATTCAGTCCTAGTTGCTTTATGTCAGTGCTACTGTTAAAAAATCTTTTTCTCTTCCCCTTCAATGTTTCATAGTTTTCGCTTTCTCTTGAGTACTATTACAAGGGCAGGGACGACTGATTCAAAAACCAAGATGATAATCTTAGATTCAAGAATTTATTATCTCCTGTTATTTAAAAAAATGACTCTTCTTAAAACTACTCATGTGAGCCTATTGGCTGTCCTGACTTTCACTTTCATGATTACTTCACGTTATCTCATGCTTCCATTTTCAATTTCATGTTCCACTTGCCTGATGCTCCTTTCAAAATATCCGTATTATAAGGCTGTGAGGGGAAAAAAAAAATCTATTCTTAATATAGAACAAAAGAGGAAGTAACTAGTTCTATGTCTCCTACTAAAAACCTAGGTTGAGGGCAGCTTTTAAAAGGATGGCAGTCATTGTGGCATAGCCTAGTTAGACTGATAGGCAATAGAAGGCTTTATTTCAGCTCAGTTGTTGACTCAAAACTTACTACTTGGGTGTCCCCAACCAAGTCATTTTAAGCTTTATAAATACCAGTTTCCTCATCAATAAAATAGGAGTCATACAATGTATACTATCCACCTACCTCTTCCTGAAAAGTTTACTGTAAGGGAATTCAATTCAATGTGCATTTATTAAAAACCTACTATAAGTGATGGAAATAGAAATAATAAAAAGAAAGGCAGTCCCTGATCTCAAGAAACTTATTTAATGGGAGAAGATAACACTCCAAAGGAGGCTGGGGGGGATGGACCTAAAATGGTGGAGTAAAAGCCCCCTTGAACTCTCCCCCAAACCTTTCCAAATATTGGTAAAAATGACTCTAAATAAATTCTAGAGTGGGAGAATCCACAAAAAGACAGAGTCAAAAAAATACCCAGTCCAAGACAACCTGGAAGATCAATAGGAAAGGTCTGTTGCACCAGTCCAAGAGAAGAGCACAGTCCAGAACAGGCCTCGCCAGCATGGACCAGGCCCCACCAAGCCCAGAGCAGGCCTATGGGGACTGAATTACTGGTAGCCATGGTGGTTTCCAGACTTCTCAACCCACAAACATCAAAGACAACTTAGAAGATCAGTCAGAAAGAACTGTTAGACTTGGGTGAGAGAGGAGCACAATCTATCCCCAGCCCCAACACAGCTCCAGCCCCAGCAAACTAGAGCAGACCTTAGGAGTGAATGAATCAGTAGCAGTGGTAGGGGGAGTAGCTATTTCTGGAACTCTCAACCCACAGAGTGTAAAAGGATTGAACAACTGCTCAGATGCAGATTACAGGGGTCTCTTTGCTAGCACTGAGGCAGAACCCCTCTTGCTTTACCCATTCTTCGATTTGGGTGGCAGTCCTGGGGTAAAGATGAACACTGGCACGATGGAATTTGTGGTAGCAGTGGGGAGAGAACACTCCTCACAGTTCAAAGGCAGAAAAGAGTCCTTGTGGTCACTCATAGACCAGAGACCAGATCAGAAGAGGAGTAAACACCTCTCCTTTGATCATGCCACCTCAGAAGAACTGAAAACTTAGAGGTCCATAGAAATGTCTCTGTAAACAGCTGCACAAAACCCTTAAAGGTTGAGATAGTACATCTTCCACACCAGAAACAGAGTCCTCCCTTAACAAAGAGTTAAAAACTCAAGGAAATCTATGGGAAAAATGAGTAAACAACAGGAAAAAACAAAAACCTCAGACTATAGAATCTTACTTTGCTGATAATAAGATATACAAGCAATGGGGTATAGAAATCTATCTTACTATATGGGAAAATAGAAGGTGAAGGAGATAAGAGAAAGTGGGAAATGATGGGAGGGTAGAACAGAGGAAAGGCTAATTAGAAGCAGAACACTTTTGAGGAGGGGCAGGGTGAAAAAAGAGAGACAATAGAATAAATGGGGGTAGAGGGAATAGGGATGGGAGGAAATATACTTAGGCATGTATCTGTGAAAAGGGAAATGAAGCAAGCATCTCTAATAATGACATAATTTCTCTAAATTCTCAAATTTATAAAAAATAATAAGAGCTATTCCGCAATTGATAAATGATCAAAAGAGAATCAGTTTTTAGATGTAGTAATTAAAGCTATCTATTGCCATGAGAAAAAAATATTCTAACTCATTATTGATTGAAGAAATGCAAATTAAAACAATTCCAAGGTACTATCTCATACCTATTAGATTAGATAATAGGACAGAAAAGGTAAATGACAAATGTTGGAGGTAATATGGGAAAAAATGAGACTTTAATGTACTATTGTTGGAGTTATGAATTAATTGAGCCAATCCACAGAGCAATTTGGAACTCTACCCAATAAAACCATGCATACCCTTTGATATAGCAATACCATTACTATGTGTGTATCCCAAAAGAGATTTAAAAAAAAAAAACCACAACAACAAAAAGCAAAAGTACTTGTTTAAAAATATATTCATAGCAGCTGTTTTCTGGGGGTAAAGAATTAGAATTTGAGGGGATGCACATTATTTGGGGAATGACTAAGTTGTGGTATGTAATTGTGATGGAATATTATTGTACTGTAAGAAATGATGAGCAGGATGCTCTCAGAAAAACCTGGACTTACATGGGTTGAGGCAAAATGAAATGTAATATGTACAAATTAACAGTAATACTGTTAGGATGATCAGCTGTGAATGACTTAGGTATTCTCAACAATACAATGATCTATGACAACTCTGAAGGACTTAGGATATAAAATGCTATACACCCCAGAGAAAGAACTGATGGTGTCTGAATATGGATCGAAACAACTTTTTACCACTATATTTTTCTTGAGTTTTTTTAATCTATGTTTTCTTTCACAACAGGACTGTTATGGATATGTTTTGCCTAACACATATATAACCTATATGGAATTTCTTGCCTTCTCAATGAGGGTAGTAAGGAGGGAAGAAGGGAGAGCATTTGGAACTCACAGTTTTAAAAATAAATATTAAAAATTGTTTACATGTAACTGGGAACAACTAAATACTAAATAAATAGAAAAAAGGTTGGAAAGAAGTGGGGGTTGTGGGTGTATGTGTCTTCTTGTTCCATGGAGTTGAAAACAGGCAGAACTATGAATACAAAGTGAAATTTTTGTGATAATGATGGAGATGGTTGGCATAAAGTTGTTTGTCTCCTATTATGTGTACATTAGGCATAATAATAAACTTATCTCTTATATTAGATGTCATAACAATAATAACAATTTCAATAATAATTACATGTCCATATAGTGCTTAAAGACTTAAATAAAGCCTTTCTTTAGAATAATTCTAAAATGCAGGTTAGGATTATGGTAATATGCAATTCATCATTTAGTAATTTCATAATCAATTAAATTATAAACATGTTTTGAGCAAAGATTGTCAGCCTTTTTTTTTGTTATAACCCTTAATCCCTTGACAAGTATAATGTTTTGACTATAGTTTCTTATTTTTGTTGGGGAGAGGGGAGGGAGGATGAACTTTTGATTATGATTTTATTTTATTTTTTATCTTAGATGGATAAATGAAAACACTATGAAATCTTGCTCCACGGAAGAAGATTGGTGACACGTCCATAATTTATAATTTTATAAAATTGCCTACTGAATTGGTCATGATCACTGAGCTAGTATATGTCAGAGGCAGGGCCTAAACACTAGCCTTTCATGCTCCCAGTAGGGCCCTCTATACCCTAAGCCATGTAGTCTCTTTATACAAAATAGGTAATCAATAAATAATTGTTGATGGACTAATAAATTGTGTAGCCTTTGGTTCTACTCCTGGACTAGATAAAATAGAGCACATCTCCATTTTGTGATAATTCCTATTTTGTGAGATGAAAGGAAGAAAACAATTTTGTGAAAGCTGTTAAATGCATTATTTAGACATTGACCCTCTCTTCCCAGCCTTACCTTCTTAGGTCAATGTCTTCACTAACTTTGAGCTTTGAATTTTTATTGAAAATCATGTTATCATGAGATCATGTATGCAAGATATTCATTGTGTCTTCACAGGAGATAACTCATTAACCCAACTGGCCTCTTACTACCTCAATTACTAGGATTTTTCATTTGTGACTATAACCAAATCAATTCAGTTATCTATGTAAAAGTCCTCAGAGTTGTGAATGTGGATAGCCTCTTAATAACACCCTTCAGCTTGATCATAAAATAATCTTACTACCGATCTGGAGAAAACTAGGAAAATTATAATTCTACCTTATGCCATCATTGACAGTACCTGGACAGTAGAAGATCCTGCAGGTCTTTGGGGCCTTCTTGAAACTGCATATCAAAGGAAAGAAGACAAATGGGCAGTCCCAGTCACTGTGATTTGCCTAGACAGGAGCTGGGATTATAGGAAACTTCCCACATAACTTTCCTGTCATGTCAACTCAGAGTTAACTTCAGGCTTCTGAACTGGAAAGAAGAAAAACAGCCAAAGTATGAGTTACTCCTTTAGAAGATATAACTGCTCAGCAGCCTATTATTGGGATTCTACCCAGAGTCATAGATGAATGGAAGTTCCTCTGCCTTAAGCTTCCTCTATCATGAAGAATTTCAACTGGGGTAGGGGTAGGGGTTCCTGAAACACAATCTACTTCATGCTGATAGACCCCCCCCCCCCCCAATGCAAAACCAGTAGTTGTCTTGTATCCCAAAAGACTTTAGGGTGGGAATCAGAATATCAGGGAAGAAGTCCTCCATACCTCTAGGGCATCATCCCAAGAGTGATTGTAGAAAAAAGCTCAGCATTTCCAATCTTTTGTTCACTTGATTTGCTATGAGAAAAGAAGGAAATGTTATAGTGGAAGTATGCCATAGAGGAAAGAGAATTGGACCTGGTGCATCAGGAAAGTCTTAATCCTGACTGATTTCTACTAACTTGTGATAGTTCTGTCTTTATGACTCATAAGTTCACTGATGGGCATAATAATAGCATCTCTAATCACTAACTCACTGTGTTATTATAAAGATTTGTTAAGAAAACAAAAACTTCTTTCAATCTTTTTGAAAAAGCTTTATAAAGATAAGCTATCATCATTGTTGCATTAAAATAATTAGGAAGCCTTAAAGGACAAGTAAATCCTAAACTGATGTTATACTGGTGTTATGCAAGGCCCTGGAGAGCAGAGTTTGTTTCATTCTTTGTATCTGTATTTCAGGTGCTTAGCACAGTGCAGTCATAGTAGATGTCTAAAATGTACTTATTTAGTGATTGCCATCTTTTGATGAGAAATAGCTAGATGCTTCATTATTATCATAATTATCATGAATGATATTTTATGGTATTTTTCTTGGCCATAACCATTATTCTGATAGGTTGTGTCTAAATTCAACAGATCCCCTTTTTCTTCCTGGTTCCTTCTTCCCTGCCCTGAGGTTTTATGGAATCTCCCATATCAATAATCTTCCTAACTAGAAATGTTAACTGGTGGTTACCTATTTGTGACATACAATGTGAGATACTAATGTAGCAAACTTGAGAGCAACAGTGCCCACAACCCTGTCTCTAAAACACCTGACCATCTTCGTCAGTGCTGTGTGACTCTCTTTTGGGGGGACTGATACCCCAAAATTCATACCATTTTACAGAATAGTGATAATAGTCTGGCCTAACTTGGGGTTCTAGTCCAGAGAGGGACTTTCCCAGAATCACTGATGCCCTGTCTCTCCATGACCTCAAGAACATCTCACCCATTGCCATAACACGCCCATAGGTATATCTTGCTTCTCTGAAGATCAAGTTGTATTCTCGTCTTTCAGGTGACTATGATTCTCCTGTGTCTTTACCTTCTTATCCCATTCTCCATCCCTTTTGCACTTCTCCCAGAATGTTCTAGTCAGATAAATGCACTCATTATAAAGTGTTATGGCATTAGTCTTTATTGACTAATTGGCTTCTCTTTGGAAATCTCTAAGTCCTCAAAAAAAAACCAAAACAATTACAGCATGCATTCATATAAAGCTCTAGGATTAGCAAAGAGCTTTGTATATGTTGCTCCATTTAAGACTCATATCATCTTCTTGAGATAGGTGCTACAGGCATTATTGCCATTTTATGAATTAGTCTTAAAGAGCCAATCACTTGCCCACATTCACAAGTTTGGAAATGTCATATCCAGATCTTCCTGATTGAAAAAAAACAAAAACCCACCAATACTTGAACCACTGCATGTGAAAATGTTGGCTTCAAAAGCATTATGGTATCATTTTTTTTATCAAATGCTTAAGTCTCTACTAAGTAGGAGACTTTCTTACTAAAGGAACCCAAACTGTTACCATCAGAAGATTAATTAGGTGTCAGTTCTGTGGTGGACTTTATATCAAACTTCAGTATGAGGTCAGCAGAGATAACAGACATACAAATGTTTGCCAAAGTTTTCTTCCATAGAATAATTCAAGTGGCCTCTTACTATATGTTATTGTAGCCTTTTGTTTTTGTTGTTTATCATACTTATTTCTACATTGCTGACATTACAGGTAGTGTCATATTAAAACAGTGGGCCCACTTCCATGAAGGAAAATGAATTTTGGGACAGAGGACCTGTATTAATATCACAGCTCTGCTACTCATGTCTTGTGTGACCTTAGGCAAGTAACTTAACTTGTTATATAACAACAATAACAATAAGAAATACCATTTGTATAGCAATACTTTATCCCAGTCACTGTGCTAAGAGCTTAACAGATATCTAGTTTGATCCCCTTAAAAATCTTCTGAGATTAATTCTATTATTACTCCATTTTATAGTTGAGAAAACTAAGTCAAGCATAGGTTATTTGACTTGTTCAAGGTCACACAGTTAGTGTCTGAAACAGGATTTGAATTCAGTTCTTTTTAACTCCAGGCCTATCATTCTAATTAATGTGCCACCTAACTGGAAAATGAAGCTAGTCTAGACAACTTTTACAATCCTTTCTGACCCTAAAATCCCATGATTCTTAGGTTCTTTGAAATATTCTTATTAAAGGAAAGGCCCTCAGAATCATAGAAGCTGATAACACCAGTAACCTGAAGTGTGCAATTCCATTCCAAGGACCCTAGGACTAAAAGAGCTCTTATTCTATAAGTGTTTTTTCAACAGCTGAATGCTCTGATAATATGAAGATGGAGGCAAAAGAGGCAAGAGAAAATCTCCTCCCATTCCTTCCTCTTTACATGCTTCCCATCTTGTTAAAATTGCCTGTTTTATTAATTTTTCTATTAAGGATTAGGAACCTTGGTACTGACTAATCTCGGAGGCAGCATATTATACAGGTAGTGAGATGAGATAAATGCTTTAACTCAGAAAAGGTGGATTTGTAGGAGGCCAGTATAACAAAAGTAAATAGGTACCCAAGGGATCCAGACAATACGAGAGTCTTTACAGTGAACTCCGAGAGACCTGAATATAAGAGCTCACTCTACTACATTCATTTTCTCTGTTCAGGTTTCCAGGCAACCAAAAGCCTCTGCACATAGATCTGTATTAGGGGAATGATTCAGAGGCTTGAACAAGGTATGAATTGTGTGCAAATTGATCTCCAAAATTTGAGTATTCAAACAGTTCAGACACCTAAGTACTGGCTCTCTCTACCCTAATTAGTGTCCGTTTAAAAAAAAAAAACCTGCTGAAAGATGGTAGTGAATGCAAAAGTTAATGTAATCCTTAATTTGGCTCTTTGAATTAAAAAAAATATTCACACCAATTTAATATCAATTTATATACTTAACCTAGTGTCATCTGAGCTCTTACAAATCTCCTAGCTTTTACAATGCAATCAACATCTCAACTCCTATATTTTTGAAAGCCTACTGATGAATCATCTGCTCATGGGATCATAAGTGATAAATATTGGCATTAGTCAACCAAGAGGCTAAGGAATTCCATATGTAAAATTTACTTTAAAAAAAAAACCTGAAACATTAAAGTCATGATATGGATGGGTAGAAGGATAGATGAATGGATACACCAAAGGACAGCAGCAGACCAGAAAGAGTGCTAGGCATAGAATCAACACATACCTTGGTTTATACACTGCCTCCATCACTTATTAGTTGCATGACCTTGGACATAGCATTTAAATTTTCTGAGACTCAGTTCTCTTGACTATAAAAAAGGGAATAATGATATTTATATGATCTAGCTCTTCAAATTTTTATAAGAAAAATGCTTTGTAATATTGTAAGGGATAATTTATAGTGAAGTTTCCCCATTCTGAAAAATCAAATCTAGAATGGCTTCAGTATTCACTAGGCATAGGGTTAGGCCACCTGACCTTCAAGCAATCTGGAGCTTAGAGCAATGGAGACCCTCCCCCAGAGCCAACTCAGCACAAGATATGCCAAATAAGGTTAAGACTGTTTTCACTGGACTCCCACGTGTTTCCGGGTCCTTTGTCTCAGAGGGATTCTTGTGCTTAGGTTGTGGGTCAGTCCCCCTACCAATAAGAGTGAAGGCCAGTTTGGGGGGTTGAGTTTCTGCATTAGAAGAATATATAACCATGGGCTGGCTTCTACCTGTTGCTCTCTCCCTGCCGATGCCATGTTGGGTGACAGGGGCAGAGTCCTTTCTCATGAGAAAGAATAAAGACCCTTTCTGACCTTAGATTCAGACTCTGAACTCTTTCATCTCACACGATATGTAAATCCTTTACATTAGCAATTATGACCTACAGACACATAGATAAAGAGAGATTCAAAGTATAATGAAAAGCCAAGAGACTCAGGTTCTGATGCCATTTTGTCATTAACCACATGCACGTCTTTGGAGAATTCTTTCTACCTCACTCAGGCTTTCTTTCACTCATAAAACTGGAATTTGAACTAAATGTACTCTAATAATTCTGCTACCTTTAACATCTTATAATTCCATTTCCTTTATAGGGAACTACACATGCATCAGAGACATGCACATAACTTTAACCAATAATTTCCTTGTAGGTAAACAATATTGATTTTTAGTAACTTGATAGAGGCTTGTGTGGAGTAACTTCATGAGTCCTAGTGAGACTTCTCCTGCTTATAAAATCATTTTTTTCTACCAGCTTAGTGGTGGGCTAAAATGTCATTTTTAAAAGGAAAAAAGGCATTAAAATTAGTGATAAGTTTAAAATGCAAATGCCATTGGGAAAGGGAACCCTGACTTAAATTCCTAGTAAAGTATTTTGATGACTTCAATCATGTCCTTCTCTAAGGACACATTTTCAAAAAAAGGAATAGAGAGGACAAGGCCCTTATGAACCTAAATCAGATACTTTAAAGATGGTGGAAGGAAAGATTATGGGCAAAAAATTCTGTTTTTAATGATGACAAATTTTCCTTCACTGTTTTGACTTGGCCTGACTTTGAAGGTCTTGTTCTTTTTTTTTTCTCACAGCACAGTGTAGTGGATAGGGTTAACTTATTTGAGGAGAAGAAGCCCTAAGTTCAAGACCTACCTTTGACAAATACTAACTGTGACCATGAATAAATCATTTAACATCTCAGTGCTCTAGGAAACTCAGATGATAATAAATTACATGGAAAATACCAATCTGCATTGCTAGGGGAGGTTTTCACTGGAATCAGGAAGACCTGAGTTCAAATCCTACTTCAGATACTTATTAATTATGTCATTCTGTGCAAGTTACTTTGCCGTTTTGTGAAACAGTTTACTCATTTGTAAAATGAGAATACTAAAGGGACTGATCGCAATAGGTAATAATAAGATGGTTCTCTATGTAAAGCATTTGACAAAGATTAAAAGACTCTACAAATGTTAGCTATTATTAGTATAACCACATGTACATAACGTGCTGGACCTTGGGGATACTAAATCAAAATGACAGTCTCTGCCCTCAAAGAACTTACTTTCCACTTGGGGAGACACATGAGGTAATGAAACATACATGATAATCCAATGAGGAGAAATGGGGAACCAAGCAAGGACTTCTCAGAGCCTGATGTCAGATGGGAGTACATTCCATATGTGGAGCATGGATGGAGCAAGGAGGTGAGAACTATCAAAAATGGATTTTCTTACTTCAAGACTTAGTGAGCTCATCTTCACTGAAGGTATACAAGCAAATGCTAGATAGTAAACTGACAAGGAAACTTTAGAAGAGATTCTTGCATTTGGAGAGGAGATTTTAGTTCTTTCAACCTCTAAATCCACATGACTCCCTCACCCTAGGTTTACTTTCTTCTTGATTCAGTGCTCTTTCCAATCACACAATATTGCTTATTGATTTTGTTCCTGATATTATCAATTAAATATTTTAAACTTTGTTAATAACTTTTAATAACAAATGAAAGTGGGTGGGCTTCTTAGGTCATCTGATAGAACATGAATTCCCAAGATATTTTGAAGGATTATTCCTCCTCTCCTAGGAGTGCACCTAACTCCCTCTATTTCTTTCAACAATTGTTTGTTTTGCAGATCCAATACTCAACAACTATTATGAAGGGCTTTCTTTTCTTTTCTTTTTCTTATTTCTTTCTTTCCTTCCTTTTTTCCTTCCTTCCTACCTTCCTTCCTTCCTTCCTTTCTTCCTTTGTTTTTTATTTCTTTTTTTCTTTCTTTCTTCCCTCTCTTCTTTCTTCCTCCTATATATCTTCCTTCCTCCCTTCCTTTCCGCTTTTCCTTCCTTCCTTCTTCCCTTTCCTAGATTTATTGACATAGAATTGTGTGATGCCAAGAACCACAGAAAACTGACAATTCTGTATGCCAAGACCAGTCATATTACCATCCTTTGGTAGATCTAAGAATCTCCATCTGCATATCAGTGAGATCCTCTTCTGTTTACAAGTTACAAGAGGTAGAGAATATAAAAAGATATTCCTAGGAGAAAGGGAAGCATTATTTAATTAAGAAAAAAATAAATTAAGGCAATCAACAAAACAGAAGACTTGTTAGAACTCCTCTTCATATAAATATTAAATTACACACTAATTTTTATCTAGTGTGCAACAAACTAAGCACAGCATGTAGGGATTAGATCACATTGATTTGAAGGTACCAAATTCCTTTATGAACAATCTTTTGGGAAGGGAGGGCATGGCGTTTTCTGGCACTGTCAAAACACTGCCAGGAAGCCTGCTCAGCAACTTAGGTTTTAAGTAGGAACTATTTATTATATCTACACACCAAAACTTTTGCAGAGGCATGTTGGAGCATACATTCATTTCCAATACTGCCAAATAATCTTTCCACATGATCTTATTCAAGACTTTGCTCATCATAGTGCCTTTTAATATTTTAATGCAATGAGCTGATCATGACTTATCAAGGTATTAAATCTTTTTGCCCTTTACCTATAGAACAAAGGAACTCAATAATTATCCTCAAGAAGCAAAAAGGGCCTATTAGGTAAGGAGAAACAACAAAGCAGTATCCTGAGGGTCTCTGTTAATGGTACCCAGAACTACATCATCTTAATATCAGTATATTAATACTATTTTTAGTGTGGAGAAAAGAGCATTTACTTTTTAAATATTTTGTTTCCCCCAATTTCCCACAATTACATGTAAAAACAATTTTAATATTCTTTTTTTTTTCAAATTTTGAAATAAAAATTCTTTCCCCTTCTTCCCTCTGCCCTTCTTCATGGATAAGGAAAGCAATTTGACATAGGTTATACATGTGTAGTCATGCAAAACACATTTCCACACAAGAGAAGAATATTTATTTTTAGTAAATATCCTGAATGATTAAAATAACAACAACAACCTGAACACAGATTTTGAGATGAAAAGAACCTCAGAAGCTTTCTAGTTCAACCTTCTCCTTTTTGATAGAAGAAACTGAGGCCTAGAGAGGTTAAGAACCTGGATCACAGTCACATGAATCAGGGTCCTTAGGCTACAAAGTTAATCCTCTTTCTTCTATTGCACCATGCCCCTCCCCCCATTTTGAGCTTTGAGGAGAAAGAAAAGGAAGAAAATAAATAGGTCAAAAGAATAGAATGCTATTCATTATGACAAGAGCAGTTAGTGAATATCTGTGAATCTCACTAGGAAAAAATAACACAGCATGACACATAAAAACATCATCTCTACTAATTAAATGCTTTCTGAATGATTAGTTCCCTGTAAAGTAAAAATTGAATTTCATAACAGGCAAGAGAAAAAAATCTTACAGCAGCTTTAAGATGTGTTATCATAGGATATCGCAAACCCTGGAGGAATAAAAAGAGCCTGGATTTATGTGTCATGCTTTGTAATGCCCAAAGGCTGTGATTATCTAATACTAAAGAAACCACACCCTATATCATATTTTGCTGCTACTGACTTGTGAAAGATTTAAGCTCTGAACAAAATGGCTTTGGTTATGATCAGGCAAAAGTGAGAACTGGGCAGTGTGATTGCTGATGACCACAAAGTAACAATGTGGAATGAGACGTGATTTGAATTGCTACCAGAAAGAACTGATTTCCTTGTTTAAGAAAAATGGAATCTGGTGTCAAAGTGGGAAATATGGATCTAATCAATAGACAATTAAATGTGGACATGTTGATTTTTAATTTATGATTATTCCTCTTCACAAGAAGGAGACACTAAATCTATAACATCTCGACCCAGGAACAGTTAAAATAGAAGTAAAAAAAAAAACTAAGAAATAAAAATAGTATAAATGTGCAGTCTTCACAGAGACCATTTTTAGCCAGTCCATTAATAATAGCTAACATTTATAAAACACTTAATATGTCCCAGACACTACACAGTAGGCTAAAACTTATACTTATTATCTTGTTTAATCTTTACAATAATACTGGGAGGTAATTGCTATTATTATAATACCCATTTTTGGGATGACAAAATCATGACAAAAACAGAAATTAAGTGACTTGCCATAGTTCACTTAGCTACTACATATCTGAGGCCAGAACTGAACTCAGGACTTCCCAATCACAGGTACAGCATTCTATTCACTATCTTACCTAGCTGCCTTACAACAGAATCAGTGAGACAGTATCAGGGAGGATTAATAGGCATAGAAGGATACAGCATTCTTCAGGACACAAGGATATGCAAATAGAATGGCAAAGAGTTGACTGGTGTGGGGGCGGAAGCAAGATGGCAGGCGAAAAGCAGGAACTTGCTTGAGTTCATGTCCCAACCACCTCTAATACCTGTAGAATATGATTCTAAACAAATTTGGGAGCTACAGAAGTCACAAAATGAGAGAGTATAACAAAACTCCTGCTACAGGTATCCTGGCAGGCCAACAGGAAGGGTCTGTTGCACTGGGCTGGGAGCAGATTGCAATCCCTGGTGAGCCACGGCAGCATAGAGCCACAGCACAGACCTACAAGAGCAGACCTCAGGGGACTGAATCACTGGCAGTTGTGGTGATTTCCAGACTTCTCAATCCAAAACACCAAAGAGAAAGTAAAAGGTTAGTGGGGAAACCTCTGTTTGATCTGGGTGAGAGAACAGCATTGTTTAGCCACTGCCATTGGCACAGTGGAGGAGGTGGTGGGGGCACCACTGCTGCACTGGCTCCTTCCAAAGCTCCAGGCCCGCAGATGGTGGGGCGACCAAGCAGCAGATTTGAGGGCAAATGCAATAATATTTTGCTGATGATGAGGCAGGATATTCTTGCTTTCTCCTACTTGGATGTGGCTCACAGGCTTGTGTGGCAGTCCTCAGGTAAGGAGTGATGGTGTGGCTGGATTAGTGCTGGCTGTGCAGAGGGAAACCTCTTCACAGTTCTGAGGCAGGTGCCTAGAAGCTCTGAAAATAGCTGTGCAAAATCCCAGAAATTTTGGGCACAGCACTCTTCACTCTGGAAGCAGAGTTCTACCATGATAAAGAGCTAAAAAGTCAAGTAAATGGGTGACAGGATGAGCAAAAATAGAAAGAAAAATTAGAATATAGTATCATTCTATGATTATAAAGAAGATTAAAACATGGAACCAGAAGAAGACAATAAAGTCAAAACTCCTGCATCAAAACTCATACTGGTCTCAGACCACAGAGGAACTCAAGAATGATTTTGATAATCAAATAAGAGAAGTAGAGGAAAAATTGGGATGATAAATGAGAGTGATGAAAGAAAATCATGAAAAATGAGTCCAAAACTTGCTAAAGGAGACTCCTCAAAATATTGAAGAAAATAACACCTTAAAAATTAGACTAACTAAAATGGCAAAAGAAGTCCAAAAATCCAATGAGGAGAAGAATGCCTTAAAAATCAAAATTGGCCAAATGGAAAAGGAAGTTCAAAAGCTCACTAAAGAAAATAATTCTGTCAAAATTAAATTGGAGCAAAAGGAAGCTGATGACTTTATGAGAAATAAAGAAATTATAAAGCAGATCCAAAAGAATGAAAAAATACAAAGCAATGTCAAAAATCTCATTCATTGGAAAAACCACTGACCTGGAAAACAGATTCAAGAGAGATAATTTAAAAACTATTAGACTACCCGACAGCCATGATAAAAAAAAAAAAAAGTCCTAGACATCATCTTCCAAGAAATTATTAAGGAATAACTGCTCTGATACTCTAGAACCAGAGGGTAAAATAGAAAATGAAAGAACTCACTGGTTGCCTCCTAGAAAAGACCCCCAAAAGAAAACTCCTAGGAGCATTTTAGCCAAATTCCTGAGTTTCAGGTAAACAAGAAAATATTAGAAGTAGTCAGGAAGAAACAATTTGAGTATTTTAGAAACACAATCAAAATAACACAAGATCTAACAGCTTCTACATTAAGGGATCAAAGGGCATGAAATATGATATTCTAGAAGTGAAAGGAGCTAGGATTAAAACCAAGAATCACCTACCCAGCAAAACTGAGTATAATACTTCTGGGAAAATATGCTCATTAAATGAAATATAAGACTTTTAATCATTCTTGATGAAAAGACCAGAGTTAAATAGCAAATTTGACTTTCAAATGCAAGAAGCAAGAGAACCATGAGAAGGCAAACTGAAAAAAGAAATCATCAGAAATCTATTAAAGTCAAACTATTTACATTCCTACATGGAAAAATGAAAATTGTAAATTATGAGACTTTTCTCAGTATGAGGATAGGTGAAGGAAATATGTATGTGTATATATATAAACCACAGAAGGAAGTAAAAAGACACTATTTTATATCAAAAATATCTTGTCAATATGCTAGGTGGAACCTAGTTGGCAACATAGAAGCAGGAATTTCTGTGAGCTCCCCCAACAACCACCTGAAATACCTATAAAATATAACTCTAAACAAATTTAAGAGCTACAGAACCCACAAAGTGACAGAGAGAAGCAAATCTCCCACTGAAGGCAGCCTGGCAGGTGGACAGGAAGGGTCCATTGCAGAGCACTGGGAGCAGAGCACAGTCCTGTGAGAGCCACATGGTTTTGTTCTCAGGGTGTCCCCAAATAGCTGTGGCCAGAGCAGACTTCAGGAGAGCAAATCATCAGCAGGAGTGGCAGTATCTAGACTCTTCAAATCATAAATGCAAAAGAGCAAGTAAAAGGTCAGTAGGGTACTCTGTTAGTAAGGAAGGGTGTGGTCTGGCCCAAGCCCCCCAGCTGAGACGTAGCAGACTCATGGAGGCTGAAGCTGCTGCCCAGTGAGGCTGTGTTCAGAGCTCCTGGGCTGTAGATCACAGGGGGACCAAGCAACCATTCAGAGGGTAATTGCTCTTGCTTTAACCTGCTTGGATCTGGATAGCTGCCTGGGGTGGAGGTCCTGGGGTGTGTGGCCAGTGGGCCAGAACTTGTTGGGGCTGCAGAGGGAGCACCCAACTCATAACACCAGCAGCTGCAAAAAACCCAGCAATTTGTGACAAAGATCTCTCCATTCTGGAAGCAGTTCTTCCATGGCAAAGAGCTGTAAAGTCAAGTAATTGACTGGCAACATGAGCAAGCAGAAGGAACAAAACAAGTAGAATAATCAAACCTTAGATTTCTTTTTGGGGACAAAAAGGATCAAAACAAGAAATGGAAGGAAAACAACAAAGTCAGAAGTCCTGTATAAAAAGCTTTAAAGAAAACTATGAACTAGTTACAGGCCATGGAGGAGTTCAAGAAGGATTTTGAAAATCAAGTAAGAGAAGTGTAGGAAAAATTGGGAAGAGAAATGAGAATGATCCAAGAAAATCATGAAATGCGAGTCAACAACCAGAGTGAAGAAAATAACACCTTAAAAATGACAAAAGAGGCCCAAAAATTCAATGAGGAGAAGAATGCCTTAAAAACCCAATTTTGCCAGATGGAAAAGGAATTCCAGAAAATTCACTAAAGAGAACAATTCCTTCAGAATTAGATTGGAGCAAATAGAAGCTAATGACTTTATGAGAAATCAAGATACTATAAAACAGCTCCAAACAAATGAAAAAAAAATAAAAGGCAATGTGAAATATCACATTGGAAAAACCACTGACCTGGAAAATAGATCGAGGAGAGATAATTTAAAAATTATTGGCCTACCTGAGAGCCGTGATTAAAAAAAAAAAAAAGAACCTAAAAATCATCCTTGAAGAATTTTTCAAGGAAAGTTGCCCTGATATTTTAGAACCAGAGGGCAAAATGGAAATTGAAAGAATTCACAAATCACCTCTTGAAAAACATCCTAAAAAGGAAACTCCTAGAAATATCATTGTCAAATTCCAGAGTTCCCAGATCAAGGAGAAAATATTATAAGCAGCCAAGAAGAAATAATTTAAATATTGTTGAAACACAATCATGATAACACAAGATCTAATAGCTTCTACATAACAGAATCAAAGGGCTTGGAATATGATATTCCGGAGGTCAAATGAGCTAGGTTTAAAATCAAGAATCACCTACCCAGCAAAACTGAGTACAATGTTTCAAGGAAAAATATGGTCATTCAATGAAATAGAGGACTTTCAAACATTCTTGATGAAAAAACCAAAGTTGAATAGAAAATCTGACATCCAAATACAAGAAGCAAGAGAACCATGAGTAGGTAAATGGGGAAAAGAAACCATAAGGAACTTATTAAAGTTGAACTACTTACATTCCTACATGGAAAAATGATTGTAACTCAAGAGACTTTTCTCAGTATGAGGTAGTTGAAGAGAATATATAAGTGTATGTATGTATGTATATATATATATGTATATATATATACATACATACTTATGTTTCTATAGGAGGGTATATATGCATGTAAATACATATGTGAGTATGTGTATATATGTGTACATCTATACATAGAGGGAACAGGATCAGTTGATTAGGAAGGTATAATAAATAAAAAATAAAATTAAGATGTGAAAGAGGAATATAATAAGAGGGCAATTTTCCTTGACAATTTCTTGAAGGATGACTTCCAAGTTCTTTTTTTGATCATGGTTTTCAGGTAGTCTAATAATTTTTAAATTCTCTCTCCTGGACCTATTTTTCAGGTCAGTGATTTTTCCAATGATATATTTCACGTTGCCTTCTACTTTTTCATTTGCTTTGATATGTTTAATAGTATCTTGATTTCTCATAAAGTCATTAGCTTCCATTTGCTCCAATCTAATTCTGAAGGAATTATTCTCTTCAGTGAGATTTTGAGATTATTTTTCCTGGCAAAATTGGGTTTTTAAGGCATTCTTCTCCTCATTGACTTTTTGAGCTGCTTCTTAAACAGCAAGAGAGAAGTTTCAATGATCATTCCTACTTAAAATGACAATGCTGTGGATGACTGGATAGAAGAAATGGAACACATTAGAGAGCACACTGTGGATTCAAAGGTGAATATTGATCTGGTTGAGATAAGCAGCATGAATCATGGCAATCATTCAGAATACCAAATCAAAGCAAAACTCCACAGCATATATAATAATGCTTAGTTTTAGGTGTAATTCTTTTTTCTTTTTTTGGAGGAGGGAAGGCAAGGTGGTTGGGATTATGTGACTTGCCCAAGGTCACACAACTGGTAAGTGTGTCAAGTGTCTCAGGCCAAATTTGAACTTATGTCTTCCTGACTTCAAGGTTGGTGCTCTATTTACTGAGCTGCCTAGTTACCCCAGGTGTATTTCTTCAACAGGAATCATTAATGTTACAAGTGAAACCCATGATAGAATGGAAACTGACTGAGGCAAAGGACATTCTATTACCCCCTGCCTCTTATTCCTAGTATTTGGTTCATAGTAGGGACTTGATAAATGTTTGTGGCATGTATTAGTAGACTTTACGAATTTGACTTTTCTTTTAGAAAATAACCTAATATTTAGAACTTTGAGGTGAGGGGAGAAATCAAATTCAGATAAATCACCTAGGGTTTTGAAAACATGTTGAGAGCAAATTCTGCAAAAGATCAATCATATATCTCTGAACCAATAGAATTTCAAGTACAAACTAGAAGAGAATACTTTTCTAATTATTGATGTAAGAAAAAAATATTTGTTTTCATTTTTCATAAGGAAAAATAGCTCAGGCTCAGTTTACACTGAAAAACACTCTAAGACATATCACTGTCAGAGCCCTTCCATAAAAACTCCACTGCTGTCTGCCCTCTACAAACATGGGTTCTGAAAAAGCAGGAGAACCAAAGATTAAAAAGAAATATCAGAAGCAGCTGTGCTCTTGTACCTTCTCAGGATGGTTGGAACTCTGCCATCTGTGGTGTCTCCACTAAGATTATATTGATATCTTATTTCCTTTCTTAAATTTTCAAAATTTGTCCCAGTATCACTTCCTCTCAGACACTCTGCCATAAGAGGTGTGTGTTATAATAACTAATACTTTAAAAAGTAAAAAGAATCAGCAAAAAAAGACTAATAGATTAAAAGATCCTGACAATATGTGGGATATGACGTTTGCATCATACCCATGGACATTCCATCTCTACAAATGAGTGAAGTGTTTTCTCATACCTTCTCTGGAACCATCCTATTTCTTTGTAATTTTACAACAATTCCTTTTGATTGCCTTGCAATTGTTCTTTCCATTTACATTTATAGTCGCTATACCTTTGATTTCTTGATATGGCTGAATTCTCTATATTAGATCACCTAAATTTTTCCATGCTTCTCTGTATTCATCATATTTTTTTTTCTTACAATATTGTGCTGATGTGCCTTCTAGTTTCTCCAACTAATGTGCAGTTTATGTTTGGTACGGAGCTTTCATTTTTATTGGCACAGAGTATTGCTTACCATAGTATCCTGCATTGTGTGGCTTAAAAGAGATATATGTCATAACCCTCTTGACCCACGGCCCAATCACAAAGTAAAAAGGCGTGGGCATTCCTGAAAAACAAGCCTTCTGCCACCGGCTCCATGTGACCACATTCAGCCTATTAGGGGGTAGGTAATATTTTCAAATCAGGGAAGGTTCTCAGATTCACTTAAGCCTATCAAGGGGCCAAGGCATAGGGAAGATCTTCACATTCCCATTACACCTTCAAAATCCCTTTACCATTACACTAATTAAAGGAGATAAGGAAGGAAACTGCATCTTGTAAAAAGGCACCAATGAACCAATATCAATACTAAACATATATGTGCTCAGTGTTATAGTATCTAAATCTTTAAAGGAGAAGCTAAATGAGTTACAGAAAGAAATAGACAGCAAAAATATACAAGTCAGGTACCTCAACTGTCCTCTTTCAGAACTAAATAAGTTCAAATAAATAATTAACAAGAAAAAAAAATAAGGAGGTGAATAAAATATTAGAAAATTTAGATTAGATATAAAGGGTGGCACCATAAGCAAATTAGAAGATTAAGGAATAGTCTGCCTGTCAGATCTATGGAAAAAAGGAAGAATTTATGACAAAACAAGAGATGGCGAGCATTACAAAATGTAAGTAGATAGTTTTGAATATCTGAGATATACATTAAATTAAAAGCTTTTATAAAAACAAAACCACTGCAACTGAGATTAGAAGGAAAACAGAAAGCTGGTAAACAATCTTTATAGAAAGAGTCTCTGATAAAGTTCTCATTTCTGTTTTTTAGTTTCTTTTTTTTAAATTTGCTTTTAGTTTACAACATTCAGTTCCACAAGTTTTTGAATTCCAAATTTTCTCTCCTTCCCTCCCCTCCCCTCTTTTCCCCTATGGTGGCATGCAATCCAATATAGGTTCTACAGATACCTTCACATTAAACGTAAGTCAGGTTGTAAAGAAGGATTGTAACTAATGGAATGAACAACAAGAAAGAAGGAACAAACCGGAGAGAGAGAGAGAAAGAGAGAGGGAGAGAAAGAGAGAGAGAGAGAGAGAGAGAGAGAGCAAGAGCAAGTAATTTGATTCAATCTGCATTCAGATTCTGTAATTATTTTTTTCTGGATATGGATAGCCCTTTCCATCATGAGTCTTTTGGAGTTATCTTATATTTTTGCATTTCTGACAGGAGCCCAGTCTATCAAAGTCAGTTATCACAGATATGATGTCTGTAATTGTCTAAAATGTTCTCCTGGTTCTGCTCACCTCGCTCAGCATCTGTTTATATAAGTCTCTCCAAGTTATTATGAAGTCCATCTAGTCATCATCTCTAACAGCACAATAGCATTTCATTACGTTCATATGCCACAACTTGTTTAGCCATTCCCCAATTGATGGGCATCCCCTTGATTTCCAAGTCTTTGCCACCACACAAAGAGCTGCTATAAATATTTTTTTACATACAAGTCCTCCTCTCACTTGTATGATCACTTTTGGATATAGCCCTTGAAATCATATTGTTGGGTAAAAGGGTATGCACTTTTTTATAGTCCTTTGGGCATAGGTCCAAATTAATCTCCAGAATGGTTGGATCAGTTCACAACTCCACCAACAATGCATTAGTGTTCCTTTTTTCACATATCTTCACCAGTATTTATAATTTTCCTGTTTTGTCATGTTAACCAATCTGATGGGTGACATGTGGTACTTCTGAGTTGTTCTGATTTGCATTTCTCTAATCAACAGTGATTTAGAACATTTTTTCATGTGATTATAGATATCTTTAATTCCTTGTTCTGAAAACTGCCTGTTCATATCCTTTAGCCATTTATCATTTGAGGAATGACTTGTATTCTTATAAATTTGACTCAGTTCTCTGTATATTTTAGAAATGAGGCCTTTATAAGATACACTGGCTATAAAAATGCCTTTCCTAATTTTCTGCTTCTCTCCTAATCTTGATTACATTGTCTTTGTTTGTAAAAAAATTTTAAATTTAATGTTATCAAAATTATCTATTTTGTATTTCGTAATACTCTCTATCTCATATTTGGTCACAAATTCTTCCCTTCTCCATAAATCTGACACATAAACTATTCCTTGCTTTCCCAGACTTCTTACATTATCAACCTTTATATCTAAGTAATGAACCCATTTTGACTTTATTTTGGTATACAGTATAAGACATTGGTCTATGCCCAGTTTCTGCCATATGATTTTCCTGTTTCCTAGCAGTTTTTGTTAAATGGTGAGTTTTTATCCCAGAAGATGGAATCTTTTGGCTCGTCAAACAGTAGATTCGTATAGTCATTGACAACTGTGCCTTGTGTACGTAATCTATTACACTGATCCACAACTCTCTTTCTCAGTATCAAATAGTTTTGATGACTATTGCTTTATAATAGAGTTTAAAATCTGGTGTGACTAGGACACCTTCCCTAGAATGTATTTTCATTAATTCCCTTGATATTATAGAACTTTTGTTCTTCAAGATGAATTTTATTAATTTTTCTAGCTCTATAAATATTTTTTTGTGGTTTAATTGTATGACATTAAATAGGTAAATTAATTTAGATAAAATTGTCATTTTCATTATGTTAGACCAGCCTAATCATGAGCAACCTATGTTTTTCCAATTATTTATATCTCCTTTTATTTGTGTGAAAAGTGTTTTATAGTTGTGTTCATATATTTCCTGGGTTTGTTTTGGCAAGTAGACTCCCAAATATTTTATAATGTCTAAACTAATTTCAAATGAAATTTATCTTTCTATTTCTTCCTTTTGGACTTGGTTAGAAATATATAGGAATGTTGAGGATTTACGGGAGTTTATTTTATATCCTACAGCTTTGGTAAAGTTTTTTATTATTTCAACTAGTTGGTTTTTTTTTTTTTACTTTGTTCTGTAGGATTCTTAAGTATATAATCATATCATCTGAAAAGAGTGATAGCTTTGTCTCCTCTTGGCCTATTCTAATTCTTTCAATTTCTTTTTCTTCTCTTATTGCTACTGTTAACATTTCTAGTACCAAACTGAATAAGAGGGGTTATAGTGGACATCCTTGTTTCACTTTTGATCTTGTTGGAAATGCTTCTAACTTATCCCCATTATAGATAATCCCTGCTGATGGTTTTTGGGAGATGATACTTGTCATTTTAAGGAAGACTCCAATTATTCCTATGCTTTCTAGTGTTTGTAATAGGAATGGGTGTTGTATTTTATCAAAAGCTTTTTCTGCATCTTATGACATAATCATATGGTTTCAACTAGTTTTGTTGTTGATATGATTGATTACACTGATAGCTTTCCTAGTATTGAACCAGCCTTGTCTTCCTGGAATAAATTCTATGTGATCAAAGTCTATTATTTCCATGATAAGTTACTACAATCTTTTTGCTAACATTTTATTTAAAAAAAAATTGCTTCTATATTCATTAGATAAATTTGTCTATGACTTTCTGTTTTGTCTCTTCACAATTTAAGTATTAGTATGATATAGGTATCATAATAGGAATTTGGTAGGGTTCTCTTTTCATCAATTTTCCCAAATTGTCTATAAAGTATAGGAATTAGTTGTTCCTTAAATATTGGATAGAATTTACTTGAAAATTCATCAGAGACTGGAAAATTTTTCATAGGGAGTTCATTGATGGCTAGGTCAATTTCTTTTTCTGAGATGGGGCTATTTAAGTTTTTGTCTTCAATGATTTTTTTTTTCCATTTTGCCAATTGTATTTTTAAAATAATTGGTCATATTTTCTTCTGCCTCTCTAATTTGGCTTTTAAAATCCTTCTTAGCTCTTCTAAGAATGCTTTTTGCACACCCTTCTGAGGTATCAGATGTGGGTATAGTGTCAGCGTTGTTCTCTTTTGAGTGTGTGAATTTGTTTCTTCCCACTAACCATAATAAGATTCTATAGTCTTTGTTTTTCCAGGTTTTTTTTTTTTTAGCCTATTGTGATTGCCTATTTCCTGGCTTTTAAGGTGAATCTCTCCTTCTGGGGCACAGACGGCTCTGATCCACACTTCTTGTACTGGGATATAGGGACCTGGTTGCTGGTTTTTTGTCCTATGGCCTCTCCTTCTGTCAGTTAGAGGCTGTATAATGCTGCAGCTCACTTGGTGCTGAGCTGAAACTGGTTGGTGAGTCCTGAGACCAAAGCTGAGGTCAGGTCAGGACTTTCTGTGTTTCCCCAATGGTGACATTGAACCTCACAGCGTGAGGTGTGGGGGCAGGGTGGTCTGGTGGCCTCAGGTTTCCTTCTCCCTGCCCCTGGGCTATAATTCAGGAGTGTTCAGCTGCTGGTGGCTATTGCCTTGCTGTTGTCTGTGTGAAGGCACACCTGGGGTTCTGGTGTTGGTGCTTGCTGACTCCAACATCCCCCACCCCATCCCCTGGGATTCAGCATCTTCCACTAAGATATTTCTCATCTTGCTCTGGTCCCCTTTAGCCACAAATCAGACACAGTCATACCCTTATAGTAGATCTCCCAAGACTCCTGCTGGTTCCACTATTTTTGGATTTTATCCTGGGACAGTATACTCTGGGTTTTTCGATGTCAAAAGGGGAAAGGGTGAGAAGACCTATAGTTTACTCCACCCTTTTGGTACCCTGAAATTCAGGGAAATGATTTTTAATCATTTATACTGTGAGCTGATAGTCCCGGGAGCAGCCCCTGAGCTTATCTCTCACCTAGCTCCAGCAGACCTCTGTCCTTCACTGAGGGGTTTAGGAATTGCCACTTCAGGGGATGAATCAGTTCATCTGGTTTTGTTCCAGTTCTGCTGTGATCAAGTCTGTGCTGGTGTAGCCCCTGCACTCTACTCACTGTGCTCTTTGCTATGACTTCCTGGCACAACAAATTCTACCCATCAATTTTCTTTATTTTTCTGAGCTGGAAATCTGCCACAATCTGTCTCCTAATTAATTCTGTCACTCTAAAATTTGTTCAGATTCACTTTTTAGAGGTAACTGAAGGAATTTATGGGTGAGCTCAGATGAGTCCCTGCTTTCACTCCATGATCTTGACTCTGCTTTTATTCTCAAATATATAGAGAACTCAAATTAATCAGAATACAGGTCATTCCCCAATTGATAATGGTCAAAGATTGTGAACAGGGAGCTTTTAGATAAAGAAATCAAAGCTACCTATAGACATATGAAGAAGTGCTCTAAATTCCTTTTGACTAGAGAAATGCAGATCAAAAACAACTCTGAGGTACTATCTCGTACCTCTTAGATTGACTAATATGATCAAAAAGAATGAAAATGATAAATGTAGGAGAGGATGTGGGAAAACTAATTCATTGTTGGTGGAGTTGTAAATTGATTTAACCATTCTGGAGAGCAATTTTGAACTATGACCGAAGGGTTACAAAACTGTGTATAAGCTTTGATGCAGCAATACCACTACTAGGTCTGAATCTCAAAAAGATTAGAAAAAAAAATGAAAAGGACCTCTATGTGCAGAAATATTTATAGCAACCTTTTTCATGATTGCTAACTATTAGAAACTGAGGATATGCCTTCAGTTCAACTAGGTTGAACAAGCTATGGTACATAAATATAATGGAATACTATTGTCCAGTGAGAAAATGATCAGGCATATTCAGAAAAGCCTGGAAAGAGTTGTATGAACTGATACAATGTAAAGTGAGCAGAACCAGGAAAACATTGAACACAGTATCAGTAATGTTGTGTGATGATCAAGTATGAATGACTCAGTTCTCTTCAGCAATGCAATGATCCAAGACAAACACAAAGGATACATGAAGGAAAATGCTATCCACATCCAGATAAAGAATTCATGGACTCATTGTAGACTGAAGTATATTTTTTCACTTACTTTATTCCTTTTTATTATTTCTTTCCTTTTGATTTGTTCTCTTCTTTCACAACTATGACTAACATGAAAATATGTTTTACATTATAGCACATGTATAACTTATATCAAATTGCCTATCATGTCAGGAAGAAAGAAGGGGAGGGCAAAAAGGGAATGAGAAAAATGGGACCTCAAAATCTTGTAAAAATGAATGCTAAAAATTGTCTTGATATGTAATTGGGGAAGGGAATACCATAAAAAAGCTAAGTTCCAACTAGGCAAATAAAGGGCATCGGAGAGAATTAAAACATTTTCTTTGTTTACTATGCATAACCACACTGACAGAACTAGATAAAATTGTAAAATAGAAAATAAACCCATACAAATCATTAGTACCAGCAAAAAATATATAAAAAGAGAAACTCCACTTAAAATAATGCATAAAAATGTTTATAATCTCTGAGAGTCTATCTTTTAAGAAACATGTAAGAATTATGTAAATATCACTACATACCAATACTTACAGAAACAAAAAAAAAAACCAGATCTATATAATCGGAGAACTATTAATTGGCCAATTATATGATCAGTTAAGATCATAAAATGACAATGCTGCTTAAATTAAATTACTTATTCAATACTATGCCAGTCAAATTACCAAAGTCTTACTTTATAAAATGAGGGAAAAATAATAAAATTCAAATGGAGCCAAAAAAGATAAATAATTTAAATGAAAAAAGTGGCAACAAAGGGAACGTGGCAGTACCAGATCTCAAACTGTACTAGAAAGCAGTGATTCTCAAAAGCAATTTGATATTGTTAAAAAACCAAACAAATTATAGATGGTAGATTACATACACAACATACCAAATTAAATGAACCTAGTAGTCTAGGTCAGAACCTAGCTATTGGGATTGGGACACTGAAAAAAAGTATTAATTGTGTGCTTACTACGTGTAAAACCTTGTACTTAACTGAAGATGCAAATAGCAAAGTAAGATAGTTTCTGCCCTCATGGAGTTTGCACTCTAATGGGAGAGAAAATATGAAAGGACGGTTTCAGCTACAAGTCAGATGGATGGCTCCCAGGGTTCTTAGGATGTGGCAGTAATGCCCCTTCATTTATTTCATTTACACTCATAAAATTATATCATTTTCTAATATTCAACCATTTGATATTTCCAAGTACTTCCATGGTAGCAGGTTCCTTTTCTGATTCTTCTGTAGCTATAATGGTAGCACCTGTAGGAGTAGTTGCCAGACTGAATCCTCCACAGGACATGCTTCCCAGAGTGATGGCTACAGAGTATGGGCTAGAAGCATTGATATTTCCAAGAATCTTTGACTCAGGGATTCTAGGATATCTCCATAAGAATCTGAGAGAAGATGTAGTCAAGGTGTTGGTGATGGTGGTTTGATTTGCCTGACACATGTTGCTTCCTGTCTCTCTCTCAGGTTATCTAGTTGCTTCAACTAAGTTAGATTGCCTGTTCCATCGGTGGTAGGGGTTTGACATATAATGAGGAAGACTGGCCTTTTCTGCATAGAAATTTCTTACCTGGATGATAGCAGTTTTATTTGATTAAAAACTGCTGAGAAAATTGAAGAGGAATACGGAAGAAATTGTATTTAGATCAGTACTTCATACATTATACCAATATAATTAGCAAAAACAAATAGCTAAATATGAAAGGTCATCTCATAAATTAATTAGGAATGTGGTCAAGAAGGACTAAGAAAACAACTTGGGGAGGAAGATATAATGTGAAGAGAAAACAGGAATAAAGAAAAAAAAACCAAATATTTTATTTCATTCTTATTCACTGATGAGAAAGATCTTGAAATTAAATAAAAAATGCTATTATATTAAGAGAGTTATCAATCCCAAGATGAAAGAGAAGTTAGTAAGAAACCACTGCACCATTTAAAAGGAATCAAATCTCCAGGTCCAAGTGAATTAGATGACAAGTTCACAAAAAAAAAAAAGAACTTGTACAAATGATTATGAAAGTATTATTGGCAGTATTTGAGAAACTGTGGAGAATGAGAGAAACATCTGACAAATTGAGAAACATGATTCTTGTATTGTGTTTTAAATAAGGAGAAATCATGGACTCTAGAAATTACTGACCAATAAGTTCAGCACTTACTCTCAATAAAATGCTAGAATGCCTAATTAAAATTATGGCTTATATATAGACACAAATATATTGGTAACTAAGAGGCAGGAGGAGGTCAGAGGGGAAAAAAATTATCATATGATAGTAATTTAATTTCCTTTTCTGGTAAATGTGCCACACTTGTAGATCAAAGGGAAGTCTTAATTTGAGCAAGTTTTTTGACAGAATTTACGCAGGGTGTTCTCATGGACAAGATAGAGAATTCTGGACTCTATGATAGCAGATAGATTTGAACCTGGATGCAAAATATTGCCAAGTACCCTTAAAATTGAATATATATATATACATATATACACATGGCATGAAGTCTCTAGGGGAGTGACACAGAGCTTTGTTGGTGGTAGTATTAGTAATTTTGATGAAAAGACAAAAGGCATGCTTATCATGGAATCATAATATCTCAGAATTGAAAAGAGATTTCAAAAGGCTACCCAGTCCAACTTTGAAAAAGTGTTTTTTTTTTTTTCATGAATTTTTTGCACAAAGTTAAGCAGTGTAGCCAGTGGTGTGCTGATAAGTACTGTAACAACCAGATAACCAATCTTTGGAAAAAAATACATATATACATATGTGGATATGCAAACATACATAAATGTATAGCACACTTTTAAATTTAAACTGCATTATTATAATTTATAAGACTAGAAATCAGTGAAAGAATAAAATAAATCTTGTTTTGTAGTACATACTACTTTTTCAGGTATAAATGCTGACGCTGAAAATTTAGCAATTGTTCTGAAGCTGGTAAGAGTTGGCTCCAGCATAACCCTTGATATAGCCCATTTGTTTACTATGAATCATCTTTTAAAAAGCAATTTAATGCAATTCAACAAATATTTATGAAATATCCAATATATGTAAGACACTGGCATTGCCTTGAGAACCAATGATACAAAGAAGAGATACCCCACCACCTTGGGGAATTAGCAAACTCAAAGGACAAGATTTTTAAAAAGCTAAATAAGAGATGTGGTATGAAAAGGAATGATCAGACAGGAAAACCAGAAGAGTAGAGTGTTATGGAAATTAAGGAGGAAGACTATCCAAGAAGTGATTTTCTTTTTTATAAATGAGGATACTAAGAGCCAAAGAGGTAGATTTACTTGTTATCAGTCACATAGACAGAAAAAAAGCAGGACTGGGCTTTTAACCTCAATCCTCTGACCTCAAATTTATCACTCTTTCTACTGTACCATGTAACACGGCTATATGTGGAAATGTGTAGATTATCAGTGAATGATCTCAGAGAAATGGATTTTGGCACAGTGGCAGTAACAGAAGCCATACTACAAAAGATCAAAAATGAATGGCTGTAAAAGAATAGGAGGTCTTAAACTATTCTTTCTGGGAATTTTAAAGCAAAATGTGGGACAAACCATCCAACTGTATTTTGAGGGATAGTGAGGTGAGAAAAGTGTTCTGAATTAGTACATAACTGAGTATGTTTGTGAATTGTGGAGAATAATCTCAAAATGTGAGATACAATGTCCTGGAAAGGGTATAAAGAGTATAAAGTTCAAGGCACAAGTTGAGGAATTTGAGTGCTGCTATAACAGATGGTCTCAATCTACATGGTAAAGTAAGAGATGAGGTCATCCCTGGAGAGTGAGTGGAAGGTAGGGGTAGATTTGGGGGTGGATGGGAGTGAAGGTTAAGAATAGCTTGTGTTAGGAGTGTAAAAGAAAATCAACCAAAGATGAATAAAATACCTACCATGCAACACTAGAAGCTTAGTTGAGGTTTGATAATGGAAATCTGTATTGAATCTAGTGGGGAGAATTATGTGACTTCCTCTAATAACACATTTGAGAGTAGGAGTAGAGAAGACAGATGGTAGGAATGACCTAGAGTTTGAAAACTGTAGCCTAGGAAGAGCAGAGAGGTAAGGTGGAGGGGGCATTATATTTAAGGGAGAAATGGCTGAATGTAGGATAAAGACAAAGGAGGAAAATCAAAGTCAGAAAAAGGATGATTGGGATTGAGAAAACAAGGTGTGATCGAAGAATCATTTAAGTATAATGATAAGGAGCAGGTTCAGAAGAAATAAATGCCATAGCAGAATAGGAAAAAGTACACAAGATATTTATTAGAAAATGGAATTACAGAGTTCATTATTTTAGAAGTAAAATAAATTGAGGAATGTGAAGATTATATATGACAACCCCTAGGGGTGATGGGAGTTGATGATTATAGAAGTTTAGAAAGTTAAACTAAGAGATTGGGATGTTATAAGGATCATTAATATGGCTATTAAAGTCACCAAGAATCATAGTGGAGAGGAAGTCTGTAGGCAGTTACAGAAGTCATTGAAGAAGATAATAAAATTATTTGGAAGTTAGTCGATATTGATGAGAAGAAATTTAAAAAAAAACATACTCTATTCAGATGGCCTGAACTTCTAAGGAGAAGAAATGGTGGATATGGTTATGGTAGAATTCTCTATTGGACAAGAACTTCTAGGCATATTTGAAGGCAGTTTAGTAGAAATTAAATATAGACCATGAGTTTATGCCACATACCATAATATTCTCAAATTGGTTGTAGGATGTGTATATTTATAAGAAAATCTAATTAAATACCTTTTACAATTCTGGTTTAGGAGAGAGTTCCTTAACCAAATAGGTTAAAAATTTAAAACAAAATATAAAAAAGAAAATATAAATATAAAATATATAAAATATAAAAATATAAAAAAAGAAAAAAAAACTTAGGCATGAACACATTAAAAAAAAGCAGTCTGATAGGATGATATACTTATGAGAAGGAAAAAAAAAAGTCATAGGATGATAAGTAAAGCAAGCAGAACCAAGAAAATAGTATAGATAATGACTATCATAATGTATATGAAAAGAAAAAAGAACACTATGCAGAATATTATGTAATTACAATGACTGATAACATGTCTGAAGAAAAAAAGAGAAAATACTCCCTCTCTTTGCATATATTAGGAGACCAGTAAGATGGAATCTTGAATAGTCAGACTTGCTTTATATTTTTCTAAGTTTTGTTGAATTGCTTTTTCCTCTTTTTTAAAATCCTTGTTAGAGAAAGAAGCATAATACATGAGGGAGAGGAATTGATCTATTTGGAAATGTGTTGGATCATAGGTCTAGAGGTGAAAGAAATTTCAGGGACAATCCTTGCAGTTTTCAGATGTAAAAAAAAAAAAATACCCGCTGAAACCCAGAGAGGCTGAATAAATTGTCCAAAGTCACATATATTATAAATGTTCAGAGGAAGGACTCAAACCCAGGTCCTTATTCTCCAAAGTCAACTGTATAGATATTTATTTTCTGTTTTGCGATAATTATATCACTTGTTTATTGATGTTATTCCCCTACTGGGAATGTGAATAAATTGGAAATAACATTACATAGGATTTATGAAAGAAGATCAATGCTAACATGAGTGAGAACAGATCATTTCCTTGTAATATGCCCTTGCAATACGTACTATGCAACGTGCTTTTTCAAATAATATACTCTTCTTTCTCCTGAGTGGCCAATTTCTCCCTAGCAATAGTAAGTTAAGCACTTAGATAGCTCACTTATTCCCCCAAGGGTATTGTTTACTGAATCACTTTCTAACCCAAACTATAGCACAGGTTGGTGAGGTATCTAAATTATATCCTAGGGCATCCTAAAATTATATAGGTGTATAATAAATAATATGTTATATTCTTGTAGAGAGTACCCATATGTAATTTAAATCTTTTTATATATTTCATAATTGAAATAAAATAGAAATCCATATTAAGAAATCATATTTAAGGATGAGGTAGTGTGGCAGGATGGATAGAGTGTTGGGCTTGGGGTCAAGGAGACTAAGATTCACCTCTTCCCTGACACTTACTAGCTGTGACTTTGGGCAATCTATCATGTACCTCATTTTACTCTCTAGGACTTACCTAGTAAGTTATAGAAGGGGCTCGATATATTTAAGTAGATTTAGGTCCCTCCCCAAGATGAAATCCAAGAGACTTTTGTGTATTTGAAAAATTTTAGAAGGCATACATCAATGTTATGCAAAATATGCCTCATAATTATAACTTATAGAAACATAATCACGGAGAAAGTCTTTATTCTTTCTTACTCTCTCATTTCTCTGTCCACAAGATGCAACTTCTAGGTAGAGAGTAAGGCTAGATGCCAACCAGAATTCTTTGATTTTTTTTTTTAGTGTAAAAGGAAAACGTTTTGTGTAGCTATACAATGGAAAAATGGACTGAAATTTCTGGGGTGTGCAGTGTGTGTGTGTGTGTGTGTGTGTGTGTGTTTGTGTGTGTGTGTGTGTGTGTGTATTCCAGACCTCTAATTTTGTTGATGTGAGGAACCCCCAAACCATGGCAAATCTCTTTACTGTTGCAGCTTGATAATCTGTAACTTATAGTCCTAAAGAGTTTCCTGAGACAATGAAAAGTTAAATGACTTGTTCCAAGTCACAAGCCTGGTAAGGAACAGATGGAACCTTTGAACACACATCATCCTGATTATCTCACCTGCCCTTTATCTACTATCTCAGTTTGTCTCATATATCTATTATTTCACTTCTCGAACTAATCTGTGACAGTATCAATTAGGAAGTTCCTTTCAAAAATGCAGCTTTTAATCCATTTATACCTGCCTATCCTGTCTGATTGTCACATAGGGAGATGTCAGAGGAGTTCCTTGATTTCTCCTGACCTCTTAATTTAGTGGTAGAGGACTCTAGCTCTTCATCTGTCATGCCTCATCCTCACCACTTCTTATAATACAATGCCCTGAAGATATCTTTCAGTCCTATTCTTCATTCTTTCCTGGCTTTATATTGGATTCACACACATTTTCACTTCTAAATCATATCTATAGTGTTCTCTTGTTCTTTAGCATTCTCTGACTCATTAGGCTCTGACATAAGAAATACCACAAACCTTCTTTGGGAAGATTTGAAGGTACTCTCTCGATAATTCAAAAGGCTATACACAACAGCACCCCTTATTTCTTTTATTTTAAAAAAAATATAAAGTCCTATTTAAATTTATCCTGGTTAAAAATAGTATCTCACTAAATAATTTAACATTCTAACTCAGGACTTCTGACTCCAAATCCAAAATGGTTTCTATTTTGTCACTCTGCTTGCTATTCATGAATTTAATTCATTGCATTGAATAGAAATTATAATTCATGCTTACTGTATAATGATGTCGTCTAAGCAGAGACAACTGTTTTAACCACCATGAACCGGGGGCGTGGAGTAGCGTCTGATATGTGTCTATGCTGTCTATTGCAATAGCTTCACTTTTCTCTCTTCTTCACTTTCTCTCTAGGACTAGGTACAGTATGACAAGTGATCCAATTGAGTTGTCATCCTAAACTTACACCCAAGAAGTGGTCTGTGACCACATTGACTTAGGATAATCAACAACTTTGTCCCTAGAGAGCTAGTTTTTTAGTTCATAGATTCAAATTTATAGTTTTAAGAAATAAAAATCTTCCATAAAATGTTATCATCAGTTCCTGTCTAGGAGAACCTGTTATTTTGTGAATGATTGCTCTAGTTCTCTAATTGGGGTTTCTCTATGAAGGAACGAAGAACAAAGAGATGATTTAACCACTAAATACAGGATCTATTTGTTTTTATTATTGTGATCTGAGAATTTGTAGTGAAACACAATGAAATGCTAGGGCAGCTAAGTGGTGTAGTGGATAGAGCACTGGGCTAGAGTCAGGAAGACTCATCTTCTTAGATTCTAACCTAGCCTCAGATACTGATTGGCTTTTTCATCCTAGGCAAGTCAACCCTATTTGCCTCAGTTTCCTCATGTATGAAATGAGCTAGAGAAGACAATAGCAAACCATTCCAGTATCTTTGCCGAGAAAACTCCAAAAGGGGTCACAAAGCTTCAGATATGACTGAAAATGACTAAACTACATCATTATATTTCAATTTCTTTTTCCTTTTTCAATGAAAGTAATTATATAGAATGATAGATATTACATACTAACCTCTGCCCTGAAGGATGTGATTGCAGAGACACTCTGGATCAAGGGTGGGAAACCTGTGGCCTCAAGGCCACATATGGCCCTCTTGGTTCTCAAGTGTGGCCCTTGGACTAAATTCAAACTTCACAGAACAACCTCACTTAATAAAAGTATTTGTTCTGTAAAACTTGAACTCAGTCAAAAGGCCACACAGAAGGATTTAGACGGTCACATGTGTCTTGAAGGCCACAGTTTCACCACCCCTTGATCATAACTTTGATTACATCAAAGAAATCTTTGATAGCACAAATTCGGTAAGGCTTAATTATTCTTCATATATTCTTTTCTGGTGTTAGATTTTCACTGTTTTTCTCTTGGCAGTAATAAGGAGCATTAACCAGCATTGGTCGCACTTTCACTTGTTCCCTATCTCACTAATCAAGGCAAAAGACTTGGAATTCCCCTTCTTCCCCATTTCTACTTCCAAACTTACTCTCAATTAACATGGCTGTAAGGGAACTCTCCTCCTTTGAGGTACATTCATTCCATTCCACCTAGTCAAAATTCTGGCTACAGTTCAGGACACTCCCCTTCTTTTCTCAATGCATTCACAACTGGATCAATCTTTTTATCTTCCCTAATTTCTGCCCTTATATTAGGGGACTTCACTACACACACACACACACACACACACACACACACAGAGTGCACATACGTGTTTGTGCTACATATGTGGCTATATGTGTGCACATATACATACATGCATAGGCACATGCACATAAAAATACACATATATACTATTCAAATTCTCTAATCTCCCAATTCCTCAGTTTATTTCCTAGGACCAGCTACATAAATAGTCATACCCTTCATTTTGCCATCACCCACAAATGGATCAATCCCAAGTTCATGAACTCTAAAATTCCATTATCTAAATACAATCTGTGTCCATTCCACCTCTACCCATGCCTTCTAATCCTAAAACTTGTTCTTTGTCAACATAGTGATCTCTATCAGTTCTTTTTCCAGGATGTCAACCCTTTTCTCTTTATGCTTTCCTTCCTTCTACATCTTGAGAACTTGATAAAACAGTTAAACTCAACACTACCATTTTCTCTTGAGTCCCTTGCTGCCTTATTCAATCACTGATCTTGTACACCCAAGAATCAGCCTTGGATTGCTGTCACCATTCACTGCTTCTGAACAAAGCTGTCAAAAATCACAAATCTTTGCAGACTGGATTCATTACAAATGCATGTTATATAATGTCAATTGGGACCTCCTTACATCAAGACAACCTGTTTACACTTCACTAATTGAATCACTATTCTATTCACCACAGCAATTTATACAAACCTTTTCTTCCCTACTCAGAATTCTTATGGCTCCCTGTCTCGGTTGAGAACCCTGTCTCATATTTCACTGAAAATACTGAGGCCATTTACCAAGAGTTCCATCTTCTCTCTTATCTCACATCAGTCAGATGCCTTGTGAAGTTATTTTTTCTTTCACCCTTATTATACAGAAAGAGGTAGGGTAGACCAGAGCAAACCTTTCTTCATATGCAAGTGATCTTATTTCATCCTTTCTTTTCTGGCAGACTACCCAATCTATCATTCTATTTCTCCACATCTACTGGTTGTTTGCCTGCTGCCTGCAAACATCTTATGTCAACTTCATCCTTGAAAACAAAACGAAACATAAAAGAAAAAAAAAAGCCTGAACTTGATTTATCAATCTCTGTGAGCAATGGTTCCATATCTCTCTTCCCTTTTCTGACTAAATTTCCTGAAATGGAAGTTTAAAATAATTGCCTTCATTTTCTTTCTTCTTACTCTTCTGAACTCTCTACATGTTGACTTCTGCTCTCTGCTGTCCTCTGTCAATCCAATGCCTCCACTCTGGTGGAGCCTGACATTACCTCGTATCTTGACTCTTGTCATAACTTACTGGTTGATCTTTCTACCTCATGTCTTTCCATATTCTAGTCCATATTACACTCACTTGTGAAACTGATCTTCTAAAACACAGATCTGACCATATCATTCCTATTCAATGAAATCCATTGGCTTGTTATAAAACCTCCAAAATGAAATAGAAAATGGAAAACCCTTCATAACCAAGTCCTTTCCTAGCTTTTCCAGACTTCTTAAGTCCTAGTCATCCCCATGTACTCTTCAATCCAGTGACACTGGTTTTCTTGCTGTTGATCACGTAAGCTACTCTATCTCCTGACTATCTTCATTTCACTGGATATCCTCTAATTCTGGAAGTCCCCCCCCCCCCCCCCCTGCCCATAGCTCCCTTTTGGTTTGCTTGGCTTTCTTAAAGTCCCAGACAAAATCCTACCTTCTACAAAAAGTCTTTATCAACCGCCATTAATGTTAATTTTGTTCCTATGTTAATCCTCTCCAATTTGGCCTCTATATATCATGTTTTTACATAGTTGTTTTCATTCAGTCTCCCCGATGAGACTGTGAGCCCCTTGAAAGAAGGAACAGTCTTTTATTTTTCTTTGTTTTCCCATCATTCAGAATAGTGACTGACATATAGCATCTATTATCTTAATAAATAGTTATTAATATTATTTTCTATATTTATAGACCAGAAGTATCTTTCTGAGAAAGTATTAAGTATGTTATTGACACAGTGAAATGAAAATGATTTGTTTTCCAGAAATGTTCTTCTCTTTCATTACTTTCATGTCAGTTATTTATTATATATTCCTATGGAAGCCAAGGGGATTTCATTCTAAATATCTAAAAGACCACCTTGGTGTAATCAGTTAAAAGAGGCAGCATAGGCCTTGACTTCATTTAATCCTTTTAAAAAAATGTGTTTTTTTTCCCCTAAGCAATTTAACTGTCTCCAATTGCCAGTTTCTTTTGTCTTATCTTGTCTTTACTGCACACACAAACATATATTAAAACTGTCATATTTTTGTGGTACTTAATATTTTTTGCCCTTATTATTAATGAAGAAACAAAAAGGTCCTTGGTACATCGTATCAACCCAGAAGGAATCTCCACCAACAAATGCTGTACCCCTGGTATATCTATCTACAACACAGACACACGTGTATGTAAGTGTATGTGTTTGCATATGTACACATGTATGTGTATGCGTGCATATACACACAAAATACATATACATGGTATACATATATGTACATATATTTATTTCACTCTAGAAATGAAATTTCATTCTTTTTGCCTAGATCTATTATGCAGCTACTAAATCAGTTTTTTTTAATGCTTACTTCATTTGTATCTTCATCAGAATGCAACTAAAGGAAATGTATTTATTAAGTTGGATTTCAGTCCAAAGGAGATGCTTCCATGATGTATGCATAGATCACTTTCATCTTAAACAGCATTTATGTACATTTAAGATTTAGAAAATATTCTTAATCCATTTGAAATGTCATAGATATTGAATAATATTTCTCTAGGGTTGAGAAATTTTGCAAATGATTTATTCTGTGTGTTCATGATTATTTAAACAAACATAATTAATAGCTATGGTAACTTATCTTTGCCCTGAGGGCAGTGAGCTTTTTCATTCCTGTTCTGAATTCTATATGGAGGACATATATTGAGAGATCAAGTAAGAAGAATGTCTGGCACTTAACCACCACAAATTAGGACTCTATAAGACTTTTGATAGGCTAAAGCAAACCACTTGAATTAACAGAAACTTTAAGATTAAATCTGCATATTCAGATGGAATTTGACAGAATTAATTCTTAAATATGGGTTATATATGTATGTGTGCATATGAATATGTGTACGTGTGTATGTATGTGTGTGTGTGTGTGTGTGTGTGTATTCTTGTTTTCACACTCTTACCACCGTCTATGGGCAACATAGTATCATGAAGTGTCACTGGTTTATCTACTTATTAATTGAGGAACCGTGGACAAGTCACTTTCCCACTCTGAGTCTCAGTTTCTTCATTTGTAAAATTACCTGTAAAATGAAAACATTGGATGAGATCTTCACCAAAGTTCCTCCTATCTTGAAATTTCTACACTTCCATTCCATTCTATTGCCTAGAATAGAGTACAGAAAAAAAAAAGTTGCTGAAGGAGGCTAGAAAAGGTGTTGTACCTCATGATAAAAGATTTCTCCTTTAAAAATGATTATAGTAAACCTGACACTGATTAAAAAGCCAAGTGTCCTTGAACTGTCTCTTCTGTGTGCTTTGATTTGCAGTCTGACATTTTATAAAATAAAATATTCCAAAAAAGGTGGAGCATGGAAACTGCAGTCTCATCAACACAATACTGAAAAGTCCCAATCAGACAAATAACTGCAGTCATTATAATGAGACTTTGTAATAACCTTGTCCTGTGGGTAGATCCTGGCAAAGCATCCATTTGAATTCTTGGTGCTTCTGAAAATTTTCATTTGATAAATGCTGTGATTGGAGGGCTGCAGATCATAGCCCGTTTTATTTTCAGTACTGGTATGATGTCTTAGAATAATCTTCTTAAATATTATTGGCAATTTTTGAATATTTTCACCACCATCCACACACTTCCTTTCTTTTCCAGATACTTCTCCAAAAGATTTATATTATTTACTTCTAAGAAATACCTGATTCACAGCTTGGAAGGTTCACCCATGTGATTAAAGGCTGTGAAAAGTGTTCAGGAAAAAAATAATACGGAAGAAATAGGAAAGCCTACAGGTGGAATAGTAAAATAAAATAAAATAAAAAATAAAAAAAGTCATATAAGAGGAATACATGAAAAATTTCTATTCAAGCCAAGTCAAAAAAATCTCTTAGGAAAAAATATGTGCATATATGGATTTTCAGACTCAACATTTGACAGTATCATAAAAAGCAGTATTTTCCCCATCTACAAGTCAATCATCATGAAGGAGATTTAAATGAACTAATATACTTTGGGAGTATATCTGCTACTGAAATTTCAATGATGAATTGGACAGTCTTAATTTTAATATTTTATCAGTTCAGAGATATAAAAATTGAAGTCACAACAACGACATATCAGTGGTAAAATATTAGACGCTAATGCACAATTCAGAAGTCATTTAATGAGGTTGTGGAAAATATCCCTCCATTATTATTTTAGTATGGTTGAAAAGAGTACCCTTGGAAAAATTATACTTTGGAAACTGACTTTCATCATTTTTTCATCTATTTCCTCTGAAATTAATCACTAAGAGACAGAAGTGTCATTAGTAGAAAAGGGAGGAATGTGAAATTGTTTTGACATCTAACTAGAATATATTTTTCTCTAAAAGATCTCTTTTAGTGATGGGAAATATGAACAGGGGAAAGATTCAATTTCTTCTTATGGCGTGAAATGTATCCTCATAGGGATATTATTGATGCTGTCAACACTCACAGTTCAACATGGGTTTTATTTAGGATTTTTTTTTAGTATTCTTTAGTTTTTAGTGCTTTTTTCTTTAGTGTTTATTATGCATGTGTAAATAATCCCTTTAAAGGGACTGTTTGCTACTTGTGCATTTGTTTATGGTGGATTTTATTTTTTTTATTGCAGGATAGAAGTCATGAAAAGTCAACTTACCAAATTAAGGGCAGCAGATGGGTACTTCAGAGAAGAGCAATGAAACTTTTCATAACCAAATATAGCTATTTTTTCTTGTGAAATTCCTGTGTCTCCAATTCTCCCCATGCCACTCTCTGCAATTACAGCCAAACCAATTTTTTCTGAAGAGTTATCTACATTTCTGAGACTTCCTGATTTGTTCTAGTCTGTCAAATTATCATTCAATCAACTTTACTTGCAAGGATGAAAACAGTCAATGGAAATTCCAACCATCTCAGACATCTCTGTTGATTAGAGGTCAAGATAGAAAGGGTATCTTGATTTACCATTTTTTAACCTTTTAAATAAGTATTCACATTTTCAAATGTATGTAGCAATTTGAAAGCATGATACATAAGTCTTTTGTGATTGAAACTTGTCAAGACTGATATGTTATCTTAATATCATTTTCAGGAAACACAAAGGTGACATATACCAATAACAGGTCATAGCTATTCACCTGTTTTGGAAAAAGAATTTAAAAATTAGGTTTTGGTATACATAATTTTAAATCGTTAGTCACTGGGAATTGGGAAGGTAATTATCTTTCTTCATATGGGGTAATGTGATTTCATTTAGAAAACTATTTTTAAGATACTTCAGACATAAATACATACAGAAATGTTAAGCCTGTGACTCACATAAAAACAGTCAAAATTATTCAGATAATTTGGTCCCAATTTGGTAACTACAAGGAGGGGATACAAAGCAGATTTTTGTTATGCTGTAACTATATTACTTTTTCTGCAGAAAGGGGATTTTGATAGATATGTGTTCTGCTCTCCCTTTCTCTTTCTCTATGTTGAGAAAGATTCATTTCTGACATTTCGGACAGCTAGGAAGCATAGTGTATAGAGTGCTGGTTTGGAGTCAGAATGACCTCAATTGGAATTCTTTCTCATAATACATAATAGAGATAGAACCTCAGAAAAGTCACATAAACTCTCTCAGCCTTCTCTATCAAAAGGAAATAGTAATAATATCTGTCTCATAGGTGAGGACTAAATTATGAAGAAAGAATGAAGTGAGGGAGTCACAGGGCTAAAGTTCTGAATTTGTAGTCAGGAGCACCTGAATTTAAATGCTGCCTCAAACTCCAGCTGTGTGATGCTAGGCAAATCACTTCAACATTCTCAAGCTTCAGTTTCCTCATCAGAAATATGGGAATAAAAAAAAAAACCACTCTCCTCACAGGAGTGTTAGGAGGATCAAATAAGATAACAAGTGTAAAGTAATTTGCAAACCTTACAGTGCTATATAAATATCATCATCATCATCATCATCAGTCATCCCAGGATTGCAAATAAATGTTCTACCATGATTAGAGATTTCAAAGGAATGACTTAAAATGTGATCACTTTGTTTACAATGGCAAAATATAAGTAAATGTTAATAATTATTTTTTGGAATCTATGGAGTTATCTACATTGCTTTTCATCATAATGCACCAAATGGATCTTATTTTTAGGTACTACTACTATTTAACAAAGACAGTAATGATTTAAAAGGAAAAGCACATTGGTTTTTAGTTATTGTTGGCAACCACTTAAGATATTATAGAGAAAGAAACTATGGATTATAAAAATTTTTTTCCAAGAGGCATATAACACTTTACATGGGGGGGGGGGGGGAAAGAATCTTGAAGAATAGAAAATTTAGCATTTAGAAAAAAAAAACAATGTTTATATTAGAAGAATCTCTTTGTACAATATTACTAGAGTTGTGTTGCTCATCTGAGTCTTCTCAATATTACCAAGAGAGTGATTAAATGTTGAAAATATGCAGAAGTCAAATGTCCTATTTCTGCTCTAATTTCTTTTCCTTTTATAGGCTCTAGATTTTATTTGCTGCCCAAAAAACCTGTGCTGTTTAGGGACTGGAATTTATTTACAATCTTCAACTTTATAACTAATCTTGGATGGATTCTGAAAATTAACTTTTGGCACCCAGTTTGCAAGAACTGGAGCCAACTCACGATAGCCTATTGCTTCAGTTCAAAAGGCCAGGAAGCTCCAAGAAGAAACAAAAGAAAGAAAGGAAAAAAAAAAAAAGACTAGGCCATGAATGAAAAAAAAAATCAACACCAAAACGTCGTTGTAACCCAACAAGGGTTTGGATTCCAAAGAATTTTTTTCCACTTTTTCTTTCCAAAAGTCTTCATTCTGGTGCTGACAAGATTGTGCACCACCGTGAACAAATGCATGATGAGAGCAGTTGATACTTGTGCAACACAATGCCACTACTTAAAAGCCTGCTCAGGCCAGTCAAAGCTGGTGCACACACTATTTATGCCCTGTAGCCTTAGCACAAATAGAGAGATCTCTAGGAAGACAGAGGAGGAGTGGGGATATGTGTCAGAACAGTGGGCAGCTGTTGGAACTCAGGGATTTATCAGAAGGGGAATCTCCTTTTTCTTTATTTTTTTCTTGGTTTCTTTAACCAAAAAATGTTTGCCCTGCTATCTCTGTCTGTTTCTGTCTCTGACTCTTTCTGTGTCTTCCCTCCCCTGCTCTCTGCATATTTATTATCTCTGAGTTTTTGTTCCCATTTTTTGCAAGAAACAAAAGCATGATTTTTGTCCAAATAGAGAGGATGATGAGAACCCCAGACAACATAATGAGAAAAATGCCACCATGATACGTCTGATGGAGCAAGGAGATCTTTGTTTCCTCTGGCAGAGCAATTACTTCAGGAATCCTAGTGTTCCATAGCTCCAGGGAATTGTCAAAACACTCAGATGAATTCTAATCCTTACTAACCTTCACTTAACCTATCTCTTATGGTAAATTCCACAATGTATCTTAGCCATATTTCCTTTCCCTTGGTGCTTATGGATTGATTGATGGCCAAATTCTCCTGTCTTTTCTATAGTTTGAGAAGGATGCTTTAAATAACAAGACGTCATTATGCATTTCTTCTATTTTTTCAAAGTCTATGTGACTTTCCCACAATTGGCTGTTATCCACACATATCTTCTTTTCCCTCTTAAACATTTTCTCAACCTTTCCTCCTGTCTTAAAAAAATAAGACTTAGATAAGCAGAAGTTAAAAGATACAAAGAAATATTAGCAGGGATGTTAGGGTAAAAGCATGTAGCAAAATGTTCTTTTCTTTTCTTGTTCCCTACTAATTTATCTTTACTAAAATAAAGCCAATTTTGGTCAAAATAGGTCCAAAACCAAAATATTTGGAGTATCTACTTTAATGTATTTTTAATGTATAGTGGAGAACTTTATAAAATGTTAGAGTAGTTATAAATATGAATTGTTATTATAGCACATTAACTATTTTCAAAGTTTTTGTTCACCCTATCTCCTTTAATTTTCACAATAATACTAGGGGGTAGGATGGATAACAGAGACTTACATAATCATTCAGATGTGCCCAGTTGTTCATGCACACCCTGGGAAATGTACAGTGCTAATGTTCACCCAGGGATTGCCATCACACATGACCCAGGTTCTGTGCAGGCCTCTGCTGGGGTATTCCCATTCTCCATTTTGTATATTATCTGGGCTTATTTGGCAGAGACATGCATATTGTCTCTCCTCACAGAATAAAAACAACTTGGTGACAGGAATTCATTCTTTCATCCTTCATATGTGTTTCCTTAGTATAACATAGTAGGTACTTAATAAATGCATATCACTTAATTCATTTTACAAATTGTATTATGGGGAAAAAAAAGTATTGTGTAAAGGAAAGAATTCTGGATTTGGATTCAGAGGACTTGTTTTTCAACCTGCTGTGGGATATTGGAAAAGTAATTTAACCTTTGGGACACAGTGCTTTCATCTATAAAATGAAGGGCTTCAGGTGACCACTTCTGGCTCTAAATCTATGAATAATGAAATAAAGACAATGAGACTTGTTGAGATTAAATAAAATATCACATGGTTTGCAAATAGGGAAGCTGTAACTTGAATCCAGCTATTCTAACTCCAAGTCAAAGGCTCTTCTCATTCCACCCCTTTGCTACTTGTTCTAGGTAGGGCATTATACTAGGCACATGAACTAAAACACGATGGCTCCATGGGGTACTCCAAATCATTTTGGACTGCTCAGCTTTGTTATGTAAATGCTTCATACATATTTGATTGGCGGACTTTGGAGCAGAGTTTTAATCCACAAATCACCCATGAAAGTTCACTTCAATTTTTTCTAATCATATCTCATTGGTCTTGTCAACTGAGCTATACTGTGAGTTCTACTAGGACAGGAATCTTTTATGCATACCCAAAGTGACAAACTGATTTTTAGGCACCTAAAAAACTTGACCAAAACTTTTGAATTAATTATGTGGGAAATTCCCAGTGTAGAAACTTCCTCCACTAATGCCCATTCACATTTATACATTATACATATGGACAATTGAATATCCTTATTTCTCAGAAATAGCTAACACTGTTTGGAAAGTTTTTGTTATTTAGAGACTAACTGAACTGAGAAGTTGGTTCTACAATGTGGACCTCAGTGGCAGCACAAATAGAGAAATCTTCACCAATGCAGAGGGTGGTGGGGGGTGTCAAGTCACAGTAACCAGCAGTCTGCCCAAAAGAAGCTTCAATGACTACAGCAGCAGTTCTCAAACTGTGGGTCGCGACCCCTTTGGGGTCAAACGACCCTTTCACAAGGGTTATAGGGATCACCTAAGACCATTGGAAAACACATATTTCCAATGATCTTAGGAACCTCTTCTATCCATCTCCAGGCACCTCCGCCCACAAGAAGACATGCCCACATATGACTATTGAAGGGTCCCCTCATTAGGAAGCTTGAGAACTACTAGACTAAAGGAAGATATTTTGCAGGTGGGTGGTGGGTTAGCACAGTTAATAAAGTCTAAGTTATATAAAAGGCCCTAAACTGATGCTTCATTGTTTGCCATGATTCTCTTTAAATGCTCAAGGCTTCAGGGAAGCCATATAAGTTTTAGTCTCTTGTTTAATTAAAGCCTCACAGACTCTATAGGAGGCCATGGAACAAATAGTCAAGATGATCCTGAACTGTTCTTCCACCCTTTGGATGTACTGTTTACATAATATTTGTTTACAAGGCCAGGATTGTTTCTGGAGGCATAGGGGCAGGTCACCTGGTTTTCCTTAAAGCTTGTTTTCCTTAGTACCCTGGGTAAGCAAAGGTTGAGCATCATATAAATCAAGATATAGTAGCTACAACACAAGCTAGAGATGAAGGGGTACTTAATGAGTAGCCCACGAATATTTTTTGATAACTACATTTCCATATCATTAGCTTCCTTTGAAATCTTAGGCAATTTATTTTATGCATTTAAAATATTGTAAAATATTGTAAAAATGATTACATACACTATTAAAATTTTCGAAGGGGTTTATGGAACAAAATTAACAACCCCTGTTCTGGGATCAAAGAACTGAGGTTCAAATTTGACCTCTGAGATTTAATGCATGTGTAAACTTGGGCAAGTTATTTGCTTTGTCCCTGAGCCTCAGGCTCTTCATCTGTGATGTGATGGGGTTGGACTTGATGGCCCCTTCTGCCCCTTCCACCTCTATAACTTTGTCCTGTGATCCAGGTTCAAATCCACCCTTTGAGGCTAGCTATGTTTCTGGACTTGATCAAATTATTGTGCCTCTTTTCCTACTCTAGATTTGTGATCTTGGGATCTCAGTGAGAAAAGATTAGAGAAAACATCTTCATAAAAGATACCTGAGGGAAAAATCAGGAAACCATAAGTAATGGCATCACATATGTTTGAACTATTTAGCCACTTCCATTCAGTTTACTGAGTTGTACTCTTTATCTGTAGAATCTGGCATTAGGGGCAACAAACAATGGTTAATGAGATGTGGATACCCACCCCAACCCTATCCAGGAAAAAGAAAGTCAAACACAAGTTTTCTACCTGAGAGAACATATTTGCTAAAACAACATTAGCCTTGAAAACATTCCAAAATCTGTTCCATAGTCAGGTACCAGAGTTTAAAACAGAGATCAACAATTCAAAAACCTGACCTGGTTCTATGGACATTTCCAAAAACATCAGAAGCATTCAGACTAATTTTCAGTATATATGGGGTATGTAGGGAGCCTTTGGCAGAAATAGTAGCCATCTCAGAGACAACTTAGGTCCTTGAATTAGGTCAAAACTAAGTCCACTCTTATCCAGGGTCACTTGGTTAAGCTGAGGAAGGACTGTTCACAGAAATAACCAGAGCAGCTAGGGGCACTGAGAGATTACAGCTAGGATCTACATTCAGCAAGCCTCACTGCTCACATCACTGGCTATCTACAGCATAAGGAGAAGACTGTCCAAGATCAGTTCTTTGTTGCTCCAGGTTTAGAATGTGACGCTACATTAGTGCAAAATTGATTTTAGAGAAAAAGAGCCACAGTCCTTAATCCTCTTTAAACACTCAAGACTCATATTTCAACATTGCCTCTATCACATAGAACTCTCTGCCTTCCTGAAATCTTGGCCTTTTTACTGGTAAATTTTACCTGGAGCTGATATACTTGCTGCCTGAGAGGTAAATGCAATGGCTAAATCAATGTATTTATGTAAGGATTTAAGCACGTAATTACATGGCTGAGTGAAAGGAAAGGGATGGATTCACTCATCATATTGTCTGGGAGGAAAGTATGAAGACCAACCTGGACATTCATGCAAGAGTGAAGATGGTTAATATAACTGTCAGTAAAAGGACCATTATTGACATAAGTGCTTCTGAAAGGCAGGTGTGGGTCCACACTATGCATCCAAAATGAAAGGACTGGGGGACAATATATTGTCTACTTGAAAATCACATTTTATGAGATTCATTTATAACCCTAAACTTTCTCCTATATTTTTCTTACAATGAATAATGCTCTTCTCCTCCTTCCTATTTCACCTAAGACTGTTAGGAGAAAGAATAATGATTTAGTGCTCTGTCCAATGACTAATTATTATCCACCATTAAGAAAGACAACAGCTGCAATTTATGTGATTCCCTTTTTTGAATTTCATAAATCATTCCACACGCAAGTTTCAGGGGCAGGGGGAGCACAGTTTGCATGAACATATGAACAGATGACATTTTTGGGGAGAGAGAAATCCTGACTCTCTGTTCCCATAGTTGCAGCTTTTAAAGACTGATGCAGGAACTGAATGTGTTTCTAAGATTTGAAATTCAAAAGAAGTACACAAATTTTTCCTCTGGGGGAGGTCCCTTCTCCCAGAAAGTCATCATCAGATGGAACCTCTCTGGGAAAATTATTCCTTGGCAATGTCAAACACTTTGGGAGGATGGCTTGTAGGCCCCTGATGTACCATCATGCCTGTGCAATGACAGGGATTTACTGAGGTGTTCTCCACAAAAATGAAATAATAAATCTGTTCATGTTACCTATGTTAGATATAAGATAGGTACCATGTGCAAATGATTTTATATCAAATAATGGTAAACATAAATTGTTTTCTTCATTTTTCTGACATTTTTTCCCACAGGAATTTCATAATTCATCTTGAATATGCAGTCTAAAACCTATTTTCTTCTATCATTTATATATATATGTATATATATTTTTATATTTACACATGTATATATATTCATGTCATTATTATTCATGATCAGAATAACATGTATGATGTTAGTGTTTCCATATTATATTAACATTGTTATGAATTGCTGCTTTCTACATTAATGATGACTGACTTGATTTTCCTAAGATGGCTTGGGACTACCATAATTCCATCTATTCATGGCCCAGGCATCTGCTTTGGTGATTCTGAGAAGTTTGTTGGACAGAATACTTTGGTCTCAGCCCTAGTTGAATGCCCCCATGAAGGGAGGGATAATAGAGTCACACCCAAGTCAGCCCCCAGTCCAGAGGAGCCATAAACGATACATATAGTTCATTTTTGGCAAATAACTAGCAGGTAAACCTCTAATAAAATAAATAAACCATCACTGCTTTCAACTATTGTTGTATAAATTTTTACTTACCTTGGAGAGCTAGGAAACAGTTATTTGCTGGTTTATATTTTAGGCTGCTTTCCTTGACTTTTCATGAATGTGAATCCAGCATCCCATGGGTTCATATGTATTGATAAATCATATTCAATCTTAACACATTATGAAGGTTGCTAAGCTATTTGTACTCTAGTTTATACCTTTAGATGTCTCTGGTGCTCTAATTACAACATGGAAAGAGACTGAAAAATGTTCCTCTTCTATATTTCCATCTGTACTTATTGTTTAAAGCATATATTCATGATGCTCAGTAGGCTTGGCTCACATAATTATGTCTCACATCAGATACAGAATCTACTCCTAGGAATGATAGGGTGACTATTTATGTAGAAAGGGGGCATATTATGTTGGTTAGTTTAGCATCCATATAATTTCTGAAGCTTAGACATCTAAGGTGAATTTTTCCATAATAACAGATTTTCCAAACCTCTCACAAAGGGTTCAACAAGATTATTTCAAAAGTCCCGCTGGATACTCATGGTCAAGTCAGTTACAGCAGGCATGACATTTACTGCTTAGGAGACTCAGTTACTTGTATTGCTCTATATCAGTAACCATCACATCTATTATTTTAATTTCTGGGGGAGGAGGAACACTGACAAGTTAGAAGACAACCAGGGCATGACCTGAATGTTGAGGCCACTGAAGGACTGACAGAAGTAACTAGAAATATTCAGCCCAGAGATTAAGAAAAAAAAAATCTTATGGAACATATGACAATTGTTTTCAAAAATTTGTAGTCTTGTCATTTAGAAGAGGGCTTACTAAATTTTCTCTGGTTGACCCTGGAGGACAGTACTAGAATTAAAGGACAGAAGACATAGGGAAATGGATTTTTGTTCAATTAAAGAAAAAAGTCTTAAAAGTTGAAGCTATCCAAAATTTGAATGTGATGCATAAGGAGGTTGCAAGGTCACTGTCACTAGAAATCCTTCAGTAAACACTGAATGACAACTTATTCAGGGATGCTATAGGGGAGCCTCAAGATTCAAGTCAAAGTTGCTCTAGCCACCTGTGACTCTGTTACTTATGATGGAATAAGAGAAGACTCAATAGAAATTTCCAGTTTTGTGGTAGACCTAGAGTCAGGAAGACTTCAGACATTTGTTATCTGTATGACTCTAGGCAAGTCACTTGTCTGCAATATGCTTCAATTTTTCAATTTATCAAATGGGGATAATAATTAAACTTACTTCTCAGGGTTGCTATGAGGACAGCATAAAATAATATTTCTATAGTGAGGCTGTTCTCTAAATGTAGCATGAGAGGTGTTGTGTGTGGAATGCTGGCTATCATTATCATTTACCTTTTACCCAACAATACAATATACCAAGAGGCCAGGTAGGGGACAATATGTGGTGTTTCCAAATTCTTCAGTGATGACATTCCTTTATAAGAAGGATTTTTTTTATTAACATGTTTTTTATCTTTAAAAAAAAAAGAATAATAAGACCTGTGGCATCTTTTTCACAGGGTTGTGAAGATAATGAATTTTTTAAAAAAGTTACAAACTTTCAAACAATATTAACATGCTAGTTAGGATCTTCATTACACAGATAAGGACACTGGATCTCTATGAGCTTAAGAAGCTTGATCATGAAAAATCATCTGCTATTACGCAGAATTTGAACACCAGGTCTCCTAAATTACTAAGTCTCATAAATGGCTTATGAATTATATCAATCTTGCCTATACATGGTGAATGTATTCATATTGTACATAGTAACTTACCTTTTTTCTGTCTTACATGAGAGGGGGAAAGCATTTGCTCTCAGTGTTTTTTCTAAATATTTGAGGGACTAGAATCATGGGGAGTGGATGTAACACTGGACCAACGGTGAGAATTTTCTATTATTGCATATTTATATCTCTTACTTGCTGTGCTAGGTCCAAGATTATAAATAATTTGATTAAAAGATAATAGGCAGACAAACAATCAAATAGAAAAACACAACAAGATAAAAGTGTTGAGGTTCCTTTCTGAAAAAAATACAAGGGATCATTGTATGTATGTGTATAAAGGAGGGTTTCAAAAAGGAAAGCTAATTGTTGCTGGATGCTTCACTGACTGTCAAGACTGGCTTAGCTTAAGGACTGCTTACATTTACTCAGAAAAGATATAATTTTAAATGCTTTGTGTTTAAGGCAGGGACATATGGTATGTGAAAATCCAGCACATCCAAGTAATATCTGCTGACATGAAGAGGTTCTTTGGATAGTTATCATTGCTCCCAACTCTACAGATGTCAGTCAGGGCTATTCTCATCTCATTGAGGAGCTAGTTGGTTTGAGGACAAATAGCAGAGCACATTCTATTGAAATGGTAGATTCCAAATACACACACACACACACACACACACACACACTTTTTGAAGACTTGGACCAGATCTAAGAAATGGCAAGCCTATTGCATTGAAATGATTCAATTCATTCTCTTCTAAGTCAGAGAAAAAAAAGAGAAAATTTTACAAGAACTCCTAGCATGATCTCATATCAACAACAGGAAAGACTCTCAGCTCTGAATGTGGATAAAGCACTGAATGATAGCAGCTAGTGTTAATGGAACACTTTAAAGCTTGCCAGGTACTTTGTAAGCATTATCTCAATTATCCTCATAGCAACTTTGGGAGGTAGGTACTTGTATTATCCCCATTTTATAGATGAGGAAACTAAGGCAGAGTGGTTAAGTGACTTGCCGAAGGTTACATAGCTAATAAATAATCTGAGACAGGATTTGAACTCTGGATTTTCTGAGCCTAAGATCTTGCTCTTTGTTTTTGTTGTTTATAAAAATGGACTTGGGTAAACCATGTGTAATCTAATGCCTCTCTCCAAAGCAGCAGCCCCTTTTACATTGAACTTGCATGTGCTAAGAATATACAAGATTCATTGATAAATGTCATTTCAGAGATAACTATTCATCAATCCCTCTGATTTTCCATATCAAACAAAACATGAAACAGGGAGATCCTCAAAGATATTACTCACTATTACAGAGGATAGTTATCTTACAAAAAGTTCATGTGAAAGCAGAATTACCTGTTGGGTAGGGTCTTCAGATATTCCTCTTTGCAGAGCTATATTCCTCAAACTCTCAAATAACATAGAGATTCTTCCATGGTTACTCAAAAGAGACTGCCTAACAATCCATACAGGAAAAACTAAATTCATGAAGACTGTTAATGTCCATACTATGACATATACATTTAGTTACTTAGTAACCAGGTCTAGTAATAGCTTTACAAAATGATAATGAATTGGTCACATAATTGGATAATTATTCAGTCAACTAACATTACCAAATACCTATTATGTGCCAAACATAGTGCTAAGTGCTGAATAGGAGGAAGACAATGGGTTGTATTCTGGAAAATTTCTCATGGTTTTTCATGACCCAAAGTTATAGCTTGGTATAAAAGCCTATCTGAAAACACCACATCTCTAAAAATTCCAGGTTTCAGTTATTCATAGGTCAATGGAGAGATACCTAGTGGGAACAATTAGATTTTAGCATATTTCTGGTGAACAAGAAACAGCATAAGGAAATGTATTTTATTTTTAAAAGAAAATAATGAATTCAAAAGGAGGTGGGCTGATCCTATAGAAAGCATGAGGAAGAGTAATCAGTGGATATCCAGAATGTTGTACTCATAGCTATTAATTATCAAAAGACATGGATGAAGTTCTCTAACATGTTAGGAGGATCTTACAGAGGCAAAAGTCACCGAGAAGGTGAAGGAATGAATGGATGGGTTACAATCTTCATAAACAGAGTCAACATGACCAGAGATCAACTGAATTATTGAGGTATTAAATTATACAGCATCTAATGTAGCATTTTCTTTATATTGGGGACTTAAGGAATGTTTGCAAAATTTAATTGTTGACTTTGGGATGAATAAGGAAGGAGTTGGAGGTGAGACTATCCATCACTATCCATGGTAGTGATGCCCTTAGGAATTTTTTTCTCTCCTTGACTGTATTACTTATTTCAAAAAGAGAACTAATTAAAAAATTATCTACTATATTAAAGCTACTCCTTTTTCTTTTGTTTTTCTAGCATAGATTTCATCTCTTTCTCCCCTGTACTACTACGTCCTTTAAGGTTATAGAATGAAGCAAGTTCATTCTTTCTCTTGATGAGATCATAAGAATAAACAAGAAGAGATTAGTAAAATAAGTCAAGGCTGCTTTTTTGAGCAAATTAAATTCCCCTTCACTAGTACTCCTGTTTTCCCTGCCAAGATTAGGTATCTACACAATAGATAGGTAGCTAGCTGTGTGTCAAGGCAGAAAATACTTCTTCACACAACCATGGTTAATATTGTTGTTGCTGTGAGTAGTGAGAAGGTTTCCTTTATCCCAAGCTGCTTTCAGAAAAGTGTCAGTAGTCTCTAGTCATATATAGAGTTCTAAATTGATGATTCCATCAGGGCATGTCTTCTTAAGATAACTGCTTTATAATCACACAGAGAACTTTTTCTTCTAATTATTCTTCTAGCCAAGATTAACTTTATGGATCAATAGCTGTTTATCTCTAAATAGTAAAGATTTCACTGTGATCAAAACATAAAAAACATAAAGATATTTTCTCAAATTTAATTAACAAGTCCTTTAATAGTCATTTTTTCCCTCAAAGATGGACCCCAATTTGCTACCAAAGAGTATTTTATTCACATATAATAGGAATACTCCTATTATTATATATAAAACATAACAGAGTTTATATACATATTATATATATAATTATGTATTTATATTATGCATATATTTATATATAATAAATAATACATGAAAGAGTTTTTAAAAATTCAATCCCAGCCACATTGTGACTCCAACATTCCAAGACTGATAAAATGTAACTGTGAAGTATTTAACAAAATAAATATGTATCCAGAGACCCAAACTCCATTGATATGTAACTCTCTCCTTATGCTTGCTACCTGAGTAAGGAGGAAAGTAGAATTGAAGAGAGTGGGAGAGAGTAGATACCAGAAGAGTATCTTCTGTCTTCTTTGAACTTTCTTCAAGTCTCTTTGAGTGTCTTTGGAGTTTTAGTGCTTCAGGCTTCTGATTTCAAGAAAAAACAAACAATGACAGATCTACCAAAAGGTGTTAAATGAGAAGATTTGAAGAAGAATCCAACATGAAAGGAATGACCATTCTCCCTTATGTCTGTATCCTCAGCTTGCAACATTAGAGACTTTGGGGGATGCCACCTTTAGTAAGATTGAGGATTCCCTCACTTGGTTGAGTAGGGTTATCTCACACTCCATGGGAGATTTCTTTTATTATTTCTTGGATTAATTCTCTTCTGTATGATTTCTCTGACTTCTATTTTTGTTAGCAATTATGATAAATGTGTTTCTTTGTTAATTGGTATGTGGGTTCATCATGTTCTTGGATTTGATGGGAAGGGTCAAATGGTAGATACAGAGCTTGGGGTCCTCTATTCCCAATTAATGAAAAGACTCAAGTTAGATTGAACCTGAAAACCACATCCCCTAGACTAGTAATATACAATGTAGAAGATAGGTGTAATCCTAGTCCAGTATTCCTTCTCTCTCTGAGGAAAGCAGAATGCCCAAGCTTCTGGTCCCAACCTCCTGCTTCCCCTTCCGGCAGGAATTAAAGCCTCCCTTCAAGAAGAGTGGGGGAAGAAGAAGCCAGAGATGTCTATTCTGCTTCCTTCCAGACCAAATCCACACCAAATAAAAATATAATAGAACATAGATAATGTTAATATGTGGTTTTCTAAGTTACTATGCAGCTCACAGTGATTCTTATGCACAGATTTAGTGGTCTCTGTTTCTATGTGAGTCTGACACCATTGATGTATATGATATTTTTAAGCACAGAGATTTCACTTCATGCTTCAGGAGATAAGAAAACAGAATATTTTTCAGTTGTTTCATTACAATTTTAGTGTGACCCCAAGAATGAACTGCTTCTAACTCTGTTGCTGACAAGTATTTATGTGAGAGCCCAGATGACTTTGTGCTCTCATTTGAATTTTATCTATTCAAGTGATTCCCTAAAGACCATAAAAGGTACCAAGTAGTGCCTCCTGATTTGAAATCAACTGGACAAGTAGTATATTTATTAAGTATTACAATGGGTTTAGCACTATGAAATTAGAATTAAAATAGAGAATTCCTTTTATTGCTTAGATCACCTGAAGACAGAAAAATGAAGATGATGGCCTCTATTGCTTTTTATCTTGATGTTTTATATCATTAGATTTATCTAAACCTCTGCATTTTTCCCTTCTGCTTTTCTTTACTTGGTCTCAGAAACTATGCTTTTATTGCTTGTATGTGTCACCTTATTTTCCCCTTCCCCCAGGCCTTCGTCTATGGGCATCATCTACGAAGTCACATCTTGCTTGTCTATTGTTAATACCATATGTGTATAATTTCATTCCTACAATGAACATACTTCAGGCTTGCTGGCCATGTTACAATGGAGCCCTATATTGAGTGATTACAAAGCACTTTCCAAATGTAAAATTCAAATCAATCTAAATTTTTTATCTTAAAAACTCTACTATAAGTCTATCATTAAGAAGATCAAGAAATCTATGATTGATTACTCTGTTACACTATTCACTATTTTTTTCACAACCCTTTTTTTCCATTTTCCTTATTAATGTTATTACTGTTCTGCTTCACAATCTAAAGCACAAGAGACTATTTCAAGGTAATTTCTCCCTTGCCATGATTACATCCTAATAGGTAAATAAAAATGCCTATTACTGTTTTTATTACTGCATATTCAACAAATCATAAAACTCCTTTGAACTTCATTTTCCATCAAGTAAACATACAGGCTGAAAATTGGCTGCATTGTTACTACTTTCTAAAATTATTTCCAGATAGCAATCTTTGCACACAATGTGAAAGGAACAACTCTAAACCAAAGCTTTCCAACACAATAGCTAAATCCCCATATGCTTCATTTTATTTCCACCTTGGATGACCCACCAAGAGAAGGAACAATGCCTCAAAGATCATAATCAAAATGGAGAGTGCAAGATCATGCCACCGTGAATATGCCCTCTATGGGAATTACCAGGGACAGGCAAATCTTAGCAGCTCAGCTCATCTGAAGGCATAGACTAAATCTTAATAAGGGATGATAAAGAAGTCTGCAGTAAACCACAGTCTAAGAATATTGTGAATCATATGACTCTGAGTCAGAGTTGATTTAGGTAACGTCCAAAGAAAAAATTTTATGAGTGGAAAGATCATCAAGTAAATATGACTTTCGTTTCATATATGTCACTGGCCCTGTCCTCTTCTATTGTATTGTCTTTCAAGGCCACCCACCATGACTGGAATGGATAACAAACATCTCTTAGGTCAAAAGTCTAGATTTGGAAGGGATCTCAGACATCACATAGTGCAATTTAGCAATTCTACAGATGAGGAAACTGAGGCCCAACATGGTTAAATGATATATACATCATTTTATGTGTATACAAGTTTGCATGAGTAATGTGTATTGTACAAGGGTGCTTTCAAAAGAAGACAGGGATTTTTCTACTTTTTTTTTAAAGGCCCAGCTAATAAGCTGCTTTTAGAGGTGAGCCTAATGCCAGCATTTCATTACTTCAGATTTGATATTGTGAGGAAATGAGGCATTCACAAATCATTGAACAGTAAGCAAGGGGGAGATTTACTTTGCTGTAACACAGCAGGGAAATGTAGCAAGGATACAATGGCACTTAACCTATCTAGACAAAGCTGCACCCATCTCCATATGGAAATATGTCTGGTTGGCAGGTCAGGGTATGATGACTCAGAATTTTCCAACTACCATTAGTCGGGCACTGAATATATGTGGATCACATATTTTTATGTCCTTGGGTAACCAGGAAGCTGTGTTAAGGGAGGCAAAGGAAGAATAAGTCCCAAGGACAGCTTTGGTGCCTTTCAGGAAAAAATTGATCTCTGTTGTGTGGTCTTACCATAGAAACTTTCTCCATACAATTTTGCCTAACACTTCCCAGGTGAAAGTATCCTTCCTACAAGATAAGATAGGGTATATTGGTGGATGTCCCTTTTGCATTTTATCTCACTCCGTTTTTTATCATATTTGTTTTTGCACATGATTTATTTATTTATTAATAGTCTAAACTTATTAAGCACCTATTGTGTGAACATGAAGCGTTTCAGAAAATATAAAGAGAGACATTTCAAACCTTCAATACTTTGATGTATCTGTGATCACACTGATGTTGTTGCTGCAATAGAGCTAAGGTCACAGCCAATCTGCAGTTCATCATTATTTTTTATGCATGTGCGAACATTTAAAGCTTCTGTTTCTTTATTTCATGGTGGACATAGCCATAGGCCAGTTATTCACTGGTAAATGTATCTATGCCCGACTGAACTTTGCTAGTGCAATATATAATCCTAATTAATTTTGCTTGCATGGGGTATGCTTTCACATTTCTCTTGGCTCACTATCTCTGTCTCTCTGCCCACTTCTTTCCTCTCATAGTACACACATGCATGCATATGTACATACCCACAAGCATTTATTAACCACCTACAATGCACCAAGCATTATGCTAACACTGAGAATACAAAGACAAGGTGTGGAACAAAAAGCCCTGCCTTCACTCACAACAGGTAGAGAACATATTTATTCATAAAGTAGTGTAGGAAATAGATTAAAATTTTCCACATAGAAAATTGATACAAATCAATAAGGGAGTACTGTTAACTAGAGAATGTCAATAAAGTCTTGGTGTAGAAAATGGCACTTACACATTTTGAAGAATATAAGGGATCCTTAGAAGTAGAAATGAGGAATGAGTGCATTCCAGGTGTGGGAGAAAGTCTGTGCAAAAGGGGAGAAGTTGGGGATGGGGTGTATTATGTGAGGTCCAACAAACAGATCAGTTAACCTATAATACAGAGAACAGGAAAGGGGAGAAATAACATATATAATAAGATCTAGACTAGGTCTTGAATGGCTTTAAAAAGTCAAACAAATTAGTTTATATTTGATGCTAGGGAGCAATTAAGAGCCATTGGAATTTATGACATGGAGGAGTGATAAGGTCAGACATATACTTTTGTTTGTTTTTTTTTTCTTTAAGAACAAAATAGTTTAATCCCTTTTCCAGGTTTATTTTTAGCATTTCAAAGGCAATTCTAAAAATCTAAGTTATCAACAATCTGTGAGATTTTAAATTATGTACAATTGAATAAATGAAACCACATAACATGAACAAAATTTGACAGTCATTTTGACTCCACATCAGCTTTATTCATACCTAGCAAATTTCTAATCTTTTTTCTTTTTACATAGTTTCATCTAGTATAATCTGTTTTTTTATTCTGTTATTTCAGTCTTTCCAGATTTCTTCATCCTTATGAATCTTAATTACCCTGTAGAACCCCATTATATTAATATATCATCATATAGCTATTTAGTTCAGACATATACTTTTGGAAAATCATTTTGGCAGCTCTGTGTAGGATTAATGGGAGAAATTTGAGGCAGCGAATCCAAAAGTATATACATATGTATATTTGTGTCTAGACTTATGATTTCATTGATAAAGTGAGCTTACTAGTGAGGAAATTCCCTCTATCAAAGGAGATTGGAAATGTATCACAAATAATAGTTCACTTGAGAATTGCCTAAGTGACTGAAAGGTTAAATGAAATACATACATACATACATAAAAACATAAAAACATAGATAGAGATAGAGATAGACAGACATAGATAGGTGGATAGATAGATACATAGACAGATAGATAGATAGATAGATAGACAGACAGATGTGTATATTCATTTTCTATGGATCCATGTTGTCAATATTGTGAGTACCAACTCCGATAATGTTCCAGTGCAGATTGCAACCAGCCCAAGCGCAATCCTCCTGCGAGACTCCTGTCTGTGCCTTCCCATGCTGAGTAGAGGCCTGCTTCTAGATTTTTCACTTTGAATGCATACCAATGAAGCCCATATGCTATCTACAAGTTATCCTTGGTCTCACTACATGCCCAACCCAATTGTGTTTCCAGTCTTATGTCTCCATGACTATACTGTTTAAGCTGTTTCTCCTCCATAATTCTTCATTGGTAACCTGTTGTAGCCTACTCATGCCCTCGATGACATCTTAAACTGCCCTTTGGGTGACCCAAAAGTTTTATTCTTCAGAAGGAATATTATTCCATAATGCACAATCATACAGTATGACCAAAAGTCTATTGATGCTGTAATAAATAAGTGCCTTTTTTTCCAGAGAGACACTTGATACTGTTAGAAATACTGAGTAAAGGCAATCTGTCCCAAGGCAATCCAGTCAACTCTCTTCTCATAATTTCATTGTAGGCCCCCCCCCCCCATTTTTCATAGGATATGATATTCTAGGACTGGCAGGTGTACAACACCACTGGAAAAAAATATTGTAGTTAAAAATATAGACCTTACCAAAAAAGACCATGTATTGGGAAAGAGAGAAATTGCAAATAAATGTAAAAAGATAAAACTACTGCACCCATCCTTTATAAACCCCCTTGAAATATACAACAAAATGAAAAATAAGAATCAGTTCATGGTACTCCAAAGAAGATAAAGTCCCAAAGAAGATAAAGTCCCAAATGAAGATAATAGTGAAATCCTAAATAATGAGTGAGTCAAAAAACAAATTATACCAACAATAAAAATGTGAAAGAAAATTTTAATGGTGAGAAAATATACTGAAATTTTTGTGATCCACCTAAAGCAGTCTCTCAGAGGAAAAATTACATCCTTAAAATATGCATTAACAAAATATAAAAATGGATAAATGAATTGAATATGATTTTTAAATGTCAATGAATAAGCAAACTCAAAATAAGTGCAAAAGAAGAAATTTTGAAAATAAGAAGAGCAATATACACATTGGAATTCTAAAAGACCACATATCTGATATTGTTGTTGTTGTTTTTCAGTTGTTCACTCATGTCTGATTCTTCATGACCCCATAGCACACCAGAGTCTTCTATCCTCCACTATCTCTCAAAGTCTAAGTACATGTTCTATGTTTTCATGATTCTTTCTATCTATGCCATCCTTTGCCATCCCCTTTCCCTTTTTTGACTTCAATCTTTACCAACTTCAGGGTGTTTTCCAATAAAGCCTGTGTTCTCATTATGTGACCAAATTTAAGGTTCAACTTTAGTATTTGACCTTCTAGTAACTTTATTATTTAAGCATTGACTGACTTTTCCTCCATGCTGACCAAGGGATTCTGAAAATTCTCCTCTAGTACTCCAATTTGAAAGCTTGGATTCTGTGGCACTCGCCTTTCTATATAGTCCAACTCTCTTTTTTTGTTAATTAACTTTTGTTTATTTATAGTTTATATCATTCATTTCCATGAGATTGTGAGTTAAAAATTTTCTCCCCTTCTTTCCCCTACCCACCACCCCAAGACAGCAGTCCCATTGTATACCCCCTCCCCCAATCTGTTCTCTCGTATGTCCTCCCCCATGTCCCTTCTGACTTTCTGGTAGGTCAAGATGGATCTCCCTACCCCAGCGCCAATATATATTAATTCCCAGTTGCATGTAGTTAAAATATCTATCTATCTATCTAGCTAGCTAGCTAGCTAGCTAGCTAGCTACCTATTTATCTATCTATCTTTCTATCAATCAATCTATCTATCTCATTCTCTCTATAAATATATATTGATTATATATTGATTATATTATTACACTATATATTGTATTATATATCAATATATACATAGATTATAGAACTTTATATTTTAGATTCTTTCCCTTCCTCCCTTGTCACTCACCTGCACTGGAAAGACAAGCAATTCAACATATGCTATACATGTGTACTTATGCAGAACACCTCCACAATGGACATATTATGAAAGACTGAATATATTTCCCTCCTTTCTATCCCACCTCCACTCCTTGTTCCATTCTCTACTTTGTCCCTGTCCCTTTACAGAAGTGTGTGCTTCTAACAACCCTGTCCCCCAACCCTGCTATCCCGTCCATCATCCCCCCACTCATTCCCATCCACCCCCACTGTCCTGCAGGGCAAGATACCCAATTAAGAGTGTATGTCATTCCCTCCTTAAGCCAAATTCAATGAAAGTAAGGTTGATCCATTAACTTTTGCCTTCCTGCTCTTTCCCTCCATTGTAACAGTTATCCCTTACCTCTTCTATATGACATGATTAACCCCATTCTGTCTCTCCCTGTGTCATTCCTCTCCCACCTCTAACTTTCACCTTTTAGAATATCATCCCTTTCTATTCAATTGATCTTGTGCCCTCTGTCTATATAAACATATATACACACACTCAGATATATATTCATATGCATATATATATATATATGCATACCTTCTATAAAGGCATATGTGTATGTATACATATATAAACATTTATATTCCCTTCACCTATCCACATATTGAGAAAAGTTTCATAAGTTACAATTATTGTTTTTCCATGTTGGCATGTAAATAGTTCAACTTTGATAAGTTCTTTATTATTTCTTTTCCATGTTTACCTCTCATGCTTCTTGTATTT